>CM076576.1:922791386-923991386 GCA_034641835.2 Pinus albicaulis
CCGCGCTCCAGTATCCGACACTGTCACTTTGATCTGCTTGCATCAATCCAACCGATAATGCTACTACTGCGTTTTGGGCACCTCGTAGCCAGGTTCAATTCATGAGATCCACACCATCTCATGAATCCTGCCCAGAAATCTCCTCTTGGGATTAATCATGCATGTCGCCCCACCTCTCACCTAGTGGTATAGCTACATGCACTCCCTCTGCCCATCTGGAACGAAATTTCTCTGCATGAGTGGTTTCTTCCACTCCATGATCCTCATCTTGTGGCTGCTCCACATCCCGAGGTTCACTATTACCTGCATGCAAAAATTGCTCCCTCTCAAGCATCAATTGCATGTCTTTCTTGCACTTCCCAACATTAGGAAGCTCCATAGACATCCCATCTACTTCAAGTCTGTAGAGATTCTTTTCTCGAATCCCAACCTTCTTGACTTTTCCTGTTGCCTTGTGCCGAAGGAAAACTTTTCCTTCACTGAAGACAACTTCATACCCTTTATCCTCTAACATTGCGACTGAGATCAAATTCTTCTTTAAACCTGGAACATGCACTACATCTTGTAAAAGAATGAGTTTACCTGAATCCCTCTGAAAGGTTATGGTACCAATGCCGGTCGCATTGTATCATCCATTGTCACCCAACTCAACATGCAACTGGAGATCTTTCTCCACCAAGTCACTGAAAAGATTCACATCTCCCGTCATGTGAAAGGAAGCGCCACTATCAAAATACCACCCCGATCCCAATGCACTAGACACCATGCATGCGATCAATGATAAGTCCAGCTCAAATTGCAAGGCAAGAGCCTCACCAGCTGCAGCTCCAGCAACCTGCTTATTCTTCTTCTTCTGTGGACAATTCGTGGCGTAATGCCCATGCTCGTGACAGTGAAAACACTTCACTTTGGACATGTCACGCTCTTTACCATCCGCACCGGACTGAGAAGCATTCTTCTTGCCCTTCCCCTTCCTTGCTTTGGCAGCCAAAGCACAATCTTCTTCATCGGATGCCTTTGATGAAGATCCGTCCCTGGTACTTCGCCTTATCTCCTCTTGCACAAGATCCGACCAAAGTCGCTCCCATCCTAGCAGTTTCTCCCGACCATTGACAGAGTCCTCATAGGAATGCCAACTCTTGAAAACCTGTTAGAGTCGACCCTTCGCGCCCTCAAATCAGTGATCATTTCGTTCTTTGCATATTCATTATTAGGTGTCTCACTTGTTTCACTTCTTTGCATATCACTAGGATCATGCCACGAACTGACGAAGGGTTGTGTCATCTTGTGTTTCCTCATACTATACCTGCAGCGCTATTTTAAAAATTTTCCTCAAAAAATTATTTATAGTCATTGTCATTATGTATGAGGTCATTAAAATGTCAATAAGTGTCCTAGGTCTTGGTGTCTAGGGTTTTTGAGTCATTTATACACTAGTCATAAAGCCTGCAAGGTGAGGAAAGTCCAGCACTTGTGATTTCTATTTTATTATCATTGGCATTTTCTTAAAAAAATACATTTCTAGTCCAAAACCCTGTTTTGGAACTAGAAATTGTTATTATCATTTTGTAATAAATTGTAATTGTTCCGCCATGAAGACATTGTAAAAGCAGACCCCTGGTCTTTTCTCTAGCCAAGATAGTCATATCCCTGCAAGAAGACAATAAAATCATTAGTATCGACCACAAAAAGCCAAAGGAAGTTTTTATTTGAAAAAGCCAAAGTGAAAATTACAAAAACATTTGTAATATGGGTTTTGAAATTAGATTTGAAATAAAATCTGATTGTGAAGATATTTGTGAGATATATAAAGCCAAGCAAGTTTATTTGAACCAAATTCATACCTCCCAAATCGTATTTGCAAAGTTGAGGGCCGATTTCAGACTTTTGAAGGGCGTAGACAGAGTTTTAGGGCTGCGCGACCCAAGTTGAGGGAGAGCGACCCACCTGGGCTGCGCGACCCACGCAGAGTCAGTTCAGCACTGTGGGTTTGCAGGTGCGCGACCCACCTGGGCTGCGCGACCCACGCAGAGCCTGCGCGACCCACGCAGACACAAAGTTTTGGAATTTAATTTGAGTGCCCAGATTGCCTTGGAAACGACTCCAGCTGCCTTCAAAACAGGTTTTCATCAATTGCTTGGGTTTTTAAACACATTTGTGACATCATGGGGGGTTTCCAATATGCAAATGAAGGATTTAAAACCCCACAGTTATAAGATTATTGTTTTCAGGGTTTGAAATGAAAATAAATGGTGTAAAGAGTGTGTTTGCTATCTTAAACAGTGATATGGTCAGCCTTTCATATAACATTAAAATCAAATTGCTCTCATACCCATTATACCACTACTACCATTGTTATGGTCATACCATGTTTAAGCCCTTTGAGTCATATTGCCCATGTTTTTTATGAGTCACGTTGCCCAATGTTAAATTATGCTCATGTCTTTGTTTTAAATGGCTCATTGAAACCTTTATGGTCATTACTCATAGACAGCCATATTACTATTAATGCCATGCTCTCCTTTGACTAGATGTGTTCAAACTTTTGAAAGTTGCCTGCTCCTATTTGGTCGAAATTTCATTTGCATTCAAAACAGAGAGGGTGCCTTTTTCAGTCCATTTGAAGCAGAGATTTTATCCATAATTTGATTCCTTGATGGTGCTTTGGCGGTGGGATATTGGTTGAGTGTTAAACATACATCCTAATTTTGCTTTCACTGCATTCATATCAGCATACACATTGCCAAAAGTTTAATCAGAGATATGTCAGAGACAGAGTCAGAATATGAGCCAGGGTCAGGCAGTGATTCGGTGGCTGGAGGTAATGTGCCACGGAGTTCCCGCAGAGAAAACAGAAGTGGTGATCATCGCGGAGAGGAGCCTACTTCTTTGGCTCGGTTGCAGGCATGTCCATTAGCTATGGATTGTTTTCGATTCTTGTCATGTTTCAGATTTTGTGAGATGGTTGTACAAACCCGACCTCATCGTGAATTAGCACGTCTGTTTGTTCTTCATTTACGGGGTGATCGGGTAAACCTTGCTGGGATTGATTTCATTGTATCACCTTTGACTATTGCTCAAGCCACTGGCATACCAAACATAGGCGAGGAATGGAGCAAGGGTAAGCAGTTAGAGAAATTTCACTATGAGCCATACATTAAAACTGGATATGTGGCTTACTTGAGCAGAGTTTTTCCATTCGGATTCTTGAGAGATGAGTATGCACCACTCATGAGGCTCATCATTCAGTATTTTAGTTGTGAGGGCAGGTATGCTCGTCTTTTCTCATATCATGTTCGTTTGCTGATGCACTTCACAAGGGTGCGTATGATGAATATTCCTTATTTCATATACCGCAACATAGAGAAGATGGTTACATTTGTGCAGAAGAAGACGAGCCCAGTGGAGCAGTACGGGAGTATATATCATTTCGCTTTGATCAAAATCTTGGTGTCACATCAGTTGGCAGAACAGGGCATCACTTGGGAGGATTTCATTTCTAGAGACTTTTTCAGAGTGCCACAGCAGCCTCCCGAGGCAGTTTATGATGCAGGAGAGCCCTCATACCAGCCGGACATGCTTGAGGTTGGGCATATCATTACTCCTTTGGTTCGGACATATCAGCGAGGCCACAGGGCCTTATTTGCAGCGACACGGCGGGTACTATCTCCACGTGAGGTGGAAGGGGTCCTGCCGACTTCATCGACACGGCGAGTACTATCTCCACGTGATGTGGAAAGGGTCTCGTTTTCTTCTCCAGTGCAGGTACAGGTACAAGACAGGGGAAAGAGGCCCATGCATGATGAGGGCCCATCAGGAGGCCGGGACACCGATATGACAGTCATTGATGTTGATACGGGCTCTCCTAGCTCGAAGCTGAGGGAAGTCATCCAGGAGCAAAGGGCCGAGAATGACCAGCTGAAAGACCAATTGCAGAAGGCTCAGTGGGTGATTAACTATTTGGAGCGGCGCAACAAACAGCTCGAGGATGAGCTCACATTTTATGAGGTGCGCCAAATCCGTGAGGACAGACAGTGGAATCGAAAGAGGCCCGGTGACATGACACCAGCTGACAGAGATACTGTACTCACGCGGGTAAATATACATCTGGAGAAGCTGTTGGCGAAGGCCAATCGATACAAAGACATGCTTCGCCACATGAAAGGCCATTACTGGGCTCGCATGCATGTTTGCAAAGCGAGGATGAAGATCATGAAGAGGAGGTTGCGCAAAGCACTTCGACGGCGGAAAAGGCCTAATCCACTTAGGATTTTGGCCGAGGCTTCATTGACTGGGCAAGACACATGATGGAGGACCTCCGCTCCGAATTTGGGCAAATTCGGAGAAAATTTTGTCATTTTCAAATTTTTGGTCTTAAAAACAGGTTTTGCAGCTACGTGGGTCGCGCGCTCATGCGCTCGCATTTTTTTGGGGCACTTGCTGGAGGAGATTTTTACATTTTTGGATTTTTCATGGTTAAATATGCATCCTCTGAAGTCAACTTAGCATTTCAACAAAATCTGGATGGTCAAACAGCTCAAAAACACCATAAAAAACACCTTGCTGCCACCTTTTGCACCAGCAGGGAGTACCTCTGGGAGAATGAGGTTTTGAAGGGTCAAATCAACTCCAAATTCAGAAATTCCACTTGGGTTGGAAATTAGACATCCAGGGCTTTCCAACGAGCTATCATGAGCTCAATTTGGATGTCGGGAGCTACCTAAAAGTCAGCCTGCAACATGAGCGACCCACGCAGTTCAGGAGCGACCCACCTTGAGAATTTTTTGAGTTTTCAGCTGCCAGCTCAGTATTTCGCCTATTTTGGACCAGTTTTGCCTATGGATAGAATTCTTGGGTTTTTATGATGTAAATTAATGTTTGGCATGTAACTTTGGCTTGTTTTTATCTCTTCTAGAAGATTCACTCTCAAATGAGTAAAAAATCATGTAATGGATCAGTTTCCACTCTTTTAGAGGCAAGTTGTTAGCTGCCTAGATTGTAGTTCCATGATTAGAATTGGTTGAAACTGATCCCTGAAGAGGGAATTCGACCCCTAGAGGTGGGGAAAGGGTTTAGAGTGATCTATATATTGTAATTTCTGAGGCATTCTACAGGTTGGACTCTTGGGATAATTTTGATACTATTGTACATACTTTCATATTTTGGCTAAGGAAAGATCAGGGGTTTTGCGGCACTTGTTGGGATCCTTGTGGTGTTCTGTTCTTGATGGTGTTTCTTCTTTGTTTACTGTAAGTTTCTTCATGTTTAATGTATGCCATCCTTTCATATGCTTCTGAACTAAATTGAATGAGTGAATAAGGTTGAATCCATTGTTTACGGTGCTTGGCCTTTGAATTCAGTTAGTTCTATATGTTTTCAGCTGTTTGGAGAGGATCCAAGTTCTTCTTTGCCCTCTTCAGCTCCTCGTCGGTCTAATCTATCCATATATCCAATTTAAAGCATCAAGATCATCACCTACCTCGCCACAGCTTGAACTCTGCAAAGGTCTGACCTTATCCCCGGACCCAAAATTTGTTTTCCCATTACTCCAGCGAAAACCCAAAAAACCAAAAATCAAACATACCTATCTCTTTACTAGCCTAAAATCAGTTCTTATTGTAATTCATCTCGCATTCTATTGCTTATTTTCTCGAGATTGACGGAGAGAGCCCTCTCTTGTCCTCGTAGGGCTAGCTACGAGGCTGAGCGTGGTTTGATGTAGCCTTGAGTTTTACTTCATTTCAGCCTGAGGTAGATTTGAGTGCTAACATAGTGGCGACCATACTGGGGACATCTCAATGGTTTGCTTGTTGATGTGTTTGTTCCACGAGTCTTAGACGGAGTCTGAAGTCACGCCAGGTAGCTTTCGAAACGCTTTTGTTATGCATAAGCGGAAGTAGATAAACGTTGCTTCAGTCGATCTCCGGTAAGCTTGTGTGTTCGGTACTTGATTTGTAAATCACCCCAGTATACTTATTCGTTCTAGACCTTTTGGATGATTGAGTCTAGAAGTCGAAAGGCTGAAAATAATTGATTGTGTTCCTTGTAATTTTTGTTTTCCGAGAAGATTAATACACTGGCTTCAAGAAGAAATACTAGGGCGAATCCTGACCCTGATCCACCAACAATCTTCGAAAATCCGAATCTGATTCCTAGGACCCTTAGAAAACAAGGCAGTCAAGAGAGTTCTGAGAGAGAAAGCCAATTGAGTTTTGAGAGTTCCAGAGTGCTTACCCGATCTGCATCCTGTCCTGTCAAAATCATATATGTGGATGAAATCCCCTTTGATGCACGGTTTGAAACATCCTTGTTTGTGAATTTTTCCGAAACTGAATTGTCAAGATTAGTCCCAGATCCATTGTTTACTGAAGATTTGCAATATAGATTTGTTTCACAGTACTTGGATAGACAGCTGCAAAGTTTTATTGAGGATACTAATACTTTTGAATTTACTGAATCTGCTTCACAAGTTCTTGACCCATCTGAAATTGCATCAAGTTCACGGATCCCTACTGAACCTCCTTTTGTCCCTACCATTCCGGTTCAGCCTGAGTTTTCTGATCAGCAATCAATAGTATTTTCTCTGTTTCCATTGAATACATCTCATAGACCTACTACTCCTACTCCTCCTGTATCTCCTCGACAACAGATTGTTTTCAATCCACCAAGAGCTATGGCTGCTCGTTTTGCACCCCTTGTGTTACCCCAGCAGTTGAATGATATGCCCGCAGACTATCAGAGTAAGATCCTGACATTTGATGGCACTCCACAGAGTCTTCCTGCACAACAGCATGTAGACAATATGGCAGATTTCTTTGATCGTTTCGAGATTGATGAAGAAAATGTGACCATGAGGCTTTTTGTGCAAACCTTTGGAGGAGAAGTACGGAAATGGTTCAGAGCCTTGCCACAAAGAAGCATAGATACATTGGCAGAACTTCAGAGGCAGTTTTTAGACCGATGGGAGATGAAAAAGGATCCGCTGCAGATTACTTCAGAATATACAAACCTCAAACGTAATCCTGGTGAGTCTGTTCAGGATTATATCATTAGATTCAATACGGTGTATAATGCTATTCCAGATGATTTGAGACCGTCCAAAAAGTCTGCTCTCCTTAAATTCCCGGATGGCTTTGATCCGGAGATGGCTTATTCCCTTCGTGATAGAGATCCACCTACTTTAGAAGATATGCAGAAGGTCGCTGTTAGTGTTGAGGCAAATTTGAATGATAAAAGAGCACGGTTGAAAGCGGAGAAAAGAGTGACAATAAAGGAAGAGCCTTCTACATCTATATCAGAACAACACTTAGCTCGTGAGTTGGAAAAGGCTTTAAGAAGAATAAATCTTGACAAGGCAGAAACACAGTTTCGAAATCCAAATTTCCGTGGCCAGCAGCAACCACAATTCAGAATTAAGCAGCGTGAACAAAGAGCTCAAGAGCCAGCAGCCCAACAGCAAGTTAAGACTCCTCTTTTGCAGAATTTTGTAAGTCATGATTCCGATGATGATGATGATGTGTCGGGTGAGCAAAATCATTTCTTCACTCCTGATGATTTGCCTATTTATATTACTGAGGAAGAGGAGTATGGTGAAAGTTCAGTTGTTCAGAAAGATGAGGATTTTATCTTAACAAATGATGCTGATTTAGAAGAAGAGTCGGATGAATACCAAAGAGGATATTTGAATGCATTGACTGCTCAGCAGAAACAATATTCATTGAGGAATCGAGATGTGCCTATAAATCCCATTCAGAAAAGAAAGGAAGCTTTAGCACCAAAGACAGATTCACCAATACCACAGAAAAGAGGGAAAGAGACAATTGACCCCGCAGCAAGTAAAGTATCATCAGCTGAGAAGGTAAATCAGTCAAGTATAGTGAAAGACAAAGCTGAAAAGAAGGAGATTCCAATTAAAGAGGTTGAGAAGGTTTCAACATTTAGCTTGGAAAATGAAATTTCCAAACTGAAAATATCCATTCCTTTGACGGAGATTATGAAGAACAGCAGCTACCGTAGTCAAGTCACCAAAATTCTGAACTTTGATCCAATGATTGACACAGTGAATGTTGAGGATGATCAGCCAGAATTGATTTTTGGGCCTGCATTGAATGGTGAGTCTCCTGACAGTAATGTTCCTCCTTTTTACATCAGTTTGAGGTTGCATGAATATATATTGCATAATGCTATGCTCGATTCGGGTGCTTCGCATAATTTGATGCCAAAGGCAATCATGGAAAAGTTGGGATTAGATATTACAAGAGAGTATCATGATTTGTATTCATTCGATTCCAGCCGGGTAAAGTGTATAGGACTCATCAAAGATTTGGTGGTAAGTTTGGATCAAATTCCAGCGAAGAATGTTTTGATGGATGTGGTGGTTGCTGACATTCCTCCACGTTTCGGGATGCTCCTTGCAAGATCTTGGGGGGCAAAGTTGAGAGGTACACTTCAATTAGATTTCTCTTATGCTACAATTCCAGTCTTCGGTCAAATGAGAAAGTTGTATCGTGAGCAGAAGATGAAATACATGATAACTAGCAAAGAGAAGCCAGTCAATCATCCTGTGAACTATGTACATACTGATTTAGAGTCGTTTGTGTTGCTTGCAGATAGTTTTAATGATGTAGAAAGTCAATTAGTTCAGGCAGAAGACATACCAGAAATAAATGAGAATTTCAGAGAAGTTTTGCAAAAGGAAAGAAGAGAAAAACAAGCTGTTTTGGAGCAATCAGCTGAAGACAATGGGCAGCAAACAGGAAAAACAGAGCCGACACAGTTTCGGCATTTAGAGGACGATGAAAATGGTCTTTGGACCATGGATTTTGATGGTGCAGTGGGCAGCGATGGTGCTGGGATTGGTGTGTGGATTCGAAGTCCAGTTTTCGCTCCTGATAAAGTTCCGAGCAATGTGAGAGTGTGTTCTTACAAGCTTGCATTCGATTGTTCAAACAATGAAGCGGAATACGAGGCTCTTATTGCTGGTCTTAAAATTCTCAAGAAGCTGAATGCGAAAAGGATTGCGGTATATGGTGATTCAGAATTAGTGATAAAGCAAGTTAAAGGTGAGTTTCAGGCTAAGCATCCTCGCATGAGGGCTTACCGAAATACAGTTTTGGATATTCTGAAGTTATTTTCTGATTATACTTTAACATGTGTGCCCCGCATACAAAATGGTGTTGCTGATGGACTTGCTAAGGCAGCAAGCAATCTTAAGATTCCAATGAATTCCAGCAACAAGTTTGAGATACATGTGAAACATCGACCCACCGTTCCAGACAATCAGCGATGTTGGCAAGTTTTTGAGGATGATGAGGAGATTAGTGAATTTCTGCAGAATAAGGGTAAGTTTAGAGATACCTCCATAGATACTGAATTTGATGATGGTATTGATGACATTCAGATAAATCAAATGGATGTGCTGCAACTGAAGGATAACATCATTCCTAAGGGATTGATTCCTTTGGAAGAGTTGTTTGATCAGGATGATGTAGCTCGTAAGCCTACATTGAGGCCAACAGAGAAAGGTGTCGAAGAGGTAAATATTGGGACAGCTGAGAATCCCAAGATGGTGAAATTGTCAAAGTCATTGACACCAAAGGTAAGAGCAGAATACGTGAAATTGTTATCTTCATTTTCTGATGTGTTTGCGTGGGATTATTCAGATCTCAAAACATATGATACCAATATCATCCAGCATACTATTCCCATCAAACCAAATCAGAAGCCTTTTCGTCAAAAGTTGAGGAGGATCAACCCAAAGCTGCTACCATCGATCGAAAAAGAGGTAAATAGGTTGTATAAGTCAGGAATTATTGTGCCTATTCGATTTTCAGATTGGATCTCAAACTTGGCGCCCGTGAGAAAGAAGACAGGTGAGATCCGTTTATGTATTGACTTCAGAAATCTGAATAAGGTATCATTAAAGGACAATTATCCGCTGCCAAAGATGGATCACATAGTGCAGCGAGTAGTTGGAGCATCAAGGATGTCACTACTCGATGGATACTCAGGTTATAATCAGATTTTAGTGCAGGAAGATGATCGTGACAAGACTGCATTCACCACTCCTTGGGGAACATTTCATTACGCAAAGATGCCGTTCGGTTTAAAGAATGCGGGCGCTACCTTTCAGCGTGCTATGGACATGGCTTTTGCCAATGAGAAAGATGTGTTTTTGGTTTTTTACCTTGATGATCTAACTGTATTTTCTAATTCTGATGAGGAACACTTATATCATCTGAAAATTGTTTTCCAGAAGTGCAGAAAATATGGCGTTTCGCTGAATCCAAAGAAGAGCCTTTTCGCCATGGATGAAGGAAAGCTCCTTGGCCACATCATCTCGAAAGATGGTATTCGAGTTGATCCTGCACGTGTTGAAGCCATTCAGCAGATTGAACAGCCCCGGAACAAGAAAGAGATACAGTCATTTAATGGTAAAATGAATTTTCTGCGTCGTTTCATTCCCAATCTTGCAGAACACCTTATAGAAATCACGAACATGCTGAAAAAGGACAGTCAGGTAAGATGGACAGAAGAGGCAGTAAAGTCATTCAATTTGGTAAAGATAGCTCTTTCTTCAGCCCCTATTTTAATCAGCCCCGATTACACACAAGACTTCATTTTATTTTCTTTCGCTTCTGAGCATACATTGGCAGCTGTTTTGATGCAAAAAAGGGATGGAGTTGAGAAGCCCATCGCTTTTTTCAGTCGGATCATAAGAGATGGGGCATTGAGGTATAATATCATTGAGAAACAGGCACTTGCGCTTGTAAAGGCTTTGAAGGATTTCCGTGTGTACATATTGCATTCCCATATTACAGCATATGTTCCTAACGCAGCAGTTAAGGATGTTTTGGTACAGGCAGATCCAGAAGGAAGAAGAGGTAAGTGGATTGCTGCATTGTTAGAGTACGATGTGGAGATTAAACCGACCAAGCTGATCAAAGGACAAGGACTCGCCAAGCTCATGGCTAAAACAAATCTGCATGCTCTAGACATAAATTTGATTGCTGCCATGTCTGATGAAGATGAGGAAAGTACGTCAGTTCAGGTATCCGATATTTTTGTTTCTTCTCCTTGGTATGCTGACATTTTATATGTGCTTCAGAATTTGTCTACACCGCCTGGTATGCCTCGAAATAAGAGTAGAACATTGAAGTTGAGAGCTGCTAAATTCTGCATTTTGAATTCTGCGTTGTATTGGAAAGACCCTGGGGGTATGTTGTTGAATTGTTTGGTAGAGGAGGAAGCTCAAAGAGTTTTGGAGGATTTTCACAAAGGTGACTGTGGAGGTCATTTGTTTTGGAAGACCACAGCGAATAAGATCCTAAGGGCGGGGTATTATTGGCCTTCTTTGTTTTCTGATGTGTTCAAGGCTGTTAAAAATTGTCATGAGTGTCAAATATTCGAAGGGAAGCAGAAACTACAGCCTTTGCCTCTAAAACCAATCGAAGTTAATGCACCATTCCAGCAGTGGGGATTGGATTTTATCGGAGAAATCCACCCAGCATCTTCCGGACAGCATAGATGGATCTTGACAGCTACAGACTACTTCACGAAATGGATCGAGGCGATTCCCACTCGACAGGCCACTGATGCGGTAATTATCTCTTTCCTTGAAAACAATATTCTGTCACGCTTTGGGTGTCCTAGTAAAATAATCACGGATAATGCAGCAACTTTTAAGTCTAAGAGGATGGTTGATTTTTGTTTTAAGTACAATATTACATTGGGACATTCAACCGCATACCATCCGCAAGGGAATGGCTTGGCGGAATCTTCAAACAAATCCTTGGTGAATATCATTAAGAAATTGCTGGAAATCAACAAGAAGGCTTGGCACAAAAAGTTGGTAAATGCATTATGGGCTGATAGGGTAAGTCAAAAAAGGTCTATTGGTATGTCTCCTTTCGAGTTGGTGTATGGGACGGATACGGTTTTTCCTACTTCACTTGCTGTCCCGGTGGTCAGATTGCTTCAGGAGGCTGGAAGTGAAGAGGATCCTATGCAGCGGAGGATTAATGAGATGATTCATTTACAGCGGACACGAGAGGAGGTATTTCAAAATACTTTTAAGTTGCAGGAGCGCATTAAGAAGATCTACGACAGAAAGGAAAAATCAGATAAGTTTCAGTTGGATGAAGTAGTTTTGAAATGGGATGCTCGGAATGAAGACAAGGGAAAGCACGGCAAATTTGAAAATTTGTGGAAAGGACCGTTTAAGATTGCAGCGTATCGGGGGCAGAATGCATTTCTTCTCAAAGAAATGAATGGAGATGAGTGTCTTGGTGGACCGATCAATGGTCGGTTGCTGAAGCGCTATTATTTCTGAGTACTTGCTGCTGATCTCATTTTCATTGTATATATCATTTTACTTTGTTTCATTGCAAGTGTGCACTAATCTCTCATTTTCAGTCTGGGGCCCGGAGCGAAGGCTATAATTCTGGAAATAGAGGTTGGTTGGGTTGAGATTGTAAAGTTAAGTTTATCAGTCTTCTTGTTTAAAGTCATGTCAGTTTGAGTCTAGTCAGTTTTGGTCAAATTACAGTCCATTGTTAGTCAAATTTGCAGTCAATAAAAGTATCCAAAGTTTGTCTTGTCAAGTTGAAATAATGATTCCATCGCCCAATGGATGAGAGGCACTGTCTGACTCCCCCAGAGATCTGCTGTTCTTGGCATCTCCATGGAGCCACCATCCCCATTGGAGCCAATGTTAGAGTCGGTCCTTGCAGCCCTCCGTCAGTGATCATTTCGTCTTTTTCATATTCATTATTAGGTGTCTCGCTTGTTCCACTTCGTTGCATTTCACTAGGATCATGCCATGAACTGACGTGGGGGTCTGTCGTCTTTTGTTTCCTCATATTATACCTGCAGCGCTATTTTAAAAATTTTCTTCAAAAAATTATTCATAGTTATTGTCATGATATATGAGGTCATTAAAATTGTCAATAAGTGTCCTAGGTCTTGGTGTCTAGGGTTTTTGAGTCATTTATACACTAGTCATAAAGCCTGCAAGGTGAGGAAGGTCCAGTACTTGAAATTCTATTTTTATTATCATCAGCATTTAAAAAAAAAAAAATATTTCTAGTCCAAAACTCTGTTTTGAAACTAGAAATTTGTCATTATCATTTTGTAATAAATTTGTAATTGTTCCGCCATGAAGACATTGTAAAAGCAGACCCCTGGTCTTTTCTCTAGCCAAGATAGCCATATTCCTGCAAGAAGACAATAAAATCATCAGTATCGACCTCAGAGAAACCAAAGCAAGTTTGTATTTGAAAAAGCCAAAGTGAAAATTACAAGAACATTTGTAATGTGGGTTTGAAGTTAGATTTGGAATAAAGTATGATGGTGAAGATATTTGTAAAGTGTATAAAGGCCAAACAAGTTCATTTGAACCGATTT
This sequence comes from Pinus albicaulis, assembly GCA_034641835.2. NCBI lineage: Eukaryota > Viridiplantae > Streptophyta > Pinopsida > Pinales > Pinaceae > Pinus > Pinus albicaulis. The sequence goes on from CM076576.1 coordinate 922,804,791, forward strand.
CATTTGCTCCCAAAACGTATTTGCAAAATTGAAAGCCGATTTGAGACTTTTGGAGGGCGTGGACAGGGTTTTAGGGCTGCGCGACCCAAGTTGAGCCCGAGCGACCCACCTGGGCTGCGCGACCCAAACAGAGTTGGTTTAGCACAGTGGGTTTGCACCTGCGCGACCCACCTGGGCTGCGCGACCCAAACTGAGCCTGCGCGACCCACGCAGAGACAGCATTCCGGAATTGTGTTTGAGCGCCCAGATTGGCTCGGAATCGACTCCAGTTGCCTTCAAAGCAGGTTTTCTTCAATCACTTGGGGTTTGCAAACGTATTTGTGTCATCATACATGATTCTAATATGCAAATGAAGGATTTAAAGCCCCACTGTTATAAGATTATTGTTTTCAGGGTTTGCAACGAAAATGAATGCTGTAAAGAGTGTGTTTGATATTTTAAACAGTGATATGGCCAGCCTTCTATACAAAGTCAAAATCAATTTGTTATCATACCCATAATACCACTGCTACCATTGTTAGTGTTATGCCATGTTTAAACCCTTTGAGTCACATTCCTCATGTTTGTAATGAGTCACATTGCCCAATGTTAGCATATGCTCATGTCTTTGTTTCGAATGGCCCATTGAAACCTTTATGCTCATAACTCGTAGACAAACATATCACTGTTAATACCATGCTCTCCTTTAACTAGATGTGTTCAAACTTTTGAAGGTTGCCTGCTCCTATTTGGTCAAAATTTCATTTGCATTCAAAACAGAGATGGTGCCTTTTCAGTCCATTTGAAGCAGAGATTTTATCCATAATTTGATTCCTTGATAGTGCTTTGGCGGTGGGATATTGGTTGAGTGTTAAACATACATCCTAATTTTTCTTTCACTACATTCATATCAGCATACACATTGCCAAAAGTTTAATCAGAGATATGTCAGAGACAGAGTCAGAATATGAGCCAGGGTCAGGCAGTGATTCGGTGGCTGAAGGTAATGTGCCACGGAGTTCCCGCAGAGAAAACAGAAGTGGTGATCATCGCAGAGAAGAGCCTACTTCTTTGGCTCGGTTGCAGGCATGTCCATTAGCTATGGATTGTTTTCGATTCTTGTCATGTTTCAGATTTTGTGAGATGGTTGTACAAACCCGACCTCATCGTGAATTAGCACGTTTGTTTGTTCTTCATTTGCGGGGTGATCGGGTAAACCTTGCTGGGGTTGATTTCATTGTATCACCTTTGACTATTGCTCAAGCCACTGGCATACCGAACCTAGGCGAGGAATGGAGCAAGGGTAAGCAGTTAGAGAAATTTCATTATGAGCCATACATTAAAACTGGATATGTGGCTTACTTGAGCAAATTTTTTCCATTCAGATTCTTGAGAGATGAGTATGCACCACTCATGAGGCTCATTATTCAGTATTTCAGTTGTGAGGGCAGGTATGCTCGTCTTTTCTCATATCATGTTCGTTTGCTGATGCACTTCACAAGGGTGCGTATGATGAATATTCCGTATTTCATACACCGCAACATAGAGAGGATGGTTACATTTGTGCAGAAGAAGACGAGCCCGGTGCAGCAGTACAGGAGTATATATCATTTCGCTTTGATCAAAATCTTGGTGTCACATCAGTTGGCAGAGCAGGGCATCACTTGGGAGGATTTCATTTCTAGAGACTTTTTCAGAGTGCCACAGCAGCCTCCCGAGGCGGTTCATGATGCAGGAGAGCCCTCACACCAGCCGGACATGCTTGAGGTTGAGCATTTTATCACTCCTTTGGTTCAGACATATCGAAATGGAAGACCCGGAGACGTGGCCCAACCCCAGGCGACCGGCGGGTACTATCTCCACCGTGAGGTGGAAGAGGTCCCTGCGGGCTTGTCGACACGAGCGAGTATTATCTCCGTGTCAGAAAGGGTCTCGTTTTCTTCTCGGTGCGAGTGCGGGTACAAGACGGGGCAAGAGGCCCGCTGCAGTGAGGGCCATCGGGGCGGGACACGGTGTTGATACGGGTTCTCCTAGCTCGTGAGGAAGTCATCCGAGGAGCAGGCGAGAGACGCGCGGCTGAAGAACCCGTGCAGAAGGCTCGGTGGGTGATTAATGACCCAGACGGCGCAGCAAACTGACTCGAGGATGAGCTCACATTTCGGGGTGGCAAATCCGTGATGACGGGCGGTGGAATCCAAGAAGAGACGGTGAGCATGGCCTGGTACAGCGGAGATACGTACTCACTCGGGTCTGGTCACATGCGGAAAGTTTGTTGGCGGAACCCAATCGAGACAAAGACATGCTTCGCCACATGAAAGGCCATTACGGGGCTCGCATGCATGTTTGCAAAGCGAGGATGAGGATCATGAAGAGGAGGTTGCGCAAGGCACTTCGACGGCGGAAAAGGCCTAATCCACTTCGGATTTTGGCCGAGGCTTCATTGACTGGGCAAGACACATGATGGAGGACCTCCGCTCTGAATTTGGGCAAATTCGGAGAAAATTTTGTCATTTCCAAATTTTTGGTCTTAAAAACAGGTTTTGTAGCTAGGTGGGTCGCGCGCTCATGCGCTCGCATTTTTTTGGGGCACTTGCTGGAGGAAATTTTTACATTTTTGGATTTTTCATGGTTAAATATGCATCCTCTGAAGTCAACTTAGCATTTTAACAAAATCTGGATGGTCAAACAGCTCAAAAACACCATAAAAAACACCTTGCTGCCACCTTTTGCACCAGCAGAAAGTACCTCTGGGAGTATGAGGTTTTGGAGGGTCAAATCAACTCCAAATTCAGAAATTCCACTTGGGTTGGAAAGTAGACATCCAGGGATTTCCAACGAGCTATCATGAGCTCAATTTGGATGTCGGGAGCTACCTCAAAATCAGCCTGGAACATGAGCGACCCACGCAGTTCAGGAGCGACCCACCTAGAGATTTTTTTGAGTTTTCAGCTGCCAGCTCAGTATTTCGGCTATTTTGGACCAGTTTTGCCTATGGATAGAATTCTTGGGTTTTTATGATGTAAATTCATGTTTGGCATGTAACTTTGGCTTGTTTTTATCTCTTCTAGAAGATTCACTCTCAAATGAGTAAAAAATCATGTAATGGATCAGTTTCCACTCTTTTTGAGGCAAGTTGTTAGCTGCCTAGATTGTAGTTCCATGATTAGAATTGGTTGAAACTGATCCCTGAAGAGGGAATTCGACCCCTAGAGGTGGGGAAAGGGGTTAGATTGATCTATATATTGTAATTTCTGAGGCATTCTACAGGTTGGACTCTTGGGATACTGTTGATACTATTGTACATACTTTCATATTTTGGCTAAGGAAAGATCAGGGGTTTTGCGGCACTTGTTGGGATCCTTGTGGTGTTCTGTTCTTGATGATGTTTCTTCTTTGTTTACTGTAAGTTTCTTCATGTTTAATGTATGCCATCCTTTCATTATGCTTCTGAACTAAGTTGAATGAGTGATTAAGGTTGAATCCATTGTTTACAGTGCTTGGCCTTTGAATTCAGTTAGTTCTATATGTTTTCTGCTGTTTGGAGAGGATCCAAGTTCTTCTTTGCCCTCTTCAGCTCCTCGTCGGTCTAATATATCCATAAATCCAATTCAAAACATCAAGATCATCACCTACCTGATGACTTGAACTACTGCAAGGGCGACCTTATAATACAGTTCATTGTTTCCCATTACTCCAGTAAAACCAAAAACCAAAAAACCAAACATAACTATCTCTTTACTAGCCTAAAATCAGTTCCTATCGTAAGTCATCTCGCATCCTATTGCTTATTTTCTCAAAGTGAAGGAGAGAGCCCTCTCACAATCTGGTAGGGCTAGCTACGAAGTGAGCGTGGTTTGATGTAGCCTCGAGTTTTACTTGATTTCGACTACAGTGAATTTTAGACTATATGAGGAGAGATTGCAGTATTCCAGTCCAGGCTTCCCTATTAATTTTTGACAAGCAAACAGGGGGTCAAACTGTCTCTAAGCTCTCAAGTAATGCTTTCCTGATGAAAACACATCATCCTTGAAGTCCTTTTATGCCCTTTGTCCTTTGATGAATCCTATTGTTGTTTCTAGTTAAAAAACCTTTCTTTTTCTGTGAAGAAAAATGCCCAAAAAGGCCTCCATTTCCTTTGTTTTATTCCCATTAATCCTATGTTTCAACACCATTTGTCCCCTCTCCTAATTCCTCATTAGTCCCTCATTGATCATTCAATTCCCCTCATAACCTCACAAATACCCTTTGTTTGGCTGAAACCCCCTTATTCTCTCTATCGTTCCCCTCTTTAGCCTTAAAAACACTCTTTTTCGGCTAAGAAAACCCACCTTGCTTCATTTATCAGCCTTAGCCCCTTTCGGCCCAGCCCTAACCACTTCCCCACCATGTAACCGAGCACCGGAACCAAGCATCTAAGCTCCGGGCGCTTATTGCAATCGGAAGAGCGGGTGAACACTTTCCCTTTGTCACTCTGAAATCTCCGATGCAATTGACTTCCTCCTTTATGTTCCTGCTTCTATACCAGCCGTGGATCTGTACAGATCCGATGGCTCAGCGCTAATCGCACTTTTTCCATCACACCACCGCTCCAATCGCAATCAGAAATTTTTGTTGTGCCGCCCTTCCGTTTCCTCCAATTGCGATTCCCCGATTTGATCTGATCCGTTGATCTCTTGTGATCCAATGGTTCGGATCTCATCGCTCGTTGCTCCATCGCCCCTTTCTATCTCCTTCCGATTGAATGTGGGTCGTTGATCTGGTCCCAGATCTGACGGCTGGCACTCAATCGCGCGTCGCTCCAAATCGCAATCGCAAGTTCTCAAATGTATCCCCCGATTGCGATCCCCTGATTGAATCGGAGCCATCCATCCCGAGAGATCCAATGGCCCAAATTTAATCGCTACCCACTCATTTCACCTACCTTTCTCCCTGCCTTTGTAATTTCCGCCGTCGATCTTGTTCCAGATCAAACGGCTGGCGCTCAATCGCACCATTTCCAATCAAAAGATCTTGAAAGTGTTACCCTCCGCCTCCCTCCAATGCGATTGGATCTCCGTCGTCCATTGACCCGGATCTACGGTCTACATTGTGTCACACATTTCACCATTTTCTTCATCGGATTTCCCTATTAACCCCATTCGAATGATCCCAATCGTCTATCTCCTCCTGAGATCTGACGGCTCACAGTAAATCGCCCTCCACCCTCGACCGGGTCCCACACCATGGTCCCCATTTCATTCATTTCCTATGTTATTCTGCGTATTCACCCGAAAATTTAAAGCCTTGGGATTTACACTAATTATTATTGCTCTGCCTAACCTTAGCATCTCCATTCATCATTCTCGATCGTCCATCTTCATCTTCCCACCTAATCGGACGGTTCACGACTCCTTTTGCTCCAAATCTTCATCGGTTCACCGCTTCCACCATTTCCACCACCGCTTCACAGGCCTTCACAACATCGCTTCCACCATCCCTTGGTTTTTATAATAAGTTTAGTTCATTGTGCAGGGTTTCAAAGAAAGGCCTTGGCGACCGAGACCAGTATATCAACAAAGAGGATTAAAGGGGGTTTAAGCCTGGTATTGAATAATTAAAGCTTAACTCTGCATTCAAAGGAAGAAAGTGTGGTTTAAAGACCCAAATAGCACACACAACAGCTATAGCTGTGTTTGAATACCTGCGGGACGTTTTCCTCCAGGCAGTACATCTTTCCATTAAAGCTTCCATGTCTCCTTGAGCCCAGAAATAGTCAATTATGCTGACAGAAGCCTCTTAAAGACTGTCAGAACCAGCAGTTATGGAGTATGGAAGCCCGCAGACTTTCTACCCCGTTCACCAATTTCAGAAGGCAGAATAGAGAGCTTTACAACCATAAAGGACTCAAAAAACACATCCGAGGTCAATCTCGACCTGACAGAAATCTCTGAACCAGACTACAAAGTACAACGCAAGGTTATGGAGTAGTATGGGCATGGACGCTCCCTCCATGCCATCTTAATGAATCAATTTAATGTTCACCATCCACTCCTGTGAGGAGTTTTTCTCCTATAAAAACCCCCAGGAACAGATTATCAGGGGTTCCAGATTTTCAGAAAATTAGGCAGTAAGAGAATTTTGTATGCATTGTTGTCGAACTTTTATATGAATGCACTGAGCCCGTTGGGTTTGAGTGAGGAGGATTTCCATATTTAATGAGGATTCTGGTCTTTGGTGTCTCACAGTTTGTAACTTCTCCCTTTATGTGTTAGTTTAATTGTTCATTTCGTTTCATCCGCTTTTCTTGTATCATGTTCTGGAATGCGAGTGGCTCACTGGTTTTTGGTATGGATTTATCCTAGTTGATACCCATGCTTGAACTAGTCAAGCGCTTTAAATATGGCTCAGGAATGATATACTGTTTCACTTTTCACTTCAACCATATTTCTGCTATATTAGCTTCTTTGGGAGGTTATTTTTAAAACGCTATTTTCATGTATGGATTCTTAAATTGGTAAGCCCATTACATGGTGATATTGTGTATCTGGATATCATCTCAATGACAGTTAGTATTATCTCAATCTTTCATGCGCAGTAATCACCTTCTGATTATTTATTTCTGTGAGGTATTTTCGAACCGGCCCTCTTTACAGTAAGCTGCCTCTGAATTGTCTGATGCATTTGTATTAAAATTCCGCACCTTGCCTCTGCAGTATTGCTTTCCCTGCGTCCCTTTTCTGAAGGTTTTGGTCCCATTCAAGTTAACCTCCCTGTTTACAGGAGATAGCATGAGAGCCTTTTGTTGATAACTCCCCCTGTTATATCACATGCTCCTTGCTATATAAGATGTCCTAGGCACTGGTCTTTCACAACTCAAGGCTGTCTCTAGGGTCGACAACATATTTTTGGCGCCGTTGCCGGGGACCGAAGTTGAGAAAATTTAAATCCCTGGGCCTCGAAAAAACCTTATTCACTCTTCAAATAGGTGAGCATAGAGAGTTGAGAGTAGTAGATCCCTCACCTTGGCGACTCCACATTCATTCATCAGAAAAAATTTACTTGCAGTCCTGGCTCCTCACAAGCCACACCTGAGGTTAGATACGTCACATCCAAAGACACCTTCGGTGTCTTACCCAGAGAATATCATACATAAAAGAAGTTGGAGGGAAAGGCAATTAGTCCACACTGAAATCCTTGAATTTAATGTAGAAATCTTTCCATCTTCTTCTTCTCAAGTAGCCCAAGTAGAAGGTCCCGACTCCACTATGGGAGATACCGATTACTACTCAGATAGTCCACCCCGAGGAGGTGTCCGAATTAAAGACGAAGCTGAATCAAGGGATGTCACATATTACGCCTTCCACCCTACTCTTGAGGTCGAAGAGGTCAAAGAAGTCACTGAAGTATCTGCTATTAACAGCCTGTTGTTCCCGTCAACACCTCAAGCTGCTGTCCAATACATTCCCATCGTCATTCATATTTCACTTCCACCTCCTCCTCCTCCTTTTACGCCTCAAACTCTTGCACTACCCTCACCTCCCCCAATGGCCAATGTTCTTGGCTTCTTGTTGAATAAGTATGCCCCCCTGGCATTACCTCAAGTGTTGAATGATATGCCACGGGACTACCTGAAGATCTTACCCCGATTCAATGGGGAAAATGAGATTGAAGCTCAAAAACATCTTGAGGCCTTCAGTTCTTTTGCAGAGAACTTTAATGTGGAACACCTAGATGTAGTCTTAAGACTGTTTGTGCAATCTCTTGATGGCGAAGCTAGAAAATGGTTCAAGACATTAGGAGACCGTTCCATCACCACTTGGGAAGGAATGGAAGATATTTTTCTTAGAAAATGGGGGGAGAAGAAAGATCATGGACATTGTCTTACTAAGTTTAACACACTCAAGAAAAGACATAATGAAGGGGTGTCAGAGTTCATTAAGAGGTTTAACAAATTGTATTTGAGCCTTCCTGCTGATATGAAACCTCATCAAACTGTTTCTAAATTTGTTTTCGTAGCAGCTTTTGACTCAGAATTTGGTTTCTCTCTGAGAGAAAGAAAACCTGCCGCCCTCGATGATGCTCAGACAGATGCGTTAGAGTTGGAGGAAAATTTCACCTCCACTGGTAAATCAAAGGGAAAGCCAGACCAAGATGCTAGAGGGAAAGGCAAGGAGGAGGTGTCTACTTCTAGTCAAGACAAAGACACCACTACTAATAGAATGGAAGAAATGAACAAAATGATTTACAACCTTGCTAATAAGGTGGTCAAACTTGAACTGGAGGCCAAGAATTCAACCTCCAAGAATTTCCAGAATGCTCCAAACAGGGGTTATAATCCTCAGTATAGGAAACCACTTCTGCAAATACTTCAAAGGGAACGGAAGGAGCAACAAGATCAGGTACCGCACCCTCTGCACTTGGAAGGTCCGGTAGAGGATCCCACCGAAGAAACCACTTACGAGCAAGAGGGAGCATACCTTGCTTTTTCAAATAATTATGAAGTAGAATCTCCCCTACAAGGAAGTGATGGAATTGAGACCTCATTACAAGAAGAAGAGAAGGCTAGAAGCACAGAAGACCCAGAGATTGATTACTATTGTAAGCAATTTGTTGATTTCATGCAAGCACAGTTCAATAGAAAATACGATCTCAGGTCTTCAAGGAAGAGAACTCACACTCAGGATCAGGAGGAAGATGCACCTCATGAGGAAGCATCTGCTCAAAAGGAGACATTAACAACTCCTCAAAGTTTCCTTGCTAGCACATGTGAAGATTCCACAAAAGAGGCTACAGAAGACATCCAACCTCCAGATCAGCTAGTACAAGAAACAAAGGGCTGCTGCTCTTCTGTCTGCGTTAAAAAAGAAATTCTTCCATCGACAGAAGAAGAGACGGACCGGATATCAAACACGCAGTCCACCTCTGAATTCTTTTACAGAATAGACACTCTTGCTCATTCATCTGACGAGTTTTATTGCAGAGATCCAGAAAGCTCCTCTGTGGATATGCACGAAGAAAGACCTGCCAAGCATCCAGAATGGTTGACTTGGTTGAGCCAGCCTGTCCATGACACTGATGGGGAAAGTTATGAAAGTATCAGTGATGAGTGTCATGAGAATGGAGGTCAACAACCTTTAATCTCAAAAGATAAGGAGGAAATCAAAGAAGAGATTCTTGAGCAGGATGAAAATAACGAGCCTTCTCTTGAAAAGGAGGAAGCTATGAAAGTAACCTCTGCTCAAGAATACACAGATATTTTCACGGAGCTCGGCCCACCAGAGAAAAATATATCAGAGCTCCAAGAGGACACAGCTGCAAGATATGATGAGTCCTCCAGTTCAGATGAAGAAGATGAAAGAGACACTCTACCCCAAGAGAGTCTTTTTCTTAATCCAGTGGAAGAAGAAGCAATCCTGGTTGAAACCAGCCTGCCAAATCTTTACAACCAGGTATCATTTCATGATCCTTATGTTCATTTCCTGCAAACATTTGAAGAAGGATCAAATATCTTGTTGAGCAGCATGTTGAAAACATAAAGAATATTTTTCGAAGCTGCTGTTGAAGAACAAGAAGAGTGGGAGCAGCCCTGCCTATCCAGCCTGCTCAAGGAGCTGAGCAAGAAAGACCAGTCTTGGGATCACTTGATGGACTGGTTACATTGGAAGACAATGTTTGTAAGCTAGACTTGTAAATAGTCCAGTTAGAGTAGGGTAGGTAGGAAAAACTCAATAAAGCTCAGTCTGTGAGCATGTAGTTAGTTGTTTTAATTTCTGCAAAGTCCAGCAAGCCAGATAGTCTAATCCTGGCTTGGCTGTTTTTCAATTTCTGTTTTAGAATGTAGAGAAGAAATCTGCTAGACAGTTTAATCCTAGCAGATGTAGTTTAGTTAGAGAAAATATGAGACCAACAGTTTAATCTGGTCTCATGTAGTAATAAGGGTAGAAGTAGAATAGGTTTATTTTTCCTGTCTGTAAAAATTGATGATGTAGGTGGTCTGCGAAGTTCTCGACACGCCCAAGGATGAACGTGTCGTCCCCAGGTGGAGCCAATGTTGATCATGTTAGCCCCCTATTAATTTTTGACAAGCAAACAGGGGGTCAAACTGTCTCTAAGCTCTCAAGTAATGCTTTCCTGATGAAAACACATCATCCTTGAAGTCCTTTTATGCCCTTTGTCCTTTGATGAATCCTATTGTTGTTTCTAGTTAAAAAACCTTTCTTTTTCTGTGAAGAAAAATGCCCAAAAAGGCCTCCATTTCCTTTGTTTTATTCCCATTAATCCTATGTTTCAACACCATTTGTCCCCTCTCCTAATTCCTCATTAATCCCTCATTTATCATTCAATTCCCCTCGTAACCTCACAAATACCCTTTGTTTGGCTTAAACCCCCTTATTCTCTCTATCGTTCCCCTCTTTAGCCTTAAAAATCCTCTTTTTTGGCTAAGAAAACCCACCTTGCTTCATTTATCAGGCTTAGCCCCTTTCGGCCCAGCCCTAACCACTTCCCCACCATGTAACCGAGCACCGGAACCAAGCATCTAAGCTCCGGGCGCTTATCGCAATTGGAAGAGCGGGTGAACGCTTTCCCTTTGTCACTCCGAAATCTCCGATGCGATTGACTTCCTCCTTTGTGTTCCTGTTGCGATACAACTGTGGATTTGTACAGATCCGACGGCTTAGCGCTAATCGCACTTTTTCCATCGCACCACCGCTCTAATCGCAATCAGCACTTTTTGTTGTGCCGCCCTTCCGTTTCCTCCGATTGCGATTTCCCGATTTGATCTAAGCCGTTGATCTCTTGTGATCCAACAATCCGGATCTCATCGCTCGTCGCTCCGTCGCCCCTTTCTATCTCCTTCCGATTGAATGTGGGTTGTTGATCTGGTCCCAGATCTGACGGCCGACACTCAATCACGCGTCGCTCCAAATCGCAATCGCAAGTTCTCAAATGTATCCCTCGATTGAATCGGAGCCATCCGTCCCGAGAGATTCAACGACCCAGATTTAATCGCTACCCGCTCATTTCACCTGCCTTTCTCCCCGCCGATGTAATTTCCACCGTCGATCTTGTTCCAGATTGGATGGCTGGCGCTCAATCACACCATCGCCAATCGGAAGATCTTGAAAGTGTTACCCTTCGCCTCCCTCCGATGCGATTGGATCTCCACCATCCATTGACCCGGATCTACGGTCTACATTATGTCGCACATTTCACCATTTTCTTCATCGGATTTCCCTATTAACCCCATTCGGATGATCCCAACCGTCTATCTCCTCCTGAGATCTGACGGCTCACAGTAAATCGCCCTCCACCCTCGACCGGGTCCCACACCATGGTCCCCATTTCATTCATTTCCTATGTTATTCTGCGTATTCACCCGAAACTTTAAAGCCTTGGAATTTACACTAATTATTATTGCTCCGCCTAACCTTAGCATCTCCATTCATCATTCCCGATCGTCCATCTTCATTTGCCCACCTAATCGGACGGTTCACGACTCCTTCTGCTCCAAATCTTCATCGGTTCACCGCTTCCACCATTTCCACCACCGCTTCACAGCATCGCTTCCACCATTCCTTGGTTTTTATAATCAGTTTAGTTCATTGTGCAGGGTTTCAAAGAGAAGCCTTGGCGACCGAGACCAATATATCAACAAAGAGGATTAAAGGGGGTTTAAGCCTGGTATTGAATAATTAAAGCTTAACCCCGCATTCAAAGGAAGAAAGCGCGGTTTAAAGACCCAAAGAGCACACGCAACAGCTATAGCTGTGTTTGAATACCTGCGGGACGTTTTCCTCCAGGCAGTACATCTTTCCATTAAAGCTTCCATGTCTCCTCGAGCCCAGAAATAGTCAATTACGCTGATAGAAGCCTCTTAAAGACTGCCAAAACCAGCAGTTATGGAGTATGGAAGCCCACAGACTTTCTACCCAGTTCACCAATTTCAGAAGGCAGAACAGAGAGCTTTACAACCAGAAAGGACTCAAAAAACACATCCGATGTCAATCTCGACCTGACAGAAATCTCTGAACCAGACTACAAAGTACAACGCAAGGTTATGGAGCAGTATGGGCGTGGACACTTCCTCCATGCCATCTTAATGAATCAATTTAATGTTCACCATCCACTCCTGTGAGGATTTTTTCTCCTATAAAAACCCCCAGGAACGGATTATCAGGGGTTCCAGATTTTTAGAAAATTAGGCAGTAAGAGAATTTTGTATGCATTGTTGTCGAACTTTTATATGAATGCATAGAGCCCGTTGGGTTTCAGTGAGGAGGAGTTCCATCTTTAATGAGGATTCTGGTCTTTGGTGTCTCACAATTTGTAACTTCTCCCTTTATGTGTTAGTTTAATTGTTCATTTCGTTTCATCCGCTTTTCTTGTATCATGTTCTGGAATGTGAGTGGCTCACTGGTTTTTGGTATGGATTTATCCTAGTTGATACCCATGCTTGAACTAGTCAAGCACTTTAAATATGGCTTATGCATGATATATTGTTTCACTTTTCACTTCAACCATATTTTTGCTATATTAGCTTCTTTGGGAGGTTATTTTTAAAACGCTATTGTCATGTATGGATTCTTAAATTAGTAAGCCCATTACATGGTGATATTGTGTATCTAGATATCATCTCAATGACAGTTAGTATTATCTCAATCTTTCATGCGCAGTAATCACCTTCTGATTATTTATTTCTGTGAGGTATTTTCGAACCGGCCCTCTTTACAATAAGTTGCCTCTGAATTGTCTGATGCATTTGTATTAAAATTCCGCACCTTGCCTCTGCAGTATTGCTTTCCCTGCATCCCTTTTCTGAAGGTTTTGGTCCCATTCAAGTTAACCTCCCTGTTTACAGGAGATGGCATGAGAGCATTTTGTTGATAACTCCCCCTGTTATATCACACGCTCCTTGCTATATAAGATGTCCTAGGCACTGGTCTTTCACAACTCAAGGCTGTCTCTAGGGTCGACAACAGTGTGAAGAGCCACCATTTAGTCAATCCTTATCATAGTATTTGAGATGTATTTGAGCCAAGAAATAAAAATGTGTGCAATTTGTATCCTACTTACTAATAAGAAAGTCCTATATAGTGGTGAACAGTCTCTATTGACGTCCCATACTTAGGGAACTCATTATGTAAAAAAATGGTTTTCACAGACTCAATCACGGAATTCCATCCCTCACAAACCTTTGTTAGGATGGGTTATTTTGTGTTTACAAATTGCAACAAAGATATGATAGGGTCCATGATATTAATGGTAATATTTACACTAACCCACCAACCATTATCTAACAATGTATCCTTGACATTTTGTAAAGAAGCTTGATTTTTATTTCTTCAAAAATACCAAGAATTTAAAATAACCATGGACCCAAGAGTGGTATTGACCTCCCTCATCATCTTAAGTGTAACATCCCTCACTTTGCCCATATTTATGTAATATGAGATTATGACTATCTTGCCAATGCGGAGAGCCAAGACTAGCTAATATGTTAACTAAAATTTTAAAATTAATTAATTTCCAATTGAAGGAAGAAATTCCTTACAGATCCATTGTTTGAGAGAGAGAAGCTTACTTGCTTATGTGCCTTGAAATCCATGAACCTAACCTAAATTTAATAACTAGAGTCACTTGCAAACCAGGAAATCCATTGCCTAATAGATTGTTTATGAGATGCAGTTGGAGAAAAACTCGTTGTGTTGTGAGCAAATCATAGTCATCTGCATTGAATTATTGAGCTGCTTGTTGATCCATCTCCCAAATGAACTAACAAGCACTTACAAGATGGAATTGGGCAGTGTGGACAGATGATCACACCCATCCCATCTCCCTTGTAGATCGATGTCAGGGACAACTACCTCAAGTAAATGGAGGCTCACAAAGAGAAGAAAACATTCAATGGCTAGAGAGAAAGCAGATAAAAGAGTAGAGGAGTGAGTTGAGAAGCGTCGTAGGGAAAGAGCGAGGAACTATTGGAGCTAAGCATGAATATTTAGCTAGACTAGATTTGTCATTGAGATAGTGCACATAAACCATGGGTGTTATTCCCTAGGCCACTAGACTATGTTTATGTGCCTGAGTGGTTAGTGGGAGGCTTAGTGGATGACCAAGTCAGTGTCGTGCTTGTTTTATCGTTGATATACCACCTAGGAAAGGTATTCTAAGTCATTGTGGTGCTTGATAGAGAGCTATTAACCACCTAGATAATGGAATGCAAACCCTTGTGGTGATTGCTACGAAAATATAGTTGTTAAATCACCTAGATAGTGGATTCAATTTCCTAGACTGAGCAATACCCCATCTGAATTCTGGGTGAATCCTTGTGAAATGAAAAGGGAGACTAAGTGATTTACTATGGTGCTTACTATCACATGGTAGTTGATAAACCACCTAGACAATGATCTCCATCTCTGAGTGTTTATTAAGCCATTGGTGTGAAGTTTCCCCTTGAGCAAGCATCTCCTCAGACTTTATATATGACTCAAGGCTGGTCAGTTGCAAGAAAGGTTGCGAAGTTGTGATATCCCTTGACTTACTATTATTTGTGAATTTGTATATGTCAAGTGCGATGATGTTGTGACTTTAAGACTTAAATAAAATTGGTTTATTAACAACATAAAGTATTTTGTTGTTGATAGTTATCTTATGTAAATATGTTTTTTTTAAGTTATTAATAAAAAAATATGGAAAATAATGTTGAGGTTTCAAATGGCTAAAGAAAAGTTATGGGATGCAAGCAAATGATTGGTATATTCACCCTTGTATGATGTAATACCTAGGCATCTAATATGAGGATTAGGTTATTAAATTATGGAATATTAATTCATCAATAACCCCCCCAAATAGACAAGATGTTGTCTTAGGAGTTGGGGAGAGTGGATCTCATTAATAAGCAAAGTAACTTCCTTCCACCTAATGGATAAGTAAGAAGGTAGTGACTAATTGTTAACAAAATCTTGAAAAGGGGCTTTTTGTCTGGTACTGCATTAGACTTACAAGGACAATGGTACTGAGGGTGAGGAGGTATAAGAGAAAAAGAAAAATAGGACAGGGTATTTTGCTTGCAACCCATTGAAGCTCTTGGGGGGCTCATCCATGAGGAAGATTCAAGGTTGGGAGGAGCGTTGCATCTCAAATATTATTTTCGAGGAAACTTGGAAAGCCAATATTTCTAGACATTTACAATTTTTTTCATATTATATGTTTTACTTAGAAATTATTGTTGTGAGATGTATAGTAATAACTCTAATACAAATTGCAAATCTCTTATAAAATGAACTACTGGAGCTTTGGATGTTTCTACATAGGAATGATAAAGTAAAAGATATATGCTCCAAGTGTCTTTAGAATATTGTTCCAGTATTTACTGTGTTCATAGAGAAGAAACTACAAATACTAAAAAGAATATGTTTTTGTTGACTGCATAAATATTACTTTGAGCAATATGTGATAGATAATTTTTTTCATAATACATTGATAATGCATATATATCAAAATTATAATATACATGTAAACATGAGGAAAAAATAAACTAACTAGAACTGAAACCAGATAGTAAAGCATAAATTTAAGTGCAAATAGAACAAGCATGTAATAATTCAAGACAATAAGGAATTAGGATATTCATTATCATTTTCAAAAGGAATGACGAATCTGTTTTCTGGATAGAAATTGAGGGGTGGTATCCAACCTCTACACTCTTACATGAAAGAGAAAGGAACCCATCAGTGAGTATAATTGTATTACAACAATTATACTAATATTACATCAATGCATGCAAACTTGGAAAGCTATAAGGAAAAATATATTGGTAATTTTTGAAATAGCAGAGGAAAGAAAATTACAGTTCATATAAGTTAAGGGAATAATCACTTTGAGTTATCAAATAAAACCCAATATACAATGTTGATCATAAGGAACCTAGTGTTAACCAAAATGTCGAATTGGACCTATTATATAACCAAAACGGAACAATACACATTGACTAAATTCTTCAAGCCTTGGTCGTTTTTAACAATATATACATGACATAAATTCCCTTAACATAAAATTCCCATTAGGGTAAAAATTTGGACAACTCCCATAATACTTAATTTGGATTAGAAGCTCTAGTGTCTCATTCCCTAAACACACACACACACACACACACATATAAGAATTTTTATACATAAGTGACTAGAGAGTGCAAGTGCATCTGGCTTGTAAGAGAGAAAGTTGAATATTTTAAGGGACTGGTAAACCTCGACAATAAAAAATTTGAGTTATGGTTTAGCAAAAGATATTATTGAAAAAAAAAAGGAAAACAAACTAATAATTGGAATAATATTTTACCTGAGGAAAATTCCATGTTTGAAACCCCATATTCTCTACCTATAATAGGTGCAACTCTGTCAAAATGGTTAAAAAGGGATACAAAGTTAACAAACTTGGGAAGGGTTAAAACCTTGTAATTAAATAAATTCTATATAAGAAAGTTCAGCCACTGCATGACATTTACATATATGGCCATGGCTAAATACTTACGCAAAGAATTAACCGAGGCCATACAAAACCCATGGTGTGTTATGTTTTATGCATTTAAACCCTAATTCATAACTAGCCAGGAAATAAACAAGGAGTGTGAGAAAGGTAGTGTTTATTCCTTTTAAAGAAAAGGAAAATATAGTATTACTTCTCGAGAGTGAACCCATACCGAGGGGAGTTTCAAAGTAACTCTATATCTCCGTATTGAACCTCCATAGAAAAGGAAAATGGTTAATACAAAACCCTAGCTTGTTTATCAGAACAAAATATGTTGTATACAAGGAAATGAAAAACAAACTCTACCTGGAGAGAAAAAGGAATGAAAAAAAACACCTGAAACAAGTTTAGCTAAACCAAGGTCCAACTAGTGGAAAATTATTGCCAACGATAGATACCAAGAGAGTCACGTCGTCATTAGGTAAATACTCCCTACAAAACCTGTAACACCAAGAAGAACAAATGATTAAACTAAAGATACAAGTAAATTGCCAAGAGGAATATATATATATATATCACTTGGTTTACAAACATAGCATTGCTTTGTTTTGTGATCAAGTTTCGATCTACCACCCATTACTGAATTACCACAATAGTTGTAACTTTGTCCTCTTTCCAGGATTTAATCCTTCTCCTTCGGTGGAAAGGTAATGTGGCTCCATATGGTCGAATTAGTATGATACAGAGCATAAAGTCAGTTTTAAGGTTTATATCTATATATATATATATATATATATATATATATATATATATATATATATATATATATATATATATATATATATATATATATATATATATATATATATACCACATTACTTTTCCACCGAAGGAGAAGGGTTAAATCCTGAAAAAAGATGAATTTATTGTTGGAATTATGGAATTAACGAAGTTACAACATATACATACATACACACACACACACACACACTTTTCCACCAAAGGAGAAGGGTTAAAGCTTGGAAAGAGGACGAAGTTGCTGTTGGCATTATGGCAGTATCGATAAATGTGTTGTCCTTGATGGAAACCTACTTGATAAATTACTAATTTAATTTTCCCTTGATTAAATTAGGAGAAATTCAAAATTCCACATCAACATACAACTTGAATGAGTTAATTGAGTTGACATAGTTGTGATCATTCAGTTAGCTTAGTTAATTCGAGTTGGGGGATGAACTTGAGTTTCGTACAGTGATTCCTAAATTTTAGGACCCTAGGTTGAGTTAATTTTAGTTGTAAGAATTTAATTTAGTTAAATTGAGTTAAGGTCATTTAAACTAGTTCTAAATTTTGGAGGAACTAGTGGAGGGCCTAGTAGGGGGGTGTATAGTCAATCTAGTTAACTGATCAATCAAATTAAATTAACTCATGCATGCATGAAATTCAAGTCACCCAGTTGATATTGGAGTTCAAGGGCAGTGTACTATCAATTGTAGAATTTTCCAAGTTGTACAGGTGGTGCATGAAGTCAAAGAAGAACCTAAAGGAATTGAACAATTATCAATGAGAATTTTCCATAACTAATAGGGGGAAAATTCCTCATTAAAAAATGAAACAAAATAGGAGCTTGGAGGCTTGGAAATTTGTCTAAGTATTGGCCAAGGTTAGTGAGTCAGGCAGAGGATAGAAGGTACAGGTGCAGGTTGAGCTTAACGTTGAGAAAATATTAATGAAATACAGATATTAAGGGGTTTTGAGCAGTTTCTTTCCTCTAGATATATCTCTGTGTATGTGTGTTGAAACTGTGATGCATGTTAATGATTTATGTTCTCGATCGTGAATTTACTTACACGGATTGGTAGAGTAGATTCTAGTTTTGTGATTTAGTAAATTTCATGAGCATTTTAGGATCTACAAAATTAATTTCTACATGGTATTAGAGATAGATTCACAGTAGAGAAGAGAATTTGAAGTTTTCATTATAAGAGGTTCGAATTTTAAGGTCAGTGTTGCGGGTTTTCTCTACGACTGAGAAGATGGCATGGAATATCCACATGGACGCAGTATTGGATGAAAATGGGCTGCTAGAATACATCAAGACAGGTGTAGCAAAATCCCCAGCATCTAATGCCCAAGATCTCACTCAGTGGAAGAAGGATGTGGCTAAAGCGAGGAGAATCATATTGGAGGGAGTTCAAGATCATATTGTATCGAATATCCATGGGAAAGAGACTCCGTTTGTGATGTGGAAAACACTGGCATATTTATATGAGAACAATAGTGACCAGAGGATGTTTTCAGTCAAGGACAAGTTTCAAAGCATCAAGATGCAAAAGAATGACACAATTTCGCAACACCTAAGCGAGTTCACACAATGTCGTGATGAAAGTGGTGGAGTGAATATTACTATCCCTGAATAAAATATGGTAGCTATATCCCTCTTGTGCCTTCCCAAGAGTTGGCATAGTTATCAATATTCAGTAAATGGTAGAGAGAAACTACCACAATGGGAGCGGTTATGGTATGATCTAGTGTAGGAAGAAATAAGGTGGAACAACAGATATGGGACCTCATCCAAAGAAGAGGAAGAGGAATTTGCAATAGTCAACAAAGGAAGGAAGGACAAGGGGAATAATTCCTAAGTTGAGGCTAATTCCAGCCTAGAGGGCAAGCATAAATACTTTTCTAAAGTCAAGTGCTCTCACTGTCATGAATTCAGGCACTATGCCACGAAATGTCCACAAAAGAAGGTAAGAAAGAAGGAGCCTGTTGTAGCAGCATCAGGTGAAGCTCTAGATTCAAAATTCGAGATTGATTTTACTCCATTGCATGCATGGAAAATACAATGATGGTAAGCATGTGGTATCTTGATAGTGGTTCCCTGTTCCATATGTCGAGGAATAGAGATTTATTTAGTGACTTGGAGGAGAAAGACCTCAAGAAGAACATTGAGTTTGGAGACAACGGAAGGTATAGCGCTACTAGTATCAGTACAGTCACCTTTCAAAAGGATTCTGGCTCCCCTCTCAGACTCAAGGATGTGATGTTTGTTCCAAGACTAAATAAGAATCTTGTTTTCATCATGGTTTTAAAATATCGTGGCTACGATGTGATATTCAGCGAAGGAAAGGAATTCCTGAGGTACATTGCCACAAAATAGGTGAAGCATATCAGTGTGTGAGTCAAGAACTTGTATGCACTTGAGGTAGAATATGCACACAAAGCCTTAAGGAGCAAGGCAAAGGTTAGAGAATTGGTGGTTGAGAGGGATCATGATTTACCTCTCAAATCGGAGCTTCAGAAGCAGCCTCAACAAGTTGTGGAGCAGCCACGAATGGAGAAGAAGATAGGAGACAAAGTGGAAACATCCACTCAAGCATATACCTCCAGTAGGGGGGCTTTCCAGCTAAGTGGGAAGAGAGATCACATGCAGCCATACCTCTAGGTGTGAGGTGGGGTGATGTGAAGCAATAGTCCCAGGAGTGCAGAAATTTGGGCAGAGTCCATTGAAGTGTTTTTGTTTCATGGATCATTACCTTGCTACAAGGGCCCACAATATTCAAAAGAAGGAGGATCAATTTCAGTTAGATACTGAGAAGTGTAGATAAGTTTTGACAACAGAGTAGGAGGCTCAGTAGTAGAGTCAGCAGAATCACAATTTTCCCAATAGATAGTTGCAGATTGATTCAATGATTATTTTTATTTATTTTTATGTACGCTTCTTAGTTGCAAATGTTGTAATAGCAACAACAAAAGAGAGAATTTTTGCATGCAGTACATTCCAAAGGTGTTGGATCGAGGTAGATGTGAATCCCTTTCTTGCTGAGACAGAGTGTTGAAAATGAAGCAAGAAATTCCTAATTTATTTTTTCCCTTGATTAAATTAGGAGAAATTCGAAATTCCACATCAACATACAACTTGAATGAGTTAACTGATTTGAGAGAGTTGTTATCACTCATTTAGATTAGTTAATTCGAGTTGGGGGATGAAATTGAGTTGTGTACAGTGATTCCTAAATTTTAGGAGCCTAGGTTGAGTTAATTTCAGTTGAACAATTTAATTCAGTAAAATTGAGTTAAGATCAGTTAAACTAGTTCCAACTATTGGAGGAACTAGTGGAGGGTCTAGTAGTGGGGTGTGTAGTCAGTCACAACTCATTGATCAACCAGCCTAAATTAACTCATGCATATATGAAATTTGAGTTACCTAGTTGAGATCGGAGTTCAAGGGTAGTGTACTATCAGTTGTATAAATTTCCAAGTTGTACATGTGGTGCATGCAGTCAAAGAAGGGCATAAAGTAATTGCGCAATTCTCAATGATAAATTTCCCTAATTAATAAGGGCTAATTCCTCATCAAACAACGCAAGGAAATAGGATCTTGGAGTCTTGGAAATTTGGCTAAGTATTGTCCAAGGTCAGTCAGTCAAGAAGAGGATAGAAGATTTATGTGCAAGTTGAGCGGAGCATATTGTATTCATCTAGATTCTTTGATTAAAGCAATACATATTTTAAGGGGTTTTGAGTAGTTGATTTCCCCTAGATATATCTTTATGTATGTGTGTTGAATATTAATGCATGTTAATGATTTCTATTCTCAATAGCGAATTTACTTCCACGGATTGGTAGAGTAGATTCTAGTCTTGTTATTTAGTAAATTTCATGAGAAGTTTAGGATCTACACAATTAATTTCTACAATATGACTCGTGCAAATTGGTACAAATAATACAGAAGATATAGGTAGATAAATGGCAGTTCAATCATAGATGAATGACAAAAGTGAAATTTGAGAAAGTATATGTGGTTCCTATAAAGATGGGTCGCGTACATACACAAGTCTTATGAGTAAAAGTCATGTACATAATCTGAAACATGGTAATCTAGATACCAAGGGTAATTACCATGGAAATCGCCCATAGAAATGGTTACGGCACCGTTTATTTGATCCTGTAATAGAATACTAACGATATTACCAAGGGATTCACCTAAGGTATTGGATAAGGCTAAAACTATATAAGGAGATGGAGATCAAGATGTTATGTATGCAAGTTATAGGTTGTTCATATATGATTTGATCTGGAGCAAGTGAGCACCGAAATGTAAGGAGAAGACTCAAATCTGAAAGATATGAAGGTATGTTAACATATATGCTTGATTGATTTAATTGTTGAGGATGTCTAAGCAAATAACAATGATAGATCTATAATTGTAATTATTCTATGATATGAATGTATGATATTAAAGGTTACGACATGTGAGATGTTGATCCAGGTGGATTAATCAGGTACAGGTACAAGTGGCCTAAGTAAAAGGCTCAAAAATCAAAGTGTTCGAAAATATTTCAAACCATGTTCAAGTTGTAGATCTCGTAATTCTAAATCCAACGACGCAGACAACACTCAATTCTGAGTCCGTATGAAGAAGTTATAAGCGGTCAAAGTTCCAGGTTGACTTGGTGACTGGACAGCCTTAAGGAAGGCGCAAATTCGACTTTTCCCGGCCACCGGATTCCGGCAAGCTCAGGCCAGATTCCGGGCAAATTTGTGGCCTGTTTAAATTGCCTCCTTCCATTCAAAACCGAATTTTTCAAAAGGGCATGGTTTGTTTATGTAACAAAAAAATATATTAAATTGGGCCGGCGGGCCATGACCCCCGCCGGACCCCACGCACTCAATATATATATTATATATATATATCGGAGCCGGTGGGAGTCGAACCCACCACTGGCGGGTCTGCTGGTCCACCCACGCGGCGGCTCCACATCCCGGTCAACACATATCAATACAAACAATGACCCAACACTATTATTTAAACGTTTGAACCGTGGGTTGTTGGGCGGGCCGCCCAAGGCGGACCCGACCCCTCTGAAAAAAGAGAACGCGCCTTTTTTTAAAAGAAATATCGTGCTAAGTTGGGAGGGGCGGGATTTGACCCCCCGACCCCTCCTCAACAAATAACCATTCTTACCATTGTGCCCAACTGACTACTTGAGTAATTCCGCCCACGAAAACTTATATAAACTCATATTTTTACAGTGCGCCCAAGCCATGCAGGAGCAGAGCGCGCACGCGGTTCGAGTTTTAATATTTTTTTAATTGCAGACCAGTGCGCCCAGGGCAATGGAGCAGCGCGCACGGAGTTCGAATTTTATTATTTTTTAATTGCAGGTGCAGTGGAACCATGAGCCCCGAAAGAGGCAGGCGGAACCCTGATTAAGACCAACTTTTAGGAGGGCGAAATTTTGACTTTGTCCAAATGAGACAAATTTTATGTCGTTTCAGCACTACTCAACGCCACGAGTCCGATGGCGTGCTCAGTTTCTGCATCTGAGTTTCTGATTTCTCAGCCACTTTTGGAAGTGGGTTATGCCGGTGTCAGATTTTCGCATGTGAGCAGTGGTTTTCACCTTTTTCGACGTCACAAGATTGATGGTGTTTTCAGATTCAGCCGCAAAGCATCTCAACATTTAGCAAATGGCAACATGAGGTATATGATGTTGATTCCATGTACTTCTTCATTTATTTCTCTTTGAGATGCATTATGTCTTGCAGATCCCGGTTGATACATGAGTCGTGGGATCTTGCTTTGTGTTGTTATTGATGTACTTTCAGTTATGGATTTGTGTCATGTATGAGTCCCTTTTATGCTAGATTAGCGGGATGCTCGTTTTCATATATGTACTGTTGAGATCCCTTGTTTGCCAGGATTAGCGGGATACTCTTATTTACTACATGTCAGCTATGGTCATACTGATAGGAGTCTTTCTTTATGTACGAGAGTTCTGCAGTGGAACATCTCTTAAAGAAGTCAAGCCACTCCTGCGTGAGGGAAATTTTTCCTTGTATGTCATAGGGAAACATATCCATGTACATCTTCTTCTCACAACACATAATGCAGCGGCCTACACCATCTTGACACTGAGGCCCGGAGATGTAGTCCCTCCTGGACGAACTTCGTCATCAAATGACGTGTTCTTATGATTGCTGATCTTGTTCATTTATGTTCCTCTTATTTACAGCTACAGTTGTTCATTTAATTTCTTTAACTTCTTAATTAAATGCAATTCTATTTATCAACCGAAGTAAAAGGTCTTGGTTAAGGGTATCAAGATTTTACCCTGGATCAGATGTGGTTGTAGTGAAGGTATGTTTTAGTGATTTAAGATTTGTATGCAGGTTTGCTTTTGGTTAGTTGCGAACATATGGAGATATGGTTCAATATTATTGCGTATAATTTCTGTGATAACTTATTTAGTGTATTGAAATATATATGCAGGTGTTATGCATGGTAAAGGCATACATACATTGACATGCATTGTAGAAGTCGCGTATATGCACTAGGGTTTGAATTCTTGCTTGCTGATGACAATTAATGATGTTTGTTTTATTTACTTTTGTTTGTAAATGATGTATTTAATATGTTGATCTTTGTCTGGAGGTGTTGATCGGATTGAATTAGTTGTGGATTGAAATATTGATCAATTTTAATGCCACATAAGTGTGATTGGGTATGTTTGAATGGCCTATGAATGGTTCAATACCTGATTCAATGGTTGATTAAGTGTTACAGTGATTCAATGATTCAATGTTTAGTAACTAAGATACGTATGTAGGTATTATATATAGGATGTGTGTATATACACGAGTATGATTCATAAAAATAGCATATACATTCTGATGTATGTCTGATCAAGGTTTGTAATCAAAACACTTTGTTTCTGTGATGATTAACAATGTATGGCCTTGTATATTGATGAGTGGTTGTGCATTAGTGTGATATAGTTATGGTGATTCAATATTGATTCAATATTATTTATGATATCTTGGTTTGGTTAGTGATTGGATGATTTGATTAAGCTTTCAGAGTTGTTACATGGTATTAAGATTATTGTTGGGTGTGGGTCTAGTTTTAAAATATGATGAAAGGTGGCCTACAGGTTGTCTGATGATTGACATGTGTATCCAGTCAGAAATATTCTGAAATGTGTTCCACAAAGGTGTTGAGGGTTAGATCCTTCAATAAGGGAGTCAGATCTTCCTTCTAGTGGTAGCTAGTAAACATTTTTAGGGGGTAGGTGCTCCCTTCCGGTAGGAGTTGGTAAACGATATCAAGGGGTTGTAGCTCCCTTCCAGTGGGTGCTGGAGAACGAGTGGAGTTTGTAGCCTCCTATAGGTGGGTTCATGCGTGTTGGTAAGAGTTTGTGCCGGTACAAAATGTAATGAAGTTTTATTAATAATAAATGAAGAAGATAGAGATGACGAAAAAAATGGTTGTAGAAATTCCTTGTAGATTCAAATTGCTAATTGTAATTTACTAAAACAATAGACTTGAATATACTCTATTAATCAGTAGAAACAATTTAAATGATTGTGAAATCACAAATAATACAAGATAGATAATTCAATCAACACATTACACGGTGATTTCTTTGGGAAATCCATAGCTAAAAACCCCTGCTATATGTATATTGCATTAGTCAAAAGATATGAGAAGATTTCAATGCTTTTCTCAAGCCCGAGCAACCTCTGCACTATATCTATTTGTATCACTACATCCACAATCCTTGGCCAATACTTAACCAATTTTCTGCTTTCGCAAGTCCCTATTCCCTTGCGTTGTTTCCTTGGGAATTAGCCCCTATTAATTAGGTTAATTCTTCATCCACAAATACACAATCCATTATAGGCCTTCCTTTGGCTGCATGCACCACCTGTACAATTTGGATGATTATACAACTAATAGTACACCGCCCTTGAATTGTAATCTCAATTGGGTAGCTCGTAGATCTTGCATGCATGAGTTATTTATGATTTATCTATCAATTAACTGGTTGATCACAGAGTACACACCCCACTACTACACCTACCACTAGTTCCTCCAACAATTGGAACTAGTTTAAATGACTTTAACTCAGTTTTACTGAATTAATTAATTACAACTCAAAACAAACTCAACCAGGGCTCCTATAAAGTAGGATACACTCTACATGACTCAAGTTAGACCCTCAACTTGAATTAATTGAACCAACTAAGTCAAACTAACTTAGTTAACTCGTACAAGTTGTAATGAGATGTGGAATTACAATTTTCTTCTAATTTAATTTAAGGGAAAATTAAATTAGAATCTTTCTTGGTGCCATTTTCAACACTGTTTTTCGTCCATGTTGGGTTTCCACCTAAAATCCTGGTGTTCTATGTGTGTTTCTTATGTGTTTGATTTATCTGTTATTTACTGCATAATTAATGGTTAATGGATTAATAATGTAATGGTTAAGTTAACTCACTGATGGAAGTTATGATAAATTAAGTAATCTGAATATACATTGTTTGCATTCACTAAAGTTGTGTACATATGTTGGTTGCATAAAGAACAATGGCACACAAAATTCAGAATATGAAAAGTTAAAGTGAGTTAAAAATAATGAATCAACCCCCCATCAGTGTTTTTATTAACAATTGGTATCAGTTCAGGTCCCTCAAAAGAACCTAATTGCTTAAAGGGAGTTATACTAATATAAGCATTCAAAAGGGAGTATCTTCTATCAGGCCACCCTTGTTTAATGGAACTAACTTTTTATTTTGGAAAATAAAAATGAGAGCATATTTGCAGGCTCTTGGAGTTTATGTATGGGAAATTGATGAAGGCGTATATCAATACACAACCTCTATTCCCACAGATATTGCAGGAAAGAAGCAGTATGAGATCAATGCAAAGGTTGTAAATGTTATCTTGGGAAGTTTAGCTAAATTTGAGCTTGTGAAAGTCATGTAGTTGAACACCACAAATTAAATATAGACAAGCTTTTCCAAAGCTATGAAGATGACACTAAGGTAAAAATCAATTAACTTCAAACATTTATAATTCAATATGACACACTTAAAATGCATGATGACGAGACTATTGCAATAATTTTCCTTAGAGTAGACGAGGTTGTTAACCCAATGAAAAATATTAGTGACGAAATAAAGGATGCTACTATTTTTAAAAATATCTTGAGATCATTAATCCCAAAGTTTTGTTCCAAATTATCTGCCATTGAAGAAATGCAGGATTTGAAGAGCCTTATTCTTGAACAAATCCATGGGATCTTGACAAATTTTGAGATAAGAAAAGGGGGTACATCAAGTATGAGAGGAGAAACCTTAAAAGCCGCATATAAAGGGAAATAAAAGGAAAAGCCTAAAGATACAAGCTACATTTCAAATAATGAAGAATTTTGTGATAAAGTTGCAAGTGGGAACTGGTAAATTCAAAGGTAAGCTTCCTTTTAAATGTTTTTCTTGTGGAAGAGTAGGTCACTATGATTCCAAATGTCCATATAAAGAAAATCATAATAAGAAAGAGAATGGAAAGGATATTGACAAGAAAAATTCCAATAAAAAGAAGTTTTCTACGAATATTTTTTTTTTTAATATTCTAATGAAGATAGTCAAAGCACATCTGATGATCAAGAATATTCAGATTCATATTCTAATAGTTGTTATCAAATAGTTATGGCTATTGAATATCAATCAATTAGTGAATAATATAGTTGTGAAGAAGATGACTTAATGATAGCGTTGAAAGAAAATGATAGAATTAGGAATGCAAACAAAGATCTAGAAACAAAAGAAAGTAGTATGATTAACGAAATAAACATGTTAAGAATGAAATTGGAGGAAACTAATAGAAGTACAAATATCTTAGCAAAAAAAATTCAATAAAAGGAAATGCGTTGTGAAAAAATAGAATATGAAGTTGTGACTCTAATGGAAGATTATGAGAAAATCAACAAATGGGTAAAGGAATTTGAATCACTTTAGAATATTATCAATGAAAATTGTTATCCTCTAATAAAGACATGTATTGGATACAACCACATGGCTTCAGATTCACGATGTAATGATATGAATAACCTGCATGAATAAACTTAATCAAGTCACACATTTGAAATAAAATCTCCTAGATCAATGTCAAGATCAGTCCGTAGGCATAAATGATAGTTTCATGGATATTGTTTTTCTTGTAACTCATTTGGACACAAGGTCACTAATTGTAAGTAAATCATTTGGAATAGAAATAAAACATGGGATAAGTTCCACAAGTTTGAGAACATGATTAGGAATTGCAAGAAGATTTGGGGGAAGAACAGACATCGGTCAGAGACGTAGGGAAGATTGTTCCTGATGTAGTCCATTTATCTACTTCTAACAGTAGTTGTATAAGTGAATATGACGTACATAAACTCATGAATATTAGGTGACGATTATCAGGTCCATAGGATTAGTTGTGTATGATCTCTCGCGGATTCATGCATGTGTATCTTGATGATGATTTCCTATTTTGGTTTGATATTATTTTGAATATGTTTATGATATTAAAATTGCATCTGATGAAGTAACAGTGACCAGGAACATACATAACAGGTTTGGAGGGATTTATGGCTATAAAGAATCAACATTTTATTTATTTATGTGGATCTATACAGCGACATATGTTACTCTGAGATGAATAAACAATGGCACAAACTCAGTGAGATATTCTCATATGTTTCCACCAGCTATTATTGGCTTTCTGGTTATGATATTAAATTTTTGCGCACTAATAATGATGTGTTTATGCTTCTTAGGAATGATGATTGGTTCATGATGTTGTTGAAAAATGTTATTGTTGTTGTTGGAATAGTTCTTTGGTGCATTTGTTGATCATAATGTGATCAAAATTGATGATGAAGAATTGACACAGGTTCAAGGGGAGCATCTGTTGTGCTTTTAATATTTCATTGTTGGAATTATGGTTTCTTGAGAATTTATTATTGCATTATGAGTTTATGATGAGTACATATAATTGTTGATGTATGGTTGTTACTGTTGTTGCCTCTGAAGATACATATGTTGTTTTCATGAGTTATCAATGATGCATATATTGCATAGATTGAAGTTATGGATGATGCATATATGTTGTTTGAGTTGCATATTATTGTGGTTGTTAAATCTTGAAGATATGTATACTATGATCACTTGGTAAAATTTTTTAATGGTTTCCTATCCTTGTTAAATCTTGAAGATATGTATGCTAAAGATGTTAGTTGATGATGCTGCCAATCAGTTCTATGATTTGTGATGCTGAAGGTTCTCCTTTTATTTACATGCATCCTTGTTGCTAGAGGATTGTGGTTCTCCTTATATGAGAAGAGAGAATGTTGAACTTGATGACATGAGGTCAAGGGGATGAGTATCTGATAGAAATTTATTATATTATCTCATGCTTCTGCTACATTTGATTGATGATGCTTTGAAGTACTGCACATTCGGTCACATGACGATGATATTGGAGAGATTGATTCTACATTATCATATCTTAAATTACATCTTTATGATTAGGATGTTCATGCTCTCAGATGATTATGTTACAAATTCCTATGTTAGTTTCTAATGACTATCATGGTATTGTTGCTTCATTGTTGAGGTCCCTAGTTTTGGTTATAAGTGCCATATATGTCTCTTGATGTAAAGGTCGTGAAAAAACCCATGTTGCAAATAATTGTAAAATTATATCATGTATGGGCTATTGGGATCAAGTCATGTCATGTATATAATCTCATTATTTTGGGACATTGATGTAAATTTAAAGTCGAATATGTAACCCCATCATGTTGGGTGATTGATGTAATCATGAGAACATAGAGTCATTGGTGATAGGAAAGGCCATATTTTTATTGAGTCATAAAGTATTGAATATCATCAGCAGATTAAACATATGCCTAGGGGGAGCTTGGTCAGTATTCATATTTAGAAGGCCAGGCCTTCAAAAATCAACGCTACAAGCGAATTACCTAGTTCAAACTATAGCATCCATTTTCCCTTGATGCCAAAGGGGGAGAGAAGCTTGGTGTTTAGAGAGAAGTCTTGGTATTTGCAGGTGGTGTCCAAACACCAAAGTGGTTTCCAGCAAGTCCAAAGGGGGAGATTGTTGGAATTATGGCATTATGGCTAAATGTGTTGTCCTTGATGGAATCCTACTAGATAAATATGTCAACATTGTGATAATATGACTCATGCAGATTGGTACAAATATTGTAGAGGATGGAAGTTCAGTCACAGATGAATTACAAAAGTGAAATTTGAGAAAGTATACATGATTCTTATAAATAAGGGTCATGTACATACGTGGGTCTTGTGAGTAAAGGTCGTGTACATAATCTGAACCATGGTAATATGGAAACTAGGGGTCATTACCATGGTATTGGTCCATAGTAATGGTTGTGACAATGTTTATTTGATCTCGTCATAGATTACTAATGATATTACCAAGGTATTTACATAAGGTATTGGCTAAGGCTAAAACTATATAAGGAGATGGAGATAAAGGTGTTATGTGTGCAAGTTATGGGTTAGTCATATATGATTTGATCTAGAAAAAGTGTGCACAAGAAAGCAAGGAGAAGAATCAGATATGAAAGATCTGAAGATATGTTGACATATATGCTTGATTGATTTAATTGTTGCAGATGTACAAGCTGCTAAAAATGATAGATTTATAGTTGTAATGATGTTATGATATGAATGTATGACAATAAAGGTTGCAGCAAAGGTATGTTTCAGAGATTAAGATTTGTACGCAAGTTTTCTTCTGGTTAGTCGCGTACATATGAAGATGTGGTTCAGTATTATTTCATATAAATTATGTGATAAATTATTCAGTTTATTGAAATATATACATGGGTTTTGTGCATGGTAAGCACGTACATACACTGATATTTCTTGTGGAAGTTGCGTATATGCACTAGGGTTTGAATTATTGATTGATGTTGACAATTGATTATGTTTGTTTTATTTGTTGTTTTTTGTCAATGATGTCTTGAACATGTTGATCTTAATCTAGCGGTGTTGATTCAATTGACTTAGTTGTGGATTGAAATATTGATCAATTTTATTGTTTCAAAAGTGTGACTGGGTATGGTTAAATGATATATGAATGTTTCAGTACCTAATTCAGTGGTTGATTTAGTGTTACAATGATTCAATGTTCAGTAATCTGAGATCTATATGTGGGCGTTATACAAAGGAAGTGTGTATATACACGAGTATGCTTCAGAACAATAGTATATACATTATTATGTATGTATGATCAAGGTTTGTAGTGACAACACTTTGTTTCTATGATTATTAACAGTGTATGGATTTGTATATTGATGAGTGGTTGTGCATTGGTATGATTTGGTTATGGTGATTCAGTATTGATTCAATATTCTTTATGATATCTTAGTTTGGTCAATGATTGGATGATTTGATTAAGATTTTAGAGTTGTTACTTGATATTAAGCTTATTTTTGGGTGTGGGTCAAGTTTGAAAATATGATGAAAGGTGGCCGACAGGTTGTCTGATGATTGATAGGTGGATCCAGTCTTAAATATTATGAAACGTGGTCCACATAGGTGTTAAGGGTCGGAGCCTTTAATAAGGGATTCAGTGCTTCCTTCCAGTGGTAGCTGGTAAACATGTTCAGGGGGTAGGTGCTCCCTTCCGGTAGGAGCCGGTAAACGAGATCAGGGGGTTGTATCTACCTTCCAGTGGGTGCTGGAGAACGAGTGGAGGTTGTAGCCTCCTGTAGGTGGTTGTCTACGTGTTGGTTAGAGTTTGTGCCAGTACAAAATGTAATGAAGTTTTCTTAATAATAAAATAAGAAGAAAAAGATGACAACAACAGTGGTTTTCTCCCACATTAGGTTTCCAACTAAAATCCCAATGTTCTATGCATGTTGCTTATGTGTTGTGATTTATTTGTTATTTAATACATACTGAATGGTTAATGAATTATTAATGAAATGGTTAAGATAACTCACTAATGTAAGTTATGATAAATTAAGTAATCTAAATCTATGATGTTTTCATTCACTAAATTCATGAACATACACTGATTGCATAAAGAACAGTAGAGTACATAATTCAGAATATGAAAAGATAAAGTGAGTTAAAAATATTGATTCAAGCCCCCCCCCACCCCCCTCTAAGTATTTTTTTTAACAGTTGAAACATATACATACATACATACATACATACATACATATGTACGTATGTATGTATGTATTTAAACCTTAAAACTGAACTTATACTTTGTATCATACTAGTTCGGCCATATGGAGCCGCATTAATTTTCCACTGAAGCAGATTGACTAAAGCCTAGAAAGAGGACAAAGTTACAACTATTATGGTAATTCAATAATGGGTGGTAGATCAAAACCTGATCATAGTGCACATTGGTGATATGTCTGTAACCCAAGTGAAAATGACCAAATTAACCGATGGAGGGAATGTCATTAATCCCAAAAAGAAACCCTAGCATTGGACACCATCGATTTGTCTAAACTCAATCATATCCATTTTTTCTAAAGTACCATGCAGAGCCATGAGAGGCCTAGTGGGGAGGCCCTTTGTGGATCAATATAATTGATCCAAGTAACCGGGTATGGTTCCCACATTAGAATTCATATGCCACTTCAAGTGTGGATGAAAACCCTTATACATAACATCAAACCATATCTTATATGAAAATAAAACCATATAGCACATCAACCAAATACCATATGCCATGAATAGAATATGTAAAGTAAGGTAGGGTAAAACATACTAATAAGGGAACAAAGGAGGAGGGGTAAAACCCCATAGTAAGTTTTCATAACATATTAACAAAACAATCCTTTTGGAAAACCTTGTATATATTCAATGAGGGGTATAAATAATTTCTAGGCATAATTACATATGTATAAGACTATAGTTAAGTTGAAGAGTATAGTGGATTTAATAGAAATTGGTACTTTAATAAGCCACTAGCCCAAACCCTAGACTGAAGAGTGCCTTGGGAAAGGTTAAGGGAACCTTAAAATGTATGTGTTATAAGGTGAGAAAATATTGTGTTAAGTCTTAAAAAAATCAACTTGCATCCATGTATTACAAAGGAAAATTTGGTCAATGATAAAGTCTGTATTATAGTATTAAGTCATAATCTTGTCGAGTACCACTTGAGTACTATAATTTAGTTAGAAATGTTAGGTCCCTATAATACTAGTGTAGCCCCCATATTTGTTATTGTTGTGCCCCACAGAAGCCCAATATTGTTATTTTTGTGCCCTTACATTATTATTGTTATGTAGAACCTAATTATATTTTGACCCTTTAGACTCCTATATATACCAAGGAGGTCTTGTCATTTGAATCATCCAACAATGGTTCATTTATGTGATGTAAAGAGAGGTTTCCCCCTTGAAGTGGATTATTATCTTATCGTTGATCTATATTTTATTATTTTTCCTATGATATTTTTATTTGAATACATAACATTTGGTATCAGAGCTCTTGATTCTAGGGTTTTGTTGCTTCAAATGGGTCATCATGGAATTTTCACTATAACTTGTTTTTCTATGAAGCTTCTTTAGAAATTCCTTATAGATTCAAATTGCTAATTGTAATTTTCTAAAACAATAGACTTGAATCTACTCTTCCAGTTGCAGAAACCAATTTAAACGATCTCGAAATCACAAAACACACAAGAGAAGGAACTCAATCAACACATTACAGAATGATTTCCTGGGGAAATCCATAACTAAAACCCCCGCTATCTGTATATTGAATTAGCCAAAAAATATGAGAGGATTACAATGATTTTCTCAAGCCAGAGAAACCTATGCATTATCTCTATCGATCTCACTGCTTCCTAGACAAGCCTAGGCCAATACTTAACCAAATTTTGGCTTTCCCAAGTCCCTATTTCCTTGGGAAATTAGCCCCTGTTATCAAAAAATTGCACTTGATTGGCTGCTAATCAGAAAACTCTATGTAACTGTTTCAAACCAACTTGTGACTAAATCTTAGCCTCTTCAGTCTGAGAGGGCTCTCTCAAAGGGGTTAATGATATATGATAATGATGAAACTAGATGGCTAAATCTATTTGAAAAATAATTTGATTGTGATGTGTATAGGTTGAAAAGAGTACAGGTCTGCAACCATTGGGCTTATGGATTCAAAAAATCAGTAGGTACAGTGGTAAGGCCTCTTGACATGGAAACTGAGGCAGGTAAGAGTTTTTAGCAAAGGTAAATCACACATGGAACATAAAACAACACAACAATTTCATCAATATAGGAAGTCAGAGCATACACATAGGAATTCTTGAGTAATAAGGATGAAATCCATTGCAAGTGGTACACATAAAAATATAGATCAGAAAAGCACTAAAAAATCCATGAGAATCTCAGGTCTGTTAAGAAAAATTCCTCTGTATTACTGATATCAGTCAAATTACATAAAGCTGCAGTAGTGCAGAAAATATCCAACCCTTTACAATTTCGAATATCTGCCCTTTAATAGAATTTGTTACATGAGAGATGATCTACCTCTAGGCTAGATTCATTGAACTTTTCCTATGACACCTTGCATAACAAGAAAACATGTGCTTTAATGAGAAAATGATAACTACACTATAAAACATTCCTTTTCCTAATAGGACTCAAAATGATACTTATTAGATCAACTACCTTATCTCTTAAAACAGTTACACATATGAAAACTAATGCTTCACCATGTTTGAATAGGCTTTGAAGAACTCATCACTACTTGACATCTTAATTACCCTCCTCAAAATCTGGAAACAACCCCTATTTTTTAGGAAAACAGAGGTCTATCTTCAACGAAGTCTTCAACTGATAAGTTGTCTCTCTTTCATGGTCTTCAAGTCATAGAAGATTGCTGGAAAAGTACCTTGAAATTTTGAATATGTACACCTGTCCAAAACTGCCCATAAACCTTCAAAACAGCTTGCTACAAAAGTATGGTAGTTTTGTAGCGTCCTTTCGTAGCATACAAAAAATGACCTTTGCAATCAAAATTTCTGATTCTTTGCTCTTGCATCATGTTCATCATGACTTGACACATCCTCACTATCGTTTCCTCACTTTGAAAGCTACCAAAAGTGGTTTTAGAAGCAAAAATACAGCTACAGGTGGTTTCGCAGTGTTTTCCTGGCTTCAAGCCTAGGAAACGCTACGAAACTGTGGAAAACTGTGTAAATTCCATATTTTTTCCTTGTTTAAAAAAGGTACCTTTCAACTGTAAAAATTTTATTTTCAAAATGCCATTGACCTTTCAAAACATAAACCAAATCAACCTAAGAGTCTTGAGGTGTTTCTTCTTCGTTTATGATGAGTTGAGCTATGGGATCCTTAACTACAGTCATTTTTAGACCCTTCTTCTCCAGCTTCTCGTGGATCAATTGTAGTTGTTATTGGATTTCTTTAACTTGGTTCTTCAAATTTATGTTACTAGATTTCAAGTGGAGGTTCACTCTTCTGACATGTTTCACTTCTTTCCTTAATGGCATAGTCCATTTGATTAATTGTTGTGTGTTATCTAGGGTCTTTGAAACACTGTCAACCTGCTCTTCCCAAACCTCTTTCATCTTCTCAAACTGAACCTTCTGAATATCATGTTTCCTTGCCTCCTTCTTCATGACTGCTATTTCATGATTAACTAACCTCAACTATTCTTCAAGGACTTCAAACTCTATTTTTTCAATGAATTTCCCCTTTCCTTTCTTTTGCTTGCTGACTAGATCTTATTTTGTAGGAGATGAAAGGTCAATAATTCTTTGTGGTGGATGAACAATGTCAGTGGCTGGATGAATTTCTTTACTACTTTCCAAGAGTTTTTTAGCATGTCTTGTCATGGGCTTCCTAGCCCGAAACATAAAACCTACATCCTCACCTTCAAACTCTAACTTCTTTACTGATTTGGATTTCTTGATATTCTTTCCACGCTCATCTATATCCTCGGCCTAGACTATAGGATTCTCTTCAATATCAGTAGCATGTAGTATGTCTTCTAAGTTGCCTTTAGCCACTGTTTGGCTCCTTGTAATCCTTTTGCTGCCTTGTTTACTCACAGTTGGCTCTTGTTTTGTAGGTTTTCTCATTGTTGACTTTTGTTTTGAAAGTGAAATAGTGAGTGTATCAAATTTCTGCAACTGCTCTGTTTCCATCATTACTAGTTCACTTTGCTCTGCCCCTACTGGTTCATTTTGCTCTACCCATACTGGTTCACTTTGTTCTGCCACTAAAGGTGATGGTGTATCTCTAAGTTTAGGAGTTCTTTTAGGGGTAATGGTATCCATTTCAAAACCACTAACAAACAGAAAAGAAGACCAGTCTCTGCCTAGTCTTTGTAGCTCATCTAAAACCAGCAATTTTATTAAACCATGATGAAAAAGTGAGGTTTCACTCGCTTCAGATTTAGCTTGAACTTTATCTACCATTTTTGCTAAGATTTTTTATAAATAAAAGGGTAGATCAAGAGATATCTTACCAAAAAAATGTAGAAGAAGCTTGCAGTGGTAAGAATAGATTTTATGATATCTCCCTTCACAAGTAAAATATTTCTGAATGATAAGTAGTAGCTTTGAGAAATTATCCTTCATGCAGCTCCTTGGAATGGCATTTGTAAGTTCAACCTCACTATTTTCTGGCTTGATAAATTCTTTACATTCTTCCATGTTGAATTTGAACCCCTTTAACCATCTTTCTTGTCCTCTTGGGATCCCTGTTGCTGTTGCAATGGTCTCTGGTGTTATAGTGATATTTAACATTCCCACTTTTGTAGCTGTTCCATTGAAGTTTAGGGAAAATTATTTAGAGACCTGTACATGGCATCCTTGAAATCTTTGACAAAACTGTAAACACCCTGTTCTTCTGAAAACTTCTACAGCTGTTGGGTCTTCATTTATCAGGTTCATGTCTGATGGCTCATATCTAAGACAACGACCACCTTTATTGGTCTTCCTCTTTGCAGCCATGATGCTTTAATTTCTTCACAGCCTCGCTTGGTCAGTGATACCTGCAAACCTTTGAAAATATCAGCCATTGCTTGGGCTCAGTGAAATAATTATCCAGAGCTCAATAACACGTAAAGAGGGAATGGAGAATGAAAAATGACTCACTTTGGAAATATTTTGAAGTTCGATGACAACTCATAGCATAATTATGACTCATACATGCTTAAAATGGTGATGATGACTTCAGCCATGATCATTGTACCTTAATCCTAGCCCTAACTGACTCGAATAGAATCTACCCTATCCCTTTCAATCATTTACTAAAACCTAGCAGCTATTTTGACAAGAAACATGAATCCTTACTTTCGTAGCATAACCTTACTTTCGTAGCATAACTAGTGTATTTATGGGAATTTTTGCTACAAAATTATTAGCAGTTTCGTAGCGAAAAGTGCATTTTTTTCTGTGTATTTTGCTACGAAAGTGTGGTTTCTTGGCTAAAATGACTCTTTCGGTGCTATAAACTTGGGAAATGAAAAATGTCATAAAATCACGACTGATGTGACATGAAAGGATTTTAATGGGGTGGGTTTAGACCTTAGGATAGGCTAAATAAGAAAAATTAAAAATTTTCCTTGACTAAGTAATGAAAAATGAATTCTATGACACTATCTTTGACACATGAACCTCTTGGACTTTGTCAAACGATGCTTCATTTTTCTGAGTGATAACAATGGCTCCACTTGGTATGGTGTGCCCCTATGATACACCAAAGAACCTATAGTTCCAATGCTGCTATCCATCTTCTTGAAAATAAAAAACTCTAAAATTTTCCAAGCTTTCCTTCAAACTCTAATGGCCTTCACCTTAGGCTAAATCTTGATGACCAGCTTGTATTTATTAGCATAAAAACATATAAAATGGAATATATACAATGGAATGAATGATCAAAATAATTTAAGAGGAATAGTGCTTCATAAATATGCCATTGATAGGCCCTCCAACACAATGTTTTCCATCCATCTCCTGCAAAATGTGTGTGTTGTTCCGATGAAATGTAGCTACTTTGAATGGAACTTTCCAAATGTTCTCAAACTTACCATGTTTCCTCTTTTCTTTAATCTTGCCTCCCATTCAAAACCACATCTTGGATTTGAAAGTTTTCCTCCTTGACCTTCCTGTCAAATGTCTTCTTGATTCTATTTTGATATTGTTGATTACTATTTAGACTTCTTCCCTTTTCTCTTGCAAAGCTATCAACTGATTAATCGTCCTCTGAATTGCATTTGGCTCCTCCTCCAATCCTTGCAGCAAATTCATGACAGGCACTCCCAAGGATGTAGGAAAGATGGCTTCAGCTCCATATACCAAATCATAAGGTGAAGTTCCAATTGATCTCTTTGTGCACACTCTATCAGCCCACAGAGCATATTTCAGCTTCAAATGCCATGAATTCTTATTTTCCTGCAACACCTTCTTAATAATCCTCACAATGCTCTTGTTAGAAGATACAACAAGACCATTACCTTGTGGATAATATGCAGTAAAATTCCCAAGTTTAATGTGATATTGATGACAAAAACTGATCAGCTTCTTAGATTTGAATTCTTGTGCATTATCAGTGATGATCTTCATAGGGAAGCCAAACCTAGACAATATATTATTTTCCAAAAATGAAACGATAACTAAATCATTTGCTTTCCTAGTTGGGATTGCTTCAATGCACTTGGTGAAATAATCAGTTGCTGTCAGAATCCAGCGATGTTGACTTGAATATGATGGATAAATCTTTCCAATAAAATCTATTCCTCACTATTGAAATGGCGCCTCAACATAGATAGGCATCAAGGGTAAAGGAACAATCTTCTTCTTACCATAAAAAATCTGGCATTCATGGTAGGCAACAATATTTTTGTAGACATATTTAAACATAGTAGGACAATAATACCCTGCTCTGAGAATCTTATTTTTTGTAGCCTTCCAATAATGATGACCTCCACAATCTCCTTTGTGAAACTCCTCAATCACTTTTTCAGCCTCCTCTTCTAGAAAACAATTCAAAAGAATACCATCGGTATCTTTCCAATACATATTTTTATCAATGATGTAGTACCTCAAATAATTTAGCTTCACAAATATTGCCTTGGACTTTGTCAACTCAACATGCACTCTATAATGATGTAAGACAAAAACAATGTCTTTGTACTAATCTAAAATGATGTACTTTTCTTCAATGGGAATCAACTCTTCATATTCATCTGATATTTCTGAAATTTATGCAATTAAATTCATGTCAATACAGTGAAAGTTTGACTGTGCCATCAACTTTTCTAGGCCTTGACCTTTGACCAATTTTGTGGGCTTGATCTCTATATCATATTCCAACAAATTAGCAATCCATTTCCCTCTCTTACCATCATGATCAACTTGAGTTAGAATGTATTTCACAACAACATTAGGAACAAAAGCTATAACATGAGAATGCAAAATGTAAATTCTGAAATCTTTGATGGCCTTGACCAAAGCATAAGTTTTATTCTCTAAGATGTTGTACTTCAACTCTGAATTAGCTAATGTCCTGCTAAAAAATGAAATGGGCTACTTAGTACCTTGTTGTCCTTTCTGCAACTAAACTCTAGCAATTGTATTTTTTGATGCAAATGTAAAAACCAGAAATTCTTTTGAAAAATCCGGGCTGATCAACACTAGTTCTTGAGTGAGTGCCTTCTTGATATCCTCAAATGAGTTCTTTGCTTCTACTGTCCACTTGATGTCAGCTCCTTTCTTCAACATCTTTGTTATGTCTTTTCCAATCTGAGAAAAATTTGGAATAAACCTCCTCACAAAATTTACCTTTCCAAGGAAATACTGAATTTCCTTTCTTCTTCTAGGCAGATCCACTTTCTGAATTGCATTGACCCTATTTGGATCAATATTGATACCATACTTAGAAATAATATGCCCAAGTAACTTCCCTGAAGTTAGAGCAAAAATTCTTATAGTGGGATTGAGAGAAATACCAAACCTTCTACACTTCAGTAGAATCTTTTCTAGGTGCTTCAGGTGTCTTCTTCTCTCCTTGAGAAGACTGTTGTTTCATCCAGATAAACAACCACCATCTTGTCCTTCTCCTTAGAAAAAGAAATGTCCATTTCTCTTTGAAAGGTAGCTCCTACATTTATCAGACCAAAAGGCATCTTGGCATACATGAATGTGCCCCATGGTGTGGTAAAGGTTGTTTTCTCCTGATCTTCTGGATACACAAGTATCCGATTGTAACCTGAAAAACCATCAAGCATAGACATCCTTTGGGAACCAATGATGTTCTACAAAATTTGGTCCATCTTTGGGAGAGGGTAGTTTTCCTTCAGAGAGGCTTTATTCAAGTTTCTGAAGTCAATGCAGATTCTAATTTCTCCACTCTTTTTTCTGACTGGAGCCAAGTTTGAAAGCCACTTTGAGAATTTGATTGGAACAATAATTTTGGTATCAAAGACTTTCTTGATTTCCTTCTCAATCAGAGGCATAAGAAGTGGATTAATCCTCCTTAGCTTCTTCTTGAAAGGCTTTTCATTTTCTTTAATGGGAATGGTATGCTGAATGATATTAGGATCATACTTCTTCAAATCAGCATAACTCCATGAAAAAACATCTATGAACCTTTTCATCATCTCAATATATTTCTGTTTCATGTCAACTGAAAGAAACTTTGAAAGCTTAATCATTTTTGGCATTGCTACTGTACCAAGGTTACAACTCTCTACCTCTTCATCATCAACTTGTATCTTAGGAGACTTGAAAACATCATTTTGATAAAAAAGCTTCTCAAGGGGTATGAGACCTTTGGGTATAGAGTTATTCTTCAGCTGTAACACTTCAGGCTTTCCCTTTGTTTCAGCAAGCATGTTTTGTTGATCTACTTGTGTACTTTCAAACTCCTATTTCAATTCTATAAAGTTTTTGACTTGCTGGTCATCCTCAAAAACTTGCCAATGGATAATGTTATCAGGGATAGTAGGTCTATGGCAAACTTCAACCTCATATCCTTCAGTGGAATGTGAAAGGATGATAAATAGACTTGCAGAGACAACTAGGGAGTCAACTACTGAGTTTTGGTGCCTAGTCTTCACAATAAAATCATATTCTTGGAAATTGTCTAACATCTCCATGATCAAATTTCTGTATGCTCTAATTATGACATCCTTAGATTGATATACACCCTCAAATTTCTTAATAACTAATTCAAAATCTCCATTAACAGAAATATTTTGGGCACCCATTCTTTTCAATATTTCTAAGCCCAAAAATAAAGATTCATACTCAGCCATGTTATTTGTGCAATCAAAATTCAGTTTGTAAGAAAAGAACTTACTTTCATCTACTGGATTGGTGATCCAAATCCCTGCTCTAGCCCCCTCTCTTCCTGCTAATCCATCAAAGTGTAACAACCACCAACCTTCCGCCTTCTCCTCACTGATTTTCTTATTTTCTGTTTGCTGATTTTCAATTTGTTGATTTTATGCTTTCTTTTCATCTTCTGCTTCATCAGTCAATTCATTGAAAATAATAGAAGATTCTAATTCAGTATCAACAACATATATTGAAAAGTTCTGAGGTTTATCTTTACTACTTACCATGTAATCCATCCTTGTTTCTCTATATAGTTTCATTTTCTCACTAAAAACATGAATAGTGGCATAAGTTAGGTCCATCTGCATTGTACCTTTGATCTTTGCTGCCCATGACCTTGATAACAACATGCCAAACTTAGGTGGAATGTCTTCTACCACAATGTCCATTACCATTGTCTTGGCAGGGACTTTTGTAAGACCAACAACAACATCTTTTATTACACCAATGCACTAAAACCTTTTTGAATCAAAGGAAAACAAATCCTTATACGGTCTAGTAATTTCCAATCCCACCCTTTCCATGATTACTTTGGGCATAAGACTATGAGAGGCTCCCGAATCCAACATGGAATTATGTAATTTCATGTCATGAATACTAAGGCTGATATAAAAAGGAGGCACCTCTTCATTCTGCTCATCCTCTAATCTTGGCCCCAAGTATATGGTTGGATGATATTCTTGAAAATTTAGGATATCAACAACTCCTGGTTGGGAATTCAACATTTTTACAATCTTACTTCTATATTCGTTCACCTTAAGAATTTCTCTAAAAGGTACTGGGATTTTGATCTTAGAGATCTCACTCTCCAAAACAGAGGCCGATTTTTTAGTCTCTTTAGCAGGAGGAGGAGGTGGTGTATCTTTCCTAACTTCAGCAGCCTTGGGGGCATATTTCTTGGGTTGTTTTTTTTTTTAAGTAGTTGGCACATTTCTGTTTCTGAGGTTGTACTATTTCTGCATCTCAAAGATTGCATGTTGATACCCTTTAAGATAATCAGATGGTTCCTCACCCTTGTTTACTTCATGATCTAACTCATCATGTTCCTCCTTAGTAAAAACGTCGCTAACATGTTTTCATCTAAGCAACAAATTGAGTCTTCCTGTATTCCAGGCTGATCTTCTTCATCAACTAAGTTTTTTTGAAAAGGAGGCCTTACTTGAGGGTCAGGTGGATGATTTCTGTTTTCCCTTGGTCTCTACTGGTTTTGAGGTCTTCTAAATTGAGGATTTCTCAATTGAGGTTCATGTTGTGCAGGAGGAGTAGAGGCATTCCCAAGGGCAAGCCTATCCATCAGTTTTTCCATTGTCTTCATCATGGAATCAAAATTTTCATTTGAGGTGGAAGGCTTATCTTCTTCTTTCAACTTAGTCTTTCCCATCTTGGAATTTTTTGCTGCTATCATATTGACCTCCATCTTCACTGCATCATTTTTCATTTTAGCAAGTGAAGGGGATTCTCTTTCTCTTAGCAGGATAGAAAAGTAATAATCAAAGGCTTCAACATATCTTAGCTGAGCTGCTCTTGGTGGAGGCTTTAGATGGGCAGGGATGGAGTCATAAACTTTGTTAAATATTTTTGAAAAGTTTTGAGAAGTTTCATCAACAACTCTCTTCAAACTATTATACTCAGTGATACAGGGTTGGTTCTATTTCCGCACTTCCTCAAAAATCTATCTTCAAATTCATTCCAATTATGTAGGCTTACTGGAGTAAGGGCTTTGAACCACTTCCTAACTTCACCAATAAAGCTCTGAGAAAACAATATCATCTTGGCATCCTCATGGTCAACCTCCTCCCTGTCTATAAAGTCATTGAACTGATCTACATGCTCTTCAGCTGTAATCTCTTCATCACTTCCCCAAGTTTTGATTCTAGAAAAATATTTTCTAGGAAGGGAATTTAGGATAGTTGGAAGAACAAGAGGGGCATACCTAGCAGGTGCAACAGCAAGTGGAGGTGGAACACTTCCAGCCATGATGACTGGGACTATGGTAGTTTTATGGACAATAGCAGTAGAGGAAGAGGAATTGTTAGGAGGAGGGTTTTTTGGTCTTTGTTGTCCAGTTACAATTGAACTCCAATCAGGAAGAGGGACACTAGTTTTACTTCTTAACAAAATTTCAAATGGGTCTAGTTCCTTAAACCTATCCAAATATTCTTTCTCTAACAATAACTATGAAGTGACTGCTTCCCAAAAATCTCCTTTATATTTTTGAGTTACTAAAGCTGAGGTATCAATACCTCTTCTATGTAAGTCTAAGACAATTTCAGTCAATTCTTTTTCACTTTCAAACCTAAACAATACTTCCTGAATTTTATCATCAAACTTTTTATCTTCAGGACTTCTTAAAACTTCAGAGGACAAGGATTTTGTATGTAATGGAGTACTTGATATTGTAGAAATGCCTTGACTGCCTCTAGAGATGGTGTTTGGATTGTCCACAATGGTAGGAGGATTCGGTTCAAGATTACTCCTCATGTATCTCCTTCTCGAAGCCACCTTTAATCATATGAATTTCTAATGGAGTTACCAAGGTAGATGTAGCCTCAAACATCCTTTTGAGCTCATGCTACCTTCAGAAGTTAAACTTCAAAATTTCAGGAAAGTATAATCTTCAGGCTCTCGGCAGTCGCACCAAAATGTTATCACAAAATTGCACTTGATTGGCTGCTAATCAGGCAACTCTATGTAACTGTTTCAAACCAACTTGTGACTGAAGCTTAACCTCTTCAGTCTGAGAGGGCTCTCTCAAAGGGGTTAATGATATTTGATAATGATGAAACTAGATGGCTTACTCTATTTGAAAAAAAACTCGATTGTGATGTGTATAGTTTGAAAAGAGTATAGGTCTGCAACCATTGGGCTTTTGGAGTCAACAAATTAGTAGGTACAGTGGTAAGGTATCTTGACATGGAAGCTAAGGTAGGTAAGAGTTTTTAGCAAAGGTAAATCACACATGGAACATTAAAAAACAAAACCATTTCATCAATATAGGAAGTTAGAGCATACACATATGAATTCTGAGTAATAAGGATGAAATCCACTGCAAGTGGTACACATAAAAATATAGATCAGAAAAGCACTAAAAAATCCATGAGAATCTCAGGTTTGTCAAGAAAAATTCCTCTGTATTACGATATCAGTCAAATTACATAAAGCTGTAGTAGTTCAAAACATATCCAACCCTTTACAATTTCGAATATCTGCCCTTTAATAGAATTTGTTACATGAGAGATGAGCTGCCTCTAGGCTAGATTCATTGAAATTTTCCTATGACACCTTGCATAACAGGAAAACATGTGCTTTAATGAGAAAATGAAAACTACACTATAAAACAGTCCTTTTCCTAATAGGACTCAAAATGCTACTTGTTAGCGCTCGAAACTACCTTAGGCTGAAATAAGGTAAATCTCAAGGCAACATCAAACCAAGCTCAGCCTCGTAGCTAGCCCTACGAGGACAGGAGAGGGATCTCTCCGGGTCTATCTCAGAAAAAGGTCTTCAAAGGGGCTGAGATGACTTATAGTGGATACTGATTTTAGGCTAGTAAATAGATAGGAAAGTTTGTTTTAAATTTTTTGGGTTTTCGTTGGAAAAATGGGAAAAACAATTTTGGGC
The DNA here is from genome assembly GCA_034641835.2 of Pinus albicaulis. Classification (NCBI taxonomy): domain Eukaryota; kingdom Viridiplantae; phylum Streptophyta; class Pinopsida; order Pinales; family Pinaceae; genus Pinus; species Pinus albicaulis. Next base: position 922,849,048 of record CM076576.1, read on the forward strand.
GCGGGGATGAGGCCAGATCTTTGCAGAATTCGAGTTGGGGCAAGGTCGGCAGTAATCTTGATGCTTTTTGATTATGCGTATGGATGGATCAGAATGACAAGGAGCTGAAGAGGGCAAGGGAGAACAAGGATCCTCTCCAAACTGGCGAAAACATATAAAACTAAACAAATTTAAAGGCAGAGCACTGGAATCAATGGATTCTACCTCATTTACTCATTCATTTAGTTTCAGAAGAAAAAGAAGGGAATGGCATACATTAAAAATTTAAAGAACTTAAAAATAACTGAGGGAACACACCATCAAAACTTAAAGCCACAAGAATCCCAACAGGTGCTGCAAAACCTCTGATCTTTCCTTAGCCAAAATGCAGAAAATATGTACAATAGTGTGCCAAACTTTTCCCAAGAGTCCAACCCTGAAAGTGTCTCAGAAAATACAATAAATAGACAAGTATAACCCCTTTCCATGCCTCTATGGGTCGATCTCATGCTTCTAGGAGTAGTTTGAACCAATTCTAAACAAAGAGCTAAAATCTAGGCAGCCAAACAACTTGCCTCTATAAGCTAGGAAACTGATCCATTCACTTGATTTTCACTTTTTTGTGAATGAATCATCTAGAACAAGTAAATAAGTGCCAAAGTTACATCATGTACATAAAATTACATCAAGAAAAACCAAAAATTACATCAAGAGGTAAAACTAGTCCAAACTGGCCGAATTTCTGAGCTGGAAGGTGAAAAACATGCCAAAAACCTCTATGCGCCGCGCTCCAAAGCTCTATGCATCGCGATACTTTGAGCCTATTTTTGGGGCACTTCCCGGAGTCCAAATTGAGCTCATGATAGCTCGTTGGAAATCCATAGATGTTGTCTATCCAACCCAAGTGGAATTTTTCAATTTGGAGCTCATTTGTTCCTTCAAAACTTCATTCTCCCAGAAGTACTTCCTGCTGGTGCAAAAGGTGGCAGAAAGGTGGTTTTCATGGTGTTTTTGGCCCTTTTGATCATCCAGAACTTGATGAAATGATTCGGCCATTTCTGAGCATGCATAACTTACCATGAAAAATCCAAAAATACAAAGTTTTCCTCCAGAAAGTGTCCCAATCATAAGCGCGCGTCGGGACGCGCGACGCGTTGGGCGGAAAAACCTGTTTTGTGACCAAAATTTTCAAAAATGACAAAAAATTCTCCAAATTTGCTGAAATTCGGAGCGAAGATCCCCTATCATGCCTCATGCTCAGCCAACGAAGCCTCGGCCAAAATCTGGAGTGGATCAAGCCTCTTTCGCCGTTTCAGTGCTCTGCTCAACCTTCTCTTCAAGATCTTCATTCTTGCTCTGCAAACGTGCATGCGGACCCAATAATGACCTTTCATATGACAGAGCATGTATTTGTCTCTATTTTCCTTTGCCAACAACTTCTCCAGATGAATTTTAACATGCATGAGTTCGGTCTCTCGCTCAATTGGTGTCATGTCACCAGGTCTCTTCCGGGCCAATTGTCGATCTTCACGGATTCGCCGCAGCTCTACAAGTGTGTGCTGATCCTCCAGCTGTTTGTTCCACTGCTCCAGGTAATTTATAACCCACTGTGCTCTCTGCAAATTCTCTTTCAAAGTACCAATCTCAGCTCTCTGCTCCTGGATGACCTCCCTCAGTTTCGAGCTAGGAGAGCTCGCATCAACATCGATGAGTATAAAATCAGTGTCTTGGCCTCCTGAAGGGCCTTCATCGTGCATAGGCCTCTTGCCTCTGTCCTGAACCTGTACCTATGCTGATGTCGAAGGCGAGACCCCTTCCACCCCGGGTGGAGATAGTACTCGTCGTGTAGCTGCAAATAAGGCTCTGTGGCCTCGCTGATATGTCACATACACTGGAGCACTGATATGCTCAGTCTCAGGAATATCAAAATGGTGTGAAGGCTCTCCCTCATCATGAACTACCTCAGGAGGCGGCTGTGGCACTGCAAAGAAGTCACGGGAGATGAACTCATCCCATGCGATGCCCTGCTGTGCGAGCTGATGTACCACCATGATTTTGATCAGCGCGTAATGATATATACTGTTATGCTGCTGTGCTGGGGTTTTCTTCTGTACAAGAAATTTCATCCGCTCTATGTTACGGTACATGAAGTATGGAATGCTCATCAACCGCACTCTCGTGAAGTGCATCAACAGCCAGATGTGATATGCATACAAGCGTGAAAAATTCCCTTCACAACTGAAATAACGAATGATGAGTTTCATCAACGGTGCATACTCATCCTTCAGAAATCGGAATGGAAATACCCTGCTCAGCTGCCTCATATATCCAGGTCTGATATATGGCTCATAATAAGCTTTATCCAACTGCTGCCGCTTATTCCACTCTTCCCCGATGTTTGGTATCCCAGTCGCCTTTGAAATGGTCTCTGGTGACAAAGTAAAATCCACCCCAGCAAGGTTTACACGACCGTTATGCAAATGTAAGACAAATAGGCGAGCTAAATCATGATGATGCTGAGTTTGGGAAATCATCTCAAAATAATGGAAACATGACTGACGCTGAAAACAATCCATTGCAAGCGGGAAAGCTTGCAATTGGGTCAAAGAAGTGGGCTCCTCCCTGACATGCCTGCCACTTTTGCCACTTTTGTGAGACCTCCTTGGCACATTAACCTCTGTAGATGAATCACTGTCCTGCTCATACCCCTGCTCATAAGGTGAATCTGTCTCTGACATGGCGCTAAAATCAAGATGTTTGACAAATATATGCTGATATAGGTATGGTGAAAACAAGCGTTAGGAGTATGTCTGAAAATGATGAATTGGTGCTTTGCCTTTCAATATCAAATATTCCAACTGTTTCAAGCATGAAATGAAGAACTGTGGGAGGTATAAACAGTGGGCTAAAGGACTGTCACATGACTTTGAAAAAGATAAACAATTTACTCACTGCTTTGGAACATGTTGGGATTACACACCTTTACAAATGGTATGGGAATGGGTGATATTAATGGGACTTGCAATGTGATAGACATAAGAGTTATCCAAATGGCCAAAGTGCAGTCAAAAACATGAAAACAACCATTGATCTTTATAAAAACTTGAAATTTTATCAATGGCAGGGAAAGAGGTAACCAGTAGGGTTTGGAATTTCACATGGGAACCAAAAGTACAAAGGGATATGGGAACAATGAATATGGGACTGTGGTTGTGGGACTGTGGTAAATCTACAGTGACCAATAACAGTGACAAAAACTCCAATAACAACGAAATGAGATTGTTTTGAGAAGTTGCAACCTTGACATACAATTTCAAAATACTATCACTTCTTCCTCTAACCCTATGGAGCGGATTTTGGAATGAATATAGGGTTTAACTTTCACCATGACAAACACTTGTTTTCTCCACCTTTAGACCACCATAGCATATCCAAAAACACTTGGTAGGCATGGATAACTTACTTGAAGGCGAATGAGGCGATTTGATACGAGTTTGGGTGAAGGAGGGTAATTTTTCGGCCTTAGGGCTCTATGCGCCGCACGCATGCCCAACGCGCCGCGTGCCTTGGGTGCGCCGCGCGCGTGTAAAAATGAACTGACAAAACTTTCCCAATGCGCCGCGCGCATTCTATGCACCGTGCGCTCCTTTGTATGCGCCGTGCGCAGTTAACCACACAGTCACGACCCTTTCAACGATGCAATTGCTCTTCCTCTTTTGAAAACTCAACTTTGCTATGGGATTTATGAATGAAACTTGATACAAATGGGTTCAAATAGACTTTGAAAATATCTTGCAAGAGATGGGTTTAATTTTTAGTTCCTCCACAACCCATTTTGTAATGCTTTGCAATTTTGGCACTTTATCCTTTCAATGAAACTCTGTCCTTTGGCTTTTCACTGATTTTCTGAGTTTTGGACTGATGAAATGATTTGATTTTTGCAGGGATTTTGGCGTTTGGGCTTCGGCAAAGACCAGAGGCTGCATTGAAATTTTTTATGGTGGAAAAATACATGATTATTATAAAGAATGAATTTGACAATTTCTTGTTCAAAACAGAGTTTTGAACTAGAAATGTCCTCAAATGTGTTTGATGATGAAAATTTGAACTAAGAACCTTTTCGAAAACCATCCTCATGGCCTGCGGGCATTTCTTAAATATATCAAAAGACTGAACCCTAGACTCTAAAACTAAAAGACTCTTGTTGACGAAAATAATCATTTATGACCATGAATGATGTGAACTGAACTTCGATGACTTTTGAGGAGTTTTAATTAGCCCAGAAGGTACAAGCATGAGGGAATACAAGACAACCAAACCCTCTTGTCAGTCAATGGCATGCCCCTAGTGAAATGCAACGAAGTGAAGTGAGCGAGACACCTAAAAATGATATGCAAAAAGCGAAATGATCTTTGACGGAGGGCTGTAAGGACCGACTCTAACACTACTTATTACATCAACTACCTTATCTCTTAAAACAGTTACACATATGAAAAATAATGCTTCACATGTTTGAATAGGCTTTGATATAACTCATCACTACTTGACATCTTAATTACCCTCCTCAAAATCTGGAAACAAACCCTATTTTTTAGGAAAACAGAGGTCTATCCTCAATGAAGTCTTCAATTGATAAGTTGTCTCTCTTTCATGGTCTTCAAGTCATAGAAGATTGCTGGAAAAGTCCTTTGACTTGTTGAATATGTCCACCTGTCCAAAAATGCTCATAAACCTGCTTAGAAACGTTCAAAACGACTCGCTACGAAAGTATGGCAGTTTCGTAGCGTGCTTTCGTAGTATACAAAAAATGACCTTTGCAATCAAAATTTCTGACCTTTGCTCTTGCATTGTGTTCATCATGACCTGACACATCCTCAATATCATTTCCTCACCTTGAAAGCTACCAAAAGTGGTTTTAGAAGCAAAAAGACAACCACAGGTGGTTTCGTAGCGTTTTCCTGGCTTCAAGCCTAGGAAACGCTACGAAACTGTGGAAAACTGTGTAAATTCCATTTTTTTTCCTTGTTTCAAAAAGGTACCTTCCATCTGTACAAATTTTATTTTCAAAATTCCATTGACCTTTCAAAACATAAACCAACTCAACCTAAGAGTCTTGAGGTGTTTCTTCTTCATTGATGATGAGTTGAGCTATGGGCTCCTCAACTACAGTCATTTTTAGACCCTTCTTCTCCAGCGTCTCATGGATCAATTCTAGTTGTTCTTGGAGGTCTTTAACTTGGTTCTTCAAATTTATGTTACTAGATTTCAAGTGGAGGTTCACTCTTCTGACATGTTTCACTTCTTTCCTTAATGGCATAGTCCATTTGATTAATTGTTGTGTGTTATCTAGGGTCTTTGATACACTGCCAACCTGCTCTTCCCAAACCTCTTTCATCTTCTCAAACTGAACCTTCTGAATATTATGTTTCCTTGCCTCCTTCTTCATGACTGCTATTTCATGATTAGCGAACCTCAACTGTTCTTCAAGGACTTCAAACTCTGTTTTTACAATGACTTTTTCCTTTCCTTTCTTTTGCTTGCTGATTGGATCTTCTTCTGTAGGAGATGAAAGGTCAATAATGCTTTGTGGTGGCTGAACAATGTCAGTGGCTGGATGTATTTCTTTACTGTTTTCCAAGGGTTTTTTAGCATGTATTGTCATGGGATTCCTAGCTTGAAACATAAAACCTGCATCCTCACCTTCAAACTCTAACTTCTTTGTTGATTTGGCTTTCTTGATCTTCTTTCCACCCTCATCTATATCCTCAGCCTGGACTAAAGGAGTCTCTTCAATATCAATAGCATGTAGTATGTCTTCTAAGTTGCCTTTAGCCAATGTTTGGCTCCTTTTAATCCTTTTGATACCTTGTTTACTCACATTTGGCTCTTGTTTTGTAGGTTTGCTCATTGTTGACTTTTGTTTTGAAAGTGAAACAGTGGGTGTATCAAATTTCTACAACTGCTCTATTTCCATCATTACTGGTTCACTTTGCTCTGCCCCTACTGGTTCACTTTTCTTTGCCCCTATTGGTGCACTTTGTTTTGCGACTAATGTGATGGTGTACCTCTAGGTTTATGAGTTCTTTTAGGGGTAATGGTATCCATTTCAAAACCACTAACAAACAAAAAAGAAGACCAGTCTCTACCTAGTCTTTGTAGCTCATCTAAAGCCAACAATTTTATTAAACCATGATGAAAAAGTGAGGTTTCACTTGCTTCAAATTTAGCTTGAACTTTATCTTCCATTTTTTCTAAGCGTCTGTGTAAATAAAAGGATAGATCAAGAGATATCTTACCAAAAAAATGTAGAAGAAGCTTGAAGTGGTAAGAATATGTTTTATGATATCTCCCTTCACAAGTAAAATATTTCTGAATGATAAGTAGTAGCTTTGAGAAATTATCCTTTATGTAGCTCCTTGGAATGGAATTTGTAAGGTCAACCTCACTATTTTCTAGCTTAATAAATTCTTTACATTCTTCAATGTTGAATTTTAACCCTTTGAACCATATTTCTTGTCCTCTTGGAATCCCCGTTGCTGTTGCAATGGTCTCTGGTGTTATAGTGAGATTCAACATTCCCACTTTTGTAGCTGTTCCATTGAAGTTTAGCGAAAATTATTTAGAGACCTGTACATGGCATCCTTGTAATCTTTGAAAAAAATGTAAACACCCTATTCTTCTAAAAACTTCTACAGCTGTTGGGTCTTCATTTATCAGGTTATGTCTTATGGCTCATATCTAAGACAGTGGCCACCTTTATTGGTCTTCCTCTTTGTAGCCATGATTCTTTAATGTCTTCTCAGCCTTGCTTGATCAGTGATACCTACAAACCTTTGAAAATACCAGCCACAACATGGGCTCAGTGAAATAACTCCCTAGACCTCAATAACGCACAAAGAGGGAATGGAGAATGAGAAATGACTCAATTTGGAAATATTTTGAAGTTCAATGACAGCTCATAGCATAATGATGACTCATACATGCTTAAAATGGTGATGATGACTTCAACCATGATCATTGTACCTTGATCCTAACCCTAACTGACTCGAATGGCATCTACCCTATCCCTTTCAATCATTTACTAACAACTAGCAGGTGTTTTGACAAGACAGACATGAATCCTTACTTTCGTAGCGTACCTAGTGCATTTCTAGGCATTTTCACTATGAAAGTATTAGCAGTTTTGTTGAGAAAAGTGCATTCTTTCTGTGTATTTCGCTACGAAAGTGTGGTTTCTTGGTTAAAATGACTCTTTCGGTGATATAAACTTGGGAAATGAAAAATGTCAGAAAATCATGACTGATGTGACATGAAAGGATTTGAATGAGGGTGGGTTTAGACCTTAGGATAGGCTAAATAAGAAAAATTAAAAATTTTCCTTGACCAAGTAATGAAAAATGAATTCTATGACCCTACCTTTGACACGTGAACCTCTAGGACTTTGTCAAATGATGCTTCAATTTTTCTGAGTGATAACAACCCCTATTAATTAGGGAAATCCCCATACAACATTGCACAAATCATAAAGGGCCTTCCTTTGACTGCCTGCACCACTTATACAATTTGGATCATTATGAAATTGATAGTACATTGCCCTTGAACTCCAATATCAACTCGGTTACTCTCAGTTCACACATGCATGAATTATTAATGGCTAATTTATCAGTTATATGGTTGATAACTGAGTAGACAAATCACTACTAGATCTCCCACTAGTTCCTCCAACAGTTGGAACTCAACTAGGGCTCCTAAAATGTAGGAACCACTCTACATGAATCAAGTTAGAACCTCAACTCAAATTAATTGAACCAACTAAGTCAAACTAACTTAGTTAACTCATATAAGTTGTCATGTGATGTGGAATTACAATTTTCTTCTAATTTAATTCAAGGGAAAATTAAATTAGAATCTTTCTTGGTGCCATTTTCAACACTCCCTCTTAACAAGAAAGGGATTATCAGATACCTCGATCTTGGCTCTATGGAACTTGGATTTTCCTCTTGAAAGTTCCTTCGTCAACATGTTTTGATATTGTTCCTGTATAGGAATGTACTCTAGCATTATGATATTCCTTTGCACACAATCTCTGAGATGGTGATACCGAATGTCGATAGACTTTGACCTATCATGAAAAAGTGGATTTAGCGAGAGTTTGATGCAACTCTGGTTGTCACAATAAATCATTGTAGGATCCATCTGTTGACTAAACAACCCAACTAGGATCTTCCTCATCCAATATCTTCACAAGCTATAGGAAGAGAGGAATAACCTATAAATTTTTATTTTTATTTTTATTTATTTTATCCTCACAAGCTACTTGTCTAGCAGTTGTGTACTCTAATTTTTCTGAACTAAGTGAAACTGATCTCTGCTTCCCCTTGTACCAGGAAACTGTTGTTGACCGAATAATAAAGATTCCACCTAATATGCTCTTCCCCTCTGATGGACTACCTGCCTAATATGCATCTGTGAATCCTTGCAGCTTCACTCTCTCTATATTTCTTTACCAAATACCAAATTAAGTGGTCCCTTTGAGGTATCTTAACAATGTTTTTCCACCTTCCAATAGAGTTTGGTTGGCTTAATAATTGCTTGACTAAGCTGGTTAATTGCATAACACATATTCTGTCGCATGTTCACCAAATACATAAGTGAACCCACAAGCTACCTATAAATGGTAGCTTATACCACTTCACATGAAGTATCATATTCCTTCCTCTAATTACATGCTACAGGAGTCTCCATGGGTTTTTTTCTCTCCATGTGAAACTTCTTCAGTATCTCATTGGCATACTTGCAATTCCCCATCTCTTTGCCAAATTTCCAAACCAAGGAAATAATGTAAGAGCCACATCTCTTTCATATTGAATTCTCTTGCCAAATCTTATTTGCAAGATTTTATCATATTATCATCACCTATTAGAATTAAATCATCAACATATAATACTATAATCAATAATTTACCTTCAACCACATTATGGTAAAGGTTTTCATCTGCTTCACTTTGGAGAAGCCCAACCCGGTGAAATAATTGTCGATCCTGGTGTTCCAAGCACAAGGTTATTGTTTCAATCCATACAATGCTCGCTTGAGTCTTCACATATGTGTCTCTCTGTTGAAGTTCTAAAATCCTTTCGGCTGATCTATGTAAACCTCTTCCTCAATCACTCCATTGAGGAAGGTTGTGTTCACATCCATCTGATGTATCTTCCATCCCATCTGTGTTGAAAGTGATAGAATTTATATAATTGAAGATTACCTTGCTACTGGAGCAAAGGTATCATCGTATCTAACCCTCCACCTAAAGAACCCCTTGGCCACAAATCGGGCCTTATGTTTCTCGAAACTCCCATATGTTTCTTAATTCACCTTGTAGATCCACCTGGATCCTACAACTAACTTTTGCTTTGGTCTTGTGACAACTTCCCATGCACTGTTCCTGATAATGGAGTCATGCTCCTCTACCATGGAATCAAGACATATAGGTTGTTGCACTTGTTAAATTTTCAGATTTTTCTATGTTGTATCGATTACTTTAGCCCAAATTACTTCTTCATTAAAAAATTCATCCAATTATTAGTAGTGTATTTAATCATAAATGGTAACTGAAGATAGAACAATTTGAAAATTTAACAATTATTAACAGTGTAGTTAATAATAAATAGTAAATGAAGATATAACAATACATGTAGTGATAAAGAAGACAACAACACAACCATAAGAGACAAAAAATTGGTCCAAGACTAGGGAAAAACCCCACAAGGGGGAAACCCTTTCAAATCTTCTTCTTCAATATATTGTCATAAAAAAAATTCAGCAAAGATTACAATGAGCCCAATACATATGCAGTGGAAATAAATAGATCACATCTACATATGTGTAGATATACAACATCAAGAAACCTAGATCCAATAGATCACTGAAGCCAAGTGATATAAACTTCCAAATCCTAGATCTGGATCCAGGATTCTATCAAAAACTAATCGCAAACATCTATGATTGAGCGACTGATGTTTGGAAGCACTGTGCAAGCAACTTAAGATGACCTAACCCAAATTCTATTAGAAAAAATTTAGCCACGACCTCAAGTTGTTTTTCTTGCGGCTATAGCTCCCTTGGTTGCTGGAAAGACATATTGTGCCTACGGCTCAGGCTTGGATCAACCCAATCTAGTCTCTGAACCCTAGTCGTGATCTTGTCACGCTTTGCCTACGACTATAGCAGCTTGGTTTCTACCTTGCCACGTTGTTCCTGCAACTATGGCCCAATTTCACTAGTTTTGTGCCTGTGGCCATGGCCCAAATGCCCTAGTTCAGAGCAAGCCTCTCGCCTGTGATTCCATACCCTTCGTGAGCTTCTTCCGTCGAACCTGTGCGAACCAAAACAAAAAAGACTAACCAAGACAAAGAGTGCAAGAAGAAAATATCATGAGCGAATGTGTGAGAATGATATTGAGGTCAATTCTGTTTATATCTTTTGTGAGGGACCACTTGGGGCTTTGACTAAATCCACATGTGTTGAGGTCGACCCATTCCATTTCATTAGGAATAAAATAATTCATAATTTAACTTCTTCTTAACCAATTGGGGTGATCTATAAGTCGATTTTTGTCCTCTTGAAAAGAGGAATATAATGTAATTATAATCTCAACCATATGAGCTGACTAACGTGGAATTTGACTGTATTTTCAAAAATTAACACTCCCTCTCAACTAGGAATAATTCCACTTGGTAACCTTTGCCTATAGATATTTTCATTATGGCATTGTCACCGTTCAACTCCACCTGCTTAAATTTTCTTGAATATATAAAAAGACGAATCAGGGAGCAATAGCTTTCACGCGTACTTAGCAATGGGATAATTCATCATAAAGGGGAGCACATCTCTAACCTTGGAATCTCATCAGGGAGTTCCTTCTCAACCCGAAATCACAAAAGGGGAGAAAATATCAACCCAATTCTTTTGCCTGTCGATCTGCCCATAGATGACTCTCAACATTCATGTGGTATAACACCTACATCATAATTGACTTGGGTTATACACCCCAAGTACACTCTCAAATCGTTGGCTAAACGAGAAGTGATATTCCCAACAAGCCTTTCTTGAGGGTATGATGCCAACTGGGGTATACTCTGCATAGACCAGATAGGGGAGAAACATCTCCGACCATATGATGATAGGGGAGCAGTATCTCAATCATGGGTAACATATAGGGAAGTACCCTATTTTCCAGAGATCCCTCAACCCTAGGAGCCCTCTATCTCAATTCCTCACCCTGAGAGCTCAAGTAGGGTAGGAAGAGTTTGCATAGTGTTCTCGATCAGTGATGCCCCTTATCCAGAGGGGCTACATCCATCAGTCCAATTTTTTCTTTGAAGACCAAGAACTTTCCTTTCAGTAGTGCCTTGGCGAGAATATTTGTTATCTACTCGTCAGTCGATATGCGGTGGAGTCTAGATACTCGCTACACCATGTAGCGAATAAAGTGATATTGAATCTCTATGTGCTTGGACTTGTCATGAAACACGATATTCTATGCTATATGGATCCCGATATTTTTGTCACAGTATATTACTATGGTATCTAAGACTTCACCAAATAGCTCACCAAAGAGCTTCCTTAACCACACAGTGTCACAACTAGTCGTGGTAGCAACAATTTATTATGATTTCGTGATGCTCCATGCTACCGAATTTTTCTTCCTACTCATCTAGGATATCATGGAAAAACCAAGACTGAAACAACAAGAAGATGTAATATTTTTGTTGGTAACATTTCATGCCCAGTCAGAATAAATGTATCCATGAAGTTGAATAAGTCCAGCAAAATATATCAAACCAAGTGTGATCGATCCATGTAAGTATCTCAATACATGTTTGGACGCAATCCAATGCACATGAAGGGGCTCAGTCATGAATTGACTCAATGTGTTAACTGCATAACATTTATCTGGATGGGTGTTCACTGTGAAAATTTTTGAATATTACTTTATGAAAAAACCCTACTGTTAGATCTGGTTATACTTCTCCTACTTAATCAAGTTATTGATGTTGAAAATTATATTAACATCGTAGTAAAAACATAAAAAACATTCACCGATTCAGATCTAAGAAAAAGGTACATGCACAAAGACAAAGTGAGACACAAGATTTTCTAGACAACTATCCTCGGAAAAACCCCATGCGAGAAAAATGGTCTTCTAGCTGCTGGAGGCTTTATATTATTAAGTATTTTCTCAATACAACAAGCCTAGGCACCTTACTGGTTAACTTGATAGAGAAAAATAGATATGAAACCAACCTGTTGTTTCGGAGACTGAAACTTTGACTTATCCACACCCACAAATGGGATTTACAAGACTCAGCCAAATTCTGCCTCTAGAAACCCCAGTGCTGCCCATGGAGCCCCAACGTCAGCTCTGCTAGCCTCTGATTGCCTATGCGCTGTCCTAGAGAGGGATGCGTAACCCCAAACTGGGTGAAAAAGTCCCTAAAATACCCTTGATGGCCTCTGTGTAACCCTGGAGGGCCTGCTGCTGCTCAGCGCTGCCCTTTCTAGGCTTGTGTAGCACCTGCATAGCGGGTGAAGCTCTCTGTGTTGCGCAACTGCTGTCTCTGCTCCTCTCCGTTGCTCTTGGTTGTTGCCTCTCTGCCTCTTTCTGATTCTTGGCACTGTGCAGGAGGAGCTGCCCTGAAGGGAGTTGTTGTTCATCACTGTGCTGCTGCTACCATTTCGTATTGCCACCCATGACACTGCCACCGTCACTGCCACATCTGTACTGCAACTCCCTCTCAATTTGTTGCATCGTGTTGCCATCTGCTGCACTGAAACTTCAGTTGTTGAGAGAAACAACTGAATGTCTTGCCCAATATTTGGTAGATAAGGCAGTTGGACTGTATCCTCATCACTGAAGCTCCACAAGCTGCCAATCACTGCTAACATCTAGAGACAACTACACAACTACAACTCTACAATGCGTAAGAAACCTTCACTGTGGTGCTAAATTCACATCAACCCCTACACTAAGATATCCCATGCTACTATTGTGCTGCGTTGTCCTCCTGAAGCCTCTATGATGCTGCAACACTTCTCTGTGTCATCGGCTTTGCTCTGCGCTGCTGAAGTTACATCATCCCCTGAACTGCTGCTGCTATGTTGCTGTTGCATCTGCACTGTGCTGCTCCCTTCAGCATTTAGCTCCGCCTTTGCTTCATCCGTGATTATCTTCACTAACTGATCCACTTGTCCCACTACTGTCTTAAGCCTACCATAGCTCAGATGTGATCCAAGAGATGAGCTACTCAAGGATCCCGCCATCACTTTATAGCTCCTATACAGATCCATGTCACCCCATTTTTGTGGTTCATGAGCACTCATGGCTACGTCATCTTTAGAACCATTGTCCACCATATCAACCTTATAAGTAGAAGCTTCCTTTTCCTTCTTCTTCTGAGGACAATTTCTAGCGAAATTTCCTAGTTCGCCGCACTAGAAACACTTGATGTTGGATAGAACACGCTTTTTCTTCCCTTAATTCCTATTTGATGCCAAGGCTGCATATTCTTCCTCTTACTTCTTCACCTTACTTGATATTGTGTTGTACTGCCTCTTGGTGAATCGACAAAGTTCTTCTTGACGAAGGATTGCCCACATACTATCCCAGTTGGGAAGGTATGCTCTGCCTAAGATACTTTGTGTTATTGCCTAAATCTACCTCAGGCTGAAGGAAGGTAGAGTTCAGGGTAACATCAAACCATGCTCATTCTGGTAGCTAGCCCTACCAGAACAGGAGAGGGCTCTCTCTGGGTCAATCTCAGCGAAAAGTAATCAATAGGGCTTGAGATGACTGAAATGAAAGCTAATTTTAGGCTAGGTATATGAATAAAGGAGTTTGATTTTTTTTTGAGGATTTTTGTTGGATCAAAGGGAAAGGCAGTTTTGGGTGCGGGGATTAGGCCTAGTTTTTGCAGAATTCTAATTGGGGCAAGGAAGGAAATAGTTTCGATGCTTTAGATTGAGTGAATGGATGGATCAGACCGATGAGGAGCTGAAGAGGGCAAGAGGGTCTCAAGATTCCTCCTCAAACAGATGGAAACATGAAAAACTAAACAAAAATGAAGGCAGAGCAAAGCAAACCAATGAATTCTACCTTTATAACTTGTTTGTTCCGTTTAAGAAGAAAGGAGAATGAGAACGGTGCACATAAGTATCAGTGAAATTACAGATACATAGAGGAAAACACTATCAAAACACAGAGCCATAAGGATCCCAAAGAGGGCTGCAAACCCTGGTCTATTCCTTTGCCAAAATTGCAGAATGAAATGTACAATGAAGTGCTAGCAATCCCAAATGTCCAACCCTGAAAATGACTGAGAAAATACATCATATAGACAATATTAACCCATTCCCATGTCTCTAGGGGTCGAGATCATCATTCTAGGAGCTGTTTCAACCATATCTAAACTAGGAACTAGAAAATAGGCCATGAAACAACTTGCCTCTATATGCTAGGAAACTGATCCATTCACTCACATTTCACCTTTTGGTGAATGAATCTTCTAGAACAAGTAAAAATGTGCCAAAATTACATCATGATCATGAATTTACATCAAAATAGATCAATAGTTACATGAAAAAGTGAAACTGGTTAAAACTAGGCGAAATTCTGAGCAGTTGAGTGAAAAATAGGCCAAAATTCTCTATGCGCCACGCCCAAAATCTCTATGCGTAGCACAACTTTATAGCTGATTTTGAGGCCCTTCCCGAAGTCCAAATTGAGCTCATGATATCTCGTTGGAAAGCCCTGCCTATCTACTTTCCAACCCAAGTGGAATATCTGAATTTGGTGTCCATTTTCCCCTCCAAAAGTTCAATCTCCCAACACTGCTTCCTGTGGGTGCAAAAGGTGGCAGAAAGGTCATTTTTAGGGTGTTTTTAACCCTTTAGGCAACCCAGAACTTGATGAAATCCTTAGGTAATCCATGAGCATGCATAAATTTTCATAATAAATCTAGAAATGCAAATTTTTCCACCTGAAGAGCTGCCAATTATAAGAGCGCGCAAGGTGGCGCTACGCGTCGGGCAGAAAAACCTGTTTTGTGACCAAAAAATTCAAAATTGACAAAATTTTTTCCAAATTCCTTGAAATTTGGGCTGAAGGTCCCTCATCAAGTACTATGCTCATACAATGAAGATTCGGCCAAGATTTTGAGCCTATCATGCCTTTTACGATGCTTCAGTGCCCTCCTTAGCCTTGCCTTCAGGATTTTGATCCTTGCTTTGCAAACATGAGTTCACGCCCAATAATGGTTCTTCATGTGCCTGAGCATGTCCTTGTCCTTGTTAGCTTTATCCAATAGCTTTTGGTCTCCTTGGTGCATGTAATTCGGTTTTAGAGTAACTGTTTTTCCTTCATCTCAGTCATAAGAGGAATCTGTCTCCATGTTTGCCAAAGTCTATGTTGCCTTAGATGAATATCAGAAGTTTTGGTGTCTTTGGTTTTCATTGCCAAATGTATGGAAATATGTGAGGGGATATGCAGGGAGAGGGTAAGGGGAATGTTGGGAGTATTTCTAATTGAAATTTGGGAAACTAAAGAGTTTTAGGGGCAGTCACTAGGTTTTTGGGATAACATTTGGGGTTTGGGAAATTTGTAATTAGGATGGGATAATGGGAATATGGGATAGGGGTAGATGAATTTAGGGATATGGGAAATGAAACTATTGAAATGTAGTGAATGGGATGTGAAAGTGGTAGAGGGGAATAAGACAGCAAAAAATGGCAATTTTGCAAACCTTAGGAAGATTTTCAATGAAACTGTGCAAGGAGCTAGGGTTTTATTTTTCACCTATTGAAACACCATAAACACTGATGGAAACTCATATATTGGCAATATGGAGATGTTAATTTAGTTGTGGAATGAATAATTTTCAATTTTGGAGCTTTTGGAGGAAGAATTGAATGGTTTTTCAGGCTTTTTAGCCCAATGCGCCGCGCCAGTTCATTTTTTACACTGCAGAGGGCTGCCCAATGCACCGCGCCATCTCTATGCGCCGCGCCATTATGCAGGAGACTTTTGGAGACCTTCCCAGTGTCCAAATTGGGTGCATGATAGCTTTTTGTAACGCTTATTGAGTCTGATTTCCAACCCAACTGGAATTTTTCAATTTGGAGTTCATTTGCCTTGTCAAAAATCAAATCTCCCAAGACTGGTCAAAATGAGCAAAATGAGGCTGCCTCAAGGCAGAGTGCTGTTGCAGTCAACTTTTGAAGGTCTTCCTCAACTCCAAATTGAGCTCATGATAGCTCATTGGAAATATTTTTGTGTCTAGTTATCATTTGACTCATCAAGAAAATAATTTTGCCAACCAAGCTAGGAGAAATCTTGATTTTCCCAAGGTCACTTCAGAGGTGCATCAATTCTCCTGAGGCGACTGTATTTTTTACATTTCTCTAAACCCATGACACCTGTGTAAAAAGTGAAGGAAAATTTTCTTCCTTGGCATGTTTTGAACAAAAACCTCTCTCAGTTTTCCCAAATTCATCTTTTATTGCTCAGAAACATCATTTGAGTGAAACCTATCCCGATGTGTGGAACAAGGGATTTGTCGAAATGAAGCGAAATGAAGGGGATAAGGGGCTTCTAAATTCTTGAGAAAATTTTTAGAAGTAGGGAGGGATGTTAGGAAGTAGGGGAAAGTGGAATTTCAGAGATTGAGTGAGGGGAAGGGGTCCAAAAGGGCAAAACACAGGCCTAGCCTAGAAAATTGCCAATTTGTAGCAAGAAACTAGGGTTTGTGCAAAAATGAGGAATTTGGGGGATCTTAGTGATGGGAAGTCTTTAATAAGGTAAATTATGGATAGGGGAAGGTATATGGACATCAGGATACAAGTTTTGCTAATGAGTTGACCATCCAAGAGAAATTACCTTCAAAACCCTAGGAGAGGGAAATGAACCTTACCTAGGCACAACTGAAGCATGAACACGGTGTAAAATGACCCTTTGGAACTTCACATGATGATGAAAACCCCTGAATGATGGTACAATCAGCTGAATGGTGACATGGACTGAAATTTGGACAACTTTGACAGGAGTAAAAGCAAACCCTAGACCTAATACCTAGTGACCAAATTTTGTTTGAAGACTCTCTGAAATGACAAAATTTGACCTTGACACCTTAAAATCACCTTGTAAGAGCATGTTTGATCACTGGAGGAAGGTTGTAAAGGCTGACACTAACATTGGCTCCAATGGGGATGGTAGCTCATTGGAGGTGCCAAGAACTACAGATCTTTGGAAAGCAGACAGTGCCTTCATCGATTGGGCAATGGAATAAAAAAATTCAAGCTAAAATGCATGACTTAAAACCGACACAAACTAACTTAATAACAAGACTGAAAAATGAATCGCAAATGACTCAAACAACTGACACACCAAAACTGAAATCAGACCTTCAGTTTTATAGCCTCCAAACTGAAACTATGTTGAAACCGACTAAAACAAAAATTACTCAAGACATACTTAACTGAAATTAGTACTTACAAATATTTTTAATGGAAGCAGTCCATCGAGATTTGAGGGCTTCAAATCATGATGACAACCAACTGCCTGCTGATGAAATATGTACAATCATGTGTAGTGAGCCTTCCAATGTAACCAATCCAGCAGATGGCTACATACCAAAATTTTTCTCTCACTTTTCTCGAGCAGGTAGAATGATGTACATGTAGGCAACTCACAATAACCACTGAAACCAAGGCTTATGATAATGAACCAGGCAACATTTATATTTTCTGATGCTTGAAAAATAATACCAAAGGGATCTTGAAAATCCTGAAGCATTAGCTTGTCTTAAGATCCAGCAACAAAAATACAACTACTCACTTCATTCTGATCTGAAAGAAAAATTGATTGCCGAGTGATAGGAAGGCACAGAGAGTTATAGGCTTCCTCCATCTGAGTGTTAGTTGTAAGTTCCTTGACCATGAGAAATTCTGGCATATTGTCTCTCTCAAGCTCATATTCCTCAACTTCATGATCTAGGTCATTCTTAAACAGAAAGAAATCTTCAAGATTATCAATCATGACAGCCTTATCATCTTCATGAAAGAAAATATTATCTATTTGCTGATCTATAAAGCTAATTACAAGACCGTCATCATTTTCAAAAGAAGAAGAAGTTTCACCAACACTTTCTTGACCATGTAGGCACTGCAAATATGCTTTAGCTTGGGCTGTAACATGACCTTTCAGGAGTTGATCTATCTCATCTTCAGACAAAGGAGATAATGCTTTTTGTTTTCTTTTGCTCAAACAGTGATTGTCTTCATGAAATAACATTTTAAAACATGAAAAACCTGAATGAAAGTCCTTAATTCCCTGATCTTCTGAAATTTGAAAACATTGTTGATCATCTTCATATGACATGGCAATCAAATTATCATTTATCACTGAGTTAGTGAAAGAAGATTTTTCACTTACTTGAACAAAGATCTCATCTTGTTTTTCATGAACTGACTGGATTACCTCCTCATGAAGGCTTTGTTCTAATGAAATGAGAACATTTGGATCAATAACTTTGTCTTCTTCATTCCAGATGATCTCAACAACAAAGCTCTCCTTCATGGGATTCAGCACAAGGTATTCTTGATCATCACGATCTGAATCTAGATCTGAAATAGCTGACTTGACTTTATCACATTCTGAAATTGAAACTTGACTTTCTCGTATATTGTCTTCTTCTATGGATAGATTTGAAATAAAACCTTCTCTTTCATCATTTTCCATTGTACTAAGATCTTGATCCTGCTGCAAAGTTTCCTGTGCATCTTGATGGGTATCCTCTAAGTTCTCTTTATGCTGCTGAAATGGATTTTTGTACAGAGCCTCCATGATCTCATCGTCCATGAAGTCATCATCTTCATAAAATTTTTCAAGATTTTCAATAAAACTATGAACATGGCTACAACAGTTCTGAACTAAAGTCAAGGATGGATAAGATTCTTTATACCTTTCGAAGAACATGGTATGAAAATCCTTTAAACAGTAAATACAAGCAGGCGGCAAACTTTCAAACCAAGATCGGGCTTCACCTTCCAGAGTGGCCATGAATATCTTCATCAAGCAATCTTCAGGAAAATCAACCTTCAACTTGCGAATATGTATGTGAAATCTAACTAGATGTAAAGCAGCATCCTTCCTATCATTATCTTTAAATGTAGGCAAATTCCTTTGCCAATCTACCTTAGGAATTTTATTTGGAAAACCTGGAATGTGATCTCGGCTCATGGGAGCATACCTTCGATCCAGCGAAACCATTTTGATGACAATGAATTCACCAAGAAATTCCTCAGTCTACTGATTCTTGAAGAGTAGAGTTGCCATAAAAATTCTGAACCTTAGGATTCTTCGACACTGGAGTTTCCAGGTGAATTATTTCAGCCTTGCGGTGTCTGATCGTTGTCCACCATCAACCATCAGATCTAACTTGATACATGTACTGGGGAAATTTACAATTTAGGTGTTACGTTTACAAACTAGACCGGAGATTTACTGAAGCAACTTTTATCTACTTTCGCTAATGCAAAGCAAGAGCGTTTTGAAGGCTACCTGGCATAACTTCGGGCTCTGTCTGTAGATTATAAAAAAAATAACACCAACAAGCAAATCATTTTCATTCCTCAGTATGGTCGCCACTATGTTATTGCCTAAATCTACCTCAGGCTGAAGGAAGGTAGAGTTCAGGGTAACATCAAACCACGCTGAGTCTGGTAGCTAGCCCTACCAGAATAGGAGAGGGCTCTCTCTGGGTCAATCTCAGTGAAAAGTAATCAATAGGGCTTGAGATGACTGAAATGAAAGCTAATTTTATGCTAGGTATATGAATAAGGGAGTTTGATTTTGTTTTGAGGATTTTTGTTGGATCAAAGGGAAAGGCAGTTTTGGGTGCGGGGATTAGGCCTAGTTTTTGCAGAATTCTGATTGGGGCAAGGAAGGAAATAGTTTCGATGCTTTAGATTGAGTGAATAGATGGATCAGACTGGTTAGGAGCTGAATAGGGAAAGAGGGTCTCAAGAGGCCTCCTCAAACAGATGGAAACATAAAAAACTAAACAAAAATGAAGGCAGAGCAAAGCAAACCAATGAATTCTACCTTTATAACTTGTTTGTTCCGTTTAAGAAGAAAGGAGAATGAGAACGGTGCACATAAGCATCAGTGAAATTACAGATACATAGAGGAAAACACCATCAAAACACAGAGCCATAAGGATCCCAAAGAGGGCTGCAAACCCTGGTCTATTCCTTTGCCAAAATTGTAGAATGAAATGTACAATGAAGTGCTAGCAATCCCAAATGTCCAACACTGAAAATGACTGAGAAAATACATCATATAGACAAGCTTAACCCATTCCCATGTCTCTAGGGGTCTAGCTCATCATTCTAGGAGCTGTTTCAACCATATCTAAACTAGGAACTAGAAAATAGGCCATGAAACAACTTGCCTCTATATGCTAGGAAACTGATCCATTCACTCACATTTCACCTTTTGGTGAATGAATCTTCTAGAAAAAGTAAAAATGTGCCAAAATTACATCATGATCATGAATTTACATCAAAATATATCAATAGTTACATGAAAAAGTGAAACTGATTAAAACTAGGCAAAATTCTGAGCAGTTGAGTGAAAAATAGGCCAAATTCTCTATGCGCTGCGCCAAAAATCTCTATGCGTAGCACAAATTTGGAGCTGATTTTGAGGCTCTTCCCTAATTCCAAATTGAGGTTATGATAGCTTGTTGGAAATCCCTGCTTGTCTACTTTCCAACCCAAGTGGAATTTCTAGATTTGGTGTCCATTTGCCCCTCCAAAAGTTCAATCTCCCAACACTGCTTCCTGTGGGTGCAAAAGGTGGCAGAAAGGTCATTTTTAGGGTGTTTTTGACCCTTTAGGCAACCCAGAACTTGATGAAATCCTTAGGTAATCCATGAGAATGCATAAATTTTCATAATAAATCTAGAAATGCAAAGTTTTCCCCCTGAAGAGCTGCCAATTATAAGCGCACGCAAGGTGGCGATACGCGTCGGGCAGAAAAACCTGTTTTGTGACCAAAAAATTCAAAATTGACAAAATTTTTTCCAAATTCCTTGAAATTTGTGCTGAAGGTCCCTCATCAAGTACTATTCTCAGCCAATGAAGCTTCGGCCAAGATTTGGAGCCTATCATGCCTTTTACGACGCTTCAGTGCCCTCCTTAGCCTTGCCTTCAGGATTTTGATCCTCACTTTGCAAACATGAGTTCGTGCCCAATAATGGTTCTTCATGTGCCTGAGCATGTCCTTGTCCTTGTTAGCTTTATCCAACATATTTTTGTTTCCTTGGTGCATGCCATTCGGTTGTAGAGTCACTGTGTTTCCTTCATCTCGGTCATAAGAGGAATCTGTCTCCATGTTTGCCAAAGTCTATGTTGCCTAAGATGAATATCAAGAGTTTTGGTGTCTTTGGTTTTCGTTGCCAAATGTATGGAAATATGTGAGGGGCTACGGAGGGAGAGGGTAAGGGGAATTTTGGGAGTATTTCTAATTGAAATTTGGGAAACTAAAGAGTTTTAGGGGCAGTCACTAGGTTTTTGGGATAGCATTTGGGGTTTGGGAAATTTGTAATTAGGATGGGATAATGGGAATATGGGATAGGGGTAGATGAATTTAGGGATATGGGAAATGAAACTAACGAAATGTAGTGAAGGGGATGTGAAAGTGGTAGAGGGGAATAAGACAACAAAAAATGGCAATTTTGCAAACCTTAGGAAGATTTTCAATGAAACTGTGCAAGGAGCTAGGGTTTTATTTTTCACCTATTGAAACACCATAAACACTGATGGAAACTCATATATTGGAAATATGGAGATGTTAAATTAGTTGTGGAATGAATAGTTTTCAATTTTGGAGCTTTTGGAGGAACAATTGAATGGTTTTTCAGGCTTTTTAGCCCAATGCGTCACGCCATCTCTATGCGTCGCGCTAGTTCATTTTTTACACTGCAGAGGGTTGCCCAATGCGCCGCGCCATCTCTATGCGCCACGCCATTATTCAGGAGACTTTTGGAGACCTTCCCTGTGTCAAAATTGGGTGCATGATAGCCCGTTGGAAAGATTATTGAGTCTGATTTCCAACCCAACTAGAATTTTTCAATTTGGAGTTCATTTACCTTGTCAAAAATCAAATCTCCCAAGACTGGTCAAAATGAGCAAAATGAGGCTGCCTCAAGGCAGAGTGCTGTTGCAGTCAACTTTTGAAGGTCTTCCTCAACTCCAAATTGAGCTCATGATAGCGCATTGGAAAGATATTTGTGTCTAGTTATTATTTGACTCATCAAGCAAGTAATTTGGCCAACCAAGCTAGGAGAAAGCTTGATTTTCCCAAGGTCACTTCAGAAGTGCATCAATTCTCCTGAGGCGAATATATTTTTGACATTTCTCTAAACCCATGACACTTGTGTAAAAAGTGAAGGAGGTGTTTCTTCCTTGGCCTGTTTTTAACAAAAACCTCTCTCAGTTTTCCCAAATTCATCTTTTATTGCTCAGAAACATCATTTGAGTGAAACCTATCCCGATGTGTGGAACAAGAGATTTGTCGAAATGAAGCGAAATGAAGGGGATAAGGGGCTTCTAAATTCTTGAGAAACTTTCGAGAAGTAGGGAGGGATGTTAGGAAGTAGGGGAAAGTGGAATTTAATAGATTGAGTGAGGGGAAGGGGTCCAAAAGGGAAAAACACAGGCCTAGCCTAGAAAATTGCCAAGTTGTAGCAAGAAACTAGGGTTTGTGCAAAAATGAGGAATTTGGGGGATCTTAGTGATGGGAAGTGTTTAATAAGGTACATTATGGATAGGGTAAGGTATATGGACATCAGGATACAAATTTTGCTGATGAGTTGACCATCCAAGAGAAATTACCTTCAAAACCCTAGGAGAGGGAAATGAACCTTACCTAGGCACAACTGAAGCATGAACACAGTGTAAAATGACCCTTTGGAACTTGAAATGATGATGACAACCCCTGAATGATGGTACAATCAGCTGAATGGTGACATGGACTGACATTTGGACAACTTTGACAGGAGTAAAAGCACACCCTAGACCTAATACCTAGTGACCAAATTTTGTTTGAAGACTCTCTGAAATGACAAAATTTGACCTTGACACCTTAAAATCACCTTGTAAGAGCTTGTTTGATCACTGGAGGAAGGCTGCAAAGGCTGACACTAACATTGGCTCCAATGGGGATGGTAGCTCCTTGGAGGTGCCAAGAACTACAGATCTTTGGAAAGCAGACAATGCCTTCATCCATTGGGCAATGGAATAAAAAAACTCAAGCTAAAATGCATGACTGAAAACTGACACAAACTAACTTAATAACAAGACTGAAAACTAACTCGCAAATGACTCAAACAACTGACACACCAAAACTGAAATCAGACCTTCAGTTTTATAGCCTCCAAACTGAAACTATGTTGAAACTGACTAAAACAAAAATGACTCAAGACCTACTTAACTGAAATTAGTACTTACAAAGCTTTTTAATGGAAGCAGTCCATCGAGATTTGAGGGCTTCAAATCATGATGACAACCAACTGCCTGCTGATGAAATATGTACAATCATGTGTAGTGAGCCTTCCAATGTAACCAATCCAGCAGATGGCTACATACCAAAATTCTGCTCTCACTTTTCTTGAGCAGGTAGAACAATTTACATGTAGGCAACTCACAATAACCACTAAAACCAAGGATTATGATACCGAACCAGGCAACATTTATCTTTTCTAATGCTTGCAAAAGAATGCCGAAGGGATCTTGAAAATCCTGAAGCACTACTTGGTCTTGACATCCAGCAGCAAAAATACAACTACTCACTTCATTCTGATCTGAAAGAAAAATTGATTGCCGAGTGATAGGAAGGTACAAAGAGGTATAAGCTTCTGCCATATGAGTGTTAGCTGTAAGTTCTTTGACCATGAAAAATTCTTGCATATTGTCTCTCTCAAGCTCATATTCCTCAACTTCATGGTCTAGGTCATTCTTAAACAAAAAACAATCTTCAAGATTATCAAACATGACAACCTTATCATCTTCATGAAAGAAAATATTACCTTTTTGTTGATCTATAAAGCTAATTACAAGACCGTCATCATTTTCAAAAGAGGAAGAAGTTTCACCAACACTTTCTTGACCATGTGGGCACTGCAAATCTGCTTTAGCTTGGGTTGTAACATGACCTTTCAGGAGTTGATCTATCTCATCTTCAGACAGAGGAGATAATACTTTTTGTTTTCTTTTGCTCAAACAATGATTGTCTTCATGAAATAACATTTTAAAACATGAAAAACCTGAATGACAGTCCTTAATTCCCTGATCTTCTGAAATTTGAAAACATTGTTGATCATCTTCATATGACATGGCAATCAAATTATCATTTATCATTGAGTTATTGAAAGAAGATTTTTCACTTACTTGAACAAAGATGTCATCTTTTTTTTCATGAACTGACTGGATTACCTCCTCATGAAGGCTTTGTTCTAATGAAATGAGAAGATTTGGATCAATAACTCTGTCTTCTTCATTCCAGATGATCTCAACAGCAGAGCTCTCCTTCATGGGATTCAGCACAAGGTATTCTTGATCATCACGATCTGAATCTAGATCTGAAATAGCTGACTTGACTTTATCACATTCTAAAATTGAAACTTGACTTTCCTGCATATTGTCTTCTTCTATGGACAGATCTGAAATAAAACCTTCTCTTTCATCATTTTCCATTGTACTAAGATCTTGATCCTGCTGCAAAGTTTCCTGAGCATCTTGATGGGTATCCTCTAAGTTCTCTTTATGCTACTGAAATGGATTTTCGTACAAAGCCTCCATGATCTCATCGTCCATGAAGTCATCATCTTCATAAAATTTTTCAAGATTTTCAATAAAACTATGAACATTCCTACAACAGTTCTGAACTAAAGTCAAGGATGGATAAGATTATTTATACCTTTCGAAGAACATGGTATCAAAATCCTTTAAACAGTAAATACAAGCTAGCGGCAAACTTTCAAACCAAGATTGGGCTTCACCTTCCAGAGTGGCCATGAATATCTTCATCAAGCAATCTTCAGGAAAATCAACCTTCAACTTGCGAATATGTATGTGAAATCTAACCAAATGTAAAGCAGCATCCTTCATATCATCATCTTTAAACGTAAGCAAATTCCTTTGCTAATATACCTTAGGAATTTTATTTGGAAAACTTGGAATGTGATCTCGGCTCATGGGAGCATACCTTCGATCCAGCGAAACCATTTTGATGACAATGAATTCACCAAGAAATTCCTCAGGCTACTGATTCTTGAAGAGTAGAGTCGCCATAAAAATTATGAACCTTAGGATTCTTTGACATTGGAGTTGCCAGGTGAATGATTTCAGCCTTGCGGTGTCTGATCGTTGTCCACCATCAACCATTAGATCTAAATTGATACATGTACTGGGGAAATTTACAAGTTAGGTGTTACGTTTACAAACTAGACCGGAGATTGACTGAAGCAGCTTTTATCTACTTTCGCTAATGCAAAGCAAGAGTGTTTCGAAGGCTACCTGGCATAACTTCAGGCTCCTTCTGTAGCTTATAAAACAAATAACACTAACAAGCAAACCATTTTCATTCCCCAATATGGTCGCCACTATGTTATATCCTAAATCTACCTCAGGCTGAAGGAAGGTAGAGTTTAGGGTAACATCAAACCACGCTCAGTCTGGTAGCTAGCCGTACCAGAACAGGAGAGGGCTCTCTCCGGGTCAATCTCAGCGAAAATTAATCAATAGGGCTTGAGATGACTGAAATGAAAGCTAATTTTAGGCTAGGTATATGAATAAAGGATTTTGATTTTTTTTTGAGGATTTTTGTTGGATCAAAGGGAAAGGCAGTTTTGGGTGCGGGGATTAGGCCTAGTTTTTGCATAATTCTGATTAGGGCAAGGAAGGAAATATTTTCGATGCTTTAGATTGAGTGAATGGATGGATCAGACTGGTGAGGAGCTGAAGAGGGCAAGAGGGTCTCAAGAGTCCTCCTCAAACATATGGAAACATGAAAAACTAAACAAAAATGAAGGCAGAGCAAAGCAAACCAATGAATTCTACCTTTATAACTTGTTTGTTCCGTTTAAAAAGAAAGGAGAATGAGAACGGTGCACATAAGCATCAGTGAACTTACAGATACATAGAGGAAAACACCATCAAAACACAGAGCCATAAGGATCCCAAAGAGGGCTGCAAACCCTGGTCTATTCCTTTGCCAAAATTGCAGAATGAAATGTACAATGAAGTGCTAGCAATCCCAAATGTCCAACCCTGAAAATGACTGAGAAAATACATAATATAGACAATATTAACCCATTTCCATGTCTCTAGGGGTCGAGCTCATCATTATAGGAGCTTTTTCAACCATATCTAAACTAGGAACTAGAAAATAGGCCATGAAACAACTTGCCTCTATATGCTAGGAAACTGATCCATTCACTCACATTTCACCTTTTGGTGAATGAATCTTCTAGAACAAGTAAAAATGTGCCAAAATTACATCATGATCATGAATTTACATCAAAATAGATCAATAGTTACATGAAAAAGTGAAACTGGTAAAAACTAGGCGAAATTCTGAGCAGTTGAGTGAAAAATAGGCCAAAATTCTCTATGCGCCGCGCCCAAAATCTCTATGCGTAGCACACCTTTGGAGCTGAATTTGAGGCCCTTCCCGAAGTCCAAATTGAGCTCATGATAGCTCGTTGGAAAGCCTTGCCTGTCTACTCTCCAACGCAAGTGGAATTTTGGGATTTGGTTTCCATTTTCCCCTCCAAAAGTTCAATCTCCCAACACTGCTTCCTGTGGGTGCAAAAGGTGGTAGAAAGGTCATTTTTAGGGTGTTTTTGACCCTTTAGGCAACCCAGAACTTGATGAAATCCTTAGGTAAACCATGAAAATGCATAAATTTTCATAATAAATCTATAAATGCAAATTCCCCCCTCTGAAGAGCTACCAATTATAAGCGCACGCAAGGTGGCGCTACGCATCGTGCATAAAAACCTGTTTTGTGACCAAAAAATTCAAAATTGACAATTTTTTCCAAATTCGTTGAAATTTGGGCTGAAGGTCCCTCATCAAGTACTATGCTCAGCCAACAAAGCTTCGGCCAAGATTTGGAGCCTATCATGCCTTTTACTACGCTTCAGTGCCCTCCTTAGCCTTGCCTTCAGGATTTTGATCCTCGCTTTGCAAACATGAGTTCGCGCCCAATAATGGTTCTTCATGTGCCTGAGCATGTCCTTGTCCTTGTTAGATTTATCCAACAGATTTTGGTCTCCTTGGTGCATGCAGTTCGGTTGTAGAGTCACTGTGTTTCCTTCATCTCGGTCATAAGAGGAATCTGTCTCCATGTTTGCCAAAGTATATGTTGCCTTAGATGAATATCAGGAGTTTTGGTGTCTTTGGTTTTCGTTGCCAATTGTATGGAAATATGTGAGGGGCTATGGAGGGAGAGGGTAAGGGGAATTTTGGGAGTATTGCTAATTGAAATTTGGGAAACTAAAGAGTTTTAGGGGCAGTCACTAGGTTTTTGGGATAGCATTTGGGGTTTGGGAAATTTGTAATTAGGATGGGATAATGGGAATATGGGATAGGGGTAGATGAATTTAGGGATATGGGAAATGAAACTAATGAAATGTAGTGAAGGGGATGTGAAAGTGGTAGAGGGGAATAAGACAACAAAAAATGGCAATTTTGCAAACCTTGGAAGATTTTCAATGAAATTATGCAAGGAGCTAGGGTTTTATTTTTCACCTATTGAAACACCATAAACACTGATGGAAACTCATATATTGGAAATATGGAGATGTTAAATTAGTTGTGGAATGAAGAATTTTCAATTTTTGAGATTTTTGAGGAAGAATTGAATGGTTTTTCAGGCTTTTTAGCCCAATGCGCCACGCCATCTCTATGCGCCGCGCCAGTTCATTTTTTACAATGCAGAGGGCTGCCCAATGTGCCGCGCCATATCTATGCGCCGCGCCATTATGCAGGAGACTTTTGGAGACCTTCCTGGTGTCCAAATTGGGTGCATGATAGCTTTTTGGAGATATTATTGAGTCTACTTTCCAACCCAACTGGAATTTTTCAATTTGGAGTTCATTTGCCTTATCAAAAATCAAATCTCCCAAGACTGGTCAAAATGAGCAAAATGAGGCTGGCTCAAGGCAGAGTGATTTTGCAGTCAACTTTTGAAGGTCTTACTCAAATCCAAATTGAGCTCATGATAGCTCATTGGAAAGCTCATTTTGTCTAGGTATCATTTGACTCATCAAGCAAGTCATTTGGCCAACCAAGCGAGGAGAAAGCGTGATTTTCCCAAGGTCACTTCAGAGGTGCATCAATTCTCCTGAGGCGACTGTATGTTTTAAATTTCTCTAAACCCATGACACATGTGTAAAAAGTGAATCAGGTTTTTCTTCCTTTTCCTATTTTGAACAAAAACCTCTCTCAGTTTTCCCAAATTCATCTTTATTGCTCAGAAACATCATTTGAGTGAAACCTATCCCGATGTGTGGAACAAGGGATTTTTCGAAATGAAGCGAAATGAAGGGGATAAGGGTCTTCTAAATTCTTGAGAAAATTTTTGGAAGTAGGGAGGGATGTTAGAAAGCAAGGGAAAGTGGAATTTCAAATATTGAGTGAGGGGAAGGGGTCCAAAAGGGAAAAACACAGGCCTAGCCTAGAAAATTGCCAAGTTGTAGCAAGAAACTAGGGTTTGTGCAAAAATGAGGAATTTGGGGGATCTTAGTGATGGGAAGTGTTTAATAAGGTACATTATGGATAGGGGAAGGTATATGGACATCAGGATATAAGTTTTGCTGATGAGTTTACCATCCAAGAGAAATTACCTTCAAAACCCTAGGAGAGCGAAATGAACCTTACCTAGGCACAACTGAAGCATGAACACGGTGTAAAATGACCCTTTGGAACTTGACATGATGATGAAAAACCCTGAATGATGGTACACTTAGCTGAATGGTGACATGGACCGACATTTGGACAACTTTGACAGGAGTAAAAGCAAACCCTAGACCTAATACCTAGTGACCAAATTTTGTTTGAAGACTCTCTGAAATGACAAGATTTGACCTTGACACCTTAAAATCACCTTGTAAGAGCATGTTTGATCACTGGAGGAAGGCTACAAAGGCTGACACTAACACTTTGGAAAAAAAAATTCTAGTCCTTTGTGACTGCATTGAGTGTGGTTCTTACCATCACATCATCCTCCACCTTTGCTCCCATGGCAGTCAACTGATCTCTGATCAGCTGTAATCTGAAAAGGAAGGGATCGATTTCTTCTCCCTTGGTCATCATGAATAACCACAGATGATTCTCCAGAAGAATTCTCCTCTGGACGAATTTCACCTAATACAGGGTAGTTAAGGCTTTCCACATCTTCCGAGTCATTTTCTTGTCAGCTATGTGTGGAACTATATGATCCTTAACCCCATCCATTATGAAGCGTTTGGCATGTTCCGCAGCTTCATGCTTCGCTATGAGAGCAACATCAGTTGGCGTGGCCACGTCTTTTTCTGCATGGTCCCTTAGACTATATGCCTCCATGACTACCAGGATTCTAGCCTTCCAGATTGCAAAGTTGGACAGACCGTCCAACATATCCTAATCATGTAGTCCATGAGGTTCCATATGCTCAAAAAATCTGTTGGAACTCCTCCTCTCTATGCTAGAGATTTGGATATAGGGTCCTTGGTGAAACAAGCACCCTTTGCTCCCTCTGACAACTGACCTCCTCTCTTGGAAATATTCCAAATCAAATGAATTAGATCTTTTTGATCTTCTGATCGATTTGTAGATTTATTTGGCTGGAAAACCTTTGAGAATTTTTTCTACTCATGGTCTTTGTCACTTAGTGCTTAGGATAAATTATGAATATTTAGAAATTCAACCCCACTAAAAACTTCTGAAGCTCTACATCACTACTTCCGACACTCTCAATCAGTAATGGCTTCAGATCTGCATCACCCTTGCTGGCCTCTGCATGAGAAAAAAATCCCAGTGCTATCTCTGCGTTGCCTCTACGTAGTAAGTATGTGGCCTATGTGGAAACTACGTAGGACTACGTCACTCTTGCCTATGCATGGCTCTGCTCCCTCTACTGCTATGCTATCCCTTTTGGTCCGGCTTTTTGTGACTGCTACTAATTTCTGCAGAAAGGATTCTTCAGTATTTTGCTGGTGATCCTGCTAGATCTATAATTGCTCTGATACCATGTGAATATTTATGAATATCGCTTTATGCAGAAAACCTACTGTTAGATATGGTTATAATTCTCCCACTTAATCAAGTTATTAATGCTGAAAATTAGATTAACATCAAAGTAAACACATACCAGACTTTCACTGATTCAGATCTAAGAAAAATATACATGCACATAGACAAAGTGACACACAAGATTTTCTAGAAAAATGTCCCCGACAAAACCCAATGTAGGAAAACCGGTCTTCTGGCTGCTGGAGGGTTTATATTATTAAGTAGTTTTTGAATACAAAAAATATGGGCACCTTACTAGTTAACCCGACATAGAAAAATAGATCTGCAGCTAACCTGTTGTTCCAAAGACTGAAACTTTGACTGATCCACACCGTCAAATGGGATTTACAAGACTCAGCCAAATTCTGCCTCTAGAAACCCCAACGCTACCCTTGAAGCCCCTGCATCAGCCATGATAGCCTCTGCGCTATCTTGGAGAGGGCTGTGTAACCCCATATTGGGTGATGTAGTCCCTATTTTGCACTGGATGGCCTCTACATAACCCTGGAGGGCCTTCTACTTCTCAGCGATGCCCTTTCTGGGCATGTGTAGAACTTACGTAGTGGTTGAAGCCCTCTGCGCTGCGCAGCTGTTGCTACTGCCTCTGCTCCTCTACGTTGCTCCTGGTTGCTACCTCTCTGCCTCTTGCTGATTTTTGGCACTAGGATCAGACCATCCCCTTAGCCAATACTACCCCTCGCTACAACTGAAACACTTCTGAAAATTATTAGCAAACCCGCCCTATAATTTCAACTTAGTCTTAGTGCTTTGCCTCCGTGTGTGTGTTCTCCAACTAACCCCAAGCCTTCCCTTTATACTTTCTCATTGGGAAACCAATGACCATGATCTAATCTTGAAACGATGGCTAATATTAAAATAAATCTTGATCCATGTGACTTGAGTCATTTCCATCACATGTTTTAATTAATTACCTTTACTATTTTAATTTTCCTAAGTTAGACTTAGGGTCCTTAATTAAAAATATTAATTAATTAATTATCTCCCAAACTGGATGGAATTTCCAAAATCCATTTCTGGGTCTTGGAGATCTCATGTACTCTAGTCCCTCCACAAATTTTGTAAGCTAGAGCACATCTGATGCTACCCCAACACTCAATAAAACTCAACATTCACAAGGAACATCAAAGCCCCAATTAGTTGTCTTTACTCGGATGGATTTTCCAGATCATGTCCAACTACTTTTCCTCATAGCTTATTGAAATTCATATTCATTGAAGTAGTCATGGATTTTCACTCAGTCATACCAAGCCTTTCTAGAAGTTTCAAAACATACTTTCCCTATGAGAGAAATATCTTGACCAGGCCTTTTCCACACCTCAAGGCCCAAAAAGTAGTGCATAAGACCAAGGTATTTCATCTCGAATTCATACACTATCTTCCTCTTACATTCGATCATCATCGGTTCACTTCATATTAAGAATAGATAGTCAACATATAGAACCAAAATCAATGGCATACCTTGGACAACCTTAAAATATAGGTTGGGATCAACATTGCTTCTTGTGAAACCCAGTTTCATTAGATATTTGTCAATTCATGCATACCAAGCTGGAGGATCTTGCTTAAAACCATACAATGCTTTCTACAACCTACATACATGCGTTTTGCGATCTTCCACTTCAAATCCTATGGTTTTTCAACATATACTTCTTCCTGTAACATGCCATGAAGGAAAGTATTATTTACATCCATTTTATGAAGGGTCCATCCTTGATTAGTAGTAAGGTAAACTATCAAACAGATATTTATGTATCGAGCCACAAGAGCAAATATTTCATCGTAATCTTCTCCCTCTTTCTGAGATAAATCTCAAGCTATGAACCTTGCTTTTTATTTCTCAATGCTGTCATCGATTCCATGTTTCATCTTGATTAGCCACTTCAAATTCACACACTACAAGGAAAATACCCTCTAGCGGAGGTTATAAAGGAGGTTTTTAGTGTTATAAAATTGACCAAAATTGTCAAAAAAACATTTGCTACAACATCCGTTTATGGTTACAGAGGTTTTGGCGGAGATTTTAACGAAAATTCAACACAACTAAAAAAAAATGGGCGGCCGGAGGTTATTACGGATATTTTTTTCATCGATGCACTACTCTGACTTGAACGCACTAGTGCGTACATATAGAAGGTGCCCCAGGGCGGTCGAAGCAAAATGCACCGGGCCGTTAAGGTATAAAACTGCACTGGGCATAGTGCATCAAACATCAAATTAACATTATATATTAGCATCATCACAAAATAAACATCAAATATATATACATCTCATGTCAAATAACTCATGCTATCACATACACATATATCTGCAAGATAAACGTTAAATGAACTTATCTAACATGACCTAACAATATACACATCATGATGATCACCAACATGTAAATTAAGTACAACTGCAACATGAACATAAAATACATGGACCATATATATATATATATATATATATATATATATATATATATATATAACTGAATAATGTTAAAACTATACAACTATAATATAAATGTCATGGATTAGCTGGTGGTAGTACGTCAACATCAATAGCAATACTAGTGGAGGCCTGCTCAGTCAATGGTGCAGCCTCGACGATCAATGGTAGAGCCTGCTCATGATCATGACTAGTACTGATAGATGGATCAGCTGGTGGTAGTACAACATCAATATAAGCAGTACTAGTGGAGGCATGCTCAGTCAATGGTGCAGCCTCGATGCTCGATGGTCTAGCCTGCTCATGGTCATGACTAGTACTGATGGATGCTGTAGGGTGCTGATGACTGGACGTGGCCGATGGTCCAGCCTCATCTCCATGATGACTTCTAGATGCTAGTGGAGGCTCATGCTCATCAGGTGACCACGCCTTTAATGTGCAACAATCCTCCTCAGTTGCGTAACAGCTGTCGTAGCTCCTACGACATTCTGCATCAGGCTGTACATGTCACGCGACATGGCTCTCCACATCCGTATTAGCCTATCATCGGCCTGTATGTCTCTGTAATGAGTGGGCCTGATGCCCGCCTCAACAATCAATGCACTGAGTTGGTCGCCCAAATCCATCCTATATCGAGTATCAGGTCGACCACACCTAGCAAAAGGTGGTACCGACGCACCAGCATGAGGAGCATGTCTCTCTCCACTGGCCTCCTGATCATGATCCTCGGCATCTGCGATGTCCTGATCATCATTAAGATCCACACCTGGATCATGTGGTGGTTCCATCATCTCCTCGCCATCAAAAGATCCAATGTCTGCAAAATATATACAAGTACACAACAATAATTAGACAATTTCATTACACAATTTAATAAAAACAAGTTAAAGAACATGCTATAATAAATCTAAATATATAAAAAAATAATATTACCTCTATCATCTGGCAGTTCATCAAATGTGAAGAGGATGTTGGCACACCCTCGCCAATCCAATCCAGCATACGGACAGGGGACCATAATGAAGGGATGTAGCTCGTCAACACTGGCTAGTAAGTCCAATGTATCATGAAATATCCTTGCTAGAAACATAGTCTCTCCCCTCTTGGGCATCATCTGCCCCCACATGTGCATCCAGGCCTCCAACATCGGCCTATGAGGCTGCCGAACAAAATCAGACCTCATCTAAAAAAAGGGAAAAATAAAAAATAAATCTCTGAAGCAAAAGGGAATTTGACCCTCCCTTGTGCATGAGCACGACATCTATCTAAAGCCATACAAAAATGCCACAAAAAAATGGCACACCACCTGACCAGTCACGACTCTTGTACTAAAGAGTCAACATAATATAGAAGCGGGAAAATAATGCATTTCCCGTCACTGGTGTTGTGTGAAATTGTCAAAATGAGAAGTGAGAGGCACTACACATCCTGTCTACCAAATGCGCCTATATGTAGCTGACCTCCAGGGACCTAAAACTCTGAAGGAGACAATATATTTGCTCCAATATATCTCTGGGAGTAAACCAACTGATTCCCTGCTACACAACTAGCTGGAACCTCTGGGAACGAGGGAAAATCAACCCCTCTCCTCGATAGCACTATAATGAAATAAATATCCTCCTCAGTGGGTGTGTACCACTAGTCAGGACCAACCTGGAAAGCCTGTTGGTGGGAATTCCACCTGTGGACAAGATGTCTCAAAAAGACACTATGGGCCTTTAGGGAAGTAGCCTCCTCATAGAACTTGAGGAGGCCTACCAGCCTTAGGAGCCCCTGGGTATCTGTTGTAAAAGGGGGAGGGTACGCATCTCTCTCCCTCTCTCGTGACTCCCACTGGCGAAGCATGTCATACTGCTCCGCCTGTTGTTGCTGTTGTTCCTCCTCTTCTCTCCGAATCATTGACATATTAAACACTTTTTTTTTATTAAATCAGACGTATATTTAGGAATATACATATATAATTTAATTTGGAAAAAAAAAACAAACCATTCGGTGCGCCACAAAAATAGTCATGCACCAGTTTCGGTGCGGATTTTTTTTGTAGAGCACCGAAGGCGGTGCCCCAGATGATATAAACTACACCGTATGTGGTGCACCTGAAATTTTTTCAAGCCCCGTTGACTATATATGGTGTCAAAAGAGCGGTGTGCTGACTAAAATATACGCCCCAATGCATATAGTCATGTCAGTGCACCGACTTCCTGACAAATTATATAGTCAACGATGCGGTCTTCTACCCGGCTGCATTGTTGACCCTATAGGAATGCTGAATGCGGTGCGCTGATAGGCACCGGGGTGGATATATCCATCAACGCACCATGTTTCTATTCCCATGGTCAATGGTGTGCCCAGCTAAATGACCGCACCGCAAATGTTTTTCAAATTTTAAAATAATGTGGGGCACCTTTCTATACCGCCCCGGAAATGGTGTGGATATTGTTAGCATCGGTTGCGGTGCGGCCTGTAAATTTTATAGGCAGCACTGCTTACCGGTGTGAGCCGAACGGTTCATGCGTATCGCGCGACAATTTTTTTTCTTTTTCTTTTTTTAATGGTTAATTTTAAGGTTATTTCAAAATTTAATCCACTAGAAAGCTTAATTATGGAAAAAATAGAAAAATACCTGTACATTTTTCCGTCGAGGAGGCATATTGGCTGTAGAATTTGCAAAATAAAATTTTCCCATCATTTTGAAAAATGAAAGCTGGAGATTGGTGGCCAATGCACAGTAGTAGTGTGTGCAATGGGTGCAATGGGAGCACTAATGTTAGGGCGGCTCAGAGAAGGAGAAATTGCACTGGTGCTTGAGAGCTCTGGAGTACTGAGAAAAGTGAAAAATGTGGTTTTTTGGCCATAATTTTTTTTATTTAACCCTATTCCAGTGCATAGGGTTTTATAGGCACATCGGTGCAGTTTCTTAAGAATGCACCGGGCTGTTTCAGATTTGGCACGTTGTTTTATGATGCACGGGGGCGGTTACTTAACACCACACCAGGCTGTTTCAGTTTTGGCGTGGTGTTTCATGATGCACCAGGGCGTAATAGTCTTGAAACGCCGATGCTTTACAGTAATAGGACACACCTGGAATTTCTATACGGAGCACATGGTGTCTGGTGTGCCAATTTTTTGTGCGACCGGTGCTTTCTCTTGTAGAGAACACTAGTGCTTGAGAGTAGAAAAGTGAAAAATGCGGTTTTTTGGCCGTAATTTTTTTTTTTTATTTAACCCTTTTTCGGTGTGCGTGTTTTATAGGCACACTGGTGATGTTTCAGATGAACGCACCAGCCACTTCTGCTTTGAAGCGGTGTTTTATGATGCACTGGTGTGGTAGAGTTTGTGTGCACCAGTGCCTTCTCTTGTAGAGTGCACCGGTAATTGAGAGCTCTAGAGCACTAAAAAAAGTGAAAAATCCAGTTTTGTTTGTCGTATTTTTTTAACCCTTTTCCGATATGTGTGATTTATAGGTGCACCGGTGCTGTTTCTTATGAACGCAATGGTCAGTTTGTGTTTTGGCGCATTGTTTTATGATGCACCGGTGCGGGTTCTTAATACCGCACTAGGCATTTTCAGTTTTGGCACGATGTTTTATGATGCACCGACGCGAAAGAGTTGTGAAGCATCGGTGCTCTACAATAATACGCGCACTGGGCAGGTGTGTATGGAGTGCATGGTGTCCGGTGTGCCAATGTTTTGTGCGCACCGGTGCTTTTGCTTGTAAGGAGCACCGGTGCCATGTTGAATGATAAGCACATCGAGCAGAAAACATCCGCAAAACCCTCCACCCACTAACCTCCTCTAGTAACCTCTGCTAGAAATGGATGTATGGGGTATTTTTATAAGGGGTTCCTCAAAAACATCCGCTAGAGGGTCTTTTCCTTGTAGTGACAACAGAATTCCCATGCAGTCTCAGCACAACATCCCATACCTCGTTTTTCACAATAGATTCATATTCCTCGGCCATGCATCCTTACAAACTTGTTATTTTATTACTTCTTTAAATGAGGATGCTTCAACTTGAATCATAGTGCTCATAGTAGCTACATATCCCTAATACATGCATGGTTCCTTCCTTTCTCTGAAGGATCTATGAATGGGAATTCTTCTTTCATTATCCTGTAGAGTGTAACGAAGCCAAAGTTGCATTTTCTTTGAAGGAGGATCACTGGAAGGTGGATCTAGGGGATACATAGGCTCCATGGGAATATCAATATCATCTGACTCGAGCATAGAAGGACCATCTATAATATCCTTGTCATCATCATCTTCCTTTGGAGGTAGAGGAAGGTCTCTTGCTTTATAAAGTGATTCATTTTCATCGAAAGTTACATCCCTGCTAATTTCGACCTTCCTTTGCCTAGGATTATATGTTTTGTATGCCTTAGAGTTTTCACAGTAACCCATAAATTTCATACCATTTCTTCCTATAGCTTCCAACTTATTTCTTTTGTCCTTTGGCACATGAAATAATGTGATTCATCCAAATATACAAAGATGGCTAATGTGGGGCTTGTTACATGTGAATATTTATTCAGGAGTCTTGTTTTTAAATGCTTGATGAGGCACTCGGTTTTGAACATATAAAACAACATGTGTGGCTTCAACCCACATAAAATTTGGTACCTTTTGATCATGAAGCATGGAACGAGTAGCTTCCAATATAGACTAGTTATTCCTTTCAGCTAAGCCATTATGTTCGCATGTATATGGCACAATAGTTTCCTTCTTGATCCCTTCTTTCTTGTAGAATGCTATGAATTATTTTGACATGTATTCTCCTCAATTGTCGGACCTAAAAAATTTGATTCTTTTTCCTGGTTGATTTTCCATCAAAGCTTTGAATTCCTAGAATTTTTCAAAGGCTTCATCCTTGTGCCTAAGGTAGTATAACGATGTATTTCTTGAGAAATCATCAATGAAGGTGATGTAGTAGAGATGACCACTAATATAATGAACATGA
This sequence comes from Pinus albicaulis, assembly GCA_034641835.2. Taxonomy (NCBI): domain Eukaryota; kingdom Viridiplantae; phylum Streptophyta; class Pinopsida; order Pinales; family Pinaceae; genus Pinus; species Pinus albicaulis. The sequence continues at coordinate 922,886,822 of CM076576.1, forward strand.
ATCAAACCGTATATCTCTTAATGAATGAGATGGAGGATGTTAATTGTATTGTTCTTACTGGAAGGGAATGGTCCCCTTGTTTTCTTTCCACTCATGCAACCTGAAAAAAATCAATCATGATGAGCTTGAACATCAGGAATACCTGATACCAGTTTCTTCAATTTCGGAAGAGAATCATAGTATATATGAGCCGGCCTGCAGTGCCACAATTCTCTTAGATAATTGGTGTTATGAACCAATGTTAGAAGTGGCATTCCTATGACTTTATAGAGTCCTTAAGATCTCATACCTAATGTGATTTCATATTTCATATGTAAATCAATAGACCAAGTTAAGACCTTTCCATTGATGAAGGCAAAACTCATCCATTTATCTTCTAATGCGGATATAGAAATCAAATTCTTCATTAGACCAGGCACATACATGACATCATGCAGCAATATTGATTCCCCATAGTTCAATTGAAATTTAACAGATCTAAATTATTTTACGGGATGCGTGGATTTATCTCCAAGAATGATCTTCAGTTGGTATATGTCTCTACCAGATTAGAGAGGACTTCATTGTATCCATAGAAGTGAAGAGTGGCCCCACTATCAACCAACCAACTATCCCACAAATCTGGTGGAGAAGAACTAGTAAGTGAAAAAATGAGAATATATTCATATTTATTCATAGAATTACTTTCATACCTTGGAGCCCTTAAATTATTTTGAGGAGGATGTTCTTCTTCACGGTTACTTGAATAATATCTTCTCCTTTCATATCTTCTATCGTGGTTGTTCCTTTGATTGTCTCTTCTTCTTTTAACATTGTTGTTGCTTCTAGTGTTGTATCATGCCCTCTTTCTCTTCTCAGGACAATCACATGCATAATGACCTTTCTTGTGGAAGTTATAGCATTCAATATGGGATAGTGATCTATGATTCCTTCCTTTTGTTATGGGTTATATATGCAGTAGGATATCCCCCTTCATGTTTCTGAATTATCCCTCTTGCTATCATTCTTGATTCTCCTTGAGTAATATTTCCAACAATTTCATCAAATGATGGGAGAACGTTGTTGTTGTTGATTGTAGTAATGAAGGTTTCCCAAACGGGATACCTCTAAGAGTCACGAAAAATAGCTCTTTGTCAGGAACATTTTCTCCACCCCTCTGCAGTTGATCTCTAAGACAAGAGATCCTCATAATGTATGATTGAACAGTTTGACCTTTGTTCATATTCATTTCCTTGAGTTGATATTTCAGGTTGATAATATCATTTAGATTGTTGATTTCATACATGTCGGCTATCTTTCCATACATGTATTTAGACTTTCTTAAATACCCAACATATGCAAGTAAATTATCTTGTACACCATCAGTTATAATTTGTTTTTATTTGTACTTGCCTTTCTTGTATCTGTTCTTGATAGAAGCGGAGGCATTTTTGCTAGGTTCAGGCATCCTTCCTTGAATGCCTTATAGTGCATCATTTTTGTCAAGAGAAGTACCAAATCATCCATACAATGGTCATTAATCAGATGGTCATCCTATCATGGGTCTATATCTGTAGACAACTTTTTGACGTTATGATAGTTTATGTGTTGAGTATGAGTTATGCCTCCCTCAACAATTCATGTACAAGATGAACATATATCATGATGTAATGTATTGTAATTGATGCAGGTCTTTGTCCGCTTGATTTCCTCATCATAACATCGTAAAGAAAATCACTCAGCATTATCATTTTTGACTTCATGCTTTAGGGGGCAGCTGTTACAGGTCGATTTGGGCATCATCCCAAAACATATATCAATATTCATTAGGGTCTATCATACTCTAAATTAGTTGATTCATGCCCTAAAAAATTCATCACATTGGTGGTATTCCTTCATGAAATTTTCACTGCTTAGATGCCAGTTGAAGTGCCCCATTGAGCCATCAATGCACCCCTAGACAGATGTAACTACTTTGCAGAGTATCTACTCCCATGCAAGGCTACATTGCAGAGGATCTAGGCCCACTTTAGAGTGTGTTGGCCGACTAGGAGTGAATTTTTCATTGGATTTCGAGAATCTTCCCAACCTCTAGTGACTTGAAGTTGTTATAGCTTTCACCTCATCTAATAGCCTCTAATTTGGAACCCATGAAGTCATTAAACCTCTTATCCTCCTATTCCCATGAACAAGGAAACCTCTTGATACATTTTTAGGAAATCCATTCAATGATTCATTTATGTCAAACTACCTTCATCTACTTAAAATAGAGGACTGAACATAGTGCACAAGAGGGAAATAATTTGTGTTAAGTAGATTTATGCTGGTGAGATATCAAATCTTGAAGGTACTGTGCATGTACTATGATGCTACTGGATTGTTGATGCTAGATGTGATGAGGATGGGACTCAAGCTGGATGAGTGACAAAAAATCGATCAAATGGTTGTACTCTTCCTTCTACTTCATAATAAATACATTTGTTCCTTTCCTAATGCATGTGTCAATGATTTTATATGTGTGTTTATGAATTTAATCGATTCAATTTGTTTAACTTGAATAGATCATATTGCCTTTATGTTGTTTTTTGTATTCTTTTTGCCATAGCAGGTATCAATCAAGAGAGTTAAGTTGGATTGAGAGTGACGAAAGCAACGAAGGGAGGCGAGGGAAAGTGAAAAAATTACAAGTAGGTTTCTCTCCCTTTATTTATTCATTTTAAGGAAAAGGTCAGATATATTTCTTTCTATTGTTCTAAGTGCACCACCACACTTAGGAAAATCATACTTATCCATAGGTATGTATTTCTGTGAAACAAATTGGCAACCATAATAGGGATTGATGGATAATCCCTGGTGGTTTTTTCCTTGTCCATCAACATCTAGTAGAATTTACCTGCTTATTTTCAGTCATTTGAATGTTTCTTAGAAAAATTAATGTGATTTCTTGTTCTTTCAGAGAGTCCTCTAGCACTATTGGTCTTGACACAGTGCTCTACATAGCACTGCTGGCTAGGTACAGTGCTTTGCAATGCACTGTCTCCCACTCAGGGGTGTGTTTCCCTTGTGACCAACCAAAATCTATCTATTTTGTCTTTTTCCAATTCATTTCAGTGTTTGGTTGAAGTTTTGAGTGATTGATTGCCTCTAGAGACCAATTTTCCTTTACTCTTCTTGCCTCACTTTGGATTTTTTTTTTATCAATGTTTCTTTGTGTTTTATTTATCATTGTTGAATAGTTCCAAAGATAAATTTTACATTTGATCAATTCATTATTTTTGGAAAGAGGAATTGTCTTTTTAATCTTTGTTTCTCTTGAAAGTTTTGAGTGATTTTTTGTGCATTAGTTTCTTTTTCGTTCATCTAAACTTAAAGGAAATTGAAAAGAAAAACATGAATTTTCATTTAGGGATTGTGAGTGCTACTTGAGTATTATTTTAGGGAAAAATTTCATTTAGATACATTTCATGAATTTTCCTCCTCCTATGCCTGACAGTGAAGTGCTTCCACCTGGTTTTATTTTTATAGAGGAAAAAATTCAGGAAGAGACAAGCCCTTTGAATCCCACTCATTTTGGGTTGGGGCTTCATTTATATCCATCTTTTCCTCATTTGACCTACTCTGCTTCTGTTGATCCTTTTGACTCTCAAGTTCCCATAAATTCGTTAGAGTATTTGTTGGGCTATTTAACCATGGAAGAGACAACATCCTAGACTATACCATTTGTTATGGCTGTGGCATCATCTATTGCTGCTTCATCTTCAATGTTTTCAATGACACCCTACGAACATATTTATGGTGGTCCGTCCATCCCACTGGGTTACCAGGCTTTAAATGGAACCTACTCTGGTGTCTCCTCTAGTCCATGGACTTCACCCATGTCATCGTCTGTAATTATATCTGGTTCATATATTACGAGTACTGAATGGCCTCACCCTCAATATTAGGTTGGTCCATCTAACTGTTGCCATCTTATCCAGAATTTGCTGAATACCCATCATATGAAAGTTAGTATGTGCAATATCCCTGTACTCCATATGTTTGGGGGCCATAGATATTCAGTTCATATGGCAGTACTCCATCATATTTAGGTCCATCATATGCTATAATTCTTTTTTTCCAATGGCATCCTACTTTTCTTGTTCAGCCACAAACGGTTGTGTATCAATATTAGCTAGTTCAACTTGTCACATTTGTGCCTACTACGCCTGTCATTTCTTCTATGGTTGTTGGTCAGTCTGCACAAGCGGGTCCTTCCACCCCTAAACCTCAACTTTTGGGTCTACAGACTCCATCTTCCCAGGCTGGTGTTAAAAAACCATCTGTATTGGGAATTTTGCAATCACAGGCTATTTTGCCTTTGTCACAAGCTTCTGTTGGCCTTGTCTATTCACAATCGGGTCCGAATTATCCCAGCGGGAAGCCATTTTATCAGATGGCATGGCATCCACAACAAACATTCCCACAATATCAGGCTTATCCAAGACATGGTCAGCAAGCCTACCCCTATCCAGGTTACCAACAACATAATTGTTAGAAAATTATATATTACAGAGCAATGCAACACATAAAATATGCGGAAACACGAACACAAAAAACATATAAAACCAAAGAGACACAGATATACGTGGTTCACAATTTGGGCTACGTCCACCCTGAACAACCAGTCCTTCCTTTCTATTATCCAAAAAAATGAAGAGACACAATCTACAACAGATCCGTTGTAATATCCTCTGTTCTCTCTCACAGTATCCCTATCTGTTTCTCGCTCTGAGAATGCACATACAATACACATCCGCAATACAATGCCCTCATAAAAAACGAGGGGTTGCCTTTTAGGGAAAAAAACCATAAATTAAACACAACTTCTACTGTCATATCATTTGCCTAATGAACAACCCAGGTTGACTAGAAATTACAATACTTTTACAAGGCAAGTTTACATTTGTTTTTAGCTTTGGGGGTGCCTCCCCCCCTGGACACCCCAGGTAGCGTTTAATTACAGGTGGTGTTGCCGCTCCATTAAGAACAAGGGTCCCATGTTGTGATACAAAATAAAGAGTATAATCAAGCTCCACACATAACAAGAATCCATTTTTTGGTATGCACAGGCCTACTGCTCAGGTGATTCCATCTTATCCTAGTTATGCTCAACCTGACCTTAATTGAAAGTTTCCATTTGTCGCAACATTAGAATTACCAAACTTAAATAGGCTCACCAATGATCCAATTCATTATTTACCTTGGTGGCTGGTGATTCCACATAAATTACCCTTGGATATTCCCAAATTCAATGGAATTTCTAGAGAAGACCCCTCTACGCATGTCATGACTTACCATTTATGGTTTTCATCAAACTCCTTAAATGATGATTCTTTTAGATTATGTATTTTCCAGTGAATGCTTACTGGTCCGATTGTGAAGTGGTACATTGAATTACCAAAATATTTGTTTGATAACTTTACATATTTATCCACTAATTTTTTAACCCACTTCCAGTTAACCATCAGATATGAAACTGGAACAGAAAGTTTGACAAGCTTTAAATATACCACTTCTACTCATATATCAGATCATATACATGAGTGGTGTCATCGTCATCAAATGGTTAAATTTTTTTTTCATGAGAAGCTTTAAGCTAAGTGGTTTATTAAGTCCTTGTTGCCATCTATCACCGAGGATGTGGCCAAAGGCGGTGTTGTCACTAAAGAGCAAGTCATTTCCCGTGCCCAGTATTTGGATATGATTTACACTCAGTCTAGCACGCTCTATGAAAATATTCCAAATGTGTCACGACCAAATTTTACTATTCCTCCTTCTCCATCTGGTCAGGACATTCATGCCGATGATGGTGTGATTTGCTCTGCTAGCACTCCGAAAACAAGTCAACTATCTGGTCCTACACTTGTTGTTTCAAATCAAAACCCTACAAAATCTGATCCCGCGTCTTCTTCTAAAATCTTGTGTCATTTGACAAAGGAAAAAGTGATAAGAAACCTGGAAATAGGAAGAAGGGGAAAGAGAAGAAGAAATCAAATTCACCCTCGTAGGAAAAATAATCTGATTCATATGGTTATTTTCAGAAACCTCGTTACCCTTGCTCGGTATAGAATGAGGGGAATTTTATGCGAGATTGTCCTCACCGCTTGAAAGTCCCAAAGATTCTTAATACTTATGCCGCATCTACAGTGTTGAAAAATCTTTTTCCGAACCCGGAAACACATATGGTTGCTACGGATCCTGTTTCTAGTTCGCAAGTGCTTATGCTATCCATCACAAAGCCCAAAACTGATGTTTTGTTGTCGAAACGAAGTAAATATTACAGTAATCTATTGTCGTCATCCAATGGTCAGGCTACAGATCAACCTACCACTTCGACTTCGACCTCATCTGATTCGGCTCTACCGCCTATCCTTCCAGAGTTAACAATAAAGACGCCGAAGGGAGTACTTCAAAAATCGACATTCAACCCTCGATCTCATGTAGCTCAAAATTATAATGTAGTAGAAGACCTGGCTCAGTCACCTTCTTCTATGTAAACGCTTAAGGTTCTTAAGAAATGTCCCTCCCAGAAGCAGGCTTTGTTGTCCGCGATTGGTGTAATTGATCCGACGGATTCAAATCTTGTAGTCTTTAATCATGCGGGCTACGTGCCACAATTACTAGCACAATTATAATTCTTGATTCAAGTATGTGTCCTAAATCGCCTCATTCATCACACTATCATTGATGAAGGTGCATCTACTTTTATCATGTCAATGAGTTGCTGGAAGTCAATTGGCTCGCCGACTTTATCACAATCACCTACGATGTTGAAAGCTTTTGACATTCGTACATGTAAGCCTTGTGGAATTATTAGTAACATGCAAGTAGAACTAGGGGAAAATTAGTTACTGTTGAAGTTGAGGTCGTTGATGGACCCCTCTACTACAAAATATTACTTGGAAGGCCATGGGTTTATGTTATGGTTGTGGTAGTATCTACTTTCTTTTGTATGATCATCTCCCCCCATAAAGGAAGTATCACAACCATTGATCAACTCTCATTCTTCACCTCTGGTTCCAGGCAACTGGAAGCGTTCCATTTGTTCACAGACCCCCACCTTCTCTTCAGAACATTGGTGTAGGAATATTTAAGGATACTTCCCTAATGGGCACCTTTTCGTTATCTTTGCCTACGACGTCGGCGGAAATTGCTAATATAGAGACCTGCAATATGATATCTTCCACTTCATCTGACTTAAGGAAGATACCCAATGATTCTGAATTAGTTAGGTTGGGCGACATCATGCCGCTAAGTCCAATTGAGTTATCATAGCAATCAATTTTCTTGGCTTATGCAGCCAATCCAAATTCATTGTCGTCGACCATTTGGGTTGATCATTCTTTGGATTTTGGTACTTCTTCTGATCCATTTTCACGCGTATTCTCAACTGATGAGAGCATTATGGAATCCATGATGCCGGAAGAAGAACCATGGTAATCATCAGATCAATGATCCCATCTTCTAGATTACAGTGAAGATAATTTATCTGAACTATATCACCCTATTGTCGTTGATTTCTTGACAAATTATATTCGTATCCACGCCTGTCGATTCTGAGTGAAACCCATCAAATATCGAATGAACGATTTCTATTGATATTTTGACCAAAAATAGTATTGTAGAAAATGTTCATGTTGGTGCATCTTGTTCTCCATCTGAGCTTGACACTTACCACGCTCTTTTTTGTGAATTTCGAGATGTATTCGCTTGGTCATATGAGGAGATGACAGGTATCGACTCCAACATTGTTGAACATGAGATTAAAATGTATAATGATGTTAAGACGATGCGACAACGCCTTCATCCTTTTCACCCTAATAAAGTTGTTTCCATTAAAGCAGAGGTTGAAAACCTTTTGCGTGTTGGATTCATTGACCTTGTTCCACTCACCGATTGGGTATCTAACATTGTTCCTATCATGAAGAAATAGGGGACAATTACAGTGTGTGTCTATTATCAGGATGCTAATCATGCTTGTCCAAAATACAACTATCCAACTCCCTTTATCGACTAGATTATTGATGAATGTGTTGGATGTGAAATATTTTCTTTCATGAATGGATTCTCCGGTTACAATCAGATTAATATTCGCCCAGAGGACCAATATAAAATGAATTTTATCTATCCCTGGGGCACATTCTCTTATCACAAGCTCCTTTTTGGTTTAAATAACGTTGGGGCCACATTCCAGAGGGCAATGAATTATGCTTTTCATGACATAAAGCACATATTTGAACCATATTTGGATGACTTACCTGCACATTCAAGAAAAAGGGTTAACCACCCGCTACATCTAAGAGCGATCTTTTTACAATGTCGTTACTATAAAATACGCCTCAATCCGCACAAATGTGTGTTTTTTGTTGGTTCTGGTCATTTTATTGGATTTGTCATGTCGAAAGAGGAAATTTGGCTTGATCCATTGAAGGTCTAGGATATTCTTGATTTGCCTGCTCCTTCCAATCTTCTTCAGTTACATAGACTCCAAGGGAAGGCTAAATTTCTAAGGAGGTTCATTCCTAACTACGCCGAAATGGCTAAAGAATTTACTCGACTCTTGAACAAGGGGGAACTCTTCCATTGGGATGAGGTTGTGCAATATTCCTTTGGTGTTCTTAAAGATTTCATGATCTGAGCATCATTAATCTATCCCCCAAATTATCAGAGTGACTATTTCTTGTATCTCGCCATTGAAGATACAACCATTGTTATGGTTTTAGTCCAAGAAGAAGATGGGATTGAAAATCTGATATATTATTTGATTCGTAATCTCAATGATATAGAAGTTAAGTACACATACATTGAGAAGCTCGCTTTGGAAGTCATTCAAGCTATAAAAATATTTCGCCATTATATCCTGCTCCGAAAGACCATTGTCATTTCGGATTGCAACCCTATGACATACATTATGTCAGGTCAATTACTGGGGGGGTGATCTTCAAAATAGATAGTCATTTTTTAAGAGTTTGATTTGGAATTCATTAAATCCAAATCAAAGAAGTCTTTGGTGCTTTTTGAGCTTATTTTTGACCTTCCTTCAAGTAGTACCGATCCTACTACGAAACCATCAATTCTGGACGAGTCTTTGCTTCTGATTGAGTCATCTGACCCGTGGTATGGAGATTTCATCATCTATCTCTAGACCCAAACTTTTCGGCCCAATACCTCTCTTTCACAAAAACTACGTATTCGATACCAACCAAATATTATTTGATCGCTGGCAATACACTTTATCGTTGTGGTGTCGATACGATTTTATGTAGGTGCCTCACGCATGAGAAAGCCGAAAATGTTCTAAATGATTGCTTTTTTGGTGCATGCATTGGAAATTTGTCTATCTATGCTACCGCAAAGAAGATTCCCCGCGCTGGTTACTTATGGCTTACCATATTTCGCGACTGCATTATCACGGTTAGAAGTTGTCATGTTTGCCAAATATTTGATCGTAAAACCCGCCTGCCGCCAACACTAATGCACCCTATCGTCATTGTTGGACCATTAGCAAAATAGGGCATTGAATTCATGACATGTAACCCTCGCTTGGCTGGGGGGCATGGGTATATTATTTTCGTCGTTGACTATTTTACCAAGTGGGTAAAGGAGATGCCTACATTCATCAACACGGGACAGACAACTGCATTGTTCCTTTTTAACCATGTAGTTTCACAGTTTGGTGTATCGCAAGCCATAGTCACAAATCATGGATTTTTTTTTTGCAATCACATGATGGATGAGTTGACTACCAAGTTAGAACTGTCCCGTGATAGTTCTACCCCCTATTATCTGCAAGATAATGGACAAGTTGAAGTTATCAACAATATTCTTAAGCGTACGCTTCAACGCATAATTGGGGAAACGAAACTGGCTTTTGAGCCTCTACTCGGCTTTGTGGGCATATCGAACTTGGTGAGAAATGTGACTAGATTCACTCCCTTTCAGCTGGTTTATGGTCTAGAAGCTATCTTATAGATACAATATGAAATACCATTGTTGAAACTCACGATTTAAATTCTACCTGACACTTCTGAAGAAGAGGCACGTCTTTTAGATCTCATCCGTCTAGATGAAATGCGTCGTGAAGTTGCATTGGACAACGAAGCGCATAAGAGATGAATTAAGGTGAAATATGACCGCAATGTCAAGCCTCACAACTTCTCGGAAGGGGACCTGGTCTTGATTTATGATCAGGAAGCTGATAAGATAGGAACAGGGAAATTTTAACGATTATGGCAAAACCCCTACATTGTCAAGCACATTCTAGCAAAGGGTGCCTACGAGTTGGTAGATTATGATGGGATTCCATTGTCGTAGCCTCAAAATGGGTTGTATCTTAAATGTTAATATGCCTGATTTTGCATAGTAAACATTGTATTATATTCTTTGATTGCGTGTGTGTAGTAGTGTTCCTTTTATATTTTTTAATGTGGTTAGTAATCCGCTTTGAATTTTTTGCAGATGTCAGAATCTTTAGAACCATTTTTTGGATATGTCGATGGTGCTAGTCGTGGTACTCCGAATTTATCCCCTGTAGCATGGGCCATATTTGGTCCAAGTGTCAAGTCATTAGGGGAATTTTGAGGTCTAAAATGGGCCTTCTAAGGAAATTATATAATAATAGTGGAAATAATAAAATAATATTTGATTACATCATCAAATTTTAGAAGGAAAAAAGAAAAAACTACTTTTTCAACTTATATCCCAACGTTTTTACTCAAATTTCGAGCGGGAGTACTCGTTGGATGAAAAATTAAATTCCTCATCCAAGGAGTACCCATTTGCATTATTTATATGGATTTTACTACATGAAAAATGAAAAATACATGAAAAACGTGATTGCAATCACGTTTTTTCATGTATTTTTCATTTTTCGTGTAGCAAGGTCCATCAAAAGTATGCAACATGGGTAATCCTTGGATGAGGAATCAAATTTTTCATCCAATGAATACTCCCACTCGAAATTTGAGTAAAAAATTTGGGAGATAATTTTAAAATATGAGTTGAAAAGTAGTTTTATTATTTTATTATTTTTTAATCTTTTTACCTTTTTACTTAAAAAATGATAAATCATCTCCCATGGTTGACATCATCATCTTAAATCGTATTGGTTCTTATAAAGTTTTATTTTTGTTGTACATTTTTCTTAGGAGGCCCATTTTAGACCTCAAAATTCCCCTAATGTAGTGAGCTTCCAAGGGATTTGTATCGGTCGATCGACCAAAAATATCGTTGAGTATAGTGGGTTGATTGAACTACTCCCTGATGCCATTTCATTTAGCATTCGCCGCATCATCATCAGGCTGGACTCAAAACTTATCGTACTATAGCTTTCTAGCGTCTATACTGTCTGAAATCCAATGATTCATCACATCTTCCTTAGAGTTCGTCTTTTGGAAAGACATTTTGATTACATTCAATATCAACATATTTTTAGAAACTTTAACACTCTGGTTGATTCAATGGTGAATTATATGTTAAATGGAAATTTGCAACATATGTAAAGATATATTTTCAATTCACATCATACAATTGAATAAGATTGCACATAATCATAGAAAAACATTGAAAGTAAAATAGATTTATATTGAAATTTTTACAAAATTTTGTCCAAGACACGTTGGTAATATGACCTCAAAATGTATATAGACATAAAATAATCTAAGTAAACCTAGTGATGCCCATGATAGCAGGCCACTGCTTGGGCTATCATGGGTAATAGCTTCATCCAACGGCTAGGCACACCAATGGTATGGCGATCCAACCTCATAGGTAACTCCTTGATCTGGGCATTCATTATCCCAAGAGCCAATCCCTCCACATGCTGCTGCAACTCAGCAAAAGTCTCGTCTAAATCCAAATACTGTAGGACTGCTCTTCCGACAGTCCTCTCTGCTCGTTCTCCTACCTGCTGTGCACGAACCACTGATCGAATGGTACCTACATCTGCATAAATTAAACATATTTAGTTTAGTATTTTAAACATCAAAAAACAAAAAAACATATAAAAAATCCCAAAAAATAGAAAATATGGTCAACATTTTACCTATAAAACCCCATTGAGCGTCAGCTGGTAAAATCAAATCTGGACCTCCGCGGAAATCCATCCCTACATATGGATGCTCCTCTATGAATATATTCTGTCTTTATAGCAAACTAAAGAATGTAGTGGAAAATGAGATTGATGATTGACTAGCATGTGTAGCCATCAGCTCGACCCACCGCTACATCCATGGATCTCTAGGACCAAATAATCCCAACATCACATGTTTTGGATACATCAATGTAACTTCCTCCAAAAAAAAAAGTGATCAAAATCAACCCATAACTGAAATTTTTGGTCTTACCACTTTTTACCTTGGTCAGTTGTTCTTTCATCTGAAGGAGTACTTCTTCAGCCTAATTGAACACGTTTGCCTCGAGACACTCAAGTGCATGCTGCATGTATGATCTATTCACGACATGTAGTGTCACACTGCTAGCTAGCTTTGCAATAGTGAATAGGAGAGTTTGAAAAGGTATATCACACACATCTTTGATATTTATCTTTCCATCTTTATTAGGCTCAGTTCCTGGTCGAAAAAACTGTCGGATGTAGTCCTTCACTATTTCACCTCCACGCGCGGAGCTCGCAAGGGAAATTGGGGCACCACGTCTCGAAAAACCTATTAGAAAGTAAATATCATCAACCAATATTGGGAGCAATTTGTCCCCAATGTGAAATTCCTGTAGTTCTGGGTCCCATGAACAGACCAAGAAATGCATTAGTTCCATGTGTTGCCTCATCCCTGACAATCGGAAGTACTTGAGCAACCCATAGTCTTTGAGATCTCTCATAGGGCTAGGATCATTTAGGGAAACCATATCCTGTTCTTCATGTTCTCTTTCTAGCCATGTAATCAACATTCTGATCTGATCAAAGTTTGAAATTACACCATAGGCTTAGTTAGTATCCATTCCATGCAAAAAATTGGGGAAATTTTGGGCAAAAACAAAGATGAAAATTTCTGAATTGCACCCAATGCACCCCTAAGTGAGAGACAGAATGTTGCAGAGGAACTAGGCCTCTTTCTAGCTTCTCTGCAATTCATTTTTTCATATTCAAGGGTGCATTGGCCCTAGGACGTTGTATATTTACCCTAGGGGCCCCAAAAACCTAAAAAATTTGCATGAAAATGAAAAAGAATGAAATCAATAAAAAGAGGAGGTTAAGATCTTCTACCTGGTCCATATGACAAGATAAATGAGCCACATAATCTATCGCAATCAACTATTTAAGTTCAAGGGTAAAACAAGCTCAGAGCACTAAAATTCAAATAATAAAGGTGAAATGGTAAAAATGAATTGGTAATTTCTTAATTTAATAGTATTTTTGATTAATTTATGCATAATTAATGAAACGACTGTGGTTTTTACCCATTTTTACTATTTTAAATAGATATTTTTAATTCATTTGATGTTTCTTTGAGAAAGTTTGCGGCTGATTATAGTGAGTTAGTCGTGCATGATCGTGAAATGCGATATTGACCAGAAAGCACCGTTTTATTTATTTTTCAGACTTTGTTAAACATGAAAAAGGAATTCAAAGCATAATTTTATCCTCTTTTTTTGAGCTTTTTTAAACATGAAAAATAAATTTAGAGCACACTTTTATCTCTTTTTCGAGCTTTGTTAAATGTGAAAAAGGAACCCCCCTAGAGTTCTCTTTCAGCGCTTTTCAGACTCTCAAAATATGAAAATATTGTCGACCGCTTTTTCTTTCGAGCTCGTTAAAGGAATTGAAATGACATCTACTCAATATAAGTTTAGCCCTTTTCCGGACTGAGACAAATTATGATTATGAAAAAGGAAAACCCTAGTCGAACATGGCTAGGAGGTAGTGTCAGGTATTATTTTATGCTTTTTCGAATATAAGGGACTATTATACGAAAAAGAACTTGTGGAGTTTTCTTTTAGTTCCTTTTTAAAACTCTCTAAACATGAAAAAGGTTGATTTCTCACTGTCGTTAGACTCGTTAAAGCCTCAAATAACGACAGACTTGTCCATCATGAAAATATCGAGTTTCACCTTTTCTAGACTCGTTAAAGCATCAAATAGTGATGGATTCACCCAAAGAGTGTAATTATACATCAAGCATATGTTATCATCCTCAATCTTGTTAAAAAATAAAGAGGTACTCGTCAACAATGACTGGCGAAAATTGGAAAGGGATAAAACACTTGATGGTAGCAAGTTTCTCTTGAACATGGCACTTATTCACTTCATCTCCATGATTTTTGGGTTGCGTAATCTACTTGACGGTCTATCATACTTATGGGCTATCATACCATCCATCACTTTGGTTTTGGGTCAAATGTTTCCAATTCATTTAGTGTCGTCGATATGTTCAAGAGAAGTCACTCAGTTATTCCTCATCCTTTGCAATACTCATAAACCTTCATTTCATGACCGCCATCCCCGACATTGCTTCATCGATCATTTTCTATCTCCAAAATCATTACTCCTGTTTCGTGTCAATGATGAGGGAAGCATCAATGCAATCCTGTGATGAGTTTATTCGTGTCGACATCAGCTCATCATCCAGGAAGTTGACTTAGAAACAACCTTTTAGTACCTTGGAGCTTGCTTACATCAATGGCAGGTTTCTCGCTTTCCATAATAGGTTGACATCATAGGCCTTCGACCGAAATAATTTGTATGGTGTTCGACATAAAATCAACTATTCACAACATGCATAATGTACTGCTGTATCTTGAGAGCCATTATCATCAATGATGGTTTCTCTCACATGTGTTAATGGCTCACATCATTGGTTAGTAATCAGACGGTGTCTTCCCATGTTCGACATCAGATCATATATCTGCATGCTCATACTTTAAGCGATTGAGTGAACGAGATGGAAGACCTCGGATCTAGTTTCATCCATAGGTTGCGATATTAGGATAAGTACCAAATCATCTGTACAATGGTCATTACTTAGATGGTCATCTATCTTGGGTCTATATTTGTAGAGATTCTATATCTGTAGACAACTTTATGATGTTATGATAGTTTATGTGTTGAGTATGGGATATCCCTCCCTCAACAATTCATGTACAATATGAACATATATCATGATGTAATGTATTATAATTGATGCAGGTCGTTTTCTGCTCCATTTCCTCCTCATCACGTCGTAAAGAAAATCCCTCAAAATTATCATTTTTGGTTTCATGCTTTAGGGGGTAGCTGTTACAGGTCGATTTGGGCATCATACTAAAACACAGATCAATATTCATTAGGGTCTATCATACTCTAAATTAGTTGCTACATGCCCTAAACAAGTCATCAAATTAGTGGTCTTCCTTCATGAAAGTTTCACTGCTTAGATGCCAGTTGAAGTGCCCCATTGAGCCATCAACACACCCCTAGTTGTAACTACTTTTTAGAGAATATACTTCCATGCAAGGCTGTGTTGCAAAGGATTTAAGCCACTTTAGAGTGTGTTGTCAACTGGGAGTGAATTTTTCATTGGATTCCGGGAATCTTCCCAACCTCTAGTGACTTCCAGAAGTTTTTCCATCTTTCACCTCATCTGATAGCCGCTAATTTGGAACCCATGAAGTCATAAAACCTCTTATCCTCCTGTTTCCATGGACAAGGAAACCTCTTCATCCATTCTTAGGAAACCCATTAAATGGTTTATTTATGTCAAAATACCTTCATCTACTTATAAATAGAGCACTAAACATAGTGCACAAGAGGGAAATAATTTGTGTTAAGTAGAGTTATGCTGGTGAGATATCAACTCTTGAAGGTATTGTGCATGTATTGTGATGTTGTTGGATTGTTGATGCTGGATGTGATGAGGATGGGACTAAAGCTGGATGAGTGATATAAAATTGATCAACTGGTTGTACTATTCCTTCTACTTCATAATAAAGAAATTTTTTCCTTTCCTAATGCTTGTGTCAATGATGTTATATGTTTGTTTATGAATTTAACCGATTCAATTTGTTTAACTTGAATAGATCTTATTACCTTTATGTTGTTTTTTGTCTTCTATTTTCCATGGCAGGTATCAATCAAGCGAGTTAAGGATTATTGAGAGTGACGAAAGCGATGAAGGGAGGCAAGAGAAAGAGAATAGATTACAAGTAGGTTTCTCTCCCTTTATCTATTCATTTTAAGGAAAAGGTCAAGTATCTTTCCTTCTGTTGTTCTAAGTGCACCACCACACTTAGGGAAAGCATACTTATTTGTAGGTTTTTGTGTCCATGTAACACTGAAGATAGAACAATACATGCAGTGATAAAGAAGACAACAACACAACCATAAGAGATAGAAAATTGGCCCAAGACCAGGGAAAAACCCCATAAGGGAGAAACCCTTTCAAATCTTCTTCTTCAATATATCATCATAAAAAGTTTTCAACAGAGAGTAAAATGAACCTAATACATATGTATCGGAAATAAATAGATCAAATCTACAAAATCAAGAAACTCGAATCCAATAGATCGCTGAAGCCAAGCGATATCAACTTCCAAATCCTAGATTTGAATCTAGTATGATATCAAAAATTGATCGCAAACATCTTTGATTGAGCGTGTTGGGAAACAAGCTCCAAAAAGAGAAGAAAAGAGATATCAACGCTTTAGAAATAAGCCACTTCGAGGGGGCAACCTCAAATACATTACATGAATGAACAATTCTTGGATGATACAATTTACAAAACCTCATTTCTATATATAGGAGTCCATGGGGCCATAATGTAATCCTAGTGGGCCACAATGTAATCCTAGCCGACCTAACAATAATAATTTAAGGGCACAATAATAACAAAATGGGGGTTACAAGGGTTCAATAATAACAATAAGGGGGTTAAACTAGCCATAATAAAGGACTATACTAGTGATATAAGGACCTAACATGCCCCTCTCCTTCAAAAAAGTGTTGTCCTCAACACTTGAGTAGCTCCGGGTGCTTCTGTATAAAATTCTCATCCTCCCATGTAGAATCTTCAGTGGGTAAGTTCTTCCACTTGATGAGATACTCTGAAATTGATCGATTCCATAGCTATCGAGTTCTTGTTTCCATGACTACTTCAGGTTCCAATATGATTTTTCCTTCCTCATCAAGTTCTGGCAATATTGTTTGAACCGGAAGATTTTCACCTATAACCTTCTTTAAGCATGAAACATGGAAAACTGGATGTACTCGCGAAGAAGCAGGAAGCTCCATTTTGTATGCCATGGTACCAATCTTTTGCAACACCTTGTAAGGACCATAGTACTTTGGCGATAATTTATTATCCTTCTTAGCTTGCTTGAGGGACATTTGTTTGTATGGTTGTAGCCGTAAAAATACCTAATCTCCTACATCAAAACTTCTCTCGCTGCGATGTTGATCTGCCTGTTGTTTCATTCGATTTTGTGCCAAATTCAGGTTATCCTTTAAGAGTTGGAGAACTTCTTGCTGATGCTCGATGTGATCTTCCACTGCTTGAACCTTCGAATTTTCCCTTAAAGATGATGTGATGGATGGTGGATGATATCCATAAAGTGCCATAAATGGGGTCATTTTTGCCGCAGTATGGAAGGAAGTGTTATACAACCATTCAGTGAGAGGTAACCACTTGACCCATTGTGTTTGTTTATTAGATACAAAACAACAAATATATCCTTCCAAACATTTATTTACTATCTCAGTTTGACCATCAGATTGAGGATGATAAGATGAGCTATGAGCTAATTGAGTACCCAAACAAGAAAATAACTTCGTCCAAAAATTTCCAATAAAAATGGGATCTCTGTCGCTCACAATAACCCTTGGGCTTCCATGTAGCTTTTGAATTCTTTCCATAAATGTAGTAGCAACTGTACTTGCTTTAAATGGATGAGATAATGCACAAAAGTGTGCATACTTGGTAAGTCTATCAACTACCACCATGATGGCATTCTTTCCTTCAGACTTAGGTAAACCTGTGATAAAATCCATTGAAATCTCCTCCCAACGCTGACTTGGAATGGATAAAGGTTGTAGAAGTCCCGGGTCTTAATTGTCTCCACTTTATTCTGCTGGCAAACCAAACATTCCGCCACAAACTTTTGAATATCAGATTTAAGGCCATCCCAAAAAAATTCTTTCTTCACCCTGTGGTAAGTTTTTAAAAAATCCTGAGTGTCCTCCTAAAGGAGAAGTGTGCAATTCCAGAAGAATCTTTTGTTTTAGTTGGGAATTCTTACAAAGATATAAGCGATCTTTGTACCATAAGAAATCATTTTTCCAACTAAATGTATCAGATGTACTAGGATCTTGCTGCAACTTTTGAATGAGTGTCCATACATCTTTTTCCTTCTTTCATTCATCTCTTGCTTCGGTTATCCAATCTGGTTGGATAATAGAAATGGCACAAAGCAATGCTTCCACCTCTTCATTCTTTCTTGAGAGTGCATCTGCAACAACATTAAGCTTTCCTTTTTTGTAGATTATTTCAAAGTCATAACCCAACATCTTTGTGACCCATTTTTGTCGCTCTTCTGAAGATAGTCTTTGTTCCAAAAAGTGTTTAAGACTATCATGATCAGTTTTTACCTTGAAGTGTCTTCCCATTAGGTAAGTTCGCCACTTCTTTAGTGCATGCAGTATTGCTAACATTTCCTTCTCATAAATAGGTTTTCGTAAATACTTTCCTTTGATTGGACGACTTTCAAAAGCAATGGGTCTTCCTTCCTGCATTAAAACAACACCAATTCCATTTCCTGAGGCATCACATTCCACAATAAAGGTTTTTGTGAAGTCTGGCGTAGCTAAGACAGGCGCTAGGCACATTTCCTCTTTAAGATGTTCAAAAGCCTTAGTTGCTTCAAGAGTCCATGAAAATGCATCTTTCTTCAATAATGTTGTTAGAGGTGCTGCTATTCTCCCATAATTCTTAACAAACTTGCGATAATACCCTATTAATCCGAGAAATCCTCGCAACTGATTTATGGTTTTGGGGACTTTCCATTCCTTAATGGCTTTAATTTTGTTAGGGTCTACTTTAACACCCTCGTGAGATACAATATGACCTAGATATTTCACCTCTTGTACTCCAAAGAAACATTTGGATGTTTTTGCATATAATTGTTTCTCCTGCAATAGTTTGAGCACCCTGTCAACATGTTCAACATGATCCTTCCAAGACCTACCGTAGATTAGTATATCATCAAAAAATACTAGCACAAATTTTCTAAGGAAGGGTTTGAAAATGGAATTCATCAACCCTTGAAATGTAGAAGGTGCATTGGTAAGGGCAAAAGGCATGACCAAAAATTCATAATGACCCTCATGAGTTCGAAATGCTATTTTTGGAATATCTTCAGTCTTCATTCTAATTTGATGATATCCCGAACGAAGATCCAACTTGGTAAAATAAATTGCTCCATGTAATTCATCCAATAATTCATCAATCACAGGAATGGGAAATTTGTCTTTAATGGTGAGCTTATCGAGCTCCATATAATCCGGACACATTCGCCATGATCCATCCTTCTTGTGTACCAATACTACAGGAGCAGAGAAAGAACTTTGACTAGGTTGAATTATACCCACTTCTAACATTTCTGCAATCATACGTTCAATTTCGCTCTTTTGGAAGTAAGGATATCTATAAGGCCTGATGTTTGGAGGAACACTTCCTGGAATCAAATGAATAGCATGATCATGAACACGAATAGGTGGGAGTCCTTTGGGAGTTTCAAACACCTTGGAATGATTGTCCAAGACTTGTTGGAGATCTGCAGGAATAGATGATTTTGATGTTGGAACTTCTAGTGAGCATAATTGTGCAATTACGCCTCATTTTTCTTTCTTTAGAAGCTTTTTCATGACATTAGAGATTATTATCCTTCCTGGTTTCCCTGCAATACCTCATAATTCAACTTCCTTTCCTTCTGAAAAAATTTTCAAGAAAAGTTCTTGAAAATTAAAAGCTACCGTCCCCAAAGATTGTAACCATTGTACTCCTAGTACAACATCAACACCTCCCATAGGAATGGAAAGCATTGGAATAGTAAATACATATTACCCCATGGTTAGCTTGATATTATGGCATTTCCAAGAGCAATTTATAGCTCCTCCATTTGCAACCATCACTTGAAATTCTGGTGCTGGGTATAGGAAACAATTTAATTCCTTGGCTACCTTACAATGAATAAAATTATGGGTGCTACCTAAATCAATCAACACTATTACCTTTTTCTTCTTGATATGTCCTTCTATATTGAGAGTTTGAGGAGTGGTAATTCCTGCTAGTGCATTACCTGATATGGTCGGATTCATTTCTTCCTCTTCTAGGGCCGGTTCCTGGTGTATATCCTCTTCTTGTTCATTTTCTTCTTCTTCTTCACAATCTATGTAAATTAATTTCTTTTCAACACACTTATGACCTTTAGTGTATTTGCAATCACAACTGTAGCAAAGCCCTTTTGCTCTTTTTTCTTCCAATTGTTGTGGTGTCAACCTTGTAGGTTGTGGAAATCTAGGCATAGCAACACTTCTTTATAGAATTGAGTGGTAGGCTTCCTTGTCGCCATAATTTTACATTCAACTTTTCTTGCCAACCTGAATGCCTTCTCCAATGAATCAGGTTCCAAAACACGAACTTCATGTTGGATGTTATCCTTTAGAGTACCTAAGAAGAGATCAATCCTGTGTTCCTCTGGAATATTAGTTACCTTTATATTCAATTTTTGGAAGTCCTCAATGTGCTGCCCCACTAAACCCTTTTGTTTGAGATTTATCAATTGGCTAAAGAAGGTGTTGCTCTTTGTATCCTCATAATGTGCTATCATTTCCTCTGTAAAATTGACCAAGTGACAATTTTTTTACGGGAGCAAAGCCATCGATACCATACAAATGTATTTTGTTCTAAATGTAAAGTTTCAATGCGTACCTTTTGTGTGTTTTGCACATTATGGAGATCAAAATATTGCTCCATTTGTAGTATCCATGTTAAAGGATCCTTTCCATCAAACTTCCTCATATCCATCTTTGGAATATGGTGGTTCTTCCCGCCAACATTAGATTTTATGAAATCATGATTAACATTTATTTTGTTCTCATCATGAGATTCTTCTACTATCTTTTCACCATTACGAAACATTTCTTGTATCAAGTTTGTCAAACCTTGCATGTCTGCTTTTAGAACATTCTTCATGTTTTCCATTTTCTCATCCATATTAGCTTCCATTTCATCCATCTTAGATTCCATGCCAGCCTCCATGCCATCAATCTTAGATTCCATGCCATCTATCTTAGATTCCACGCCTTTCTTCAAAACTTCCATGTCATTTTTTGTTGCTCTTTGTGAGAGTGAAATTTGTTGCACTTGCTCTTGTAATTTTGATATGTCATGTTGCCATTCTTCGTCTTCATGAGTCATAGTAGAGCTTTCTAAAGGATTAATGGGTGTTGAATTCTTTTTAGGGGCCATTTTATAATCCAATATTGATATATATTCTACAATATTCCCTTGCAATCAATTCAACTTGATTCTTCAAACAAGACTTATGCAATTCGGAAAAAAAAATACACACCTTTTACTTTATTTTGAGGAGCTCGATATTGAAATTGTATTATCTCTATGATTGCGGCTCTTCAATATCTGAAATTCATCACTGAAGTAGCCCTATGAATTCTCTTTTGAATGCCACGGGTCTGACTTGATTTGGATTCTCCAAGACAAATTTATGTCCAATCTCCCACAATGACCTAATTATGGACTGGTTCAGTATAGCGAACTTGTATGAATTTCCATGTGTCACTGTTTTGTCCTTCGCCTCTGAAATTGATAGCTAAGAAACTAAAACCTGTGTACTTGCAACCACTTTTTACGGAACTCCAATCCAATGCTCAGAGAGAGAGTTATTGAAATTTTCCCACGATCACCTTTTTGAGATGAAATTCAAGGGCCTGAAAAAGCACTACCTTCCACAGATCATATCTCCAAACATATTGCGAACCAAGCTCTGAAATTTTTTGACGAGTTTCCTTAGGATTTCAGCTTCGCGCCATAAAAATTTCAGATTCTTACCTCAGTAGAAAAAAAGTTATAGCACAAATGCCACGATGACCAGTTTAGGAGCATGAAAAAATACCTAACTTCCACATATCATATCTCCGAAAATATTGCGAACCAAGCTCTAAAATTTTTAGAAAATCTTCCTCAGGAGTTCGGCTTCGTACCCTAAAATTTGCAGCTTCTGAACCTTCGTAGAAAAAAATTTATAGCGAAATTTCCACGATGACCTGTTTGGAGAAGCGAAACCCTAGAATCCAAAGCTCTGATACCAAATGTTGTGTAACCAGCTCCAAAAAGAGAAGAAAAGAGATATCAATGCCTTAGAAATAAGCCACTTCAAGGGGGAAACCTCTAATACATTACATAAATGAACAATTCTTCAACGATACAAATGACAAAACCTCCTCTCTATATATAGGAGTTCATGGGGCCACAATGTAATCCGAGTGGGGCCACAATGTAATCCGAGCCGACCTAACAATAATAATTTAAAGGCACAATAATAACAAAATGGGGGTTACAAGGGTACAATAATAATAATAAGGGGTTTAAACTAACAATAATAAGGGACTATACTAGTGATATAGGGACCTAACAGAGCGATTGATGTTTGGAAGCACTGCACAAGAAAATAAATATGACCTAACCCATATCTGATCACACTTAACCGTGACCTCAAGATGTTGTGCCCATGGATATAACTCCATTGGCTACTGGTAGGACAAATTTTTCCTATGGCTCAGGCCCTGATCAACCCGATCTAGTCTTCCAGGAACCCTAGCCACGACCTTGTCACGCTATTCCCACGGTTACAACAGCTTGGTTTCTACCTGTTATAGCATCATTTCTCACCTTCATATGATTCATGATTGCTTTTATGGCTTTGGGCACCCATTCCTACGGACTTGGACAAAATTCACTAAAAAACAGTGTTAAAATCCCCATATGCGGTTATGCCCAGTTTTTTCCATGTGTATACGCAAGTCCACATGCACTTTTTCGCGTATGCCATTAAAATCATTAAAAAATATATAAAAAATCCCTATTTCCGAGTTGGGTTGATGGTTACTCTGGTAAGTTCAACCACCCCAGCATGTGGCCAACTGTTTCCAACTGTTGAAACTACTTTGAGGGAGTATAAAAGCCCCTCATGTGCATGGCCTAAGGGAGAGAGAAATTATTGATATTATACTCTGTTGGTATTCCCTATCCAAGTCTGAATTCCCGTGCCTCCTGCACTTCCTAGTTCATTACAGGAAACCTTTGTTTCCTGGAGATGCTCATCTCCTTATATGTCATCTCGTATGCACCAGTTCGGAAGGAATTTTAGCGAGGCAAGGGTGGGACGGATCCGGACGACGGTCTGCTTGAAGATCGTGGAAGGATTCAGGTGATCTCTCCACTCGTTATTTTTGTACATGCTATTTATAATACAAAAGAACCATCTTGTTCCCGAAATATACATGTTAGTGTCTGCTTGCATATGTGAGAATATTGTTATTTAAGCATTTGTTATGGTTTATCTAATGTTTCACGTGGATTTCACTAACATTTAGAGTAGATATATGCTGTACAACCAGTTCTTCATGCTTGTTTCTTCTTGTCTTTCAGGTTAAGAAGGAAGAAGGGTTGCTGGGGGTTTGGACCCCGCGGGATCTACTTCAACCGTAGGACCTACGGGTAAGTTCCTCGATCTTCTCTATTTAGTTTTTCATGAACATGTATGGTTGTGTGAGTCCTTCTTGAGTAGCATGCCCTGCTCTATGGAGGTTTAAACCCAACAAACCTCTAGGGTGATTTTCCCTGAAACAGAACTGGCGACTCCGCTGGGGATCACATTCTTGTGATTCCCCTGTTGGGTGGTTTCAGCTGTTTGATAGGTTTCCAACAGTTTTAACTTCTATTTCCAGTCCAGTTTACTCTTTCTCAGTCAGACTGACGTCCTGGTTTCTTATCCAGGCTTGATCCTTTTTGTTTTTCATTATCTACCTTTATATACACGGGTTTTCCTGCACACAGTAGCGTATACACGCATTTTTTGTTAAAGGGAGTCGCGTATACGTGGGTTTCCTTTAGCACAGTGGCGTATGCACGCTAGTTGCTGAACTGTAAAGTTGCGTATACCTAGGCAGATTTTAAAATTTTGGATTTCGTGGCTTTTTAGTCCTTTCTATCTGTGGAGACCTGTTCCTGCAGTGTCTTTGTACCCTCTGGATTGTGAAGAAAGTGGTCTTTGGTATTTTCTCTCTCTTGTTTGATTGAATACTAGTCTTTTTGGCAAAGTATTGTTTCTTGTGCTGGCATTTCTGGTTCGAGTACCAAGATCTCTTTCTGGGGATTCTTGGCTGTTCTGCTTCATCAGAACAGAGAGCTCCTGCTCATTTACTCTTTCCTATCTTTGTGTTTTGCTTTGCGCTACGATTTTTGCCCATTTCTTGGTTGGTTTTCTTGAGTTCAGTTGGCTAGGTCTTGTTGCAAATTTTGAAGAGTCTTTCTTGGTTCTTTGAAGTTTTTGTTTGCGGCAAGGTTGCACTATTCTTCTAGGCTGAGTGGCTGAGTTTTCTTGTCTTTTTTTGCTCATATTGATCTTGCTACTAGTTAGCCCTATAAGATTTGGAGCATTTTTGAAGTTTTTGCTTGAAATTCAGTGTTGTTTGGCTTGGGATTTTATAGTTTCACTTGGTCTTTTCGAACTCTTTTATAAAACTCAAAAGCTCAAAAAACATTTTGCTTTGTTGTTTGCTTTTGTTTTTGCATTTTTGTTTTCGTTTCTTTGTATCTTTTGAAGCTTTGTTGAGGTTTCTTGCCTTTGTATTTTGGCTTGATTTTGGAAAGGAGTTGTCGTTGATTTCTTCCTCTTGTTTTTAAGCGTTTTTGTGTCCTCATATTAAGAGTTCTTGATTTTGGGAACTAACTTTCTGGACAACCAAAAAGAGATAAAACTGAAGGACTTTTGGGAAATTTCACTCTGCTTTAGGAGATTTTGCATCTTAGGATTTGCATGCTTGTAGTGATTTGCATCAGGTGCACTTAAGCATTTAGTCATTTTCATAGTTTTTGTGAGTGTGAGTTTTTTATCTGAAAAGAAAAATACAATTTTTAATCTCGTAGAACCTGTGTAGAAGTTGCTTTTCATCAAAAGACAATAACTGCATTTGCATGTAGTTTGGTTTTTATTAATTTCTTTCTGTGTCAAAACACCATAAGTTTCATCTCCGTATCCCTTTGACTTAACATAACAGCCAATTAAAATAAGCGATTTAATTTAAAATCAACTAGCAAGTTTTCTAAGTGTCATACACCAACTAGCTAGGTTGTAGGGCCTTGGATTAGGTGAGTGGAGAGTTAACTCTCCAAAGCCGCTCAAACAAAACATAGAAGTTGATTAATTGAGCGAAATCCAACTCCGTTAGGTGGACCGGGAAAGCTCTCCTCTAGAGATTCAAGCACGAGGGGAAGTGAAGGCTGAAAAGAGAGATACCCCCTCTCTAATTAGCTGAATCTGACCTCAAGACCGTTCCGCCTGGCTTCTGATACGGATTGGTGCCCATAGTTGCCACTCCTAGGTTCCACACAGGTGACTGCGGGGGGGAATACCCGTGGTACCTGAGACAGACGTCGTATCACTTTCAGCAGTACTTTTGGGGGGTGCCCTTGCGAAGCTTGGGTGCTTGAGCGAGCAAAGGCTGTCGTTAGGAGGTCGGCGTAACTGTTTCTGTTACCTTCTCTAGTAGGCCTGGGCCGTAATTATCCCAGACTGCTTTCGGGAGGTCCTATATTTCGCTTTCCTGTATTTTGGTGTCCGGTCCTCATCACCCGGAGCGGAAATACTTGAAGGCTGTTTGCTTGATTGTATCTCAGGGATTTTTCTTATAGTGAGTTCTCTTTGCTCCTAGCTTGCTTAGCTTTATATTTTTTTAGTCTAATTAAAATTTGTTAAAGTGGCTGATTAAGCGCCTCGTCGATCGAGGAGAATCCGGGGGTTATCTCCCAAGAGTCCAGAGCCTTCTTCGAGAAGGCGTAGGAGTAATTTAGCAGGTGGTTACCACCCTGTGATGTCTGACGCAGTGGAGAGAGATCCTCCGCAAGGGTCTGAAGGTTTCATAGTTGATTCTGGTGTCGGTTCCGAGAGGAGCGTTCCGCTCACCTCGCGAGTTCTATTTCCTCAGGAAGAAGATTTGCAAATTGAGGAATTACCTGAACCTCATGTGTTAGGTCCATCTCCTCTTCCTCCTGATTATCTGTTCGTTGTTTAATACATTGGACCTGATTCAGAGAGACCAGAAGATCCTCCGTATTATTCATACCTTTCGATGGCCACGACTGGGAACACGACTTCTGCTGTGAGTGCTGTAGGCATTTAGACTCCTGCTTCTGTTGAAGGAGGGGGCACTATTGCTTTATCTTCGATTGCTTCTAGTGCTGCTGTGTTTGGCTCTGGTTTCACCCAAGCACATGCTTCTCATTCTGGTCCCTTCTGTTTCGGAATGCCCACTAGTGGGATTCCTTCTTTTTCCTTTTCCGCTGCTGCAGCTGGATCTACGCCCATGTCTTCCATGGCTAGTGGATCAGCTTCTTTTCAGGGGTTCCCCTTTGGAACTGGGCACATTCCTAGTTCCAATGCTTCTTTAGGGTCCTTTCTGTTTACTTCTCAGACCTAGAGTTTCAATCCTTGGTCTGGAGGTCAGAATTCGACCACTTTTACAGGATGGAACCCTGTATTTACTAAAGTGGGGGAAGGGAATCAGTTTTACGCTGGTCACCAAGGGAATACTTCTTTCCCTTTGTCGAGTGTTTATCAGACCTTTTCTCCTCTTTCTAATGCCTGGAACCCCTATCAGGGGCTTTCCTCTTCATTTCATACTTCAGCGGGGGGAACTGGTCTGGGCTTTGGTAACTCTGTGTTGGGCGGAGGTTCTTCTCCTTTTTCTACGAGTACTTTTTGGCAAACTGGTGCCTTATCAAATCCAGGGTATTCTTTTCAGAATGTTGGGAATCCATCCCATCAAGGATGGAATCCTCAGGCTCCGCCTCGCTTACCTTTTCTGGAAACGTTAAACTTGCCAGATCTGTCGAAGTTGACTAATGATCCGATTCGTTATAGTCCGGGGTGGCCTCCGGTTCCCACCAAACTTCCTTCAGACATGCCAAAGTTTGAAGGCAAGAATGGAGAAGATCCGGCTGACCACATCACTACTTTCCATTTATGGTGTTCTTCGAACTCCCTGATCGATGATTCGATTAGGTTGAGATTATTTCAACGCACCCTAACTGGAAACGCTGCCAAATGGTATATTGAACTAACTGGGGGAAGTTTTGCTACATTTGGAGAGCTGGCTGTTACATTTCTCAACCATTTTCAGTTGCCTGTCCGATATGATGCTGGGACTGAACTCCTAGCTAATTTTAAGCAGGACGACGCAACCCACATTTCTGATCACATTCAGGAATGGAGGAGAAGGAAGAGGCTTATCAAAGCTCATATTCCAGGTGAATTCCTTTTGGAATGGTTTCTGAAATCCCTGCAGTCAGATATTTCGAAAGATGTATCCCTCTCCAGGGTATTTTCCGAGGAGTAGGCCATTTTTAGGGCCCAGCAGCTAGAGTTGATATATTCTCAGTCTTGGGTCCTTCACAAGTATCTGCCCAATGCTCCTCGCTCCAAATTAGATTTATCTAAAACTAAGCCCGGTCCTCATGGTGACGGACTGATTGGATCGATCAATAGTGGTGCAGCCAGCCTGCTTACTCAACTGCAGCAGTTGTCTTTGCAATCTGCTCCTTCTGGTTAGGCTGTGCCTACTGAGTCATCACCTTCCCAGTCTTTGTCCATAAATGCTGTCCAAGCTTCTGATCCCAAAGGAAATCAACAATCCGAAGGGAAGAAGAAGGGACGAAATAATAAGAAAAAGGGCAAGAACGGGAAGGGTAATGCGAATAGAACCAACGAGCATGTTGGTGAGGGTCCAAAGGAGAAAAGGAAAGTGAAGTTTCCATGCAAACTGTGTGTTGGAGACCATCTTACGCACCTTTGCCCTAAAATTCAGGATGCGCATCGCTTGTTAGCCCAGTAGGGTTCTTCTAGTTCTCAGGCTGTGTTAACTAACCCTTTTCCCCAAGGGCAACAGTCAGTTTTTGGCGCGAACCAAAATCCTGGGGCTTCCTCTGGGGGCACCCAGGAAGGGGAAATTCCATCGAACATTTTCATGATGAGTGCTCACGCGAATATCACTACGAGATCCCGTGATTATGGCGGAGAAGAGTCTTCGAAAGCTAAGGATATTCCTGATGCTACTGAGCCGATTCACATTACGAAGCCTACTGTTGAGTCTATGCCTTGGATGCCCAAAGCATCTTCTAAACGATCGACGATTAATCCAAATGCTAGGGCTGCCCAAAAATACTCGATTGTGGAAGATCTGGCGTAGAGTTCTTGTGCTATGTCAGCTTTAGAGGTACTCCAGTCTTGTCCAGCTCAGCGCAGTGCTTTGCTCACTGCCATTGGGGCTATTGATCCGAAAAATTCTCTTCTGATTACTTTTGATATGACTCATTTTAAGAAGAGACTCCCCCATCACATGGCTTTTCATATTAAATCATCGTATCGGAAGTGCAATATCTTTCGAACGGTTGTTGATGAGGGTGCTTCCACATGCGTGATGTCTCTCACATGTTGGAAGACAATTGGATCTCCCAAAGCTGTTCCATCTACCACTCTTCTGACTGCGTTCGATGGTCATTCTCATAGACCCCATGGTATTGTCCCAGCTTTTCCCATCTATGTTGGGGGAAAAACTGTCAATATAGAGGTTGAGGTAGTTGACGCAAGCTTGGAATACAACCTTCTGTTGGGGAGAAACTGGATTTATGAGATGGATGCCATTGCATCCTCATTATTTCAGATTATATGTTTCCCCCACGAAGGGAGGATTGTTACAGTGGATCAACTGGACTGTCCTCCTGTAGACCCGAATGCGTCTACTGACTCATCTGTTCCTAAGTTGGATAATACTAAGGCACCTGTTGAGAATTTAGGAGTTGGAATGTATTCTTCCTTGATGGGTACTTTTGATATTCCTCCTCCTACGGTTCATATTAATGCAATTTCATCCTCCAATGCTCCTCTTCGAAGAGAGTTCTTCAGAACTCATTATTTTTCGGACCCTTGGACCTTACCTTCCCCTACTGCCACATTAGCGGAAGGTCAAGTGGGTGGAATGGCATTTCCTATTTCTGTAGCTGAGATTGCTTATCAGTCTATTGTTGACTCTGCAGAATCCATCCCAACTCCTCTTTCACCGGAAGAGTTGGATGGAGATGTGGCTCCGGCTTGGACACTTAGTTCTTCTTCGGCCCAGGATTGCCTTGATACCACTCTTCCATCTGAAGAGGCCATCCTGGAAGCCATGAATGGTATAGATAGACCGTGGGATGATTTGCATCATCGGTCTTATTTTTTACCTGACTTGAGCGAAGTTGAAACGAGTTTTCCAAGTCCTCCGTCTCCTGGTCCTGTTCACCCAGTCTTGAACCCTTTAGCACCAACACAGGTTTATGCCGAAGGGAACATGGCTGTGATTTCTCCTACTATCCCGGTGAACATTTCCAGGGATCCCAATATTATTGAGAATGTCTTCATCGGAGCTGAATGTTCCTGTGAAGAGGTTCAAATTTACACCGAGCTCTTTAAAGAGTATAGGGATGTATTCGCTTGGTCTTATGAGGAAATGCCTGGAATAGATCCATCTATTGTCCAGCATGAGATCAAGACTTATGAAAACGCTAAGCCGGTCAGGCAAAAACTTCGTCCGGTCAATCCTAGGAAGGCGGCAGCTATCAAAGCTGAGGTTGAGAAGCTGCTTAAGGCGGGATTCATTTTCCCTGTTCCTTTGACTGAATGGGTTTCAAATCCCATTCCCGTAGATAAAAAGCAAGGAACGATTCGAGTTTGCATCCATTTCAGAGACCTAAATAAAGCATGTCCTAAAGATAATTACCCCACACCATTTATCGATCAGATCATTGACAAGTGTGCCGGTAATGAGATTTTCTCCTTCATGGATGGTTTCTCCGGATATAATCAGATTACTATCCGTCCTGAAGATCAGCATAAGACTGCCTTTATTTGTCCCTGGGGTACTTTTTCATACAAGAAGATGCCTTTTGGTCTTAAAAATGCTGGGGATACCTTTCAGCGGGCCATGTCATATGCCTTCCACGACATCAAAAAGATTATCGAGGCGTATTTGGATGATTTAGCTGCTCATTCTCGAAAGAGGATGGATCATCCTGCTCACCTCCGGCAAATATTTGAAAGATGTCGTTTCTATAAGATTAGATTGAATCCGAACAAGTGCGTTTTCGCGGTTACATCCGGCCGGTTATTGGGATTCATTGTGTCTAGGGAAGGGATTAGGGTAGATCCCTTCAAGGTTGAGGCAATACTTCGGTTTCCTCCCTCGTCCTCTATCCGTCAGCTTCAAAGTCTACAAGGAAAGTCTAATTTTCTTCGGAGGTTTATCGTAAATTATGCTAAAGTTACCAAGGGATTTATGAGATTGTTGAAGAAAGGAATTCCTTTTCTTTGGGATGACTTCGCTCAACGCTCATTCGATGCTTTGAAAAAAGCATTGACCTCTTCTCCTTTATGGAGTCCACCTGATTATAGCAGGGATTTCCTTTTGTATCTGGCAGCATTAGAATCTACTATTGGTATGGTTCTGGTTCAGGAGGATGATGCTCTTGCGGAGCATGTTATATACTACCTTAGTCGAGGCTTGGTAGGACCTGAACTTTGGTACACTCCGATAGAAAAGTTAGCTTTAGCAGCAGTTCATGCTATGCAACGACTCCGACATTACATTATTCTTCGAAAAACTTATGTTTTGGCAGCAGCCAATCCATTTCAGTTTGTCCTCAGTAGGTGAGTGATTGGGGGAAAATACAATAGATGGATTGTGATTTTGCAGGTATTTGATCTTGAGTTTATGTCTGCCAAGTCCAAGAAATCATTAGTTTTCGCGGAATTGATCTCCGAGTTGCCCTGTGGGGAAGAGATGATCTATGATGAATCCTTTCCAGATGAACATTTGTTTCTTATCTCTTCACAGGATCCTTGGTATGGAGATATCATTGTGTATCTTCAGACTGCGAAGTTTCCCTCTACTTTTTCGAAAGATGAGCGTCGTAAGTTGCGTCACTTGGCCAAGAATTATTTGATTATTGGTGATGCTTTATACTGTCAAGGGGTTGATTCAATCCTGAGACGCTGCTTAACTCTCGAAGAAGTTGAGGCTGTGCTGAATGATTCCCACAGTGGAGCTTGTGGTGGTCATTTATCTGGGCTTGCTACAGCCCAAAAAATCTTGCGTGTTGGGTACTTTTGGCCCTCGATTTTCAAGGATTGTATCGAATCGGTCAAAAAGTGTCATCCGTGTCAAGTCTATACTCGAAAAATGTGCGCTCATCCAGCCCCACTTTTTCCAGTCATTACTGTCGGTCCCTTTACAAAGTGGGGTATTGATTATACTACTTGTAACCCGCCTTCGGCTAAAGGTCACAAGTACATTATTGTAGCAGTAGACTACTTTACGAAGTGGGTCGAGGCTATGCCTACTTTTGGGAATGATGGTGAGACTGCAACTCTTTTTCTTTTTAACCAGGTTATCGCTCGTTTTGGTATTCCTAGAGAGATTGTCACTGATCATGGCAGTCATTTTCAGAATAGTATGATGGTTGAGTTGGCTCTCAAATTGGGTTTCCGGCAGGAGCATTCATCTCCGTATTATGCTCAAGCCAATGGGCAAGTGGAAGCCGTGAATAAATCCTTTAAGACAATTCTTCAAAGGACAATTGATAAAGCTAGATCCAACTGGCATATTATGCTATATCCTGCACTTTGGGCATACATGACGTCAGTGAAAACTGCAACTGGCTTTACTCCGTTTCAGCTAGTACACGGGTTGGAATCCGTATTTCCCATTGAATGCGAGATTCCTTCTCTTAAATTAGCTGTCGAAATTCTTCCTGACACTTCTAGTCTTGAAGAACGGCTCCTTTATCTGGAACATCTCGATGAGCAGCGTCGGGATGCCGCCACGATGAATGAAGCACATAAAAACCGAGTTAAAGTTCAGTACGATAAGGCGGTCAAACCCAGGGTTTTTTCAGAAGGTGACCTTGTCTTAGTCTATGCCCAAGAAAAAGATGCCCTGGGGACAGGAAAGTTTAAGTCTATGTGGTATGGCCCCTTCATCGTTAAAAAAGTCCTTAATAAAGAAGCATATACCTTGGTTTATTTTGAAGGGAACGATTTGCCGGAGCCCCGAAATGGGCTCTACTTGAAGAAGTATTATGCCTAGGCTTCGGCCTAGCATGTTGCTTTTGTATATAGTAGTTTTTCTTTGTACATATCTGGTTGATTTTCGATCTTTGATGGGTTGGTGATGTTTTTGATCTGCTTTGGCAGGTTGTGTCGGATGTCATGAGTCATTTTGGTTTCGCCGATGGTGCTAGTAGACACACTCGGAACTTAGCTTCCGCGGCTTGGGTGCTTCATTATCCTTCCGGTCAGCTGTTAGTATCAAGAGGGGTCTGCATTGGTCTTGCTTCCAATAATATAGCAGAATACACTGCAGTTGTTTATCTACTCTCGGAGGAAATATCTTTGGGTGTTGATTCGTTGGTAGTTTTCTTGGACTCTCAGCTGGTGGTGTCGCAGTTGAACAATACTTATCGGGTTCGAGATCCATTTTTATTACGGTTGTTCTTGAGGGTACGTTTGTTACAACGATCATTTCATTTTTTAACTTTCATTCATATTCCTCGAGTTGAAAATTGGTTGGCAGACTCATTAGCTAATCAGGCACTGGATTGGCATATTAATCATTCCATACAATAAAATTTAATCATCAAAAACATCATACATTTTGATACATTTATTACATCACATCAAACATCGCTGTATATATATCATCAGAGTGTTCAAAAAATTTACAAAATTTGGATCCATAAGGTCATACAAAATTTGGGCTTATGCCCGATCATGTTCAGTCTCAAAAAAGAATATACAGTCATCTGATACATAATATCTATCTACTCCTGGGGTCCCTGCCCAGAAGTCGTGTTCCTATAGAACATGATCGTGGTGGCAACTCGACAGAATAACCGTACCCAGTCTCGGGGCACTCCTACCACCCGTCTCTGGACGGCTTCCGGCAGATCTTTCACGGAAGCCATAGGTATTTGGCGGGTTAACCCCTCCAAGTTCCTCTGTACAGCCTGGAGGGACCTGTCTGAATCCACTATATCTGCTTCGCCCCTGCGACGCTTATGGCGCGGGAAACCCTCAGGTCGAACTGGTCCAATATCTGTATCATGATCATGTTTACATTGTCAGTCATTATGAATCCAATCAAAAACATGTTTGTTTTTCATTTTTCATACATATTTGAAAAAATCCAAAAAAATTATATAAATCAATTTTTTTTTGCAAACTTACCCACTGTGCCCCATGCTGTGCCTGGTGGAAGAACAAGATCTGGATCTCCACGAAAGTCCATCCCGACATAGGGATAGTCGTCCACAGCGATGATTTGTTCTCCCCACCAAAGGAAGAACTCATCCTCCCAAGTGGTCCGGGGAACTTCACTTCCCCCTAATCTCTTCATCATGTCTGCCCAACGGGCAATTCTTGGGTCTCTCGGGCTGCTGATGGTAGAGATAACTCTGGGTCTCAATGCTGGTATCTTCTCAAAGAAAAATGTCATCAAAATTGTACCGTATCCAAAGTGTTTTGTCTTTGCTTGGCGGATTGAGGTCAATTGTTGCTTCATGTTCAGTAATAGGGCTGTGCACCAATCATATACATGAGTCAAGCATTCCACTGCTATGCTCATTTGCATCCTGGACGCCTGATGTAGGGAGGCAGATCCTGCCACTCTGCCAATGGTGAAAAGGAGGATTTTCATGTGCAAATCCCTTAAATCTTTAATTACAATCTGAGTTCCAACTTTCTTGGAACCCTCTACACAGTACACGTGGACGTAATCTTCCACGGTTAGCCCTCCCAAAGGCTTCCCGTGCAAGTCTACTGGTTCCCCCCTCCAAGAGAGTCCAGTGATAAAATATATGTCTTCCACTTCAATGCGTACTGGCATCTGATCTATCATAAAGCAGTCCTCTTCCGGTTCCCAATAATTCACGAGCATTTCTAGCAACCGGACATTGCTTTTCATATTTGGCATTTTGAAAAATTTGAGAAATCCGCAATTCCGAAGAATATTTTGCGATGCTCGATCTTGCATGACTTCTTGATCGATTGCACTGTGTTCACGCTCTCTCCATGAGATTGTCATCCTATCAAAATTCAATAAATCCTTCATTAGCCACGCTTTTTTCATTTG
Organism: Pinus albicaulis; assembly: GCA_034641835.2. Taxonomy (NCBI): domain Eukaryota; kingdom Viridiplantae; phylum Streptophyta; class Pinopsida; order Pinales; family Pinaceae; genus Pinus; species Pinus albicaulis. The sequence continues at coordinate 922,921,284 of CM076576.1, forward strand.
GGCCTGCGCATACGCGGCTTTCTTTGTGCACAGTCGCGTGTATACGCGACTTTACCGTTACCAACCTGCGTATGCGCAAGCCCGTGTTTTTTAGCAAGGGTTTATGTGGTGAAAATCACTAAATTTTAATTTATAAATGGACAAAATGATTTGCAAGGATGATTGATGAGCTTACCTGAAAAATTCGGTGCGATTCGACGGTCGGTTGCTCCCGATTTGACGAAAGAAGTTTTTTGCTCCAGAGCACTTTTTTCCAAATCAGCAATGTAATAATGAACTAAATATGAGGTAATTTGTCTATTTATGGCTAAAAAGTTGAAAATTTTCGCAAAAATTTGTTATGCTTATTTTTTCAATCTATCTTAAGCTGCATAACCCGGATGCTTGGAAGTGCCCAGTTGGGTATGTTTTCAGGTACATTTTGACGAATTTGAGATTTTTCCCATTTTTTGATCCATGATTACCGACTCATCACGACAGGTATATGATCTTCACTGGCATATAGGTTAGGGAAGTCACTTTCCGTTGCATCTTGCATACTAGCCTTCATACTGATCACTTGCCATAGGGTCGATCCCATCAGGTCATGAATATTACACCCATTTCACTCGCCGATTATTTAATCATGACTTGGTGGTAGAGCCTTCCTTTACATGGGCTTCCTAGTTAGTTCCTCGCTATCACTTGTTGCCCATGCTGCGTTTTATGTAGGCTCAGGAGTCCTCTTTAGTCCCGCCATGTCTTATGTGTTGAAGCTTCATTCTTCTTCTTCATCACTTATCATTGTTCTGGCTTTTACCCTAGAGGCTCCCTGGTGTCGTTAAGTTGTATTACTGCATTGCATATTGGCTACTTGTTTATCCTGGCCTTTAGCCGGCTTCACTTGGACTCGATGTTTAAGCCAACTTTTGACCTTGACTTTCTGTACAAGTTAACCATTGCATGCACTTAGCTATCACGACTTGACACCTTTGTACCCATGGATGGAACGTTCCTCTGAGTATCACTGACCAGTTTTCGCTACCTTGCATTGAGCATAGGATTGTTCCAATCCCAGGAACTAGTGCATCTGCTTTCTTGATACTCGTTCTATCCATTGTACCATAGCATTATTTTATTCTTTTTCAGGCTTATTATATGAAAAAGACAAAAAATCAAATATAACAAAAAGAGCGGGAATGGGATGTATCTTCGTTGTTTTGATGGCAGTACAGAGTCAGTTTGTCGCCCTTGAACAAAGCACATATACTTATATATTTCCTTCATTTGGGATGGTTTTAGTTTTGACCTAGGTTCAGCCTTTGCCTTGTTTCACTGGTCAGTCCTCCCCCGGTTGGTTATCTCTTCCAATCATATGGAGAGTTTGTTTTGCCTCCTGAATAACAGACTTATACAGTGTCACTTTTTATTGCCATGGTCATCATGAGTCGTGCTTTTGTTCAAGGGAAGTCTAACCAGAGTCGGCCATTCTGCGGTGTCTCTTGACTCATTATCAGTCGGCCTTCCCGGTCTTGTCAGTATCGTGTTCTATCACATCAGATGTTTTGGTCTTCTACTCGTGCTGGTTTGAGAAGGTCCCCATTGACTTCTTGCCGGCGGGTTTGTCTCTTATCGACTACGACACATTGCTCTGAGAGCAAACCTAGAGCCACACCCTGGCCCTATTTCCATCATTGATAGGTGACCTTGTACTCAGCATTTGATCATCATTATGGGTCTTTGAATGAGTGGTTTCCCCTGTGTTCGACGTCAGCACACATTATCACACTTGGGATTCGTGTAGTACCTTGATTTCCATTTGACCCTATCGGTGGATTTCTCGCCTCTGTGTCAGCTTTCATTATTGGTTGGTTCAGAGGGTTTCTTCCGTGCGCGAGCTTCATCTTGTGCATGTCGGAAACGTACTTCGGTTTTGGTTCCGTCACTTTACTTCGTCCGATTCCTTCCAAATCTTGGCCTGCGGGTTACACTCGCGCTGGATTGATGTGGGATGCCTTAATGCCTTCCTTCCAGTAGATCTTTTCCCATCGAATCCGACTCATTGCTCTGGGAATAAGGTCTAGAGTCTTTTTGTCAACATCTAGGTTTGCAGTCATTACCTTCATACCTTCGCTATCGACAGTGGGGATTCATCATTGCCTCCTGATTGCAGATTGTTTCAAGTGTTCGACTTCAACTCATTCATTCGCACTTGTCGATTACACCGGGGCACTCGACAGTGACTTTCATTATTGGTGGGTTGTCTCGCTGCTACAATCGTATACATCATCAATTTTAATCCAACGATGCTATTATTCATCACCATTTATTCCCATTGTGTAGAATTGTGCTGATCGTGATCGGAATATTCTGTTGTGACCAGAAGATTTCTGCTCACTTTGGATACCCATTCAATTTCTATGCTGGGATAATCGTCCACCCTTATATGTTGCAATTCAGTACAGCAGCATCCTATATGTTGGCTCCCGAGTTGCGTGATAGTACCGTTTGTTCCACCCCTTATGATTTGGTACTTGGAGATTCAGTTACTTATTTGATCAGACATCCAGTTGCAGCATCCTTGATCAACTTTCTATATGTGATACTTGGACATTGATTCAGACTTATACTTCCGGGCCATGCTCAGATGATTCATTGTGTACTTTCAGTTCAGTTATACTTGTATACATGTTGGATCCATTCAGTACTTTCTATATGATGTATTTTTGACTGAGCATGGGTATGCCTGCCTCAGCATGAGTTGACTCTCTGTTTTCTTTCATTGGTTTTTTGGCAGGCTGAAATCTGGTGAAGTCCTCTCTTGTCCTTGCGAAGTTCTTTCTATGTGCATAATACATTTCGGCCATCATGTACCCCTTCTGACCTCATATATTAGGGGGCATCTGTTATAGCATCATTTCTCACCTTCATATGATTCATGATTGCTTTTATGGCTTTGGGCACCCATTCCTACAGACTTGGACAAAATTCACTAAAAAACAGTGTTAAAATCCCCATACGTGGTTATGCCCAGACTTTTCCACGTGTATACGCGAGTCCACATGTAATTTCCCGCGTATGCCATTAAAATCATTAAAAAATATATTAAAATTCCCTATTTTCGGGCTGGGTTGATGGTTACTCTGGTAGTTCAACCACCCCAGCACGTGGCCAACTGTTTCCAACTATTGAAACTACTTTGAGAGAGTATAAAAGCCCCTCATGTGCATGGCCTAAGGGAGAGAGAGAAATTATTGATATTATACTCTATTGGTATTCCCTATCCAAGTTTGAATTCCCGTGCCTCCTGCACTTTCCATTTCATTACAGGAAACCCTTGTTTCCTGGAGATGCTCATCTCTCTATATGTCATCTCATATGCACTAGTTCGAAAGGAATCTTAGCGAGGAAAGGGTGGGACGGATCCGGACGACGGTCTGCTTGAAGATCGTGGAAGGATTCAGGTGATCTCTCCACTCGTTATTCTTGTACATGCTATCTATAATATAGAAGAACCATCTTGTTCCCGAAATATACGTGTTAGTGTCCACTTGCATATGTGAGAATATTGTTATTTAAGCATTTATTATGGTTTATCTAATGTTTCATATGGATTTCACTAACATTTAGAGTAGATATATGCTGTACAACCAGTTCTTCGTGCTTGTTTCTTCTTGTCTTTCAGGTTAAGAAGGAAGAAGGGTTGCTGGGGGTTTGGACCCCGCGGGATCTGCTTCAACCGTAGGACCTACGGGTAAGTTCCTCGATCTGCTCTATTTAGTTTTTCATGAACATGTATGGTTGTGTGAGCCCTTCTTGAGTAGAATTCCCTGCTCTGTGGAGGTTTAAACCCAACAAACCTCTAGGGTGATTTTCCCCGAAACACTACCTTGTCATGTTGTGCTTACGGCTCTGGCCCGGTTCACTAGTTATGTGCCCGTGGCTATTGACTAGAAGCCCTAGTTCAGAGTGAGCCTCTCGCCTGTGATTCTGTACCCTGTGTGAGCTTCTTTCGTTGAACCTGTGCAAATCAAAACATAAAATATGAACCAAGACAAAGAGTGAAAGAATACAATCTCATGAGAGAATGTGTGAGAATGAGCTTGAGGTCGCTTCTATTTATAGATTTTGTGAGGGGCCACTTGGGGCTTTGACTAAATCTGCATGTGTTGAGGCTGACCCATTCCATTTCATTAATAAATAAAATAATTCATAATTTAACTTCCGCTTAATCGATTGGGGAAACTTATAGGTCGGTTTTGTTCCTCTGGAAAAGAGGAATCTAATTCAATTATAATATCGACCATATGATCTGGATAAAGTGGAACTTCACTATAGTTGAAAAAATTAATATCACTGATTCCTCGAATGAGGATGGCTCAGTCTCTACACTCTCGCTCATAAGAGCCATGTAACCATTGTACTGATCTGGTGACCTCCTTTTCCTGCGTTGTGGTGTGGGTGCTCCCATATTCTCTCTAGCATCATGCATCAATATGTAAGCCTCTATGGTGCACTTCCTTCCATCTATGTATGTCTCTGCATGAGTGGGTATTTCCACTCTCTGCTCCTCTACATGTGGATGCTCCACATCATTTTGAGGTTCCTCCTTTGGAGCTAAAAGCTCCTCATCTACATGCAACAGAATCTCCCTCTAAAGGGAAATTTGCATGGACTTCTCTTCATCGAATTTGACATCTCTATGAAAAATTGTCATCTTGTGAGATGGAAGGTACACCTGATAGTTGTGAGTTGTATCAGTGTACCCAAAAATTATGCCCAACTTGGCTATTGGTTCTAGATTTTTTTGTGCATCCTTGGAAACATGACAGTAAACTGATGAACCAAATATTCTAAAGTGCGTCATATATGGTTTCTTACCTCAAAAAAAGCTTCTTCTGGTGTACTCATCCCGAGAATCTGATGAGAACTCCTGTTCTTCACATATACTGATGTGTTGCATCCTTTTTCCCACAAGTGTAACAATAGGCCCTGATCATGTAACATCGCTCATGAAACTCCCACAATACTTCTATTCTTTCGTTTTGTAACCCCATTATGTTATGGGTTATGGTGTGTTATTAACTCCTGTCGAATTCCTTCCAATGCAAAAAAAATTCTTGAACTCATTCAACACATATTCTCCATCGTTATCGCTCCTGAGAACCTTCACTTTCCTGCCTATGTCTTTCTCAACAAGTGCTTTAAATTCACAAAATTTTGAGAACTTATAGTCTTTTTTCTGCATGAAGAATATCCAACACATACATGAGAAATCATCTACAAATATCACATAATACATGTGCTTGGTCATGGAGGCTGTCGAGAATGGTCCACACACATCTGAGTGAACTCTTTCAAGGATCAATTAGGCTTGATTTTCCTTATCATGAAATGTGGCTTTAGTGTACTTCCCCAATTTACACCCTTTGCATGTATCATGTTTCTCTAGTGCACCCTTGGGAAGTATTGTAGAAATCTGTTGCATGATCTTGAAATCTCCATGGTATAGATGGCTCAATATTATATGCCATAACTCACCAATGTCTCAGCTTAGTGCCTTCTCTACTTTCATGCTCAAAGAAGCACAATATTCTACATCCAACTTGTATAAATTATTTACCTAAACCTAGATCTTCTTCACCTATCCCGTGGATATGTGATGAAGGAAATATTTTCCTTTGATAAAAATCACATCTTAGCCACAGTTTTCCAACATAGAAACCAAAACTAAATTCTTCTCCGGACCCAGAACATACATGACATCTTTCAATTTGATAGAAGAACCAAACTCCCTCTGAAATGTAAGAGTATCGATGTTGGACGCACTATACATTTCATCATCTCCCATATCGATGGGCATCTGGAGGTCCTTCTCCTCCAAGTCACTGAATAATTCTCCTTTTTCAGTCATATGGAATGAGGCTACACTATCTAGGTACCATAAACTACCCATCACCGTTGACACCATGCATGCGATGAGGGTAAAATCTGACTTGAATTGTGAAGCAAGAGCTTCACTTGTCACTCCTCCTGAGGGATTTTTGTCAGCCTTCTTATGTGGATACTTTGTGGCATGGTGTCCCATATTGTGATAGTGAAACATTAAATCTTTGACAAGTACTTCTTGGTTGCTTGACCAGAATCTGATTTGGAATGGGGTCTTCCCTTTCTCTTTCTTTTCCTTTCTAGCCAAGGCACAATTCTACTCATCATCATGCTTAGATGAGGATCCATCTCTAGTGTTCCGCAAAATCTCTTATTACACCAAGTCAGAAAAAAAACACTCCCACTTTGGTATATTCCCCCTCCCATTTACCGAATCTTGGTAGTTGTGCCAGCTCTTGGGAAGGCCTATAAGTGCTAGGTTGACTCGATCATCTTCAAAATTTGTAACACCAACACTCCCAAGCTCATCATGACATTGGGTGAACTTGTTCAAGTATTTTGGTATTGTGTCTCCCTTCTACATCTTGATTTCCCTGAGCTTGTCCTTTAGTGCCAACTTCCTGTGGTCACTCTTTTCATGAAACAAGTTTTTCAAGGCCTTCCACATTGCATATGGATTTTCCTTTCCATGGAGGTTCGAGAAAATATGATCTCTAACTCCTTCTAGTAGTATCCTTCTCTCCTGTTCTACATTCTTCTTCCAGGTCGCCAGATTTTGAGCATCAGTTGTTGCAAGTTTAGGAATATCACTGTATATGAACTCATTCAACTCGTTATCTTCTAATACTACTTCAATCATGTCCTTCCAAGTTATGTAATTTGAGCTGCCCTCGACGGCATACTAAAGTCTCAATCCATAAAAAGAAATCCTGCTAACCATGAAGAATGATACTGCAAATTCGAATTGTATGCACAAAACAAACTCATATTCTTCTATTCTATAATGATTTAAACTCTAATACCATGTAGAAATTCCTTGTAAATTCAAGCTGCTAATTGTAATTTTCTAAAACAATAGACTTGAATATACACTACCAATTGCAGAAACCAATTTAAATGATCGTGAAATCAAAAAACATACAAGAGAAACAATTCGATCAACACATTAGAAGATGAGTTCCTAGGGAAATCCACATCTAAAAAACCTTGCTATATGTATATTTCATTAGTGAAAAAATATGAGAAGATTACAATGCTTTTCTCATGTTAGGTCCCTATAATACTAGTGTATCCCCTTATTGTTATTGTTAGTGTAGCCCCCTTATTTTTATTGTTGTACCCATGTAGTCTGTTAGTCATCAATAATTTTTACTGTCTAAAGATGACTAAATTTTAGTACTAGATTTCTAAAAACAAGATTCATGAATATTGTGAGTTTTAGAAATCTCACTGCCTTCATTATCCTTAGGATAAATTTTTCACTTTTTTACTACTCTACCATGCCCTGGTCAGCCTACCACTCCCAGAAGAACCATCACGGGATCATGCCACTCATCTTCACTATGTTTTGTCGCCTTTGACTTTAGCACTCAATTTGGCTTTACTCGACCCCTCCATTTTCCATCTAAGATTACCCACCAACCTATTTTCCCCCTATTCACCAAATGCCTCAAGCATTGGTAGTATAAAATTACCTCTCTAGGATATTTAGATAAATCAAGATCAATATTTTTGGGTCTGCAATGCATAATTTTGTCAAAAGCTCTATTTTACACCTATAGACCCGAAGCCAATCTTTCAGCCAAAATTCAAGTCCAAGGAGTTTCCCACTAGGTCACTAGGGTTTCATAAGTTGTAGGGTTATTTTTGATGTTCTTAATAAGTGTTTTATCATGTGCCAAGAAGGTGAATCAAATGGAAAGGGAGGTAAGCAACTGTTTGTCCAAGTTTGATAAAAAAAAAAGAAAAATCCTTCAAGGAAGACCTTCTTGGTCAAAGCACAAATTCTGCAAAAGGACAGCTGCCCATCTTAAAAAATTTCTGCGGGAATGATTGAGATGGCTATCAGAAAAAAAGAGGTAAGGTGAGAGGCCAACTCCTTACTAAAGGACATTCACAGCAAAGAATAAAAGGCATGCCTAATTTCAAAGAGAATCATGGTTTTTAGGACTACTTGGCTAAACGGTATTGTCAACCAAGAAGCCAATGCATAAGCCACAAGGATGGAGGTACATCGGCACGACTGAGCATGAATTGAAGATTTATTAAAACTAGAAATGAAACCTCCATGATGACAACAAAGAGATAATTTAAATAGGCTCTTGAAGGTGACCTCCAGGGTCTGCCAAGTTGGAAATATTTCACTGTCTCAAAAGGAGAGGATATGGCCAAAGGGAGATAATGACAAAGCATGATTGTAAAGACTGTGGTGACTATGCAAGACAAATATATTATACCTCAAGAAAATTAGTGAGAGGGGAAGAAACTATGTTTTAAAGATCACCCACACTCAGAGATCTCAAAGGAGGTAAAGACATGAGTTCCAAACTTCATAATGCAGGCAAGAAACATTTTTACATTGATAGGTTAAAGGAAGGTCCCTCACAAATTGTTTTAAAGAACTCACCCTTACTAAATAAGTTTAAAGAGATGTGTTAGTTTTCAAATGACAAAGAGGGCAAGTTTTAAGGTTTTGATATGATAGAATGGGTAAGAAAAGAGCGTTAAAGCATCAACAGGTCAAAGAAAATAAAATCCATCATATCAGGTACCTAAGAACAACAAAGAGGAAAGGTTGAGATGAGAAGATATAATTTTTCAGTATTAAAGCCACCTCGTGCAAAAGAAAAGGTGATATCAGTGATAAAGTGACAAGATAAAACTCAAAACATTAGCAAAGTGGGTTTTCTAGTTTTAATTTATTGCTCCAAGGGTATAAAAGAATCTCATTTGTCACTCAAGCTCATTTATCATTTGCACAAGAGAGTGAAAGGTTTTCAAAGGGATATTTAGGGACTTCTGGCAAACTTCGGGCAGGAAAAACCCGGTTCTACGCTCCTGGAAAACCTCGCTACCCGCTTGTGCATGCATTCTTCAGATAACATAACCTAGCGCCGCACACCGGTGAAAGGACGGTGCGCATTTACAGTGTGAAAAACTGACCGACTTCTTTGCCCAGTGCTGCACGCTTGTGCTACCCATTTACAGCACCTGCAAAGGCTCGACAAGCCCAAACTGCTACACGAAGGGATGTTTAGAGGGGCTCGACAGCTCGTGTAGCTTTGCCAGTGCTACACACATGTCCGTTCAACATTGCATGAAGACTGCTCGACAGGATTGAATGCTACGCCCCTGTGCTACGCCAACTCGACAGCCGTGCAGGGACCCGATTGCTACGCTCTTGTGCTACGGATTTAGCCAAGGAGCCCTTCAAGGCTATGCAAGCTTCCAAATGCCTCAAAGCTCTTCAAATCCTCTACTTGGTGCCTCATGAAGATTGTTATAAGAGGTATTTAGATACCTTTTACCCTTTTATACTTTCTAAAAGGTAAAATTATAGAGAAATTTAAAGAAAAAACCCTAAAGGAAGAGAAAAACTAATCTCTTTGCTAACAACATTGTTGTTTAAAGGGAACCCATCCATCTACATATTGAAGGCACACTAAAACTGTTTTGCTAAGAAGCTACTCATCTTCCAAAACAATATCTCCATCTGCAAAATTAACCTCGACACTACCAAGCCTTGACATTACTGTCTCCTCACCATCCTACTCACCCTCTTCATATCATTTCACAAGAATTTTCAGGGTTTTGATTTCAAGGGAAAAATAAAAGACAAAATTTCAAGAGAAGGCAGTAGTGACATTGGCAAGGGAGGCCAAAGACCTAGGGGACAACAAATAAATGGTGAAAGAGTAAACATTTTTGAAGCTTTGAACACCAAGGAGTTGACAGCCTCCCCTACAACAGTTGCATATTTCCAAGAGGTGGGTTGTTTTGATTTCTGTGAAAGAGTACAAAGAGTCCAAAGTCACCCTGAGTTGACTATAATTTTTATCCTCAACCTCCATAACCATCAAGTGCATCTAGCTGGGGTAAATTTTGAGCTATCCACCAATACAATTGCTATGGCCACTAGGATACCTTGTATGGGAGAAAAATGGTTCAAGCAGGTAAACTTGGACCTGAGCCATTATAAACCTTTCTTGAAACCAAGATACCAAGCTGATTTCAAAACTATTTTTCCCTTTTCCCATTTTTTGGAGAGATATACCCCCTTAATGAAAGTCATCATGAAGTATTTTACATGCGAGGGGAGGTTTTCTAGACTTTATTCCTACCATATAAGATTGCGTATGCACTTCACTAGGGACAAGCTAATACATTTACCTTATTACCTTTATATAAGTATTGATAAGATGTCATACATTGTGCAAAAGAGACCTCCTTCACAACAAATGCAGAGTCTTTTTCACCATTCTCTTATCAAGATTATTGTGTTGCATCAATTAGAGCAACAAGGTATCCCATGGGAAGTGTTCATCACCCATGATGTTTTCACAAATCCACAGCCTCTCCATCTGCAAATTTTACCCTCATCATCTCATCCAGCTTCCTCCATTCCCATCACCCCCCACTAACCATGATTCATCCTCTCCACATAAATCCTCTCCTCAAGAAAAATTCTCGCCCTCACCTTCTCCTAAAGCATCAGAACAAGAAGATAATGATGAAGAACAAGAAGAGAAAAATGACAAAGAGGAAAATGATAGTCAAGAGGAAGAAACAAATGATGAGGAAGAGAAAAATGAAAATGAAGAAAGTGGTGATGATGAGGAAGAAACAAATGAAAGTGAATAAGAAAATGACAATGATGAAAAGGCAGAGGAGGATGAAGAAGAAGAAACAAATGAGGAAGAGAATGATGATGAAGATCAAGAGACAGAGGCAGATTATGAAGAAAAAGGTAGTGAGCAAAACAGTGAAGAGGAAACTGATAGTTGTGAGGAGGCAGATGGAAATGTTGATAAATAGGAGGAAGAGAGTAGTGATGAAATGAAAAGTGACAAAGAATCCAACATTAATGAGGATGATGACAGTGAGGAAATTGCAGAAGCTAAAGGTAGCCTGGATAAAAATTAAAATGGTGAGGAACTTACAGAGGACAGTAAAGAGGTTGAGGAAAATGAAGAAATTGATAAAGACACCTCTAACAGTGACCCCACAGAAAATGATAATGGCCATGATAATGATGAAGAGGAAGAAGGAGGCAGTGAACAGGGGAGTGATGAAAAGGACAGTGACAAAGAGGCCAACAATGAAGAAGAGGATGACAATGAAAAAGATAATTATAGTAAGGAAAAGGCAGAGAATAAGGACAACAATGACACTTATGAAACAAGCCTCAGTCATGGAGATAGTGACAGAGATGAACAAAATGAAGATGATAATTGTGCAAAATGTCAAGAAGAGGTTAATGACAGTCATGAAAATAATGAAAAAACCATTATGACTGATAGCCCTAATAATAATGACAATAGTGACTCTATGAAACAAAAAAGTAGTCAAGAGGTTGATGACAGTGGTGAAGATCATAACAGTAATGCTAGCATGAAAGAAAATGAAAGTGACTCTCAAGAGGGCAGTCAAGAACACAATGCAGGAGACATAAATGTAGAGATCATTGATGAAAAGAAGGGCAGTCTTGAGATCAGTCATGGTAAGGGCATTCTAGTAAACAAATTTGAGTTTCTCCCTCTCAGATATCATAGAGGATCAAGGCTAGTGTTTTCTGCCTCCAAGAGGCAAGGGACCATGCCACCTTCTTCAGCTCAAAATCTTGACAAGGGCAAACAAAAAATGGAGAAAGGTGAGAAAGGTAAGAGAGGCAAGCAAACTAAACAAAAGTCCCAATTCATTGACCTAGAGAGTGATAATGAAGATGAGGAGATGGCCACTAGAATACTGCTCCAAAGAAAATATGCACAAATTAGGGAGATGGAGAGAGATTTTGAGATGGCTCAGCCTATCATTCAGTATTATAAGAATGAACACAAGTATTTTAAGAAGATAAAAAGGGGCCTTTCTCTCCAGAAAAAGATGACCAAGCATTATGCAATGAAAAAAAAAATTGCTTGTGCCAAACTAAAGGAAGCCCTCATTGAAATTCAAGCACTAAAAGAAGGACAAGAACAAGCTAGAATTTGAATTTTGGCACAATCTTCTCTACATATCTCTCAAAACCCATGAGGCACACATGCACCAAATTTGGGAGAATTTTGACAAGTTTTGGTTTTTTGCTAATTTTGAGGACCAATGAGGTAGCACCCATCGTGCTATGATTTTTCTAAGAGAATCTTCAAGAGGAAAAGCTTACATTTTTGGAATCCTCAGCTTGAGTTTAGCATGATCACAAATTTATAGGTCAATTGGAGTTGTTTTGGTCCTCCAAAAGTGTCAAAAACACCCTAATTTTCACCTTTCTGCTTTGTTTTCAGAACATGTGTTGTGCCTTTACCAGTCTTGGAATTTTTTCTTTTTGAACATGTTTTAGAGGTACAGTCAGATAACTAAGGGTTTATTTGGAAAGTAGACTCAAAGGGATTTCCAACGAGCCTTCACAGTATTCCAACTTCAGGAAGACCTTCAAAACATTGCTGCAAGTTGACTCAGTTTTCTTGCTCCAGTGCTATGCCCTTGGCATGGAAATTCATCCTAAAACACAGTGCTACGCCCTTAGCAGAGGAAAATTCAACAATGTATGCTTGGAAATTTTTAGGAGGCATGGCAAAGCCCAAATTTCAATTTCTTTGCTAAAAATGCCCGAAAAGATATTTTGTGCCTTGGGCCTTGCAAGGTCTCAAGGACAATAGTGACATTTCTGATTTTCCAATAGGCTTCTAGAGACTTTCTTAGGTTTTCTCTTCCTTTCTGGTTAAATAGAGCATTGAGTATTCATTTTTAATGTTGGCATTTGATGAGTTTTGAGAGCAATACATGGTTTTTTTAGGTTGAAGAGCAATTTGGTGTTGTGGAGCTTGTGAATGATTTGCTTTGATTGATGATGATGAAGACTTGCTTGCAGGATCCCTAAGCTTGGTCAATGGTGATGTGTCTCTAATTTTTTCATGTTTTCTTGTTTATCATTGTGTCCATCCTTTTATGTTGCAGTAGATCAGAAAAGTATAGGCTAAGAAATGTTGTTTGAGGCACCTTAGTCCTTCCTGTTTACTATTGTCTTTATATTTTCCTCTGTTGGGTTAGATTAAGGAATTATTGGCTGCTCCTTAGACCCATCTAAGCTTGTTTATTTCATTAATGGTTTAAGAAAGTAGTTTTCAAATATGTTTTATGGTTATCCATGCTTACTTGATGCTATCTAAACTCTATTTGTGGAATCTCTCTTTGATGTGTTAATTGCTAGGTTTAGCCAAAGAGGCCATGTTTTGATCATGCCCTTTGTCCAGAAGGTTGCCTCAAAGTTCTTTGTAGCTTGATCAAATGATGCTTAGGAGTTCCCTCTTCTTTGATTAAATTTATTTTTCATCTTATGTGTTTTCAAACCTTGAAGGTGAAATCACTAAAGTTAGATAAGTTTTCTTGCTTTCTTTGTTTCACTGAATTGTTCATCTCGAATATCTATTTGTTTAAGTATTATCATTGAGTTAATTATTTTCCCTATATCATGATTATTATCTTTTGTTTATCAGTATTTGAGACTCTTGTTTATGGGTATTTGACAAAGGATACTTCGTTGCCCTTTTCCCTACCTTGTTCACCAACTTAATGTCCATTTCACTTCACACATAACCTTAAAGATCCATTGACCATACTAGATTTTCGCTGTGATGCACTCTGACTCATTGTTGAGATATCCATGACTTTCATAGACTCCATAGCCCAATGATTTGATGACCTCTCACTCCACCAATCCTACTTTATCATCTTACCCAACCAGAACAAACAAAAAAACCCTACACTTAACAACTAGCCTAAAATCAAGCCCTAGAAAGAAAACAAGTACACATCCTTTGCATACAATAGAGAGAGCCCTCTCTGAGTCCAGGAAGGCTAGGTCCTAGGACTCCGAAGTCTGGTCTGATGTCACCCTATGCATTTGGTCTACCAATCTGCTAAATCACGAGACCGCAACATTTTGGAGATCACGGTGGGAACTTCTGAGTAAATAGTTGCCTGAATACATCTTAAGACTCATTTGACCCTCAGTTAGACTTAGAAAATCTATTTATTTACAGCCACCTCATCACTATCACTAACATAATGGTGATCATGATGGGACCTTTGAGTCAGTGACAATCTTAGTATCCCTAAAGGAACTCAGAAAACCCAAAAGAAAAAAACGTCCCTAGATTGGTTTTTTGTCAGTTATTGGTGGTGGAACATACACAGATATCCTCAAAAAAACTAAAAACATCCACCTGGCGACTCGACTAGCCTCCAGTAGGCCTATTACTTCACTAGTTCTCATTAGACTGCATAGGATTGTGTCAAATCAGGCCTGAGAAGTTTAGAAGCCTAGTCCTATACCGTGTGAGTTTACCAAGCACTAAGAGAGGCTAGCCTTCCGAAATAAGTCATAAAATTTCAACCTCTCTACATTTTGAGTTTGAAATCTGGCTTCACAAAGGATCAGTACCAGATATAATCTAGACCCAAACCCTCCCACCATAGTTGATGACCCAGAAACGATTTTGTGGAAAACTTCTAAATATGGAAACTTAACTACTAATAGGACCATTCATAGAGAAATTTCTATCCCTGAAAATCTTACAACCTTGCAAGATCCCCAGTTTGACTTGCATCATACAAATAAACTTTTCAGAACCAATTCACAAAGTGATATTGACCAGACTGACCTTGAGCCCATAGATTTGCAGCAAAGTTCTAGTAGAGAAGCCTCTCCTTCCACACCACCTGATTTCCAACTTCTCCACCACTTTGGCTCTTTTCATCCCAAGTCTGGTCAGAATCAGTTTGTTGGTCCAAGCACTTCCACCAAACCCATTCATACCACCACTGTGCAAACCACTCCATCCAATCTCACAAACACTCCCATTGTAAATCCCCCTTGGTTTCCATTAGCTCCCATTATGGCAGCATGGTATGCCCCTCTAGTGTTACCACAACCTTGGTACCTTTAGCAAATGACTACCAATCTAGAATTCCCCACTTCACCGGAGTTGAATCTACCACTGCCTAACAGCATGTAGATAAAATGAATGATGCATTTGACTACGTGGAATTAGAAGAGGAAACCATGAATATAAGGATGTTTGCCCAAAGCCTATGAGGAGAAGCTAAAAAATGGTTCAAAAGCTTGAATCCTAAATGCATACATGATCTCCCTTCCCTTTACCAAACATTCATAAACAAGTGGGAAATTAAGAAAAACCCTCTCCAAGTCCTCTCGGAATATAACAACCTTAAGAGAAATGTCGGGGTAAGAATCCAAGACTATTTCACTAGGTTCAATAGTGTGTAGAACACCCTCCCACCTCACATGAAAACCCCACAAGGCCTAGCACTAGTTAAATATCCAGAAGGTTTTGATCCCGACATGACCTACCAATTAAGAGAGAGAGATCCCCAAAATTTAGAAGAAATTAAAAGGGGAGCTGTGAGTGTAGAGGCTAACCTCATTGAAAAGAGGGCTAGGATGAGATCAGAAAAGAGAGTTACCTACAAAGATGAAACTATGCCCTCAACCTCCTCATCTGATGCCAGGATAGACATCCTAATTAGAAACATGGAGAGAATGATGGAAAGGATAAACTTAAATGAAAGAACACCTCCTAGGGAAAACCAACCAAATCCCCAAAACAAAAATAGGAATCGGAACTTCAGAAGAGACCCACCCCAAATTAGACAAAAAGAAAATGACCAACAAATTAGGCCCCCTTTCTAGGATAACTATGTAGATGAAGGGGAAGGAGATACTAAACAGCCGGAAGAAAATCAGGTAAACTTGATAGGCTTTGATAATGAGGGTGATGTTTTTCTCACTAAAGAAGAACAAGAACAAGGTTTCTTCTCCTCAGATCAAACTGAAACAAACTATGAGGATTCTGAAGACTACCAATTAGGATTTGAAAATGCCATAATGGAGATCCATAGACAATATGACCTTAGGAGCAAAAAGAACCAAGAAACCTCCAAGAAAAACCAAACATACACTGCTGTTATTAAAAACCCTGAAAATATTCCTAAGAGGACAGCAAAAAATACTGACACCATGGCTAAGAAAGCTGATCCAAACAAAGACCAAACTAGCCATCAAAGTGGTGACACAAGATGCTCTAGTGCCTCTACTAGTGGCCCTAAGAAAACTCTTTTGTCCAAAGCCCCAAATCAGAATCAACAAATTAAACTTGTAGAAAAAATTGTGGCTGATAAAACTGATGTAAATATGCCTAAAACCCAAGTACGTTTCAGTTTTGAAGGAGAGATTTCTAAAATCAAGATAACCATGCCTCTCACTGAACTGGTTACTCAAGGAGTGTATAGGTCCCAAGTTTTGAAAGTCTGGAAAATAGGAAATGATATTGATACTTTAAACTTGACAGATGATAAACCAAAGCTATTGTTTGGTCCTGAAGTAGAAGGAAAATACCAAGAAGGAGTCATTCCCCCTTTCTATGTTAGCTTAATTATACATGAAAAAATCTTGCATAATGCCATGCTAGACTCCAGTGCCTCTCACAACCTCATGCCTAAAGTTGCGATGGAGAGATTAGGCCTAGAAATTACTAAACCTTACAAAGACTTCTACTCA
This sequence comes from Pinus albicaulis, assembly GCA_034641835.2. Classification (NCBI taxonomy): domain Eukaryota; kingdom Viridiplantae; phylum Streptophyta; class Pinopsida; order Pinales; family Pinaceae; genus Pinus; species Pinus albicaulis. Next base: position 922,937,944 of record CM076576.1, read on the forward strand.
TTCGATTCGAGTAGAGTCAAGTGTTTGGGCCTAATCAAGGATCTTTGTGTCAATATGGCACAAATACCTGCTAAGAACCTAGTCATGGGCATAGTTGTTGTTGGCATTCCCCCTAGGTATGGCATTCTTTTATCCAGATCTTGGGGAGCCAAGCTTCAGGGTAACCTCCAACTTGACATGTCATATGCTACCATCCCTGTTTTCAACCAAACCAAGAGACTATACCGAGAGTCACACATGAAATATATGGTTAGCAGTCAAGAGAGGCCAAATAACACTCCTCTTTATTCCATTCACTCAGATCTTGATTCCTTCATCTTGTATAATGAAGAGGACATTGACGAGCAGGTAAGTGAATCTGAGATAGATATAGGCACACTACAATAGTCAAACCAGTCTCTGCATGATGAACTCAACAATCAAAACTATAACAGCCCTGAACAACCACATGATGATAAAACTGAACTTGAATTTCTGCAAACTGAAAATGAAATATCAAAACCAAAAATTATTTTAGAATTTGAATCAGGTTGCTTAGATGAAGGAAAAACCTCAAAAACAAAACTTTTCCCTTTTTTTTATCCAGAAGTGCTGAAATACTCTCACATAATATAAATATTTAGGAATCTGGATCAAAAGAGTCTTATGTTTTTGCCTTACATAGACACCTCATCATCAAAGATTTTTGTCCCTACGAAAGAATTGTTGACTCTCACAACTATTGCTATAAACCCTAAAGGAGTATCTATTGGAACTGATATAGAGGAGTATAATGTGCGCAACCTAGAAAGACCCAAAATGATTAATTCATCCAGAACTCTGTCATTATACACAAAACTGAAATACATAAGGCTATGCAAGAAGTTTCAGGATGCTTGTATATATAGTGATGAAAGCTTAAATCCTTGTGGCACAGACATTATTCAAAAAAGGTCTCCTTTCGAGAAAGACCTTGAAACCCTTGGGAAAATTGTGTCACTAACAAAGAAAACAAAAGGATGCAGACTGTGTATAGACTTTAGGTACCTAGACAAAACCTCCATGAAGTACAAATACCCTTTTCCCTAGGTAAATCATCCTATACAAAGGGTAGGAATTTCTAACAAGATGCCATTACATGATATTGTTTCAGGTTATCATCAGATGATACCTCTTCCGATCAATCGTCATAAAGCCATTTTCAAAGTTCCTTGGAGCAACCACACATTTGACCAAATGCTTCCTGGGTTAAGGAGTGATGAAGATGTCTTCCAAAGAGTCATGGCCCCTGTTTTCAACTTCTTCACTATGATATACATTGATGACATCATCATCTGTTTTGAAGCTGATAAAGAATACCTTTTCCACCTAAGAAGGATCTTTAACAGAAACAAGTTTTGAAGCAAGACTCAAAGAGGAAATACCAAGGAGAGCATGGCATGTTTGAAAATTTTTGGAAAAATCCTTACACCATGCCCTCAAATGGAAGTAACCATGTTTTCTTTTTACAAGAGCTGAATGAAAAGGGGTTGTTTGAAGACCCTATTGATGACAGGGTGCTCAAGTACCATGGCTGTCAAGACTCCCTAGTTTAGAAATTTCATTCATTGTATATAACATTGCATGAGAAAAATCAACAAAAATACAAAAACAAAGAAAGAAAGAAAAAGAGGGCAAATTTGAAAAGAGGTACAACCCCATACCCAAAAAATAGTAGTACTGAAAGTGTGCAAGCCTAAATGCCACTACTTGTTCAAAAGGAAGATCTTGTTTAGTCATCTAGCCTAATCATGCTGAACATGCTTTAAATTTGTGTTGATAAGTTAGTAAAAGAGAGCTTTTCAAATCATTCAAACTTGACTTGTCAAAGGGAAATAGATTAGGAATGAAAGATACTGGTTCCACATGCTTAAGTCTGACCCAAAGAGAAGTATAGGGATTATTAACAAATGATGAAACACACCTGTTATACCTTCTAGTTTTGTTTTTACAAAAATAATGTTTGTGTGCAACTTGTCCTAATGCCACAACCCATTGTGAATCAGATTTCCTAATCCTGATTTAAACCATGTTTTAAATTTCATGTCAATAGCTCAGAGAATGAATCTTGTCAAATAGTTTAATCTTGGCAGTTAAGGTAGTTTAGATAGAGAATAAAAGAGTTCACTAGCATAATCTGAACTCTTGGAAGCAATAAGGGTACGAGTAGATAGTTTATTTTTGTTTTCAAAAGAAATGGAATGCCAAGGGCTTGCCAGTTTAAGTGCACCCAATGAAGAAAAGAAAAAATTCTAGACAAAGTGGGCTGGGTAGGTAGAGATGAAGTTAGAGTGATCATGTTTTTTAGATTATTGAGATCACTACTTCAGAGAAACATCAGCAAATGAAGTAAGAAAATCTGCCCAATGGATGAGGCATTGGTCTTCATAAACTCAGAGATCTGATATCTGAAATTCTGGACACCTCCTGAAAAGGGGCTACGCTCCCCAAGTGGAGCCACTGTTAGTCATCAGTAATTTTTACTGTCTAAAGATGACTAAATGTTAGTACTAGATTTCTAAAAACAAGATTCATGAATATTGTGAGTTTTAGAAATATCATTGCCTTCATCATCCTTAGGATAAATTTTTCACTGTTTTACTACTCTACCATGCCCTAGTCAGCCTACTACTCCCAGAAGACCCATCATGGGCTCATGCCACTCATCTTCACTATGTTTTTCCACCTTTTACCTTAGCACTCAGTTTGGACTTACCTGACCCCTCCATTTTCCATCTAAGATTACCAACCAGCCTATTTCCCCCCTATTCACTAAATGCCTCAAGCGTTGGTAGTCTCAAATTACCTCTCTAGGCTCTTTAGATAAATCAAGATAAGTAGTTTTGGGTCTGCAATGCATAAGTTTGTCAAAATATTTGTTTTACACCTACAGATCCCAAGCCAATCTTTCAGCCAAAAGTCAAGTCCAAGGAGTTTCCCACTAGGTCACTAGGGTTTCATAATTTGTAGGGTTATTTTGCATGTTCTTAATCAGTGTTTTTTCATGTGCTAAGAAGGTGAATCAAATGGAAAGGGAGGTAAGCAACTGTTTGTCCAAGTTTGATAAAAACAAATCCTTCAAGGAATACCTCCTTGGTCAAAGCACAAATTCTGCAAAAGGACAGCTGCCTATCTTAAAACATTTATGCAGGAATGATTGAGATGGCTATCAACAGAAAAGAGGTAAGGTGAAAGGCCAACTCCTCACTAAAGGACATTCACAACAAAGAAGAAAAGGAATGCCTAAGTTCAAAGAGAATCAGGGTTTTTAGGACTAATTGGCTAAACAATATTGTCAACCAAGAAGCCAATGCATAAACCACAAGGATGGATGTACATCAGCACCACTGAGCATGAATTGAAGATTTATTAAAACTAGAAATGAAACCTCCATGATGACAGCAGGGAGATAATTTAAATAGGCTCTTGAAGGTGACCTCCAGGATCTGCCAAGTTGGCAATATTTCACTGTCTGAAAAGGAGAGGATATGGCCAAAGGGAGATAATGACAAAGCATGATTGTAAAGACTATGGTAACTGTCCAAGACAGATCTATTATACCTTTGGAAAATCAGTGAGAGGGGAAGAAACTATGTTTTAAAGATCACCCACACTCATAGATCTCAAAGGGGGTAAAGACATGAGTTCCAAACTTCATAATGTAGGCAAGAAACATTTTTACACTGATAGGGTAAAGGCAAGTCCCTAACAATTTTTTTTAAATAACTCACCCTTACTAAATAAGTTTAAAGAGATGTGTTCGTTTTCAAATGATAGAGAGGGCAATTTTTAAGGTTTTGATATGATAGAATGGGTAAGAAAAGAGTGTTAAAGCATCAACAGGTCAAAGGAAATAAAATCCATCATATCAGTTACCTAAGAAGAACAAAGAGAAAAGGTTGAGATGATAAGAGAGCATTTTTCAGTTTTAAAGCCACCTCGTAAAAAAGAAAAGGTGATATCAGTGATAAAGTGACAAGATAAAACTCAAAACATTAGCAAAGTGGGTTTTCTAGTTTTAATTTATTGTTCCAAGGGTATAAAAGCATCACATTTGTCACTCAAGCTCATTTATCATTAGCACAAGAGAGTGAAAGGTTTTCAAAGGGAGATTTAGGGACTTCTGGCAAACTTCAGGTAGGAAAAACCCGGTGCTATGCCCCTGGAAAACCTCGCTACACGCCTATGTGTACATTCTTCTAAGAATGAACACAAGTATTTTAATAAGATAAAAATGGGCCTTTCTCTCCATAAAAAGATGACCAAACATTATGCAATGAAAAACAAACTTGCTTGTGCCAAACTTAAGGAAGTCCTCATTGAAATTCAAGCACTAAAAGAAGGATAAGACCAAGCTAGACTTGGAATTTCAGCACAAGCTTCTCTACAGGTCTCTCAAAACCCATGAGGCACACATCCACCAAATTTGGGAGAATTTTGACAAGTTTTGGTTTTTTGCTAATTTTTAGGGCCAAGGGGGTAGCACCCATGGTGCTACGCTTTTTCTCAGATCATCTTCAAGAGGAAAATCTTACATTTTTGGAATCCTCAGCTTGAGTGTAGCATGCTCACAAAGTTTCAGGTTAATTGGATCTATTTTGGTCCTCCAAAAGGGTCAAAACACCCTAATTTTCACCTTTATGCCTAGTTTTCAGAACATGTGCTGCGCCTTTACCAGTCTTGGAATTTTTTTTCTTTTTGAGCAGGTTTTAGAGGTCCAATCAGAGAACCAAGGGTATATCTGGAAATTATACTCAAAGGGCTTTCCAACGAGCCTTCACAGAGCCTATTCCGACATAAGGAAGACCTTAAAAACATTGCTGCAAGTTGACTCAATTTTCCTTCTCCAGTGCTACGTCCTTGGCATGGAAATTCATCCTAAAACACAGTGCTATGCCCTTAGCAGAGGAAAAGTAAAAAATGTATGCTTGGAAAGTTTTAGGAGGCATGGCAGAGCCCAAATGTCAATTTCTTTGGTAAAAATGCCTGAAAAGATCTTTTATTTTAGATATTTTGTGCCTTGGGCCTTGCAAGGTCTCAAGGACAATAATGACATTTCTGATTAGCCAATAGGCTTCTAGAGACTCTCTTAGGTTTTCTCTTCCTTTCTGGTTAAATAGAGCATTGAGGATTCATTGTTAATTTTTGCATTTGATGAGTTTTGAGAGCAATACATGGTTTTTTGAGGTTGAAGAGCAATTTGGTGTTGTGGAGCTTGTGAATGATTTTCTTTGATTGATGATGATGAAGGCTTGCTTGCAGGATCCCTGAGCTTGGTTAATGGTGATGTGCCTCTAATTTGTTCATGTTTTCTTGTTTATCATTGTGTCCATCCTTTTATGTTGCAGTATATCAGAAAAGTATAGGCTAAGAAATGTTGTTTGAGGCACCTTAGTCCTTCCTGTTTACTATTGTCTTTATGTTTTCCTCTGCTGGGTTAATTTAAGGAATTATTAGCTGCTCCTTAAACCCACCTAGGCTTGTTTGTTTCATTAATGGTTTAAGAAAGTAGTTTTCAAATATGTTTTATGGTTAGCCATGCTTACTTGATGCTATCTAAACTCTATTTGTGGAATCTCACTTTGATGTGTTACTTGCTAGGTTTAGCCAAAGAGGCCATGTTTTGATCATGCCCTTTGTCCATGCTTGAGAAGTTTGCCTCAAAATTCTTTGTAGCTTGATCAAATTATGCTTAGGAGTTCCCTCTTCTTTGATTAAATTTATTTTTTATGTTATATGTTTTCAAACCTTGAAGGTGAAATCACTAAAGTTAGATAAGTTTTCTTGCTTTCTTTGTTTCACTGAATTGTTCATCTTGAATATCTATTTGTTTAAGTATTGTCATTGAGTTAATGGTTTGCCCTATCTCATGATTATTATATTTTTCTTATCAGTATTTGAGACCTTCTTGTTTATGGGTATTTGACAAAGGATACTTCACTGCCCTTTGCCCTACCTTGTTCACCAACTTAATGTCCATTTCACTTCACACATAACCTTAAAGGTCCATTGACCATACTAGATTTTCCCTATGATGCACTTTGACTCATTGTTGAGATATCCATGACTTTCATAGACTCCATAGCTCAATGATTTGATGGCCTCTCACTCCACCTATCCTACTTGATCATCTTACCCAACTAGAACAAACAACAAAACCCTTCACTTAACAACTAGCCTAAAATCAAACCCTAGAAAGAAAACAAGGACACATCCTTTGCATACAATAGAGAGAGCCCTCTTTGAGTCCAGGAAGGCTAGGTCCTAGGACTCCAAAGACTGGTTTGATGTTACCATGTGCATTTGGTCTACCAATATACTAAATCACGGGACCCTAACATTGTCCCCATATTTCTATTATTTTTCCCCGTAGAAGCCCTCTATTTTTATTATTGTGTCTTGACATTATTATTGTTATGTTGGCTCTGATTATATTGTGACCCCTTAGACTCCTATACATAGAAAGGAGGTTTTTTCATTTGAATCATCCAAGAATTGTTCATTTATGTAATTTAAAGGAGGTTTCTCCCTCGAAAAGTATAATATTTAAGTCGTTTATTTCTATTTTCTTCTATTTTGTGAGTTGGTTGCATAACATTTGGTATCAGAGCTTTGGAATTTAGGGTTTCGCTTCTTCAAACAAGTCATCTTGTAATTTTCGCTATAGCGTTTTTTTCTACGAAGCTCAAGAAGCTAAAATTGAAACCACCTGGAGTAGATATAGTGGTGAACCTCTTGTACGAATTTCATATCTTGGTTCGCTATATTTTCGGTGAAATGATCTAAGGAAGTTAGGGTTTTTGCAGGCTCCAAAATTTCATCTCAAATCGGTGACCGAGGGAAAGTTCGTCATAACTTTCGTTTCAGGCATCGGATTTGAATTTTGTAAAAAATGAAAAAAGTGCACGGACTGTAGTTTTTCCTATATAAATTTAAAAGCTCAATGTTTAAACAGTGACATGTGTAATCCCTTACAACTTCTCTCTATTGAAATAATCCATAATCAAGTCATTGTGGGAGATTTGGAATACCTTTAACTTGAATAATCCAAAATTGGTTTGACTTATGGCACTATCTCTATCTGTCTCATTTCTTCTTAGACAAGCCTAGGCCAATAATTAACCAAATTTTGGCTTTTCCAAGTCCATATTTCCTTGTGTTTTTTCCTTGGGTAACTATCCCCTATTAATTAGGGAAATCCCCATCCAATACTGTGAAATCCATCAAGGGCCTTCCTCTGACTGCATGCACCACGTGTACAATTTGGATGATTATACAACTGATAGTACATTGCCCTTGAACTCAAATCTGAAATGGGTAACTCTCAGTTCACACATGAATGAGTTATTTATGGTTGATTTATCAGTTATCTAATTGATCACTGAGTAGATAAATCGCTACTAAACCTCCCACTAGTTCCTCCAACAATTGGAACTAGTTAAACTAACTTTAACTCAGATAAATTGAATTAATTAATTACAACTCAAAATAAACTCAACCAGGGCTCCTAAAAAGAAGGAACCACTCTACATGACTCAAGTTAGACCCTCAACTCGAATTAACTGAACCAATTAAGTCAAACTAACTTAGTTAACTTGTACAAGTTGACATGTGATGTGGAATTAAAATTTTCTTCTAATTTAATTCAAGGGAAAAGTAAATTAGAATCTTTCTTGGTGCCATTTTCAACAGATTCATACCATGAAATTGTTACCAAGTGGATACAAAATCTTGATGAATATATGGTTACAATTTTGGACCTTTTTTTGCTACATTTTCAGAGATATGGTCCAAGGAAATTAGGGTTCTTGTATACTCCAGAATTCAATCTCAAACTGGTGTCCCAAGGAAAATCATCATAACTTTCTTCTCAAGCATCAGATTTGAATTATGTAAAAAGTGACTGAAAATGTACATAATTTATTTTTTTTGGTATGAGTTTAAAGGTTGAAGGTTATAACAGTAACATGTGGTAGTTCATACAATTTTGCTCTACTGAAGGAGTCCATAATTAGGTTATTGTTAGATATTTGGAATAAATTACCTTGAAGAATCTAATATCGATTTAACTTGTGGGGTTGGAAAGAAGACATAGAGAGGTACCTTAGGATGAAATTTCAAACCTTGGGAGGCTGAAATTAAACAGATACAATAGTTTCAAGGTCAACCATATCAATAATCTCAAAATCAAGTTGTTAATAAGTGTGTATTTTTAAATTTGCATAAGTTTTGTTTGAAAAATCAGTTTGACGTTATTCAAAGGGAACATTGAAGAATAAATATCATTAATTTGTTCCAAAAATTCCTCCCAAACAAAAAAATTCTACACATGTTAAGCCTTCAGAAATATCTACTATGACGCATGAAGAAGAGGAAGAAATACAACATGATATACCAAAATTACAGGAACAAGTGCAATAATTTTCTATCAGAAAGAGTAACTGAAATTGAATTGGAAGATAAGATGGCTTATTTAGAAGCAAAAATAAAAAGGGACATGGAAGGTTTGAAGCATGGTTTAAAAGCATAAATGGAAGGTTTGAAGGAAGGTTTTGCAAAGTTTCTACAATAAATGCTTCCTAATTGTGACAAGGTATTCCATGAAACTCATGATGAGAACAAAAAAATGTGAATCATGATTTTAGAGACTCTAAATTTGGGTTGAAGTCCAACCATGTTCCAAAGATAGATATGAAGAAGTTTAATGACAAGGATATTGTAATGGATACTACAGATGGAGCAATTCTTTAATCTACATGATGTGAAACACAGAAAAAAGGTATGCATTGCATCTTTATATTTAGAACCCAATAAGTTTGTTTGGTACCGATGGCTTTGTTCTCATAAATCACTTTTCACTTGGGGAAATTTTTATGAAGGAATTGATAGCACATTATGAGGATACAAATATAAATACCTTCTTTAGCCAATTGATAAATCTCAAACAAAAGGGTTCAATGGCGAGGCACATTGAGGATTTCCAAAGATTGAATATCAAGGTAACTGATATTCCAAAGGGGCATCTGATTGATATCTTCATAGGGACTTTAAAGGATAACATCCAACGCGAGGTTCACCTTTGGGAACCTAATTCATTGGAGAATGTATTTATGGTGGAAATAAAAGTTTGAAAGCAAAATTATGGCAACAAGGAGGTCTACCATTCACAACTATAATTATGAAAGTGTTGCCAGTCCTAGCCTCCCACAACCTACAAGGTTTAAACCACAAAAAAATAGTTAAAAAAAGAGCAAAAGGGCTTTGTTAATTTTTTATAGAAAAATACACTGAAGGTCATAAGTGTGATAAGAAGAAATTTATTTATATAGATTGTGAAGATGAGGAAGAAAAGGAACAAGAAACATCAAAAGAAGAAGATATACATTAGGAACCAAACCCATGGGTTGAAAAATAATAATTGAATATAAACATATATTGTGATGCACTGGTATGAATTTCCACTACTCAAACTCTCAATATAGAAGGATATATCAAGAAAAACAATGTAATAGTACTGAATGATTTAGGTAGTACCCATAATTTTATTTATTGTAAGATAGCTAAGGATTTGACTTCATTTATCTATCCAGCAACAGAGTGTCAAGTGATGGTTGCAGATGGAGTAAATATATATTTCTTGAGTAAATGCCATAATATCAATCTAGCCATGGGGGAATATGTATTGAATATTCCAATTCTTTCCATTCCAATGGGTGGTACTGATGTTGTATTACAAGTCCAATGGTTACAATATTTGGGGATGATAACTTTTAATTTTAAAGAACCTTTCTTGAAATTTTTCTAGGAAGGAAATGAAATTCAATTAAGGGGTATCATAGGGGAACATGGGAAGATAATAAACTCTAATGGCACGAGAAATATTTTGAATAAATAAAAACGGGGCATTATTGCACAATTATGCTCACTAAATTTTCAAACATCTAAGTCATCCATTTCTCCAGATCTCCAAAGAGTCCTTGAAATAATTCCAAGGTATTTGAGACTCCCAAAAGGCTACCAATTATCCATGATAATGATCATACTGTTCACATGATTCTAGAAAGTGTTCATCCAAACATAATACCTTACAAATATCCCTATACCCATAAGAGTGAAATTTAATGTATGGTTGCAAAAATACTAGAGACTGGTATAATTCAACCTATCCAAAATTCTTTCTCTTCTCCAGTAGTATTGGTGCACAAGAAGGATGGATCATGGCATATGTGTCCAGATTATAGATAGCTCAACAAGCTCACTATTAAAGATAAATTTCTCATTCCTATCATTGGTGAATTTTTGGATGAACTACATGGAGAAATTTACTTCAGCAAGCTAGATATTTGTTCAGGATATCATCAAATTAGAATGAAGATAGAAGACATTTCGAAAACAACATTAAGAATCCATGAAGGTCATTATGAATTTTTGGTCATGCATTTTGGCCTTACTAATTTACATGCCTCATTTCAAGGTTTAATGAATTCCACTTTCAAACCCTTCCTTAGAAAATTTGTGTTAGTATTTTTTGATGATTACAACAAGTCTTGGAAATATCATGTTCAACATGTTGATAGGGTGCTCAAACTATTGGAGGAGAAATAACTATATGTAAAACCCATGAATTTTTTCTTTGGGGTATAGGAAGTGGAATATTTGGGTCATACTGTATCTCATGAGGGTGTTAAGGTAGACCCTAACAAAATTAAATCCATCAAGGAATGGAAAATCCCCACAACCTTAAGGCATATTCAGGGATTTCTTAGATTCACAGGGTATTATCGCAAGTTTGATAAGAATTATGGGAAAATAGTAGCACCTCTAACAACATTATTGAAGAAAGATGCATTTTTTGGGCCTACAGAAGAAATTAAGTCATTTAAACATATTAAAGAGGAAATGAGTCGAGTTCTGGTCTTAGCTACACCAAACTTCACAAAAACATTCATTGTGGAATGTGATGCCTCAGGAAATGGAATTGGTGTTGTTTTAATGCAAGAAGGAATACCTATTTATTTTAATTATCGTCCAGTCAAGGGAAAGTATTTACACAAACCTATTTATGAGAAGGAGATTTTGGAAATACTACATGCCATGAAACAATGGCACCTTACCTAATTGGAAGACACTTCAAGGTAAAAACAAATCATGATAGCATTAAATACTTCTTGGAGAAAATATTATCTTCATAAGAGTAGCAAAAATGGGTCACAAATATGTTGGGTTATGACTTTGAAACCATCTGCAAAAAAGAGACGTGAAATGTTGTTGAAGATGCATTCTCAAGAAGGGATGAGAATGTGGAGGCATTACTCTATGCCATTTTTATTATCCAACCTAATTGGATAATTGAAGAAAGGGATGAATGGAAGAATTACAAAGAGGTGTGGACACTCATTCAAAATTTGCAACAATATATTTGTGCATTTGATACATTTAAATGAAAAAATGATTCACTTTGGTACAAATATAGCTTATATATATGTAAGAACTCTCAAATCAAACAAAATTTTATTTTAGAATTGCACACCTCTCCTATAGGAGGGTACTTAGGATTTTTAAAAAATTACCATATGGTCAAGAAGGATTTTTTTTGGTATGGCCTTTAATATGATATTCAGAAGTTTGTGGAAGAATGTTTAGTTTTCCAAAAAATAAAGTTGAGATAATTAAGACCCCAAGTCTTACACAACGATTTTCCATTCCAAGTCAACATTGGGAGGAGGTCTCATTGGATTTTATCACAGGTTTACCCAAGTCCGAAGGAAAGAGTGTCATCATGGTGGTAGTTGATAGACTTACCAAGTATGCACACTTTTGTGCACTATCTCATCCTTTCAAAACCAATATAGTTGCTACTGTATTTGTGGAAATAGTTCAAAAACTACATAGAACCCAAGATTATTGTAAGTGATAGAGATCCCATTTTCATTGAAAATATTTGGACGGGGTTATTTTCTTATCTTGGTACCCAATTAGCTCATAACTCATCTTATCATCCTCAATCTAATGGGAAAAATGAGATAGTGAACAACTATTTGGAAGGATATCTTCATTGCTTTATATTTGATAAAAAAACACAATGTTTCAAGTGTTTACCTCTGGTATAATAGTGGTATAACACTTCCTTCCATACCGCAACAAAAATGAACCCATTTATGGCACTTTATGGATATCATTCATTGTCCATCACATCATATTTAAGAGAAATTTTTAAGGTTCAAGCATTGGATGATCACATCGATCATAAATAACAAGTTCTCCAACTCTTAAAGGATAACCTGACTTAGACACAAAATCAAATGAAACAACAAGCAGATCAACATTACAGTGAAAGAGGTTTTGACATGGGAAATTGGTTATTTTTACGGTTATAATAATACAAACAAATGTCCCTTAAGCAAGCTAAGAAGGATAATAAATTATCACCCAAGCATTATGGCCCTTACAAGGTGTTGCAAAATATTTGTACTATGGCATACATATTGTAGTTTCCTGCATATTCACGAGTAAACCTATTTTTCCATGTTTCATGCTTAGGTGACAAGGTCCTAGTTAAAACTATATTTTCAAAACTTGACGAGGAAGGAAAAATCATATTGGATCCTGAAGCAATCATGGAAACAAGAATATGATAGCTACGAAATTGATTAATTTCGAAGTATATCATTAAGTGGAAGAGCTTACCTACTAAAGATTCCACATGGGAGGATGAGTATTTTATACGGAAGCATACAAAATTATTCAAGTATATAGGACAACACTTTTTTTAAGGAGAGAGGCATGTTAGGTCCCTATAATACTAGTGTAGTCCTCATATTTTTATTGTTATGCCCCACAGAAGCACATTATTGTTATTGTTGTGCCCTTACATTATTATTATTATTATTATGTATGCCCTAATTATATTTTGACCCTTTAGACTCCTATGTATACTGAGGTCTTGTCATTTGAATCATCCAAGAATTGTTCATTTATGTGATGTAAAGGGAGGTTACCCCCTCAAAGTGGCTTATTATCTTGTCATTTATCTATATTTTATTATATTTCTGTGTTATTTTGATATAGATACATAAAAAGTAAGAAAAATAAATTAGGGTGTGTTTTATGGTTCATTGAATGTGTTATAAAAGTTGTAGGTTACAACACCAGGCCTTTATGGGTCTTAACTGAAAGTGTTATTTTTCTATGTATCATAAAGAAAAGAAAATTGTTGCTAGAAAGATAATTGAGGAATGACTAAAGGTATCAATAGACAACCTCTATAAGTTCACCAGATAGGGATAAAGAGTATGATTCTAAGCGGGGAATGATGAGGAGAGAAACTGAAAACCAAAATAACCATGAACATTAGAGGAAATTTCAGCCTAAAAGTGGCTTCCTAAGGAAAAATCAAGAACTTAATAAAAAATGGCACGTAGACAGATTTTAATATTATTTTACTTTTATCAATGTTCCATAATATTTATTAACATGAAATTTAATTGAAAAAAAATCATATATTATTTCTAATTATTTACTTTTATCGAAATCCCTCAATATATGGCATTTTTATTAAAATAACTGTGTATAAATATTTTATATTTAAATTTAACTATCTATATTTAACTCCGAAATCTGGTAATTTGTCTCTAATACATTTTTTAACTATTAAATTATTTTATATTTAACTATTTAACTATTTTATATATTTAACTACGTTTTAATTGTTTAACTATTTTATATTTAACTATAATTGTATTTATTTTTAATTATTTAACTATTTGATATTTAACTATAATTTTCTATATTTATATTTTATGTTTAACTGTTTATATATATTTTAAATTTAAATTTTTTTTGGTGTTTTTTTTGCCATGGTTAGTAATGTCAAATGGGCCGACATTTTAGTTTATATTTTTTTACTAAAATCAAGATTTACATTGCATTAATAACTTTTTCGATAATATAATTCATATGGGTAAGGTAGGTAAATTAAATTAATAAAATATTTCATGAATACCCAAATTAATAATAAAGTATTTCATCGATACCTAAATTAACCATAAAATATTTCATAGATGCCCAAATTAAACAATTTAAAATTATTTAGGACATGTACCTCTTTTTAAATTTAAAAGATATTGATTGGTTTACATATTATGGCATGGGAATTACGTGAAAATTTCATGGACACTTTTAGGATGAAATTTCCTCTAAAATTTTACAAGTGGTTCGTAGTCTAAAAGAAAACTTATACAATGTTAAATCTAATCAGTAAAATGGTCTAAGGCCTGGGATGAATAGGAAGATATAAATGGGTAAATAATCAAGAAATTATATGAAAACAAAGGCATCATGAAATTTGAAAGAACTCATAATAAAAGTTTAGGAATGAGTCTCCATATATAACATAATCGTTGATTTTTATTGAAAGTCAAGCACCCAAGTTTAAAGAGGACTTGGAAAAACAAAAGTCAAGGAGCAACACTTTTGTGTCTAAGAAAAAAATAATTGAATCCAAATAACAAGGTGAATTTAAAAATATCATACCTCCAAATTTGGATGGAGAAACTGAGGAAGAGGCAAAAACCTGGCTTCTAAACATGTCAAAATATTTTGAAGCCTATAATTACCCTAGTAGCCTGGAAGAGATACAAGATACATATCAATTGACTAGAAAAATAGCTTTGTGGTGGGAAGAAAACAAAGTGATAAATGAAATTAAATGAAAAAACATTACTTGGAAACTATTCAAGAAGGAATTCAAGAAGTACTTAATAGAGAGTTACTACGATGAGAAAGGTAGGGAATTCCATGAATTAAGACTAGGTCAGTTTACAATGGAAGAAATTGTGAATAAATTTATGAGTTTGTTGTGGTATGCGTCATATCTCGAGGAAGATAAGGAAAAAATTCAAATTTTTATCAATTGTTTACCATTTTCCTACAAAGAGAGAATTTAATTTTATAAGCCGAAACTAATGGATGAAACAATAAGAAAAAAAATTGTGCTACACCCAAAATAAGTAGAAAAGTGATAACTCTAAGAATTGGCTAGCAAAGAAGAATGCAAAATTAATGTTAAAAAGAAAGGATTTAAGAAACTTGAGTTATTCAATACTTCTAAAAGTGTTCAAGGGGGGATTACACTAGGAATATGAATCCACAAAGAAATATGAATTAGGGAAGTGGGTAAGTAATAAGAACAAGGAATCGAAAATTTGATGGATCTACAAGGCCGCCAATCAAGTGTTGGGGTTGTAATAAAATCATTTTTGGAGGATTTGCCAACAAAATCCTTTGAATAAAAATATAGCAATGCATAATATATAGGAGGCCTATATAGTAAATGATTTCTCTTGTAATATACCAATGATCAATGCAATGTTGGACGATAAATAGGTTGACCATGAATCCACCATAGTGGAAATTCAAGTTAAAATCTTTGGAATTTTTTTTATTTTTGTTAATTGATAAAGACTCTAGTTTGAGTTATATTTCTCCTTCTATGTTTGAAAATGTGGTCTTAAGAAGAAAAAAAACCTTGGTTAGTGCAATTAGTGACAAGAACCAAAAGAAAGGTTACCAAGATTAGAAAAGACTGATCAATAGACTTAAAAGTATTGAACACTAAGCTGAACTTGAATATTCTAATTTTAGGATCATATTATATCCTTATTGGCATGGATAGGATAGAACAAAAAAGGGTAGTCTTGAACTGTTTGGGAAAATTTACATGTGTTAATGATGAAGGGTTAACTTGTATGCTAAAAGGGATACCAAGGGCCATTTTCGTACGGAAAATATTTTCCTTACAATTAAATAAATGTGCTCGAAAGGGATGTATATTGTTTTTAATTTAGATTGAATATCATTTTAAAGGTAACCAAAAACCTTCCATAGCATATTATCCCATCCTAGAAAAGTATAGAGACGTTTTTCCTGAGGAAATCTCGGGCCTACCTCCACGAAGGGACATAGATTTCACTATATACCTTATTCCTGGATCAGACCCAACATCTAAATATCCATACAAAATGAGTGTTCCAGAATTGATGGAATTGAAAATGCAATTGCAAGATGTTATACACAAAATATATTATACCAAGTGTCTCACCTTAGGGTGCACTGATCTTATTTGTGAAGAAGAAGGATGGAATCTTTATACTTTGCATAGACTACCAACAACTTAACAAGATACCAATAAAGAATAGATATTGATTACCCATGATTGATGATCTGTTTGACCAGATCAAGGGAGCCACTATCTTTTCAAAGATTGACTTAAGATCTGGTTATCATCAAATTAGAATAAAAAATGAAGATTTTCATCAGACAAATTTCAGGGCATGGTATGGGCATTATGAGTTCATTGTACTCCCTTTAGGACTCACAAATTCACTTACCACTTTTATGTATCTCATGAATAGTGTACTCAACCCATATTTAGAAAAAAATGGCATTGTGTTTATCGATGATATCTTAGTCTATTCAAAGAATAAAGAGGAACATGATCAACATTTGCAGACAATTATTCAAACACTTAGATAAAATGAATTGTATGCCAATTTTAGTAAATGTGAGTTTTATCAAACATGAATTCATTATTTGGGGCACTTTATATCTGAAGAGGGAATTGTAGTAGATCTAGAGAAGGTAAAGGTCATTATGGAATGGGAAATTCCTAAGGATGTCGATAACATCATATCCTTCATGGGTATCATAGGTTGTTATAGGAGGTTCATAGAGGGGTTTTATAAATTATCCTACCCAATTACTTACAGAAGAATGGAACTAAATTTGACTAGAATAAAAAATGTCATGAGAATTTTGAAAAAGTGAAGCAATTATTGTCTACTACCCCAATTTTAAAGATAACTGACCCAAAAAAATACTTTGTAGTCTGTATTGAAACATGTAAAGAAGTTTTGAGTGGGGTATTAACACAAGAAGGTCATGTGGTAAGATATGAATCTCACGAAATTAAATACCATGCGAAAAGTTATGCAACCCATGATCAGGAATTGGTAGTTATTATTCATGCCTTGAAAATGTGGAGGCACTATCTTTTTGGGAGGAGATTTCAACTGAAAACTAATAATATTAGCCTTAAATATCTCTTTGTACAGCCAAGATTAAATGCTAGGTAAGCCTTGTGGTTTCCATTCCTTAATGAGTTTGAATTCGAAATAAAACACATTAAGGGAAAATAAAATAAAATAGCAGACACAACTAGAGGGAAGTTAAATCAGAATTTTGTTACTTCTGTAAGTAGTTGGAAAAAAAATTGACAAAAAAATTGAAGATACTTATAGATTTTTATGAGGAATATGTTAAAATCAAGGAAAAAATTAAGAAATCAGATCATCAAGATGAGGAAGAAAATTATTTTTTTGTTAATGAAGAAAGTTTGTTGATGTATAGAAATAGAATTTATATACCTAATGATAAAAACAAAAAATTGTTTATCCTTGATGAGTTACATAAAAAGCATATTGTTGGACATCTTGGCTATCATAAATTAATAACCATGTTAATAAAATACTTTTGTTGGTCTAATATGAAGTCAGAAACAACAAAATATGCAACAAAGTGTTTAGAATGTTAGTAGGTTAAAGCTTCCGACCAACATCCGGTTGGATTATTATAGCCTTTACCCAATATAGAATGGAAATGGGAGGTAATATCCATGGATTTTATCATTGTTTTGCCAACAACCATATAACAACATGACTCTATAACAGTTATAGTGGAAAAAATTAGTAAGGAAACACATTTCATACCTATAAAATCTACTTTCAAAGCCATTAATATAGCATAGATATTCATGAGGGATATCTTTATATTACATGACATGCCTAAGAATGTAATTTTAGGTCGTGTTGTGAAATTTACCTCTAAGTTTTGGAAAGGTTTGTTCAAAGGCATGGGTATGAAACTAAAATTTAGCATATTTTATCATCCATATAATGATGTTAAAATGGAAAGGACCAATCAAATCCTTGAGGAAATATTGCGGATGTATGTTATTGATAGAACCTCTATGTGGGAAGTGTTAGTATCCTATAGTCACAATAGTTAGAAAACAAGTTTTGTCTTTCAAGTTTATTTGAAAAATGTATATAGGTTTGACTATGATATTGTAGAAGATCAACCTATGGGTCTTAGTTTAGAATAAAATTTTCATTATCAGTATAATTATGTCAAAGTGAGTGAAGAGTCATAAAAATGGTCTTTTATATCCTAAGAGGTCGAGTTAAGTGGGTATAGGGTCATGTTTCATCAAAATATCATGAGTGAGGTCATGTTGCCATGTCTTATCATCATTACCATAGATTTGTAGGGTCCCTTAGGTTATTTAATGTGTCAAATCACAATCATCCATGACACCACTTTGGTACAATGGTTAGGAGGACAACGTTGTGCTTCTGACAAGTGTTGCACAATCATCATTCAAGTTCAAAATCATAACCATCGCCCATCAAATTCGCATTTAACCACCTTGGGAGTTCAAATGAATGGTTAATATTCATAAATATCTTAGATCCCTCTTATTTCTCCATCAGAATATTCCTATATGGTTATTGGAGTTCGTTGTGTAAAATAGGCAGGGGAAGTGCTATGCTTGTAAATAGGTGTTGCACTCACACACAAGCATTGTGTTTTGTTCAAAACAGTAGTGAATTTCTCATTCCATATGCAAATTCTACATTTTTATTGAAACCTTTATTTTTCATGTTGTTCAAATTACTTCCCTGTGCTCAGAAAATGCATTAAACCCCTGCAAATATCTAACTTTCTAGCTCATTGTGTTTTTTAGAAATTTCACTATGCTTTTCCTTTGCGTTGGGTTTTTATGTTTTTACCCTCATAAAAGACCCAAAAACTTGTCTCCACCTTTATATTGATATATTCCATGCCATTCAATTTATTTAAAACTTCTTACCTAATCCTTTCTTTCCTCAGAAGTCAAGAAAACTCTTCTTCCTTCATGCGATGTGCTTTTGGCGTTGCGCCCATGTTTCTAATTCTGTCTTTGTGACCGAGAAGACACTAGTTGTTATTTTGGTTTTTGAGAGGTGAGTTGTGTTGATGATTTTTTTTATAGATTTTTTCATCGTCAATTGTCACAAAACCCAAATTTGGAGCTCCATTTCATTACTGTCATCCAATTTTTTGAACTAGATAATTCTACACTGAGATTGCATTCTAGAAACCCTAGAGAATACCTCTGTTGTGAAAAATCATATCAACCCCAGAAAAAAGAGAAATAAGGGAGGAGTCATTGTTAGGTTTGAACCCCAAGACCTCGCCTTGATCAATTCAGACCCAATAATCAGATTTTCCTTTGATCAGGATGGATGCATCATGTTCTATGAAAAAATCCAAGGATATAATGTAAAACTCACTAAGGATTTTGCTATGAATTTCTTTGGGTTGGAGGCTAAGATTGGATAGCTCACCTTTCCATTTCAAATGTCATTATATTAGCTGCAAAAGAGATTCCCCTTCAGGGAGAGCAGTGGTTCAAGGGCATGCCTCTTGACATTTCCAATTATAAATATTTTTTGAAGCCTGAGTATAGAGATAAAGGGTATGGAGCCATTGTCTATAAAGAGTATTTACTTGAGCCCTACATCAAGCTTTTGCAAGTAATTCATATATAATTTATTTGTGAGGAAAGGTTTGTGAGGATCTATCAGTACCATTTTATACTTTTGACTCACTTTAGAGGGAATATCCCCTTGAATTTTCCCTTCTATCTGTTTAGAAGTCTTAGAAAAATGGTAGACAAAGTGCAGGGAAAAAAAATCCAAGTGGAACCTAGTATTTTCCACTTCTCTTTGACCAAGTTGTTGGTATTGGAGGAATTGAATAAAATGAAACAAACATGAAATATTTCCTATACTCGTCGAAGTTGATAGTTGACCTAACAACTAGCTCTTGCAACAAGAAAGAAACACCCACATCAGTGGAAATAGAAATACAATAACCAATTGGAAGTTCTGTGAAACTTCCCTCAGTTTTAGTTCATTCATCAGAAAAGAAGAGGTAGGAAGTTTCAATTTTCTTCTGAAGTAGTGGATGTCCCAAAGAAGCCCCTAACAAGATCTATTACAAATATTTTTTCCCTTGGAGCATACATTTGAAGCCGTAGAAACTATATGAGAAGATGATTTTCCTGATGATAAAGAAAATAAATTTGCACAACTAGAAGAGCATCTAAAGAAGGCACACATGGTTATTGCACAGATCCAACAGGACAATAGGGAATTGAAGAAGGTTTCTCTGGAAAGGAAAAATAGGATTAATAAGGAAGAACCAATGAAAAATGATACACCATCTGTCACCAAATATAAAGGTAAAGAGAAGATAGTAAAATAGGATATTCAAGATGTAAAAACTCCAACAGCTAGAATCACTATATGTTTAGCTAGATAATTGCAGATCCAGGAAGAGAATACAATGCAAGAAAAGAAGAAGACAAAGAGGAATGAGGGGCAACATACTTTCAACAGGTTGAGGATGTAATTGAAGAAATCCCATGGCGAAAGTGTTGAACTTAAGGAGGAGGATGAAATGGTTAGGAAAAAGGTGAGTGACCTTTTGGACATGTATGAGGCAGTAATGGAAAATGCTAAATATATGTTGAAGAGGTCTCTCCCACAACATAGGTAGCTGAAAAACATATGCAGGCAGAATATTACCATGAGGAGGTAGTTGAGGGCTTCCAAGAAGCAGTTTAAGGAAATACTTGAGAAGGATAGAGGTAATTTGGACCTGTTGGCTGAAGCAGCCAAAGTTTGAATGCAAAAACAGGAAAAACAAAGCAGTTTTGATTTTTGGTTTTTTTCCTAAGTATTCTTGATAAATGTGATTGAGGTTAAGAGGTCATATTTTGCATGAATTATCTCTTACAAACACATTTATTTAGAATTCTTAAGTGAATTTTTAAAATAAGAAGCTCAAAAAACAATTTTGTATCCTAGCCAAGCAGTAGGGTTAGGGTTTTGAAGTAAAGGTGGAAGTTTTATCATTTTTGGTGAATAGGGGCTTGAATGAGGTCCGAAGCATGGTAAACATCATGGAAAAATCATTACCAAGATATGAAAATTGTTCAAATACCTCACTATTGATTAAAACCTGTGGAGGACATGTGGCGCTACGCTTTCTCACTGGCATTGCACTTTTGTTGTAGGTGAAATTTAGAGAGTTGGGGACTTTGTGTGATGAAATAAAGTTTCTAAGGAGGAAGATGACAATGTCCAGGCCTTTTGCGCACATGTTTTAGTCATCGATAAAATCAGGGAGTAACCGAAGCTACTTAAACCATGGAGCATTGTGATTTTATGTTGTGTTTTGTGTTTATGTTGAACTAGGAGGTTGCGCAACACCGACGTTGCACTTCCAAACAATGATAATTTTGACCGATTTTTTCATGTAAAAAAATATTTTAATTTGTTTTATGCTCATGGTAAATGTTATGAGGCATATAAGGAATTATAAGCTCAATTTAGACTTAGTATTTAGTGTAAATTTTCTTGAAAAATATTTGGTCAAACAATTCCTAATTTTCAGAAAAACAATTCTATGTTATCTACGTTAGCTAGAAACAAAAATCCTATTAAGGAATTTGGTTCCTAGAGGTGGGAACATATTTGTTTTAGTCTATTTATGTTGTAATTTTTATGAAGCAACGGGTTGGTCAGGTTTGAGAAGAAATAACATTGTGTGTATTGTATTTTATTGATTTTCCAGTGAATGAAAATACAAAGGTGTGATTTACAAGGATTCATGTGTCAACTCTCTATGGTGATGTGATTTTCCCATGTTATAAGCTTACCTTATTTTATTCCATACCTTGAATGTATTTCTCCATGTTTTTTAAGATGACAATTTATCTCTTAATTCATTTAAAAAGTGATATGATTTAGTTTTCCAAGCAATCTATGTTTTCTTCTTAAAACAAAATTTAGAATTTATAGTTTGATTCTCTATATTTTGTTTTCATCATTATTATACTCACCCTCCTACAGAAAATTAATTTGATTACACCACCATGACTGCCTAAATTTCCCCTATATAATACCACTCATCTATTCATCCTATCACTGGAAAATAATCAACTTGAAATGACTCCATTCCAAATGGATATGTCTTCTCTCCTTCCAGCAAACCTTTAAAACTTATACCCCACTGAGCAACATACCTAGCCTATGATCTATGTGACTAAAAATTTCAGAGATATATCCCTCTCTAAAGTTGGAAGGGCTAGATTCCAACTTCCAAGTGGTTTGTTGTTACCTCTGAGTTTCTCTCCTCGACCTGGAGAAATTATGGAGTGCTAATAGGAATATTATCTGCATTTAGCTGAATTTTCTTACAATAATGGTTATTAAACCTCCCTAAATATTATCCATTTTGAATTATTGTAAGAGAAATAGTGTAATTTTCCTTTAATTTGGGATCATACTCAAGATAGATTGGTTTTAGGACCAAATATGTTAAAAGAAATGGAGGAAATATTCAAACAGGTGAAAAAAAAGATGAAAACATACAAGTTACCCAGATTTAAAGAGATTTCACAAACAGTTTGATGTTCAACCATGTTTATCTGAAAGTGATGTTATCCTCCTGTATTCTACAACATCACTAGGTGACTATGGATTTTCTACTATCTACTGAAAACAAACATTCCTTGACTATCATTTTATTTTCAGAAATCTCACTGCCTTCATTATCCTCATTTAACCTATTTTCACTATCTCTCATTTTTCCTCTCTCTCAAACACCCTCTCACTCTGAAATTCCATGTTTTTACCATAAAAATTCCCCATTTTTGCCTTTTCCCCTACCTAAAACCCCATTCCCATTACCTAAAACCCCATTTAAACCCTCCTTTTCACTCCAATCCTCATTCCCCTTCAAAACAATGAAAAAACCCTTTTTCATTGTTTTTGAATAAGTTTTATATTTCATTTGGGCCCCACTATTTAAAATAATACCCTGTTTTATTTTAAATACCCGACACCCATCATATGCTTTAAGCCCTCACTTTAAAGCCTTTAAACTCCGCTATAAACCTTAAACCCCCCACTTCTTTAAAACACCCGACACCTTCATATTTTAAACTCCCGTCATAGACTTTACCCTCACTCTCATAAGACCTAGACCCTAACCCTTTAAAGTGCTTCTGCTCTTTGATATACCTGGACCCCGCTTTACAAAGACCCCAGTCCTATTTAAAACCCAAGCCCCACACCATAATAATCCCTATGCTCCATATACCCCGGGCCCCACTATCTATAACTACCTGTCGGTCCATTCACTGCCCGACCACCATTGGATCGACTCCTTCTAATCCGACGACCCTCATCACTTATCGCACATTCAAACGCCCGGGAGTTAAAACCTTTCAAACATGCGATATGGGCAGTTTTATTACCGTCCCTTCCCTCCACGTGTCATCCCCTCTATAGTATCACGTCCCTTCGCCCAAAACCACATCACCACTCTCATCCCATGCGATAAACTGCCCATCGCTCCTGCGCTATAAAATTAAAACCGTCAACCCATTCAAACGCATAAACCCATGTGTCTCTACGATAAGCCCCCATCCTTCATTTACGCCCCGAAAAATGCTTCCAATGACCTGCTAAGCCATAAACAGATGTAGAATGGCCACAAACCTTCATTTCTTGGACTCGTCCCACAACACAGGTTTTAAATATACAATTGTTTTTAATGTGCAGGTGATTATACCGGACGAAAATGCATAAATCGCGTTTCTAAGGTCCAAGAATTGTCTAAACAGGTCATCTGGGTGATGATAAAAAATGACTTGTTTCATCTAAAGGATCAAGAGTGTGGGATCAATCAGAGTCAGCAAGTTTTCAATCAAATGACAGAGAACAAGATAAGAGAAAATAAGAGAACGTTTACAGTGGCAGTCAAAGATTAAAGGTTTAAATCATAAGTTAAAGATGAAAATCATGATTAAAAGACAAAGGTTAAGGATGAAGCACAGTCAAAAGAAGTTTAAAAGAAAGATCAAAGAATCAAACATTCAAGGGAATAAATAAATAAATAAATAAATGAAAAAAGAAATAAAGGAGAAAACAGTAAGACAGACAACGAGAGACAAATCCAAGTTTTAAAGACTAAACAGGGTTTAAAGAATAAATCAAAGGCAAACTAGGAAAGAAGGCATATCCGAATGACAAGGAAAAACAAAAATTACTTCTTCAAAACATATTTTGCCACCTACAACCTAAATTCACTTTAATAAAAGCAACTATAGTTATTGAAACATTCAAAGATATTTCCCAGCTACTCAACAGTTATTGTAAAAGTTAATGAAAAGCCTTAAAAGTAAAAAATATCCTAAAGTTAGCTCAAAAGTTAAGTTAAAAATTATTGTTACAGTGAGTTAGTCACAAATATTTTTCCTTGGGCCTTGCATGGTCTCAAAGGTCAAGATTACATTAAATCTATAATAAATACTATTTTTTCACCCTAGGTTAGGGCAACCTCCTCATTTTGCAGATAAATACTACATGTATTGTTCATTTTTAGTGTTGGTTGGTTGGATTCTTAATTAGAGGATTGGATGCTAGGCTGGATTTGATCAGACTCTAAGCTGCAAAGGTTATTGCACTGGAGTAATGTAACTGTTTTGAACATAAAAAATACAAGCACGTTCACAAGATTCTTAAGCTATTTTAATGGTGATGTTATCCTTCTTTGTCATTGTTTCTCTTCTGTTTTCCATATTTTCCATCATTTCTCTGATAAAAGAACAAAATTTTTAGATTAATATATGTTGTCTTGGCACCTTAATTCTATCTGCTTCTTTCATCTTAATGTTTTCTTCTACAAGGTTTGATTAGAGAATTCAAGGTCGTCCCGCTCTTTAGTTCCACCTAGCTTGTTGCTTTGAATTTTACTTAGTAGAGTAAAGCCAAAGAAGTTTATGGTTTTCCCTGTCCTTTGGTTTTTCTTTACATGTTATTTTCAAGGCCTTCTTTGAAGTTTACTTAATAGAGTCCAGCCAAATAATTTTATGGTTTGCCTTGTCCTTTGGTTTTTCTTAAACTGTTGCTTTGAAGGCATTCTTTGAAGTTTGATTAAATAATTCAGGGGTATCCTGCTCTTTAATTTCACTGACTGTTATCTTAAATGTTTTCTTTGCCTGAAAGTAATAACTAGAGAATTCAGGGGTGTCCTAATCTCTAGGATTGCTGGATTGTTGTCTTAAGGTTTACCTAGTAGAGTCTGGCCAAAGAAGTCTATGGTTTGCCCTGTCCTTTGGTTTTTATTAAACAATTACCTAAAAGGATTTTATTGTTTAAGTATAGTTAAAGGATTCTTAATTTCCCTTTAGTTTTACTGATTTCACAACTAACTGTCATTTCATATTTCATCTAATCTAAAATATCCACTTGATATAGTTAGCTTTCCCTATGAAAATCCTTGAAGAGTTGATGAACAATTAAATCCTTTTATGACTCCATCGCCCAATGGATTAATTCTTCTCACAGTCTATATATTCAACTGAAACGATCAATCAATTAAT
Source organism: Pinus albicaulis (assembly GCA_034641835.2). Taxonomy (NCBI): domain Eukaryota; kingdom Viridiplantae; phylum Streptophyta; class Pinopsida; order Pinales; family Pinaceae; genus Pinus; species Pinus albicaulis. The sequence goes on from CM076576.1 coordinate 922,963,520, forward strand.
CAAACAATCTATCAACTAATCAAAACAAAACAAATCGTCCTAGAACTTCATAACTAGCCTGAAATCAGAAAACATAAGCATAAAGATAAATCATTTTCATCACAAACATAGCGAGAGCCCTCTCTGAGTCCAAGAAGGCTAGGTCCTTGGACTCCAAAGTGGTCTGATGTGGTTCCCTGCAGAGTTGTTCCTTCCAATCTTGCATGTTAGTATGAATATTTTGTCGGAAAAAGACCACTTTAGCTACGCATAACAAATAGCCCTAACATAAAATATGGCTGCCAATATCTTCAAATCTGCAGTTAGTTGATCAAGATAAATGCTGCACAAATCCATATCTATGCATAAAAAGATATTAAGCAGTAAAATAAGGTTTTACTCCATGCATCCAATAGACGAGACAAGAACAATAGTTTTTTGAAAGAATTTTTATATTAAGGGTACCTGAGAGGAAAAAAAGAAAGGTGTTTCCAATTCTCCTCAATGGGATGGGTTTTTGAAAGTCCTCAGCGCTTCAGATCTAGCATTTCTCTCTCTTGTTAGTGTAGAAAACCCAGACAAACATAGAACTCAAAGGGAGCTCACAAAGCAAAAAGTAGAGAATGTGACAATGATAATGGCTCAAAGTCAGACCAAGAGCATAGATCCAGAGTGATCTAATGAGCAACAAAAAGTGACAAATGAATGAGAAAACCCTTCTATTTATAACAAAATTTCATTCTAGATCTTGGTGTATGATTAAAATAATATTAACCAAATCTAGATCCACCTTTTATGGAATATTTTATTATATTTGTTGGAGGGAAAAGGCATTTGACTTGGATCAAATCCCTTTATTTGTAAATAATAAATAAATAAATGATTTATTTATTATTTAAGGAAGTGGTTGAATGATAATTAAATAAATAGTGATTTATTTAATTATTTATAAATGATTTAGTCATATTTAACAAGGAATATTATTTAAATAGGATTTAAATAATTATTCCTAGAATTTAATAAGATAAATAAGTATTTATCTCATTAATTTCCTTGTTTTGGGTTAAATATAACTTGGAATAATAATTAAATTATTGCTTAATTAATTATTCCATGAGGAAAATTAAACAAATAAAGATTTGTTTAATATTTCCTTTTGGGGTTTCCTATTTGGACCATAAACAACCTAATAAATGTGTTTTATTAAGTTATTTTACATAGCGAAAGAAATTTTACTTAGGGTAAAATTGGTCTTACATGGTGTACTTGGGTCCATCTAATGATAATAGGTTAGATGACCAAAAATGGTGTAACATTGCAAATCACGGGGAGCCAACAAGAGAAACCTAAGAAAAGTACTCTTAGACTTGGTATTTGTGCCAAGTTGTCACCCAAATTTTGTGGACCTTTTGAGGTGTTACCAAAGTTAGGTCAAATTGCTTATCAGCTTGCTCTGCCAACAAGCATAAAATTTCATGATGTGTTTTATGTGTCTTTACTTAAAAGGTATGTACATGATCTAACCCACATTATTGATTTTAATGTGGTATAGGTATAACTAGAGGGCAAGTTCCTGGCAGAAGGTTTATGCATACTAGACCGAAGGGAAGTCTCTCTCTAAAATAGAGTCATAGCCCAAGTCAAAGTACAATGGAAACACTTCAGCTCGGAGGAGCTAACTTGGGAATTGAAAGATTATGTTAGAGAAGAATATCCATATTTATTTTGAGTCTGGGTTGACTTCCAAAGCAATACACCAGGATGATGTCAAACTCGGGTGGTGGGGAATGTGATATCCAATACTTAGTATTATTTTTGAATTTGTATATGTCAAATTTGATGATGTTGTGAATTTAAGAATTGAATGAAGCTGGTTTATCAACAACATTTTTTTTTTAGTTGCTTAATGTAAATATGTTATTTTAATTTATTAATAAAAAATATGAAAAATAATGTTGAGGTTTCAAATGACTAAATACAAGTTATGTGATGCAAGCAAATGATTGGTTTGGTCACCCTTACATGATGTAAGACCTAGAAATCTAATTTGAGAATTATATTATTAAACATGGAATATATATTAATCAATGACTCCCCTATATAGACATGACACTATATTAGGAGTTGGGGAGAGTGGATCTCATTAATGAGCAAAGTAACTTCCTACCACCTAATAGATAAGGGAGGAGGTAGTGACTAACTGTTAATAGATTCTTGAAAATGGTTTTTTTGTCTGGTACTGCATTAGACTCACAAGGATAGTGGTATTGAGGGTGAGGAGGTACAAGAGACAAAAATAAAAAGAAAATAGGGTATTCTTCTTGCAACCCATTGAAGCTCGAGGGACTCATCCGTGAGGAAGATTCAAATTTGGGAGGAGTGTTGAAGCTCTAATATTATTTTCTAGGAAACTTAGCAAGTCGGTATTTATAGACATTTTACAAGTTGTTTGATATTGTATGTTTTACTTATAATTTTTTGTTGTGATATGTATATTAATATCTTTTATACAAATTGAAAATATTTGAAAAAAGGAACTACTAGAGTTTTGTACATTTTTACATATGAATGATAAAATAAAACATAGATATATTCTCTAAGTGTTTTTAGAAAATTGTTCCAATGTTTACTTTGTTCATAAAGAAATAAGTATTATATTGCAAATACTGAAAAGAATGTGTTTCTGTTGACTACATAATTATTACTTTGAGAAATTTATGATAGATAATTTTTTTCATAATACATTGATGATGCCTATTTATCAAATTTCTGGTACATGGGTAAACATGAGGAAAAAAAATTAACTAGAATTGAAACTAGATAGTAAAGCCTAAATTTAAGTGCAAACAGAGAAAGCATGTAAGAGTTCAAGAGAGAAAAAAATAGGGTATTCATTATCATTTTCAAAAGGAATGGAAAATCTATTTTTTTATATATATATAAATTGAGGGGCGGTAGCCAACCTCTACAGTTTTACATGAAAAAGAAAGGAACGCATCAATGGGTAAAATTATATTATAGCAATTATACCAAAATTGCATCAACCAATGCAAACATGGAAAGCTATCAAGAAAAATATATTGGTAATTTATAAAATAACAGAGGAAAGAAAATTACAGTCCATATAAGTTAAGGAAACAATCCCTTCGAGTTATCAAACAAAACCTAGTATACAATGTTAACCATAAGGAACTTGGTGTTAACTAGAAGGTCGAATTGAACCTATTATATAAGAAAAATAGAACAATACACATTGACTGAAGGCTTCCAACCTTGGTTTTTTTTAGCAATAGAGATATGATATAAATTCACTTAAAATTAAAGTTCCTCTCAGGGTAAAAATATGGAGAATTCCCAAAATAATCAATTCAGAGTAGAATTGGTGTCTCGTTCCCTAACGAGAGAAATACACACACACTCACACACACACACACACACACACACAAGAAGTTTTATATAGAAGTGACCAGAGAGTGCAAGCACATATGACCTCAAAGAGAGAAATTCAATACATTAAGGGCATTAAAGGGTTCTGAATTGATTAAAAATACATCAAATATGCCAAGGGTTAGTGTACCTAGAAAACTCCAACTATACAAAATTTGAGTTATGGTTTAACTAAATAAATTATTGACAACAAGGAAAACAAATGAACAATTAGAAGAATATTTTACCTAAGGAAAATTCCATGTTCGAAACCCCATATTCTCTACCTATAACATATGCAACTATGTCTAAATGGCTAAAAAAGGATAAAAAGTTAAAAAACTCGAGAAGGGTTAAAACCTTGTACATTAAATAAATTATACATCAGAAAGTACAACTTCAACACAACATTTACATAAGTGGCCTCTTACATTAAGAATTAACTAATTCCATGCAAAACCTATGTTGTGCTATGCTTTCAAGATTTAAACCCTAATTCGTAAATACCTAGGAAATAAACAATGAGTGTGAGAAATTCACTAAGGGTTTTTCACTTTTAAAGAAAAGGAAAATATAGTATTACCAGTTGAGAGAAAACCCTTGTCGATGGGAGGCCGAAATTAACTCTACATATACATATTGAACCTACATACAAAAGGAAAATTGTTAATACAAAATGCCGTATACAAGGAAACATAAAACAAAGTCTACCTGGATAGAAAGGGGAATGATTAAAAACACTTGCAACAAGTTTAGCCAAACCAAGAGCCATCTAATGGAAAATCCTTGCTAGTGATAGAGACCAAGAGAATCTCGACATTATTAGGGAAATACACCCTATGAAACCTACAATGCCAATAATGACAATTGATTAAACTAAAGATACAAGAAAATTGATAAGAGGAAAATGTGTGTGTGCGCTCGGGGGCGGATGTGTGAACCTTAAAACTGACATTATGCTCTATATCATACTATTTCGGCCATATGGAGTCGTAATGCATTTCCATTGAAGAAGAATGACTAAATACTAGAAATAGGAAAAAGTTACAGTTGTTATGGTAATTCATTAATGGGTGGTAGATTAAAACCTGATCACATAATAGAGTGGTGCTCTATATGTAACCCAAGTGAAAATGACCAAACGAATCAGTGGAGGGAAGGTCATTACTCCCAAAAGGAAACTCTAGTGTTGCACACTGTTGATTTTTCTAAACTTAATTGTATAAATTGATTAAAATGTACCTGTTAGTCATCAGTAATTTTTTCCTTCATAGATGACTAAATGTTTACGCTAGATTTCTAGAAACAAAGTTCATAAAATTTGTGAGTTCTAGAAATCTCACTGCATTCATTATCCTTAAGACAAATTTTTCACTATTTCATCATCCCATCATGTCAAGCTTAGCTCACCCATCCCAGAAGACCCATCATGGGCTCATATCACTCATTTTATCTTTGTTGTGTCACCTTTTACCTCAATCGTTTGTTTTTTTTTAAGCCCAAAACCCTCTACTGCTACCTAGGGCCACCAAACAACCATCTCTCCCACATCTCCAGAAATGCCTCAAGCATTGATGGTCTCAAAACTATCTTTGTAGGCTCTTTAGATAAATCAAGTACATTGGATTTTTGATCTTCAATACATCAATCTATAAAAAATCTGTTTTACACCTAAAAATCCCAAAGTCTAAATTTTCAGTCAAAATTCAAGTCCAAGGAACCTTCCACTAGGTCACCTAGGGTTTCACAGGTCATAGGGTGGAGTTGGTATCCTAAAATCTCTGTTTTTCTTGTGTAAGGAGACTGCATTCAAAGAATAAGGAAGACAAGTAACTTTGTCCAAAACTAATCAAAAGGCCATTCAAGAAAGGTTTCCTTGGCCTAAAGAACAAATTCTACAAGGGACAGTTGCCCTTGTTCCCATTTCTGCAGAAATGATCAAGGTGGCCATCAACATAAGGAGGGGTAAGGTAATGGGATGAAATCATCACAAGAAGACATCCACAGCCAAGAGAAAGGTAGCAGGCCTATGTTTAAAGTGAATCAGGGTTTGTGATTGGTTGACAAAACAATGTTGCCAAAGCAAGAAGCCAGTACAAGGACCACAAGGGCAGAAGTCACCTCAACACCACCAAGTACACATTGAATATTTTCAGAAATAATAAATGAATTTTTAAATGTTATAGAGAACTTAGAAGACAGCATTGTTTACTTTTCTCTAACAACCCTAAAATGTAGGATTTTGGAAAGATGGACAGAATAGGTCCAAGACAGATGATAAGGTCTCCTTCTTAACAGCAGATGGCATCCATAGGTTATCCAAGGTGTCCCTTGGGGTTTGCCAAAGGCAACACTGCTTCAACTGAACCAAAGAGAAAAATGGCAAAGAATATCAGTTTAAGGGGCTAACTTCCCAAGTGAAGTCAAAGGTCTTCAAAGTAAACAAAAGAAGGCAAGCATAGGGTTAAGTATCAAAGAGAGAAATCAAGTTGAAAAATGGGGTTACTGTTCATAAAATGAGGTATCAAAATCGAAAAAGGCACTAAGGGATCAAAAGAAAATGTACTATAGGCACCTACAGAAAATTAGAAGTGGCCAAGGGAAAAACATAGAAAAAATGATGCATACATCTGTGCCAAAAGAACCTCACTGTGAAAATATCAGAAAAAGATGAGAAAGTCATGTTCAGGAAAATTTCACTTAAAAGGGTCAAAAAGGGACAAAAACTATGTTTTCAGTTTGTCAACAGCATGCCTAAAGCAGTTTGAATAAATGCCCAGGATTTCAAAGGTAAAAGGGATGAAAGAAGGCCTTTACACCCCCTCGGCCAATCATCACCACAAAGAAGAAAAAGTACCTTGAAGAGAACTTTTGAAAACCCCTGTAAAAGATAAAAATTTATTAGTCAAAGAAAGAGATTGAAAACATAGTAAAGTGGGTTTTCAAGTTTAATTTATTTGTATCAAGTAGTATAAAGGTGTTTTAATCTCACTTTGAACTCATCTGGAACTTGGTGGAAGAAAGAAAGCCTCAATAGAAGAAACATAGTATTTTGACCATTTTCTGGGCAGATTGTTTAGGTGCTGCGCAAATCATCGGCGCTACGCAAGTGCAAGCCGGCGCTTCGCTATCAGGCCCCCACCCATTCAACTTTGAATGGCGCTGCGCAAATATCACCAGGTGCTATGATAACCCTAGGCGCTGCACAAATGCAGGATCGACTCGCCCAGGGTTGATATAGATGGCACGATCGCCCGACAGCACTGCCCTGGTGCTATGCAAACCAGATTTCACTTGACTCGCCTTGCACACTTGCTTGGACACTATGCAAATCGTTTGATACGCTGCACTAACCCTTGACCCAACTCGCCCAGGAGACGGGAAAACACTGTCTACCTCGTCAGTGCTGCACTAAATACCATGCAGACCTTGCCGGTGCTGTGCAAACAACCCAACCCGACAGCACAGGCAGAGGCATTGTGCAAACACTAGAACCTTGCAAAAGCCAAATCTCTTTCCCTAAATTGAATTTTTGTCTTCCATTTGTCTCCAAAGGTTTGAAAAAAGTCAATAAATGGTAAGTGGTTGTCTCCCCTAATCCCCAAGAGAATTTCAAATTTTTTTTTAGTCTTTGTGGCTTTAAAAGGCTAAAACCCTAAGAGGGTAAACACTAGGTCTTGTGTGCAAAGGAGCCTCCTAAAAACTAGTTTATATGTCATGTAATGATCAATGAGTTAAGAAAACACAGTTGAGAAGGGCTTCCTTAATCTCCAAATCCACTAAACCGTAAAAACCCTAACCTCCATACTCCTCATTCACCAAAGCTTGACTCCATCCTTCTTCACCTTGTTTCATCAAACCCCCAATTTGAAAACCAGTGTCTCCCATCACCATGTCAGGAGCTGAGAATAGCAGTGATGGTAATGAATGTCAAAGGCCTGTGAGACCAAAGCATAAGGGAGGAAAAGTAAATCGGTTGGAACCTCAAAGCACTGTGGCCATCAACTCCTCTCCTAGGATCCTGTCATGTATTCTGAATGCAAGATGCTTTCAGTTTTGTGAGAAGCTCAAGCAGGTGAAGAGCCACCCTGAGCTCACAAGGCTCCTCATTCTCAACTTTCACAAAAAGCACTCAAGCCTTGCAGGAGTGGATTTTGAGATCTCAGCAGGTGCCATCTCTGAAGCCACAGTTGTCCCTTCAGTGGGAAACAAATGGTTTAAAAAGGGAAAATTAGACAAATATTTCTTTGAGCCATTCATTAAAACAAGGTATAGAGGAGGCAACAAAATAGTTTTCCCATTCTCACACCTCAAGCACATATATGCCTCCTTGATGTTGGTTATCATGAAGTACTTCACCTGTGAGGGGAGGTACTCGAGGCTCTATACCTATCATGCCAGACTCCTCATGCATTTCACAGGGGTTAAGGTGCTAAAATTGCCTTATTATCTCTATAGGAGCATGGAGAAATGTCTTCTGTTGTCCAGAGGAGGAATCCCACACAACAAATGCATAGCTTATTCCACCATTCCCTGATCAAGATGGTGGTATTACATCAGTTGGAGCAGCATGGTATACCTTGGAATGTTTTCATAAACCATGAAGCCTTTACAAACCCACAACCCCCTCATCAATCAAATCTACCTTCCTCATCTGCACAAGTACCCTCACCATAGGCAAACCTCCCTTCCTCTCCTTCTCTTGGTGCATCAGGTGAAACAGGAAGTGGAAATGAAGAATCACAAGAAGATGACAGTGGAGACAATGAAAACAGTGAGGCAGAGACAGAGATTAATGAGGGAGAGTAAGAGGAAAATGATGGTGAAGAAAGGGGAAAAGAGCACAGGAGTAGTGAAGACAAAGAAAGTGAAAAATCAGGGGGAGGAAGTGATGGTAAAAATACAAATGAGTCATTCCAAGACGTAGAAAATGCTGGTAATAATGAACAAAGTGATGACCAAGGTGAAAGTGATGAACGTCATGAATAAATAGAGCAGGCATATCAAAATGAAGATGAGTTTGCTGTTGAAAATCAAGGAGATCATAATGAGATAGAGTCCATGGAAACAGATAACAAAAAGGATAGTTATATTAGCTGTAGTAAAGATGAGGAAGTTGGCAGTCAAGAGGAAAATGTGTTGAGCATGGAAATAGTGAGCAAAGTCATGATGGGGATAGTGACCAAGGAAATACCACTGATAGGACAGTCAGTGAGGAGAAAGATAGCAAAGGAGAAAGTCAAGACAGTCATGACAACTATCATGATAGTCATGACACTAATCAGCCTCTTAGTGACAACAAAAGTGACAACAGTGTAGGATATGATGAGGAAAAGGGCCCTAGTGATGAACAAGGCCAAAGTGAAGCAAATGCATAGGCTGATAATCAAATCCAAGACCAAGGTAACAGCACTGAAAAAATCAAGGAGGGTAATGATGATGATGGTGTTGAAGTTCAAAGAGACAATGATCAAACTAAGCATGAGCTGATTGATAAAGATCATAGTAAAAGTGAAAGAGTTGATGACAACACCAAGGGTCACAGCCATGATGAAAACACTTTCAAAACTACCATTACACCTCTTTCATGCACATATCAAAGGAGTCAAGGCAAGTGTTTGCTACCTCCAAAGGGCAAGGGACCTTGTCATATGCATCAACTCCAAGGCTTGACAAGGGCAAGGAAAAGATGGAAAAGGTTAGGTGAAGTAAGAGAAGCAAGAAAACTACTCAAAAGCCTCAATTTATTGACCTAGACAGTGACACTGAAGATAAGGAGATGGCCACTAGACTGTTACTCCAAAGAAAGGATGCTAAAATCAAGGAATGGGAGAGGGATTTTGGTATGGCCCAATACATCATTCAATATTATAAGAATGAGCACAAACACTTCAAGAAGATAAAAAGGGGTCTAGCCCTCCAAAAGAATATGACAAAGTATTATGCCAAGAAGCACAAGCTTGTTTGTACCAAACTAAAGGAAACCCTACTTGAAGTCCAAACCCTAAAAGAGGAAAAATAGCATGACAACCTTGGATTTCTGGCTGAAGTTTCTCAGCATTTTTCTAAGACCCCTTAGGGAGGGTCTCCACCAAATTTGAGAGGATTTGGAGCAATTTTTTTTTTTGAGATTTTTGAGCCTCATTTGCGCAACGCCACTAGCACTACGCAAACACATGGAGCATCCCCAAGAGAATAAATTGACATTTTTGGATTTATCTCAACCTGCACATCATGCTAACCAAATTTCAGAAGATTTGGAGCAGGTTTGACCCCTCAAAAGGTCAAAAAACCTCACTTTTTTCACCTTTCTGCCATTGTTTTGGGCCTAGCACTGTGCAAATGAAAGTCTGGAGATTTTTGACCTTTTTACTAGGCTACAGGAGCTGGATCAGGAAACCACAAGAATTTATGGAAAGTAGAATCATCAAGATTTCCAAAGAGCCATCACGGATCCAAATCCAACATCAAGAAGGGGTCCAAAACTTGGTCACAAAAGACCCTATTTTCTGTAGGATGTGGCGCTGCGCAAATGGGCTCTGTAGTGTGTTTTGGACCAAAAGTCAACAAAACACACTCATTTATTGCAAAATTATATTTTTGAGTTTTTTGAGGCAAAACACTCTAGAATTAAGTGCAAGAAGTTACTATGGAATTTATTTCTTAGGATATTATGTGCCTTGGGCCTTGCATGGTCTCTTGGCCATAAATGACATTTATGGGTGAATTTAACATTTTCCTACCTTATTTATGGTTTTTTCCCTCTCTTGCTAAGATAAATAGAGCATGAGGGCTTCATTGTAAATTTTTTCTTTTTATGAACTTGGAGAGAAATACATGGTTTTTATGAGCTTGGAGAAGAAATTGGTTTTGTGAAGTTGATGAATGGCTTGCTTGGATTGATGACGGAGAAGCTTGTTTGCATGATTCCTAAGCTTGGTTAATGGTGATTTCTTCCTAATTTTTTTATGTTTTCTTGTTATCATTATGTTTCACTCTTCTTAATTTATATAGAACAGAAAAGTATAGGTTGAGAAATACTCTTTGAAGCACCTTAGTCCTCCTGTTTGCTATGGCCTTGATGTTTTCCTCCGCTGCGTGCGTTTGAGGAATTCTTAACTGGTCCTCAAGCCTCTTTATGCTTGTTTGTTTCATTTATGGATTAATATGCTGGTTAACAAATATGATTCATGGTAAGCCCTGCTTATTTGAGACTGTCTAAACTCTGTCTTGGAACCTTTCTTTGAAGTATTGCTTGCTAGGTTAAGTCAAAGAGGTCTTGTTCTGATCTTGCCATTTGTCCATGCTTATCAGCTTGCCTTAGAGTTATTTATAGCTTGATCAACAATGTTTAGGAGTTCCCTCTTTGCTTGATTAAAGTTATTGTGCTATCTTATATGTTTTCCCAAATTCTAAATTTGAATTTACTAAAGTTAGAAGCTCTTGTGCTTTCTATGTTTCATTGGAATGTTTATCTTGGATATTTATTTGTTTAAAGTATTATCATTGAGTAAATGGTTTTCCCTAGCTTATGCTTAGTATCTTTTTCTTATCATATTTAAGACCTTCTTGTTCATAGGTAAATGACAAAGGATACTTCACTGCCCTTTGCCCTACCTTGTTTTTCCCAAACTTGATGTCCACCCCATCTCATGCATTACCTTAAGGACCCATTAACCTTGCTAGATTGGCCTTGAAACACACTCTGATTCATCATTAAGACACTCATGACTTTCATTGACTCCATAGCCCAATGATTCAAAGACCTCTCACTCCACCTATTCCACTTGACCATATTACCCAACAAAAGCAATCAACAAACCCTACACTTAAAAACTAGCCAAAAATCAACCATCTAAAGTAAAAAAGAACACATCCTTTGCATATAATAGAGATATCCCTCACCGAGTCCAGGAAGGATAGGTCCTAGGACTCCAAAGACTGGTTCCATGTTGCCCTATCATTTGGTATATCAATCTGCCAAATCACGGGACCCCAACATTCTGGCAATCACGGTGGGACCTTATGAATATTTTCATGCTTAAATATTCCTTAAAAGATTCAGAAACCCTTGACTGATAGTATCTGGTGGTTTATCTGCCACCTCATCGCCACACTAACATTCTGGCAATCATGGTGGGACCTTCTGAATCAGTGACAAACTAAGTATTCCTCAGGACTTCAGAAACCTTTGTTAAATCATAGAGAACTCAACTGATAGCCAAGAGTAGATCCTATTTGTTTCAACATCTTAGCAAAATGATGATTCAGCCATAGTATACTCTTACAAACCTTAAAACTATAAAAAGAAAACTCAGAAAACCCCAAAACATCCCTAGATTTGTTTTTTGTCAGTTATCGGTGGTGGACCATAAACATACATCCTTAAAAATAGCAAAAATATCCACCTGGCGACTCCACTAGCCTCTAGTAGGCCTATTACTTCACTAGTACTCATTTCACTTCTTGGATTTGTGTCGAGCCAACCCTAAGAAGTTTATGAATCCAGTTATATACTGTGAGAGTTTACCAAAAGCTAAGAGAGGTCAGCCTTCGGAAAATGGTCTTAAAAACTTTTAGCCTCTCTTAATTTTAAGTTTGAAATCTAGCTTCACATAGGATCACTACCAGATCTCATCTAGACCCAAACTCTCCCAACCTAGTTGATGACCCAGAAATATTTTGTGTCAAACTTATAGATATGGAAAATTAACCACTATTAGGACCATTCACAGAGAAAGCTCTGTACCTGAACATCTTACAGCTTTGCAAGATCCTTAGTTTGACTTGCATCATACAAAGAACCTTTTCAGAACCAAGTCACAAATTGATATTGACTAGAATAACCTTGAGCCCCTAGATTTGCAGAAAAGTTCCAGTAGAGAAGCTTCTCCTTCCACACCACCTGACTTTCAGCTTCTCCATCACTTTAACTCTTTCCATACCATATCTACTCAGAATCAGTTTTCTGGTCCAAGTACTTCCACTACACCCATCCATACCACCACTATGCAAACCACTATGTTTCATCATACATCTCCTTTCACTAACCCTCCTCTTGTAAACCCTCCACTAGTTCCCCTCATGGCAGCTTGGTATGCCTCCTTGGCCTTACCTCAACCCCTAGTGCCTTTTCCAAATGACTATCAAACTAAGATCCCTCATTTCATATGGGTAGAATCCATCACTGCCCAACAACATGTAGATAGGATAAATGATGCTTTTGATTACATGGAGATAGAATAAGAAACTATTAAAATGAGGATCTTTGCACAAATTTTAGGAGGAGAGGCCAAAAAATGGTTCAAAGAATTAACTCATAATTAAATACATTATCTCCCTTCCCTCTACCAAACTTTCATAAACAAGTGGGAAATAAAAAAAAATCCCCTCCAAATCCTGTCTGAATATAACAATCTTAAAAGGAATGTAGGGGAAAGTGTGCAAGATTATTGCACCAGGTTTAACAGTGTGTACAATGCCCTCCCACCTCACATGAAACCCCCACAAGGCCTAGTACTAGTAAAATTCCCTGAAGGCTTTGACCCGGACATGACTTTCCAATTAAGAGAAAGAGACCCTAAAACTTCAGAAGAAATTCAAAAGGCAGTTATTAGTGCCGAGGTCAACTTGATTGAAAATAGAACTAGGATTAGATCAGAAAAGAGAGTGACCTACAAAGATGAAACCATGCCCTCAACCTCCTCATCTGATACCAAGATGGAAAACCTAATGAGAACCATGGAGAGAATGTTAGAAAGGATAAACTTGAATGAAAAAACACCTCCTAGGGAAAATCGAGCCAATCCCCAGAATAGAAATAGAGCTCAAAACTTCAGAAGAGACACTCCTCAAATCAAACAAAGGGAAAATGATCAAAAAATTAGGTCACCCTTCCAAGATAATTATGTAAATGAAGAGGGGAGAGAGGCTGAAGAACCTGAAGATAGAAATGTAAACCTGATAGGTTCTGATAATGAAGCTGGATTTTTTCTCACAAAAGAAGAACAAGATCCCTTTGCCTTCGATCAAACTCAAACAAGTTATGAAGATTCTGAATATTACCAATTGGGACTTGAAAATTCCATTATGGAAGTCCATAGGAAATATGACCTTAGGAGCAAAAGAAACCAAGAAGCCTCCAAGAGAAACCAAATTGACATCGCTAATAGGAAAGCTCCGGAATACAGTCCTAAGAGGACAACAGACACTATCAACACTATGACTAAGAAAACTAATCAGAACAAAGAAAAAATCAGCCAAAAAAGTAGTGTCTTAAGCTGCCCTGGTACCTCCACTAATGATCCTAAAAAAATTCTATTGTCTAAAACCCCCGATCAAAACCAGCAAACTAAACTTGTGGAAAAGGCTATGGCTGAAAAGACTGATGTAAATATGTCTAAAATACAAGTACCTTTCAGCTTTGAGAGAAATTCATAAAATCAAAATAACCATGCCTCTCACCAAACTAGCGACTCAAGGAGTGTATAAAGCCCAAGTGATGAAGGTCTTGAACTTAGGAAATGATACAGACACTCTAAATTTGACTGATGATGAGCATGAGTTTTTATTTGGACCTAAGGTTGAAGGAAAGTATCAATAAAGAGCTGTCCCTCCTTTCTATACCAGTCTAAACACACACGAAAAAATCTTACACAATACCATGCTAGACTCTGGTGCCTCACACAACCTCATGCCCAAAGTTAAGATGGAAAGATTAGGCCTAGAAATAACTAAACCTTACAAATACTTGTACTCGTTTGATTCAAGTAGAGTCAAGTGTTTGGGCTTAATCAAGGATCTTTGTGTCAATCTGGCACAAATATCTGCTAAGGGTCTTGTTATGGACATAGTGGTTGCTAACATTCCTCCTAAATATGGATTGCTTTTATCTCGATCTTAAGGAGCCAAGCTTCAAGGGAACCTCCAACTTGATATGTCATATGCTACCATCCCTTTTTTCAACCAAACTAGGAGACTATACTAAGAGTCGCACATAAAATATATGGTTAGCAGTCAGGAGAGGCCTAATAACACTCCCCTATATTCAATTCATTCAGATTTAGACTCATTTATCCTGTATAATGAAAATGACATTGATAAACAAGTAAATGAAAATGACAAATATCCAAGCCCACCGGTACAATCCGAACTATCTTCCAATAAATAAAATGTCATCCAAAACTCTAGCAACCCTGAACAACAGCTTGATGGTGAACATGAAATAGGTACACTTTGGAGCATGAGTTTTGATGGCTCTTGTGGAAAAATAGGTTCTGGAGCTGGTATCTGGATACATAACACAAATGAGGGCTATTCATACAAGCTAGATTTCTAGTGCACTAATAACATTGCTGAATATGAGGCTCTTCTCCTTGGCTTGCATTTGCTCAAAGAATTAGGAGCTAAGAAAATCTCTGCCCAAGGGGATTCAAAGCTAATAATTAAACATATCAAAGGTGAGTATTCAACAAAGAACCCAAGATTGAGAGAATACAAAAATGTTTTCCTAGACCTTCTCAAAACTTTTGAGAAATATCAGCTCATTTTCATCCCTAGAGCGTAAAACTGTCTGGGCAATGAGCTTGTCTTTGCTGCCAAAAATTTCCAAATACCCCATGTAACTGAAAAATACATTGTCAAAGTAAAAAATAGGCCCATAGTGCCGGAAAACATAAGCCATTGGCAAGTGTTTGAGGGTGATGAACAAATTGATGAATTTTTACAATCTAGGAATGAATTTACCCAAGTAAGACCGAGCTTAGAACATGATGAATATATTTTTTCTGAAAAACAAACCAATAAAACAGAGTTGTCTTCTACTGCTGATATAAATTTGATTTCTCATATTGGTAAGGCAGAAATGTTTGAAGATATAGACCAGATAGACCTTGAAGTCTTGCAAATTAAAGATGATACCTTGCCAAGGGGACTAGCACCATTAGAAGAGATATTTGAATTTAATGATGTGGCTAAAAAACCCAAGATAGAGTCTACCGAGAATGATGTAGAAGAATATAACATAGGCAACCTGAAGGAAACCAAAATGATCAAACTCTCCAAAACTCTTACCCCTCAAATAAAACAGAGATATATTGAACTTTTTCAAGAATTTGAAGATGTTTTCGCATGGGGATATGAGGAATTGAAATCATATGATACAAGCATTATTCAACACAAAATTCCTCTTAAAGAAAATTAGAAATCTTTCAAACAAAAATTAAGGAGAATAAACCCTGTCTTATTACATTTAGTTGAGAAAGAGATCAAAAATATGTATGATGTTGGGATCATAGTTTCCCTTCGATACTTAGAATTGGTTTCAAACCTTGTGTCAGTTAGGAAGAAGACAAGGGAGATTAGGATTTTCATTGACTTTAGAAATCTGAACAAAGCCTCCTTAAAAGATAACTACCCCTTGCCTAATATGGATCACATACTTCAAAGGGTGGTTGGCTCCAAGAGGATCTCACTACTTGATGGCTTTTCCGGCTACTACCATGTACTAGTGTTCCCAAGTGATCAACACAAAACTTCCTTCACTACCCCTTGGGGTACATTCATGTATGTTAAAATTCCATTCGAATTGATGAATGCGGGGGCCACTTTCCAAAGGACCACAGATATATATATTTCTGAAGACATAGGCTACTTCATAGTCATTTACCTTGATGATATCATTGTTTACTCTAAGACTGCACTTAATTCACTTAAAGAAAGTTTTTGAAAAATGTAGGAAATATGACCTTTCCTTGAATCCTAAGAAAACATTGTTTGGTCTCCAGGAAGGAAAACTCCTAGGTCACATCATCTCAGAAGAAGGAATAAAAATAGACCCCAAAAGGATTAAAGGCATATTACAAATCAACCATCCTAGAAACATTAAAGAATTACAGTCTTTCATTGGGAAGATAAACTTTTTAAGGAGGTTCATCCCCAACCTTGCTAAAATTTTGAGGAATATTACAAACATGCTTAAAAAAGAAATAGGGGTTAAATGGACCTTAGAAGCCAAAAAATCCTTTGATCAGGTCAAACTAGCCCTCACTCAAACATCGGTTCTGATCAATCCCGATTTTACGAAAGACTTCTACATTTTCTCATTTTCCTCTAAACATATCATTGCTACAGTGTTACTGCAAAAGAACATGATGGGACAAGAATATCCCATAGCCTTCTTCAACAAAGCCCTTAGAGATGCTTCTTTAAAATACAACATCATGGAGAAACAAGCCTTTGCCTTGATCAAATCATTAAAATACTTTAGAGTTTATATCTTACATTCTCATATCATTGCTTTTGTTCCACACTCAGTTGTCAACGACATTTTAAATCAGGACCCTGATGGTAAAAGGGGAAAGTGGATTGCCATTATATTAGAATATGACCTAAAAATTAGGCCCACTAAACTTGTTAAAGGACAAGGGCTTGCAAAACTCATGGCCGAGTCAAATTTCAATGCTTTAGATAAGAACAAGGTTGATGTTTTAGAAGAACAAGAATAATGCACCGCTCCCCATGTTGAAGAAGTATTTCTGAATTCATCTTGGTATGTTGGTATTATTTATGTGCTTTTCTATCTTAATGCTCCCTCTAAATTATGAAAGACAAAAGCTAGATTCCTAAAACAAAAAGCTTTGGAATTCTGCATTTTAGATGGAATATTATATTGGAAGAATCTTGTTGGTATACTGCTTAAATGTTTTCTTGAGGATGATGCAGGTAAGATCATGCATGAACTGCATGAGGGAGAATGTGGATGCCATATTTACTAGAAAACCACAACCAACAAAATCCTTAGAGTTGGCTACTATTGGCCCACCCTCTTCCTTGACAACCACAAACTAGTCATGACTTGCCATAAACGCTAAATTTTTGATGGTAAGAGAAAACTCTTACCTTTTCCTTTAGATCCCATTACTGTTGAAGCTCCTTTTCAACAATGGGGTTTAGACTTCATTGGAGAGATTCACCCCACCTCGTTTTCACAACATAAGTGGATCCTCACTGCCACTGATTACTTTACCAAGTGGATAAAAGCCATCAACTCTAGAATTGCCACTCATTCAGTCATTATCAAATTTCTCGAGACAAACATCCTGTCTAGATTTGGTTGCCCCAGAAAGTTCATCACAGATAATGCTACTGCCTTTTCATCCAAAAATATGGTTGAATTTTGTCATAAATATCACATCACACTAGGACATTCCACAGCTTATTACCCTCAAGGTAATGGGGTAGCTGAGTCCTCTAACAAAATCTTGTTCAATATCATCAAGAAGCTTCTAGAATAGAATCAAAAGGCATGGTATGGCAAGCTTATACATGCACTATGGGCTGATAGACTAACCACTAAGAAATCAATCAGTATGCCTCCCTATCAACTAGTGTATGGCATGGATGCCATTTTTGCAACATCCTTGGGAGTTCCAGTAGTAAGACTTCTCCAAGAAGTATAATCAGAAGAAAATGACATGCAGAGGAGGCTGAACCAAACCATTCATTTGCAGTAGACAAGGGAAGAAGTTTATAACAAGACTCAAGCAATGCAAGAAAGCATAAATAAAATCTTTGACAGAAGAACTAAAGCTAACAATTTCCACATTGGAGACACTGTACTGAAGTGGGATTCTAGGAGAGAAGACAAAGGTAAAAATGGTAAATTTGAGAATTTGTGGAAAGCCCCTTACCTCATTCAGTCAGTTAGAGGTCATAATTCTTTCTTTTTACAAGGGCTTAATGGAGAAGAAATTTTTTGAGGACCTGTAAATGGCAGGATGCTTAAACACTATTTCTGTCAAGAGTCCTAATTTTAAAGGTTTTCATTCATTATACATAAACATCGCATGAGGGAAATCACAAAAATACAAAAACAGGAAAAATAGAAAAGAGGGCAGATTTGAAAAGAGGTAAAGCCCCATACCAAAAAAATAGTATTACTGAAAGTGAGCAACCTTAAATGCCACTGCTGGTTCAGAAAGAAGGTCTTGTTTCAGTCATCTAGCCTAATCATGGTTGAAACATGTTTTCAATTTATTGTTGATAAGTTAGTGAAATATAGTTAGTCAATTTGTGCAAACTTGACTTGTAAAAAGATAGATTAGGGAAGAAAGATACTAGTTCCACATGCTTAAAACAGAACCAAGGAGAAAAATGGGGATGAAGAGAAAACAATGTATCAAAACCCTGATTTTTCTATTTTTATTTTGTACAAAAATAACATTTGTGTGCAGCTTGTTCTTATTAAACAAACCCATGGAAAGTTAGATTGTCTAATCCTGATTTAAACCATGTTTTCAATTTCATGTTTATAGCATAGTAAATGAATCCTGTCAAATAGTTTAATCTTGACAGTTGAGTAGTCTAGGTAGAGAATAAAAAGTTCATTAGCATAATCTGGAATTTTGGAGGAAATAAGATAGAAGTAGATAGTTTGTTTTGCTTTCAAAAGAAGAAAATGTCAAGGGTTGGCTAAGGCCAAATGCACCCAAGGAAGAAAAAATGTTAGGCAAGTGGATTGGGTAGGTAGAGATGAAGAGGATTTGTTCATGTTTTTCAAATCTATTAAGATCATAACTTCACAGCAAGCATCAACAAGTGAAAAGAGGTAAAAATATTCCCAATGGATAAGGCACTGGTCTCCATTAAGCTAGAGATCTGAAAGTTCTGGACACCTCCTGAAAAGGAGCTGCCCTCCCCAAGTGGAGTCACTGTTAGTCATCAATAATTTTTTCCTTCATAGATGACTAAATATTTACCCTAGATTTCTAGAAACAAAGTTCATAAAAATTTTGAGTTCTAGAAATCTCACTGCCTTCATTATCCTTAAGATAATTTTTTCATTATATCATCATCCCATCATGTCAAGCTCAGCTCACCCATCCTAGAAGACCCATCATGGGCTCATGTCACTCATTTTATCTTTGTTGTGTCACCTTTGACCTCAATCCTTTGTTTTTTTTTAAGCCTAAACCCCTCTACTACTACCTAGGGCCACCAAACAACCATCTCTCCTACATCTCTAGAAATGCCTCAAGCATTGATGGTCTCAAAACTGTCTCTGTAGGCTCTTTAGATAAATAAAGTACATTGGATTTTGGATCTTCAATACATTAGTCTATAAAAACTTTGTTTTACACCTAAAAATCCCAAAGTCTAAATTTTTAGTCAAAAGCCAAGTCCAAGGAACCTTCCACAAGGTCACCTAGGGTTTTCATAGGTCATAGGGTGGAGTTGGTATCCTAAAATCTCTATTTTTCGTGTGTAAGGAGATTGCATTCAAATAATAAGGAATACAAGTAACTTTGTCCAAAACTAATCAAAAGGCCATTCAAGAAAGGTTTCCTTGGCCTAAAGCACAAATTATGCAAGGGAAAACTGCCCTTGTTCCCATTTCTACAAAAATTATCAAGGTGGCCATTAGCATAAGGAGAGGTAAGGTAATGGGATGAAATCACCACAAGAAGACATCCATAGACAAGAGAAAGGCAACAGGCCTATGTTTAAAGAGAATCAGGGTTTTTTGATTGGTTGAAAAAACAATGTTGCCAAAGCATGAAGCCAGTACAAGGACCACAAGGGCAGAAGTTGCCTCAACACCACCAAGTACACATTGAATATTTTTAGAAATAATAAATGAATTTTGAAAGGTTATAGAGAACTTAGAAGACAACATTGTTTACTTTTCTCTAAAAACCCTAAAACCTAGGATTTTGGAAAGATGGACAGAACATGTCCAAGACAGATGATAAGGCCTCCTTCTTAACAACAGATGGCATCCAAAGGTTATCCAAGGTGTCCCTTGGGGTTTGTTAAAGGCAGCACTGCTTCACCTGCACCAAAGAGAAAAATGGCAAAGAATATCAATTTAAGGGGCTAACTTCCCAAATGCAGTCAAAGGTCTTCAAAGTAAACAAAAGAGGGAAAGCATAGGGTTAAGTATCAAAGAGAGAAATCAAGTTGAAAAATGGGGTTACTGTTCATAAAATGAGGTATCAAAATCGAAAAAGGCACTAAGGGATCAAAAGAAAATGTACTATAGGCACCTACAGAAAATTAGAAGTGGCCAAGGGAAAAACATAGAAAAAATGATGCATACATCTGTGCCAAAAGAACCTCACTGTGAAAATATCAGAAAAAGTTGAGAAAGTCATGTTCAGGAAAATTTCACTTAAAAGGGTCAAAAGGGGACAAAAACTATGTTTTCAGTTTGTCAACAGCATGCCTAAAGCAGTTTGAATAAATGCCCAGGATTTCAAAGGTAAAAGGGATGAAAGAAGGCCTTTACACCCCCTTGGCCAATCATCACCACAAAGAAGAAAAAGTACCTTGAAGAGAACTTTTGAAAACCCCTGTAAAAGATAAAAATTTATTAGTCAAAGAAAGAGATTGAAAACATAGTAAAGTGGGTTTTCAAGTTTAATTTATTTGTATCAAGTAGTATAAAGGTGTTTTAATCTCACTTTGAACTCATCTGGAACTTGGTGGAAGAAAGAAAGCCTCAACAGAAGAAACATAGTATTTTGACCATTTTCTGGGCAGATTGTTCAGGTGCTGCGCAAATCACTGGCGCTACGCAAGTGCAAGTCGGTGCTTCGCTATCAGGCCCCCACCCATTCAACTTTGAATGGTGCTGCACAAATATCACCAGGTGCTATGCTAACCCTAGGTGCTGCACAAATGCAGGATCGACTCGCCCAGGGTTGATATAGACGGCACGATCGCCCGACAGCACTGCCTTGGTGCTATGCAAACCAGATTTCACTTGACTCGCCTTGCACACTTGCTTGGACACTATGCAAATCGTTTGAGACGCTGCACTAACCCTTGACCCAACTCGCCCAGGAGACGGGAAAACATTGTCTACCTCGTAAGTGCTGCACTAAATACCGTGCAGACCTTGCCGGTGCTGTGCAAACAACCCAACCCGACAGCACAGGCAGAGGCATTGTGCAAACACTAGAACCTTGCAAAAGCCAAATCTCTTTCCCTAAATTGAATTTTTGTCTTCCATTTGTCTCCAAAGGTTTGAAAAAAATCAATAAATGGTAAGTGGTTGTCTCCCCTAATCCCCAAGAGAATTTCAAATTTTTTTTTAGTCTTTGTGGCTTTAAAAGGCTAAAACCCTAAGAGGGTAAACACTAGGTCTTGTGTGCAAAGGAGCCTCCTAAAAACTAGTTTATATGTCATGTAATGATCAATGATTTAAGAAAACACAGTTGAGAAGGGCTTCCTTAATCTCCAAATCCACTAAACCGTAAAAACCCTAACCTCCATACTCCTCATTCACCAAAGCTTGACTCCATCCTTCTTCACCTTGTTTCATCAAACCCCCAATTTGAAAACCAGTGTCTCCCATCACCATGTCAGGAGCTGAGAACAACAGTGATGGTAATGAATGTCAAAGGCCTGTGAGACCAAAGCATAAGGGAGGAAAAGTAAATAGGTTGGAACCTCAAAGCACTGTGGCCATCACCTCCTCTCTTAGGATCCTGTCATGTTTTCAGAATGCAATATGCTTTCAGTTTTGTGAGAAGCTCAAGCAGGTGAAGAGCCACCTTGAGCTCACAAGGCTCCTTATTCTCAAATTTCACAAAAAGCACTCAAGCCTTCTAGGAGTGGATTTTTAGATCTTAATAGGTTCCCTCTCTGAAGCCACAGGTATCCCTTGAGTGGGTGAGAAATGGTTTAAAAAGGGAAAATTATACAAAGATTTCTTTGAGCCATTCATTAAAACAAGGTATAGAGGAGGCAACAAAACAGTTTTCCCATTCTCACACCTCAAGCACAAATATGCCTCCTTGATGTTGGTTATTATGAAGTACTTCATCTGTGAGGGGAGGTACTCCAGGTTATATACCTATCATGTCAGACTCCTCATTCATTTCACAGGGGTTAAGGTGCTAAACTTGCCTTATTATCTCTATAGGAGCATGGAGAAAATGTCTTCTGTTGTCTGGAGGGGTAATCCCACACAACAAATGCATAGCTTATTCCACCATTCCCTGATCAAGATGGTGTTCTTACATCAGTTGGAGCAGCATGGTATACCTTGGAATGTTTTCATAAAACATGAAGCCTTTACAAACCCACAACCCCCTCATCAATCAAATATTCCTTCCACATCTGCACAAGTACCCTCACCACAAGAAAACCTCCCTTCCTCTCCTTCTCTTGGTGCATCAGGTGAAACAGGAAGTGGCAATGAAGAATCACAAGAAGATGATAGTGGAGATAATGAAATTAGTGAGGCAGAGACAGAGATTAATGAGGGAGAGCAAGAGGAAAATGATGGTGAAGAAGGGGAAAAGAGCACAGCAGTAGTGAAGACAAAGAAAGTGACAAATCAGGGGGAGGCAATGATGGTAAAAATACAAATGAGTCATCCCAAGATGCATAAAAGGCTGGTAATAATGAACAAAGTGATGACCAAGGTGAAAGTGATGAAGTTCATGAAGAAACAGAGTAGGCAGATCACAATGAAGATGAGTTTGCTGTTGAAAATCAAGGAGATCATAATGAGACAGAGTCCATGGAAACATATAATGAAAAGGATAGTAATCTTAGCTGTAGTAAATATGAGGAAGTTGGCAGTCAAGAGGAAAATGTGTTTGAGCATAGAAACAGTGAGCAAAGTCATGATGGGGACAGTGACCAAGGAAATACCACTGATAGGACAATCAGTGAGGAGAAAGATAGAAAATGAGAAAGTCATGAAAATCATGACACTAATCAACCTCTTGGTGACAATAAAAGTGACAGCAGTGCAGGATATGATGAGGAAAAGGACCCTAGTGATGAACAAGGCAAAAGTGAAGCAAATGCAGAGGCTGATGATCAAATCCAAGACCAAGGTAACAGCACTGAAAAAAACAAGGAGGGTAATGATGATGATGGTGTTGAAGGTCAAAGAGACAATGATCAAACTAAGCATGAGCTGATTGATAAAGATAATAGTAAACGTGAAGGAGTTGATGACAACACCAAGGGTCACAGCCATGATGAAAACACTTTCAAAACTACCATTACACCTATTTCATGCAAATATCAAAGGGGGTCAAGGAAAGTGTTTTCTGCCTCCAAAAGGCAAGGGAACTTGTCATATGCATGAAATCCAAGGCTTGACAAGGGCAAGGAAAAGATGGACAAGGTTAGGAGAAGTAAGAGAAGCAAGAAAACTACTCAAGAGCCTCAATTGATTGACCTAGACAGTGACACTGAAGATAAGGAGATGGCCACTTGACTGTTAATCTATAGAAAGGATGCTCAAATCAAGGAATGGGAGATGGATTTTGGTATGGCCCAATACATCATTCATTATTATAAGAATGAGCACAAACACTTCAAGAATATAAAAAGGGTTCCGACCCTCTAGAAGAAGATGACAACGTATTATGCCAAGAAGCACAAGCTTGTTTGTGCCAAACTAAAGAAAACCCTACTTGAAGTCCAAACCCTAAAAGACGCAAAGGAGCATGAAAACCTTGGATTTTTGGCTGAAGCTTCTCAGCAGTTGTCTAATACCCCTTAGGGAGGGTCTCCACCAAATTTGAGAGGATTTGGAGCAAATTTTGTTTTTTGAGATTTTTGAGCCTCATTTGCGTAGTGCCACTGGCACTACGCAAACACATGGAGCATCCCCAAGAGAAGAACTTGATATTTTTGGATTTATCTCAACCTGAGCATCATGCTCACCAAATTTCAGAAGATTCGGAGTAGGTTTGACCCCTCAAAAGTTCAAAAAAACTAACTTTTTTCACCTTTCTGCCACTGTTTTGGGCCTGGTGCTACGCAAATGATAGTCTAGAGATTTTTTAATTTTTGACTAGGTTACATGAGATGGATTTAGAAAAAACAAACATTTCTGGAAAGTAGACTCATCAGGCTTTCCAATGAGCCATCCCAGAGCCAAATCCGACATCAGGAAGGGGTCCAAAATCTGGTCACAAAAGACCTTATTTTCTGCTGGAAGTGGCGCTACGCAAATGGGCTGTGTAGTGTGTTTTGGACCAAAAGTCAACAAAACACACTCATTTATTGCAAAATTATATTTTTGAGTTTTTTGAGGAAAAACACTCTAAAATTAGGTGCAAGAAGTTATTATGGAATTTATTTCTTAGGATATTATGTGCCTTGGGCCTTGCATGGTCTCTTAGATATAAATGACATTTATGGGTGAATTTGACATTTTCCTACCTTATTTAGGGTTTTTAACCTCTCTTTCTAAGATAAATAGAGCATGAGGGCTTCATTGTAAATGTTGGATTTTGATGAACTTGGAGAGAAATACATGGTTTTTATGAGCTTGGAGAAGAAATTGGTTTTGTGAAGTTGATGAATGGCTTGCTTGGATTGATGATGGAGAAGCTTGTTTGCAGGATTCCTAAGCTTGGTTAATGGTGATGTCTTTTTGATTTGATTATGTTTTCTTGTTATCATTATGTTTCACTCTTCTTAGTTGCTATAGAACAGAAAATTATAGGTTGAGAAATGCTCTTTGAAGCACCTTATTCCTCCTGTTTGCTATGGCCTTGATGTTTTCCTCTGCTGGGTGTGTTTGAGGAATTCTTAACTACTCCTCAAGCCTCTTTATGCTTGTTTGTTTCATTTATGGATTAATATGCTGGTTAAAAAATATGATTCACGGTAAGCCCTGCTTATTTGAGACTATGTAAACTCTGTCTTAGAACCTTTCTTTGAAGTATTGCTTGCTAGGTTAAGTCAAAGAGGTCTTGTTCTGATCTTGCCCTTTGTCCATGATTATCAGCTTGCCTTAGAGTTCTTTATAGCTTGATTAAAAATGTTTATGAGTTCCCTTTTTTCTTGATTAAATTTATTGTGCTATCTTCTACGTTTTCCCAAATTCTGAAGGTGAATTTACTAAAGTTAGAAGCTCTTATGCTTTCTATGTTTCACTGGAATGTTTATCTTGGATATTTATTTGTTTAAATTATTATCATTGAGTAAATGGTTTGCCCTAGCTCATGCCTAGTATCTTTTGCTTATCATATTTAAGAACTTCTTGTTCATAGGTAAATGACAAAGGATACTTCACTTCCCTTTGCCCTACCTTGTGTTTCCCAAACTTGATGTCCACCCCACCTCACACATTACCTTAAAGATCCATTAACCTTGCTATATTGGCCCTGCAACACACTCTGATTCATCATTAAGGCACTCATGACTTTCATTGACTCCATAGCCCAATGATTCAAAGACCTCTCACTCCACCTATTCCACTTGACCATCTTACCCAACCAAAACAATTAACAAACCCTACACTTAAAAACTAGCCTAAAATCAACCATTTAAAGAAAACAAGAACACATCCTTTGCATTTAATAGAGAGATCCCTCTCTGAGTCCAAGAAGGCTAGGTCCTAGGACTCCAAAGACTGGTTCCATGTTGCCCTATCATTTGGTATACCAATATTCCAAATGACGGGACCCCAACAGTACCATTCAGATCCATGTGATTCTAGGTGGGGATATCCTTTAAGGATCAATAGAATTGATCCAAGTAACCATTTATGGTCCCCACATTAGAATTCATATGCCACTTCAAGTGTGGAGGAAACCCTTATACACAACATCAAATCATATATTATATGAAAATTAAACCATAGATCACATCAACCAAATATGATATGCCAAGAATATAATTTTTAAAGTAACGTTGGGTAAAAACCTAGTCATAAGGGAACAAAGGATGAGGGGTGAAACCCCATAGTATGTTTGCATAATATATTAACAAAATAATCCTTATGAAAAAACTTGTGTATATTCAATGAGGGTTTTAAAGAAAGTATAGGCCTAGTTGAATATGTATAAGAATATAGTTAAGTTGAAGAGTATAAGTGGATTTAATAGCAATTTGTAATCTAATAATCCATGAGCCCAGACCATAGACTGAAGAGTTTCTTGGGAAAGGTTAAGGGTAGCTTAAAATGTTTGTGTTATAGGGTGAGAAAATATTGTGTTAAATTATTAAAAAATCATATTGTATATAAGTATTACAAAGGGAAATTTGGTAAATGATCAAAGCCTATGAATCTTAATTTGGTATGAATCTTAATTTCAAGCGTACGAAAAAATATCACTTTAGCTGCGCATAACCAACAGCCCTAACAGTAGAAATGACTACTAATATCTTCAGATCTATAGTTAGGTGATCAAGATAAATGCTACAAAAATCTAGATCTATGCATTAGAAGACATTAAATAGTAGAAAAAATGAGATTTACTCCATGTATGTAATAGACAAGACAAGAATATATCAAATGAATTTTGTATTGATGGCACCTGGGACGAAAAAAAGAGAGGGTGTTCCCTATTCTCCTCAATGGGATGGGTTATTGTAAGTCCTCAGCACTTTAGATATAGAATTCCTCTCTCTTGATGGTGTAGAAAACCCAGACAAACAAAATATGACTATGATTGTGGATCAATAGTCAGACTGAAAGTTTAGATCTAGAGAGATCTTTAGGCAACAAAAGGTGGCAAATGAATGGGAAAACCATTCTATTTATAAAAAAATATTAAGTTAGTCTAGATATTGGTGCATAATTAAAATATTATAAACCAAATCAAGATCCAACTTTTATGGAATATTTTATTATATTTGTTGGAGGAAAAAAAAAATTGACTTGGGGTCAAATCCATTTATTTGTAAATAATAAATAAATAAATGATTTATTTATCATTTTAAGGATGTGGTTGAGTAATAATCAAATAATAATGATTTATTTAATTATTTAAGGGTGAATTAGTCATATTTAACAAATAATATTATTTAAATAATATTTAAACAATTATTCCTATAAAATAATAAGATAAATAATGATTTATCTAATTAATTTCCTTGTTTTGGGTTAAATATGACCAGAAATATTAATTAAACTACTGTTTAACTAATTATTCCTTGAGGAAAATCAAACAAATGTATATTTATTTAATATTTCCTTATGGGGTTTTCCTGTTTAGACCATAAACAACTTAATAAAGGTGATTTACTAAGTTATTTTCATAGTGAAAACAATTTTACTTGGGGTAAAATTGGTCTTACATGGTGTACCTGGGTCCATCTAATGATAATAGGTTAGATGACCAAAAAATGGTGTAACAATAGTATTAAGTCATAATATTGTGGAGTACTGCTTGATGACTGTAATTTAGTTGACAAGAAAAAAAATTAGGTTGTGTTTTGAGGTTCATTACAAATGTAGTATGCCTATGGTTGGGTAGAGAGTTGGTCCTTCAATTTCCATCCATGCTTACATACTCAAATGAGTCAAATGCATTGATATATTGAGTTATGAATTGTGATGTCCCATGAATTGCACATGTCTAGTAATGTTCTTGAATGTTAGTGAATTCCTGGATGAAAAATATCATTGTTATGCTCATGATTGCATGATATATTATATGTTATGAAT
The DNA here is from genome assembly GCA_034641835.2 of Pinus albicaulis. Classification (NCBI taxonomy): domain Eukaryota; kingdom Viridiplantae; phylum Streptophyta; class Pinopsida; order Pinales; family Pinaceae; genus Pinus; species Pinus albicaulis. Next base: position 922,991,358 of record CM076576.1, read on the forward strand.
TTAATGAATGTTTGGATTATGTTTCCCATTTTTTTTTTTATGGTTGATGTGACAAGTTGTGTGTCTATTTTCATTCATAATATTTCCAAGGTTGAGAGTGTAGTAGCTCATTTTCTCAGGAGACTAGTGTAGCATGTTAAGGGATATACATTTCCTCTTATAACATTATTGAAACGTGTATAATTATAACTAGGTTGAATGTAATAAACACTTGCCTAAGAGTATGTCTAAACCTCTTGCAAGAAAATTACTGAAATGGGGTTAAGAGTGATTCTCAGACCCTGGATCATGGCTTTGCAATCAAGATTGGGATGGATGGGAACCCTGATGTTGAAGCCCGAGTTTACATGGGCCAGTGGGTTCCACCTCAGACATTAAGCATAATGAAGGAGATTCGTGGGTATCAAACCTCAAACTGTGACTTTGCAATTGATATTTTAATGGAGAGGAAACCCCAATGTTGAAGCCATGAGATGATGTGGCAAAGGTGATGAGTCTTGGGGTGTTGTGGCCAAGGTGACATGGCTTGGGGTGACTTTTTCCAAGGTGACATGACCCAGGTGATGTGGCTTGGAGGTGGACCCTTTCTCGGATATTGAAACCTTGGTACTTTTACTTGAGGCAGTTGTTAAGGGAGGCAAGGAGGAAACCCTCTATGTTGATGCATCGAGATGAAGTTGGCCAATGAGCTCCACCTCATGCACCCAATATAATGGATTTAATTCATGGGTCTAGGGCCTTCAAGCCTCACCCTTTTCCACTATGGTTGGAGAAAAGAGGAACAAGGAGAGTCGATGTCGAGGATCCAATTAGATGGAGGTTCTAATTATGGAACCATGATGTCAGGATATTTCCCACTACTCGCTCATGGTGTTTTGTTACCTTACTTTGGGCGTGAACTCAAATGAGCAGCCCTATTGGTATGAAGTGGGCCTAGTATGGCAGGCCTTATGGTGGTGACATGTCAAGATCACTTAGGTCCAGTGGAAGCCACATGGATACCACATGGACATTGGGATAATATAGCCTCCTTTTACAAGTCAAACTTTGAATGGGTATAACTTTGGATACAAAACTTGGATTGGATAAATTGTTTATCATCAAAAATATCTTGATGAGCTAATCACTATGATGGTATCATAATTTAATTTATACATACTTTCAAAAATGATGTTTTTTCTAACCCCATCTTCATAACAGGCCTTGGAGGCCGGGTTAAAACAAGAAGGTAACACCTCCCACAAACCAATATAATCCTAAGGCGGTGGAAGGGAGGTGGTTACAAAGTGGTATCAAAGGTTAGGTTAAACACTGGACTTGGAAAGGCTCACACAATAAAGTTTATTCTAATAGTTTAATTGTTATATATGTTGAATTTAAACTTGCATATGTCATGGATACTAACCTTGATGGAATGCTGACATGTATTTTTGTCTTATGTAGCTGGCATACGTTTTAGGTGTGTGAAAAAAATCATAACAACATGCTTAGTGTTGGCATGACAAGGTAATGAATGGATATTTTTATTCTTGAATTAACTAATAGTTGTGTGTATGATAACACATAAGAAGACACAATTTTCAGAAAAAATAGAGGAATGGTGCAACACAATATGAAATAAACCCATCATGAGCAAGAAGAAGGCTCAGTTGAGAAAAGTTCAAAAGAACGTTTATCTAATGGAATGGATATCCTTAGAAGCTTGAAATTTGAGTTGAGGATTTTCAAAGCAAAGAATGAAAGACTCGTTATAGAAAATGAAAAGTAGACAAAGCTAAATACAATGTTGCTATGAGATATTTCATACATGCAAGGTTTGTTGCAAAATGGACCAACTGTTGTAGATATGGAAGGGTGTCATAATGACAAGATGAGAGAAGAACCTCATAAAGTTTGGAAGAAGGAAATACCATTCAATTTTTGGGTTGTGGAGGAGAACCCTAGATCCATGAATACTCTCACCAATGATGAAATAAGGATATCCCTTGTAAACTATAGGCACATGAACCAAAAACCAGTAATGTAGAAGGAAGTAAAACAAAGATGAATACTTTGAAGTGTCAGGGAAGCAAAAAAAATAACCGAATTTATTTCTTCTGCTATAAGAAGCATAAAGGTAGGGAAAATTTTGAGGTCCAAGAAACTACCTTAATGAAAAAAGAACATAGAAGTCCATTATGGGTAGGGATAGTAGAGTAAAACCAAAAAGAAGAACCCCCAGTAGTGGCAATATATCCCAACGGGAGTTGGCTAGTTCCTAGAGAACTTAGGAAGACTTAATCACCCACCTTTGGTGGTGAGGTGAAGACAAAGGAGGGATCATCCCTAAGAGATATCTGATATTTTTGAAGGTCCATGGTAATATTATGAGATTTAATAACTAATAGTGCATAAATAAGGTAATACACTTGTAAAAGAATGCAAGTGGGAAGGTTTCTCTTGAACTATTTGGAAGGAATTTTGGGATCTTAAGGTTGCTATAGACCTTAAGAAAGAGTTGGATTACATTGTGTGCACATGGTAGTATTTTAAGTGCAATTTGCTAAAGTAAATGTAGATAAAATATTTTGGATAAGTAAAATTAACTTGTACACTAAATTACAAGACACCCTGAGCCTAAGAAAGTTTGGGGTTGTTGAAAATATCTAAATATATATTTTACATGCTACAAAATTGAGATGTCATAGCCCATACATGAATTAATTTACTAACAAATGACGTGTGTCTAGACCGTTAATATGCACATGAGTGCAAAGGGGAAGGGACCCCATAGTTGTTATGAGAAGGAAGTTTGGGTTACAATTCTGATAAAAAATTGAGAAAACTTATTTCTATGTTTAATAAATTTTTTATGTTTATTCATATGATAGGACTCCTAATGAGAATTGAAAGTATGCCTTATAGAACTACATTAGAGGGCATATGTGGATAAAGGATCGATCAAGGGGCTCGAATAGATCAATATGAACCAACTAGACAACGATGTTATAGCTATGAAAATGGCTTGAGAAAGGGGCTCCATTAACTTAAAATTATGCTTGGATGATATAAATTTTATTTTTAAAATATTATGAAGGCATGAATGATACATAAATATAAACTGGTACTTGCTATGTTTTGGGTAATACAGTGAGGTTACATAATGGATTAGATGTCACATGGAATATCATATGACAAGTGTGCAAGAATTATCTTTTGTTGTTAACTACCACATGAAAAAAATAAATGTGATTATCCTTATGCTTATGAGATTTGTTGTGTGAATGATTTCAAAAAACAGATGCTGAAATTTGGCTCCAAAAATAACAATGGATGGATAGTATGTAATATGTGCATGTATGTCACATGCATGACGTAATGTATATGCACATGTTTAGGTATACGGTAGAGGACAATGTTTGAATTTGTAAATTCAATGCATAATGAAAATGCCTTTATGAAATTTCATGAAAACTTGTAAGGAACGAAATTGATAGAGTTGTGACTTATATGTGAGGTTGAGATCATTTTAAGGATTATTGAATATAGTGATAGTAGGTACGCTCATAGCCAGTTGGATTTCTTGAAAAGACTTTAGATGAGAGTTCTTGATATAGATTGGACCATTATATTGTTTTTCATCCATCTCGATGCATTTGGAGAGGAAAAAGTGGAGGAATCATCTCAGGGGACCGTTCTTACCGGTGGGACCTAGTTTGTAAAAATGGGGTCTGAAACCTTTAGGGAGCATTTTGAGGCATCAACTGATGCTTTTTGGGGGTAAAATTTTGTTGTTCGAATGTGGCACCTTTTTACATAATTATACACACATAGATATTTCAAATGACGCAATAAGTGCACCAATTGGATTCCGTATGTGAAAGTTATGCCACTCAGAAGTTGACCTTCCAGTAAATTTCACACCTATAATTCGAGAGGATGTCACATCAGCCCCCATTATTTATGGAAAATGGTATATCCACGTGATTTTGATGTAAAAGACCCTAGAAGAGTCCATATTGTAACTCTGGTTAAGAGTTGAGGTTGTCAAACTTAACCACTAGTAGGCTATCAGGTTGTGTTATAACTATGCCACTAGAAGGAAGAGGCATTTCATTATTTCGAGTGCATTTGTTGCATAAATGAGAAAAAATAGGAAAGAGGGATAGGAGGTAGAGCACACAAAGAGGATTTGTGCACAATATCATCCCATGGGCCACTGGTAATACTTCTTTGTACTTGCAACGATATTTCCAAACAACCAAAGAGAGTAGAGTGACCTGACCTTGTAGCTAGGTTTTGATCCCAAATGGGTTTCCCAGAGAAAATATTGTGTCTTATATGTCTGTGAGATTTTATTTTTCCATTATCTATTTTTTTTATAATTTCCATTCACATGCATGCACTATTTATAGTAAAATCTACAGATCTAGAAATTTAATAAAATTGTAATAGTTTAAAATATCACATTTTAAATATAATATTATCAGATTGTTGTGACGAACTGTCCAATGGAATATCCACGACATTTTACGGATTTTATTGGTATCAGAGTAGGTTTTTTGGGTATTTTGTGGAGATTTGGAGGGGATCTATAATGGCAGGGCCGAAAATCATAAAACCCTAATCACGATCGACAAATTTGTGAATGACCCTTGTGATCCTGCAGAGGTGAGGTTTTCACAACTGGAATAACAACTCAAAGATATAAATCACAATGTAAACCTCTTCATTGCGGACCTAAGCAATGAGCTTGGGATATTTGGAGAATATGTGGGTTCAAATGCAGATGAAAAATCGGAAGGGGGATCGAGATATTGGGAAGAAACGTACAACCAATCAAAGAAAGAACCCGAAAAAGATCAACCCAATTCGAGTGTTGTGAACCAATCACAAACCTTGTTTAAAATGGAAGTAAATGTAGATATCAATCTATACCATGGTGAGATCGATGCTCTAAAGCTAAATCACTGGTTTCAACAACTGGAATTTTATTTCATAATCCATCAAATTGAGTAAGGACAAAAGATCTCATTCGCGCTACTGAAATTAAATAGCCATGCACTGACTTGGTCAGAGATCCACATGGATACTTTGAGTTTGGAGGGATAATTTTAGTGACTAAGTGGTAGGACTTGAAAACCCTCATTAATTCATAGTTTTACCCTATTGGGTACTTAGATGTCCAATGGATCTGATGGCACTACTTCAGGAATGTCGGGCCAAAGCATGCAAGAGTACACCACAGATTTCAGAAAGATGGCCATAATGTTTGGTATCTCTCCAAAGAACCCGGATGTACTCCTAAAGTATTTGGGGGGTCTGCACCTCCATCTGTGTCAGCAAGTGATGTTTTTCAAGCTCAAATCAGTGGATGAGGCTTGTATACAGTCACAATACCTGGAGAACATTATCCTGAAGAGAGTGAAATCAAGTGGATCGAAGCAGAAGGATATACAAGAAGCTTGTAAGGAGGGGAAGAATAATAATAAAAGAGGAAAAGATAAAAAGACAACCACCAGAACAAACCAGTGCAAATATACAAGAAACCACTACAACCACTACAACATTGATGACCATATAGACAAGAACTGTTCAAAGTTGCATCCAGAATTGAACCTAAAGAACAAAAAGAAAGATAATAAAGAAAACAATCTCATGCCCACATATTCAAGTAACCAAGATTAAAGAAACTTGGACTTGGACGAGAAGATCATATCTACATCAGTGCTGAAGGAGGTGAATCTAAGTAGCCTTCAAAAACAGGAAGAGAAAGAAATGACCAAAGTCTTCCATATAAAGATACAGGTCAAGAAGAAAAATATTGATGCTCTATTTGACTCAGGATAGCAGGTGAATATCATTGCAGCAGAGCTAGTGAAGAAACTGGGATTGGAATTTCATGATCATCCAAACCCATATCCATTAGGATGGGTAAATAAGGATGCAAAGATGAAGTTAACAACATAATGGAAAATTATATTTGCTATCAGTGTTTCTTTTATTGATGAAGTAGATCTAGATATGGTTCCCCTTGATATATTTGGAGTCTTTTTTGGGAGTCCCCTACATTTACATGCGAGATGCAATATTCAAGAGGATATCCACTAGTACCGGCTTGTAAAGGATTTAAAATCATTCATCATAAAAAAAAACAAATTCATGTCAAAATTTTGTTAATAAGTGCCAACCAAGACAAGAAATTGATCAGTTCCAACAAGAAGTATGTTTTATTATTTTTAAGAGAATATAAATATGTAGAAGATTTAGTAAGAGGCAAGGAACTCTTGAATGTGTGTACTAATAAATAGAAACAACAACTGGAAGAGTTGGTACAGGAATACAGGGATGTGTTTAGAGAGCCTAAATGGTTACCACCTAAGAGGAAGTGGAGCACGATATCTGGCTATTTCCATACTCCCCATTTCCAAAAATTAGGTTATACAGGCTATCTATTATAGATGCAAGTGAGGTGAAGAAACAATCGCAGTAGATGATGGAACATTGTATCATTTCACCGAGCACATCACCATGTGGGTCACCCATCATCATTGTACCAAAGAAGGATAGGACTTGGTAGATGTCTATAGATTACAGGGAATTGAACAAAATCACCCTCAAGAATAGATACCCCCTCCCTAAGATAGATGATTTATTGGATCAATTTCAACAACCAAAGTACTTCACCAAGCTAGACTTAAATTCTAGATATAAATAGGTTTGAGTCAATGAAGAAGATACATGGAAGACCACCTTCAAAACTAGGAAAATTTTGTATGAGTGGTTAGTCATGTCATTTTACCTATGTAATACACCAACTACATTTAAGATATTATTGAATGTTGTATTGCACCATTTTATAGATTCATTTGTTATTTTCTATTTGGATGATATACCGGTATATAGTGCTACCTGGGAAGAACACATCTCACATTTGACGCAAGTGATAGAGACATTAAAAAATCACCAAATGCTAGAAAATCTCAGTGTGAGTTTGTGCAGTAGTCGTTGGTGTATCTAAGGTATGTGGTCAATCGAGGAGAGTTGAAGATAGATCCTTCCAAGATGGAGGCCATCATGAGATGGATGATGCCTACTAATTTCTCTGAGGTAAAGAGTTTCATTGGGGAAAAATAGTACTTGAGGAAATCCATAGCCTCGTTTTCAATGGTAGCAACAACGCTCCACACCATAATAGCAAGTGGAAAGAGTTTCGAGTGGGGAAAGACTCAACATAGGGATTTTGAGGAGCTGAAGAAGAATATCATTCAAGCACTAGTTCCGGTATTACCAAACTTGTAACAGACCTTTGAAGTGGATTCTGATGCGAGTGGGTATGTTATGGAGTCATATTGATGCAGCGAGGAAGGATTGTATGCTACCTTTGTAAAATATTTCATGGGGAAGTTCTTAACTACCTTACCTATGACAAGGATCTCTATGCCATGGTGCAAGTTGTGAAGAAGTGGAAGCACTATCTGATGGGAAAGGAGACAATAATCCACATAAATAAATAGCCATTACAATATTTTTAGGCCTAGAGTAAGCTAAAACATACAAGGAATTACAAGTGGGTGGGTTTTTACAACAATTTCATTTGATGATCAAGTACAAGAAGGGAAACACAAACAAGCTGGCTAACATGCTTTCAAGTCCACCCACATCAAAGATCTCAACTTTGGGGACTCTTATGCACATCGAGGCATTCACCCATAATGCATATAGAGAAGAATATTCATAGGATGAGGTTTTCAGGGAGGTGTTTCAACAGTTGCAGAGTTAGATTCATGCGCATGATGGTAAAAAAATTGTTGACTACCATCTCCATGATGGGTTACTCTACGGGCTAGATAATCTATGTGTTCCTAAAGGTGAGAGATTGCAACTAATTAAAGAGGCTCACACCTCAAAGGTTGCAGTGAACTTCGATGTAGGGAATATTGTGGAAAACTTGTAGAGGTATGTTTATTAGCCTAAGATGTAAGAGCGGGTAGGTAAGTTCATAAGAGGATGCATGCTTTGTTGTAAAAGTAAGCCTAGTAACAGGAAACAAGGTCCATATCATCCCTTAGTTGTACCCACTTGTCCTTGGGAAATAATTTCCTTGGACTTTGTGGGAGGTTTACCAACAACCAAGAAGGGACATGACTACTTATTTTTGGTAGTTGATAGGTTTAGAATGATGTGTGTTTTGGTGCCCTGTAAAAAGATCATTAGTGAGCAAGAAGCAATTTTTTTTTTCTTTGGACAGATTTGGGTGCACTTTGGGATACCAAGGAGCATCATTTCAGATAGGGATACACTATTTATTAGTGCATTTTGGACAAAATTATGGGTGAAGATGGACACAAAGTTCAATATATCTACGACATTCCATCCATACATAGATGTGTAGACAAAAATAGTCAACACGACTTTGGTTCATATTTTGAGGGGATACAACCAGAAGCATTTGAAGATCTAGGATGAAAATTTGGTATATATACAACATTATTACAATAGATTCGTCCACACTTATACAAGGAAGTCCCCATTTGAAACCTATTTTGGATATTTGTCGCCCTTAACTCTGGATATTGCATATGTGAAATAAGGAGGAGTGAGGGAATATCTTACAGGAGATTCTTTGAGGACTGAAAAATTTATAGAGAAGATCATTCATATCCATCTAAAGGTACAAGATACACTAAAAAATTCACAGGAGAAGTATAAGGCCATGCATGATCAACATAGAACAGAGAAATCGTTCAAGGTGGGAGACAGAGTATGGCTATAGTTGAACAAGGAGAGGCTACATGGGACTGGTAATAAAATAAAGGCACTGAGGTATGGTCCATTTGAGATACTGGAAAATATGGGTGATAATTCCTATCGACTCAGTTTACTGCCATATATATGCATTTATTTGGTTGTGAATGTAGATAATATGAAACTTTGTGAGCCTTTCATGCTAGATAAGGAAGATGAACAAGTCCTACCTTATATGGAGGATTTGGCACTATATTTTCAAGTAGAGTTAACAGAAGATACAATTTTTTAGAAGAGGTCCATAAATACAAGAAAATGGCAACATGACGTTTGGTAGATTGGGTTGAAAGGACAACTTCCAGGCAACGCTAAATGGTGCACTAGAGAGAAGGTGAAGGAAAAAATTCCTCACCCCATTCAATAGATGTTTTTGGGGACCAAAATCATCCAAAAATGGGGAGGTATGATCTATATTGGATCCTTATATTGTTTTTCATCCATATCAATGCATTCATAGTAGAAAAAGTGGAGGAATCAACTCACGAGACCGTTTTTACCAGCAGGATCTAGTTTGGAAAAACAAGGCCTAAAACCTTTTGGGAGAATTTTGTGGCATCAAATGCATTTTTTTGGGTTTAAAAATTTTCCACTACAATGCAACATATTTTCATGTTATTCTACACAGAGAGATATTTCCAATGACGTAATAAGTGCATTAATCGGAGTCCTTATGCAAAATTTGTGCCACTCAGAAGTTGACCTTCCAATTTTCACACCTATAATTCAGGAGGATGTTGCATCAACCTCCATTATTCATGGAAAAGGGGCTATCCACGTGATTATGATGTAAAATACTCTATAAGAGTCTATATTGTAAATCTGGCTAAGAGTTGAGGTAGTCAAACTTAGCCACTAGTAGGCTATCAGGCTGTGTTATAACCAGGCCATTAGGAGGAAGAGGCATTCCATTCTTTCAAGTTAATTTCTTCCATATCTAAACAAAAATATCCAAGAGGGATAGGAGGTATAGAATGCAGAGAAGATTTGTGCATTGTAGCATCCCATGGGCCATAAACCACACTACTTTGTACTTGCATCCATATTTCTAGACAACAAAAGAGAGCAGAGTGACCTCACCTTCCAGTTCGGTTTTCCTCCTGAAAGGGTTTCCCAGAGAAAATATTGTCTTATGTGTGTGTGAGATTTTATTTTTTCGTTCTTTATTTTCTGTATAATTTCCATTCACATGCATGCACTATTTCCAATAAAATATACCGATCTATAACTTTAATAAAACTGTAATATTGTAAAATCTTATATTTTAAATACAATATTATCAGATTTGTTGTGATGAACCGTCTTGTGGAATATCCACAGAAGTTTACATAATAGTGCTTGTAATGATAAAAAATTAAATAAGGCAAGCAAGAAGCAAAGATAAAAAGGTAAATGAAAGGAATGTGGTAAGAATTCCTTTCAGCTGAAATTGGTATCTTTTGTTTCTAAATTAATGCATGTATTGCATGAATGCCCAAGTAGGGGTATGGTTATGGTGGGAAGTCTTCAGTATAAAAAAATTGCTAGGAATTTTGTAATTTATACAAAACAAGGCAGAGAGCTAAATTTCTCATGAATTTAAAGACATGCATCTCTAATTTTGACCCTTTTGGTTGCTGAAATAAATGTTTGATTACATTGTGGAATTCTAAGAATGAATGTGATACACTGATATAATTCCATGATGTAACACCCTCTTCCCACATCTACCGAAGTAACCGGCCAACCGGGGTAAACATGTGACGAGAGGCTACTAGATAGAAATTAAACCTCCAAGATGACCTTAAGGAAGTGAAACCGATGGAAACACCGAAAACACACCTTACACTGCATCATTGACATCCACCGGAGGTATCCCAACATTCCAAGGCCCTATTCCCTGAGGGGGAATTAATTTTCAGCCACTTTGAGTTTGAGACGCAGGCTTTTAAGGGCAAGGTAGCGGCTATAGACCCTATAGCCACAAGTTAGCCTTGTCAAGGAAGCGGCTAAGGTCCAACCAACTAATTTTATGCCTGTAGCTCTAGGATCTGTGCCACATTTTCAGCCCCCAAGCCCAGGTCACTACCTATAACTTCATGTAAATTCAGGAGAGTTTAAATAACATTAAAACAAACATATGGAAGCAATCACATCAACTGGAACTCATCTGACCCCACCCAGCCGAAACAGGCATATCGTCAACGATGTCACAAACATAACATCTACAGGTATAAACAACAGATTTAAACAAAGGGATCTCTTTATTATCTAACAATGGCTAAGAATCATTTCTCCCCTACATCATAAGCTATCATACAATCAATTTTACCATAGAAGCATGGGATATTCATTTACAAGAAAAAACATGAATATAGTCATACATCATCACTAATCGAATAAATTCTCATAACCATCATATTAATAACAAAAATATAGTGGATACAATAGCAATAAAATACATACACAAACTAGTATATTTGTATACTGAATACCATGGAAATGATCTCTTCATTACTGAATATAGAAACCAACTGGAGATGGGACTCCCACATTCCACCTGACCATATATTGGTTGAGCCAATTCTCACTTCATCCAATCACCCCGATGCCATATTCCAAGCATGAATGTGGGACTTAATCAAACAAATTAATCACAATTAATCTATGGCTTCCAAAGGCCGAACCACCTCAACCCTCAACTTGTGATTCCACCTCACAGTCGGACATCAAAACTGTCATGGATTGGTTTCTATCCAAGCTGCTCCAGGGCTCCAAAGTGTTTTTTCCAATCAAGGCTCTAGGACTAGTATTTAAACCTTAGTTGTTCCTGACCTCTAGAGAATTTTTCCAACCAAGGCTCTAGGACTAGTAACTCAACCCACTTAGGGCTCTAGAGAATTTTCCTAACCAAAGCTCTAGGAATAGTAACTCAACCCAACAGTTGTCTGCTAGGCTCTAGAGAATTTTTCCAACCAAGGCTCCAGTAACTAATAACTCAACCCAAAAGCTAAAGGAATCATGAGAACCAACCAGAAAACCATCAATGGAAATAAGCCCACAATACCATGGTTGTCAAGGAAATTTTAAGGCTAGGAAATCCACATGAATACACCTTGCATGCAAAAACCAATGAGGAAAACATACATGCAACTCGGTACCTGAAATCAAATCTCGTTGTATATGTTGATCCTAATGTCCACCTACTATTTCCTACTCTTCCTTTGCCTTCTTGCTCCAAATCAACAAGTATCCACATTCTCCAAGAGTGCTCCAAGAAAACTCTAAGTATCCAAGAGTATGAGAGAGAGAGAGAGACAGAATAATGAGAGATATCCAAAAAATTCACTAACAAAAGGTTACCAACTGATCCTCAGAAGCCTTTTTATAGAATAGGCCTCTATTTTCTTCATTTTCCATTATTTTCCTTTAATTTCCTCCTCACATGCAACCGGTGACCTTTTACCTCCATTTTCTCCTAATTTCCATTATTTTCATAAATAAATGTGCCAAAAATATTTTTTTCCTCTTTAATGTCTTAGCCATAGCCTTTGCCAATTTCCTTAGCCATAATAGACCAAATGAACACCCCTTAGGATTTTTTTCCTAACATACATCTTGGAATATGTGTCCCATCAACTGTGGTTATAATTTTAGCTTTACTACATGAGTTTTTCACCAGGGTTGTTACAGAACCCTCCCCCTTAGGGGACACCGTCCTCGGTGTTCAATCACACATATACTTCAACTATACCGCTGAGAAGTAAACCATACTTCCCATGGAGCTTTATAACATAGCTCGTATTTACAATGATCACCCTGCTGAAAATAAAACCATCATGAAATCATAACAACATGACACTATAATGACATGAATCCATACCACTTATTGGAGATTTATAACATATATCATTGCGGGATTTACATCCATATACATATGTACATACATCCAACAATCACATCAAAACATATACCAAAACATCGCCAAAACACATGCTAAACAAAAATCAACATCACACCAAAAATGATTTGCCTCAATAGGAAAAAAAGGAAGGATACATAGCCCACATTTAATCCGCCATCTCCCATGTAGCTTCATCGGGCCCAAAGAACTTCCATTTCACTTTAACTTGCTATATAGCTCAATTCCAGAGCATGAGTGTATTTTTCTGTAAAATGCACTACAATTCCAGATGGAACTCTCCTTCTGCTTGCACCTGCAATACAGACCAGTCAATAAGATGATCAACATCTTTAACATATTTCTTAAGAAACGATATATGAAAAGAATCATGGAATTTCATTGTGGAAGGCAGTGCAAGTCGATAGGCCACTGGTCCGATCCTCTCAATGATCCTGAAGGGTCCACAAAACCTTGGTGCCGGTTTGGCACATGATCCAATCCGCAAGGAGCTCTTCTTGGGATTGATACACAAGTATACCTGATCCCCAACATGAAACTCCTTGAACAACCTATTCCTATCTGCATAAATCTTCTGCCTAACCTGCACTTCTTTGAAGCTCTTCTTGATCACCTTCATTTCTTGTTCCATGTCTGCCAACATCTCTGGTCCAATCAGTACCTTGTTAACCAAATCACTCCAACTGATAGGAGTGTTTCCTCCACCCATACAGTGCCTCAAATGGACTCATCCTCAAAGACTCTTGATATCCGTTATTGTACGCAAACTCTACCAGTGGAAGATACTCTTCCCACTTGCGTTGTTGATGCATCACATACATCCTCAACATATACTCTAATATCATGTTGAACCTCTTAGTCTCTCCATATTTTTTTGGATGATAAGTTGTGTTGAAGGCCAACTCGGTGCCCAAATGTGCAAACAAATCCTTCCAAAACCTGGAAGTCAACTTTGCATCCCTGTCGGACACAATCTTCTTAGGAACACCATGCAATTTGACTATGTCTGTGATAGACACCTGTGCTACATCACTAGCTGAGTATGTACTCTTCACTTGTATGAAATGTGCAACCTTTGTTAACTTTTCCACAACAAACATAATAGAATCATGTTGTTTCCTTGTCCTAGGAAAACCTGTGATAAAATCCATGGAAATTACCTCCCATTTCCACTTTGGAATCACAATCAACTATAGTAATCCACCTGGATGCTTGCACTCTGCCTTAACCATCTTACAATCCAAACATCTGGCCAAAAACTATAGTAATATTTAGATTCAGCCAATAGTAGAATCCATTCACTGCATTCAAAGTCTTCTAGTAGCCTGGGTGACCTGAATATGGTTTCTCATGAAACTCCCTCAAAATCACCTTCTTGAGCTCACTGTTGTCTGGTACATATATACTGTCTCAAAATATGACCAATACATCTATCGTGATATGATAATCCAAACCCTGTACACATGTACCTATACCTGTACCACCTGTACCTATACCTATGCCAACACCTGTACCTGTAGCAACACTTGTACCTGTACCAACACTTGTACCTATACCTGTGCCAACACATGTACCTATAGCAACACTTGTACCTGCACCTATACCAACACATGTACATGTACCAACACCTGTACCTGTACATGTACCTATACCAACAAATATACCTGTACTATGCTGCAACTTGTGCACAATATCCATGTACCTGTGATCCAGCTGACCTTCCTGCAAGATTCTATCCTGTAATTTTTTCTCATAGGAGCTCATCGCTACTAAGTGATTTACATGTACCTTTCTGCTAAGAGCATCTGCGACCTTGTTCTCATTTCCCATGATGTACCTGATCTCGAAGTCAAACTCACTAATCATAGCCAACCATATTTCTTGCCTTGCATTCAAATTCAGTTGTTCAAACAAGTACATCAACCCAATGTGATCACTCATAAGTACAAACTACCTGCCAAGAATATAGTGCCTCCACATATTCAGTGCGTGAATGATCGATGCTAGCTCAAGATCATGTGTCGGGTATTTTTTCTCATGTTCATTTACCTTTCGCGACTCATAGCATACCACCTTTCCATCCTGCATAAGGAATCCACCAAGCCCTTTATTGCAAGCATCTTCACACACTACAAACTCCTTATCTGGATCCACAATCTTTAACACTGGAGCATGTGTCAAAAATTGCTTGAGCTACTCAAAATTGGCCTCGCACTCCTATGTCCAGTCAAACTTCTTACCTTTTCTTTGTAATGGTGTAATAAGATAAGAGATATGTGAGAAGTTCTTGATGAATCTCTTGTAGTAACCTTCCAGTCCCATAATGATCTCACCTTATCTATGCTCTTAGGAGCTACCCACTCCATGATGGCCCTTATATTTTCCGGATCTACTACAATGCCCTCCTTGGAGACAAAATGTCCCAAGTAGTGAACCTCAGTTTGGAAGAATCTGCATTTGCTCAGCTTAGCATACAACTACTTCTCTCTCAACAACCTCAATACTACTGCCAAATGTTCAGAATTTTCTTCCTCATTTTTAGAACACACCAATATATCATCAATGAAAACAATCACAAACTTGTCCAAGTAAGGACAAAACACTATTTTCACCAAACACATAAATGTAGTTGGGGCATTAGTCAAAACGAATGGAAATACAAAAAACTCATAATTCCCATACCTGGTCCTGAATGCGGTCTTATCTATATATTGCTCCTTGACCTGTAATTGATTATATCCCGATCTCAAGTCGATCTTAGAGAACATTGTTGTTCCCTTCAGTTGATCGAACAAATCATCAATCCCCGATAGTGGGTACTTGTTATTGATGGTCACTTTTTTCAGCTTCCTGTAGTCAATGCATAGTCTAAGAGTGTCATCTTTCTTCTTTACAAAAAATACCGGTGCACCCCATGGCGATACACTTGGCCTAATGCACCCTTTGTCCAAATTTTCCTTTAACTTCAATTTCAACTCTACCAACTCTAGTGCACTCATTTGGTAAGGTGATTTTTATGTTGGAGCTTCCCCTGGCACCAACTCAATAGAAAATTCTACTTCACTGTGCTGTGGAAAACCTATAATCTCTTATGGAAACACATCTTGAAACTGTTGCAACAATGGATACATGCTCAAAACATCTGGATCCTCAAATTATTTACCTTTGTCACTAGAGATATGGAGTGCAAATAGTACACACCCTTTCCTTTGATTACGCTTGGCCTGCATAGTTGTTACCATCCTAACTGATGTGGATTTATTATTTCCCTGCAATACTCTTGGCTCCCCATTGTCATCCACACATTCAATATCTTTTTCATAGAAATCTACCTTGGTCCTATGATGGTATAACCAATCCATACCCAATAGTATATTATATGATCCCAATGGAAATATGTTCAAGTTTGATGTTGTAGGCATACCGTTTAGCTCAAATGCGCAAGCTCTTACCCAATGGTGAAATCTTCTCTTCGTATTTGTGGCTAACTGCACTAACCAAGATTTTGCATGCATTTCCTTACTTAAACCACACTTATACACCAATTCGGGATTAATGTAGCTATATTTAGATCGAGGGTCAATCAAAAGAGAAACAAATTGATCATAAAACTTACCATCCATCTCAATGATAGAAGCTCGATGATCTTCCTGCATGTTGTCCATAGCTACATAGATTGAAGGAATGCTATGCCTAACATATCCCACTTTTTGTGCCTCTTGCACACTATATATCTATGGCCTACCACCCTTATATTGTGGACAATCCCTCCTACGATGGTCTCCTCCATAATTCCAACACCTCACTGGCTCCCTATTCTCATTCTTATTCTACTCCTCTGATTGAAATCCCTATCCTCTACCAGATGTATTGAATTATTCAGTGGTGAAAAATTATCCTTGTTACTTGTGTCTTGAGGCCTTACTCGCTTCTTGTCCCTTTTTCCTTTGTTCTTATCATTACCTCTCCAATCTAGCTTATTTTCTGATCTGTGCTTCGAATTTTGATAACAATGCTTGAGTTTCTAAATGACCTCCTCCTTTGATCTGGGCTCATCAAACTCAATCCTACCTCTGAATGAAATCAACAACCCCCAGTAATAAATATTTGAATCTTGGCCTTCTCCTCCTTGAGGTAAGGCACACACCTCAATGACTCCAAGAACCTGATAGTATATTCATCATATGTCATGGAACCCATATTCAACACATAAAACTCGTTTTCCCTATCATCATAATATATCTCTGATATATACTTCTTTCATAATATCCTTTCGAACTTGCTCCAAGTCAAATCCTCGTCAAAAATATCTTTGAAGTTCTTCACATCTTCCCACCAAATTTCTGATCTACCTCTAAGGCTGAATGTAGCTATCCTAGCTTTCATATTTTCTGAGTAAACATGCAATCTGAAAATATTATTCATGCCAAGCAACCATGCCTTTTCATCCTATGGTTTCTTCATCTCTCCATCAAATGTAGGTGGATTTTAGCTTTTAAACTGTTCCGGAAAATAGCCCCTACCATTCCTCCTGTAAGGATGATATCGATGACTATCATGATGCCTATCTAAACCAGAACTACAACAATACCTATGTCTATCACCTCTCCTATCTAGAGTGTCCAAATTTTTTCCATATTTAACGGTTTTATCCCTATCTAACCTTTCACCACTAGGAGACCTACTTCCATATGATCCATTGGTCCCGTCCTCCTGCCCATAGTTGATCCTAAGTGGCCCATGTTTCTACAACTCTAACAAACTTTTAAGGATGGTTGCATTAACCTCTTCTTGTTTTTCCTGTGCTTGTATAAGTCTATCAATGTCTACCTTGCAACTCCTTATTTATTCCTTTAGACTTCTCAGTGTGTCTGCCAAATCCGGTGAATGTGCAATACCTTGATGCTCATATTACTCATATGGAGAATCTCTGTAGTCTACCATTTTTCTATTCATATTTGAATTCTTCTTGCAATGTACACTATGTCAAATAAACCAATTCATAAATAAACCAGTGTACCTTAGTGTAATTGGGGGAGGATACTTCCTGCAAGATCAACCAATCAACATGATACATGTATATATATAATCATAATTAGCATATAAACTCACAACACATGGTATACTAGCACATAATTATGATTCTAGTTGGGGTCCCATCATCCATGTATAAGCATACCAAATGCACCCCAATGTAAGCTTGACCACACACAACCACAAGCATGAACGAAACAAAACATAATCAACATGTAACCCAACATGAATTACCAATGCATGTTCAACACATAACATCACTCAAGCAAGCATACACAAACACTACACAAGCTTTACAAAAACATGACTTAGCATGCACAAGCAATGCACATACAATATGTAGCCCTATGTAAACAAGTGTGCACGCACAATAAATAACAAGAACAACATACAATCAATCATACAAACATGATTGCATGTTGACAGTGACACCACAACCACATCCATGGCAACACAGCTGCCACCACGGCCAACACAACATAGGCGCAACATACACATACAACATCGGTATGCAAACACATAATAAATAAATATAAAATCATGACCAACACACCACCCATCAAGTTTGAAATTTGAACCATGCTTTGATACCACTATATGGTATCATATATCACATAGAGAACATAAACCAAAGACCACCATCATGCATACACAACAAGCACATAGATCATAAGCATGAGGAACATATACGCAATTGACATGTATGCACGAAAACCACACACAACCCAAGGATATCACAACCATGATCTAATACCACTCTGTAACGCCCTCTTCCCACATCTACCCAAGTAACTGGCCAACCAGGGTTAACATGTGACGAGAGGCTACTAATATGAGATTCAACCTCCTAGATGACCTTAAGGAAGTGGAACTGACAAAAACACCAAAAACACCTCTTACACAACATCATTGACATCCCCAAGAGGTAACCGAACCTTCCATGGCCATGTTCCCTAAGGGGGAGCTGATTTTTAGCCATTTTGAGGCTAAGTCCTGGGCTTTTAATGACAAGGTAGTGGTTACAGACCCTATATCTATCAACTAGCCTTGTTAAGGTAGCAGCTAAGGTCCAAACGACAAATTTTCCGCTTGTAACTCCGGGATCCGTGCCATATTTTTAGCCCTTGAGCGCAGGTCACTTCCCAGAACTTCCTGTAACTTTGAGAGAGGGTAAATAAAATTTAAAAAAATATATGGAAGCAATCACATCAACCGAAACTCATCCGACCCCACCCAACCATGACTGAAATTTCTTCAAACATGTCACAAACATAGCATCTACAGGTATAAACAATAGATTTAAATAAAAGGGGTCTCTTTCTTATCGAAGAATGGCTAAGAATCATTTATCCCCTACATCATAAGCTATCATAAAATATATTTTACCATAAATACATGGGATATTAATTTACAGGAAAAAAAATGATTATAGCTATACATCATCACCAATTGAATGCATGCTCATAACCAACATATTAATAACATAAATACAATGCAGACAATAGCAATAAAATCTATATATAAACTAGTATGTTTGCATACTGAATACCGGAGAAAAGAGCTCTTCATTATTGAATGTAGAAACCAACCGGATATGGGACTCCCATGTTCCACCCGACCATAGATTGGTTGAGCCAAGTCTCACTTCATCCAATCACCCCCGTGCCATATTCCAAGCATGAATGTGGGACTTAATCAAACACATCAATCAAAATCAATCCAAGGCTTCTAGAGGCCAAACCACCTCAACCCTCAACCAGTGATTCCACCTCACGGTCGGTTATCAAAACTCTCATGGATTGGTCTCTATCCAAGATAATCCAGGGCTCTAGAGGGTTTGTTCCAACCAAGGCTCCAGGACTAGTAACTCAACCCTAGCTATTCGTGGGCTCTAGAGAATTTTTCCAACCAAGGCTCTAGGACTAGTAACTCAACCCACCTAGGGTTCTAGAGTGTTTGTCCAACCAAGGCTCCAAGGCTAGTAACTCAACCCAACAACTGTTTACCGGTCTCCGGAGTGTTTTTCCAACCAAGGCTCTAGGAACTAATAACTCAACCCAACAGATAAAGTAATCATGAGAACCAACCAGAAAACCATCAATGGAAATAAACCCACAATACCATGGTTGTCTAGGAAATGGAAAGGCTAGGAAATCCACATGCATACACCATGCATGCCAAAACCATTGAGGAAAAAATGCATGCCACTCGATACCTACAATAAAATCCCATTGTATATGTTGATCCCGATGTCCACCTGCAATTTCGCGCTCTTCCTTTGCCTTCTTGCTCCAAATCAACAAGTATCCACACTCTCCAAGAGTGCTCCAAGAAAACTCTAAGTATCCAAGAGTATGAGAGAGAGAATAATGAGAGAGCTCCAAAAAATGCACTGATAAAAGGTTACCAACTAATCCTTAGAAGCCTTTTTATAGAATAGGCCTCTATTTTCTTCATTTTCCATTATTTTCCTTCAATTTCCTCCTCACATGCAACCGGTGACATTTTATCTCCCTTTTCTCCTAATTTCCATTATTTTCATAAATAAATGTGCCAAAAATACTTTTTTCCTCTTTAATGCCTTAGCCATAGCCTTTTCCAATTTCCTTAGTATTAATAGACCAAATGAAGTATGTTTTTCCCAACATTCAACTTGGAATACATGTCCCATCAACTGTGGTTATTATTTTAACTTTATTACATGAGTTTTTCACCAGGGTTGTTACACATGATGATTTCATTTCAATCTATTTTAACTTAGTTGAAGGTGATAGAATTATTTTTTGTGTAATAATTCTGATATCACTTTAGGATGTTGTGAATTTTTACAATGAAGAGATTGTATGTATGAACGCTGGCAATTTTTTTGATGATTGAAACATCATATTGTAATAGACTATTGGAATGGGGTGTGAGATAGAAGCCACTATGAAATAATATCACCACCTATGAGGAAGCCCAAAAACATGACTAAAAGTCTCATGCTTATGAGATTTAGCCTTTGAATGAAGCACATTTGTGAAATTAAAATTTTATGATTTGAAATTTATGAGTATATCTCAAAACATGGGAACTAAATGATGTGAAATAAGTGGAATGATGGAGAAAGAAGCCTAGGAACAAAACCATTGTGGTGGAATTACAACCCTTTAACACTTTTATTACCTCATTAGAATCAATTCATAACCGACACCTTTCCTATAAGACTCGATGAGAAATGTAGCAGAGCACGCCATATAGGAACTTGGTTATAAGACTTCATGCACAATAAAAAAGAGCACACCATACCAACACTTGGCTATAAGAAAGTAACCCCATGCAATAAAAACACTTGGCTAGGTAGGCTGCTTGAGATGGGGGTTTCTTGGGCTTGGAAGGGTGAATATTTGATGGGGTCCCATAAAGGAGAACCCTTGGACATGTAGATTGCCTATAATTTGGGTTGCCTAGGCTTTGAAGGGTGAGTAACTTAGTGGATAAGAGATTCATCACATGCTCATCGAGATGTGAGCATAAGAGGGCCTATTGAATGTAGATAGTTTGTTGAACTTGTTACTTATGGAGTAAAAGGAGGAAAATAATAACTATAAAGATAAGTATCGGTTTAAATTGTTTCCTGTTCAAATTTTATTTGATTTAATTATTATTATTATTAACGTTATGAGAATTTTATGCTTGTGATATAGGTGAGCTAATGAACTAGCCAATGCATATAGATAATGATGGCTACCAAATAATATTAAAATAGTGCAACAGAAGCATAATGGAGCTGAAGGCTCCTTCAAGACTCTTCATGTGCGGAGAAACCTTATGTTGATGTTGTGATCAACACCCTCTAAAAATTTTCCTACACTTGAATTTTAGAGAATACTAACGATCTTACGATCTATCGTTCCATGGTCACTTCATCATCGATTGATGTTTTGCTAAGTACTCAAGTCTTATTCTCATATTATAAGTGTCAAATTCACTCACTTACGCATGTTTGGTCCTTGATAAATGCATGATCACATATTTATTATGCAAACCTAGACAATTGACAATCTCCCTCACTTTAATTTCAATTGTACTTCTATTTTAGTGATTTTTCCTAACTGTCACTTTTGCACACCTTTGCTTCCATGAGTATCACTTTCACTTTCACGACTATTTTTTTTTATATCCACTAACAAGTAAAGTTGTTGCATATCTTCTGTTAATAAAACATCACTTGAAATGCTCAACTAGGGACCAAATACACCATGTAATTTTAGATTTACCATAGTAAAATCACTTTCACTATAGGAAATAATTTAGTAAACCATTTTTATTAAATTATTTCTAATTAAAATTAAAAAAAAAAACCTTTGAGAATAAATGAATAAACCATTATTTTTTTAATTTTATCTAAGAATATTATTAAATGATTATTTGATAATTATTACTTGTAACATTTGACTAATTTACCTAGGAATAATTAAGTAAATCACTATTTATTTATTATTCCTTAATCTCAATTTTGGAATAATTTTTAGATCACTCTTTAATAGTTATTTCATTTTCACACCTTTCTTAATCTTCGTGAAATAATTAATAAATAATTTTGTTTGTTAATTATTTATAAATAAATATATTTTACTATTTTCAATATCTTTTCCCTCTCCAAAAAATATAATAAAGTATTCGTAACGATTAGATCTTGATTTGGTCAAGAATATTTTGTTATTTCCCAATTTCAAGATTAACCCAATACTTTGTTATAAATAAGAGAGTTTTCCATTCATTCTTCACCATGACCATTATCATCGTCACCATTAATGTCTTGCATTCGAAATCCCACTAGAGTTCTACACGTTGTTTGGGTTTTTCATATATTAAGAGAGGAAGATCAATCACTGAAGCGTCAAGGAAATCAAAGGACCCATCCCACAGAGGGGGATTTGCGACCCTTTTGTAAATTTCCTTCTCTAGGTGCTATCAATAAAGTATTTATTCATTTAAACGCCTTTCCATAATTGGGTTATTACATCAGATTTATTTTGTTTTTTATTATCTTAGATCACATAATATATTTTTTCTACAGGTTCTTATCACATTATTATTATAGATATGAAGTATAAGAAACCACAACTGTTGTTAGGGTCACTTGTCACTTCTGACTTAAGTGAGATATTTTTGGTACACATTCCAAGAAATTTCATAGTAACAAATGGTGACTCCACTAGGTTTTTAGTTAGATTTGTTGTCAACAAATGGCGACTCCACTGGTGTAACAATTCAGTTTCTTGGGTGACTATAGTTTCATTGAATTTTCAAGGTTTCTTGTAGCTATTTATAGCCTCTCAATTTCTATTTATAGCTTGTCTTTCCTTTTTCTATCAATTTTTTGGATTCTGGTGGTTTTCTGGTTTTTTCCACAAGTCATAAGTATTAGTCGAGTAGAAGATGACAAAATATGTGCGAGATCTGTGGACCAAGAGTCGAGGGATAAAAACACACTTTTTAGCCCCACATATACTCTCTGAGTTCCAGAACACCCTTTTATGCTAAAAAACTACGTTTTCCACCTGTTTCAAGTCAGTACCTACGTTTTGAAATTTTTCCGAGAATTTTTCATATTTTTTCGAGATTTTCCGAGAGTGTTGTGTCTGTACTAGGAAGGGTTTCTTATCTCTATTTCAGTGTCCCTTAGCCTTGTATTCTCTTATTTTTTTCTCTTTGAGGTAATAAAAAAACCCTCTAGGATTTGTAGTACACCTCCACCTTTTTGGGAAGAGAATGGTTGAGTGAGGAGTCTAGCGTTTCAACATTTTCAACCATTGGCTTTAAAGGTCTGATCCATTTTGTTGCAGCCCTTTAGGATAGGTTATCTCACCATTTTAACTCAATTTTGAGTTTACTTTTTCATTCACCCTTAGGATCCCCTTGAGTGTCCTAGGTCATTGAGCTTCTTTCATATCCTTTACAGTAGATTTCACCTCTGATTTTTGTTAATTTTCTGCAACATTTTCAGCAGCTTAATGCCTTTAGATCACAATCCCTTTGACATTAGATCTTGTAAGAATTTTGTGTGTTTTTTAGTAGCTTGTTTTCATCTCCTTGTTTATATTCTTGAGAGCCTTTTTGGGTGGGGTTATTGCTTGATTGGATGTTTATTTTACTGTCATTTTACAACATTATTTATATTTTTTCAGCATTTTATTTCAGCAGCACATGGCATCATCAAACCTACTCAATTAAATCATACATTGAACAAAATTTTTCACACACATTAGCACACCCTAATCGATTGTGGGCATGGTTAACACCGCCAAGCCAAGACTTGAAACACACCAAATTATAATAATATGTCACGCATAGATTAAGCCCACTTAGGCATCAGGGCCAAACAATCTGTGTATTTAGGTGTAGGATCAGTGGGATAGGCTTCCAATAACACCCATAAATAATTTACATTGAGATATAGAAGTTAAATTTGTAGGGAGATTAAAATACTTTTCCATCCCACAGTCCAAAGCCAGAGTGCGTCAGAAACCCGATTCATAGGGGGTTAGTCTAGGTCATCGTGCAAGCAGTTCTCCTCGGGGATACCCAACATGTGGTATGGAATTATTTGTGGTGGTTAATCACCAAGAATCTCAAGTCTCAACCACCCCCTTGGGATGAAGGTAAACATAGTGACTAGTCATAGGAAAGCACCCTATAGGATTGGCTATGGGAAGCATTTGGATCTCTACCCCACCTTTCTTTGGACAACTCTGATTGTGGGGATGAGATTTTGTCAAGTAAGAAGTTCTTTGGAAGGCCATATAAAACAACAGATTTAGGATTTTCTTAGGATTTATATCACCTGTAGGCTAGATTTAATTTTCTTTGATAGGGCGTGATTACTTGTATTAGAGTAGTATCTTAATATAGTTAGTTTACACTTGGCACCACTACACTAGGTGTTTTCTTGTTGGTTTTTACTTTTTTTATCCTATAATCATTTAGTCCTTAGTGTCCTCATTATATTGACATCATTGTGCCCCCCTAGGATTTTGTCACGGAGAATTCAAGGCCTTCGCCCCCAGTGCCCGTTAAAACATCTTACTCCTCCTTGTTGAGTTAGAGTTCATCCTCCAAGTCCCCCATCGAGTCCTCATTCTGACTTTGGTTCTACTAATTCATCTAGTTCCTCCTTTGATTCTGCATCATCTCCACCTCATACCGCCACCATGTTAGGCACCAATGCAAGTGCAGGAATTCAAGGTGGTAACGCTAGTGCTAACTCGGGTAACCCCGCCAATGGAAAATTTTCTGGTATGGTCACCTGTATTCCATTGCTACCCTTCATGGTTAGTTTGAGTCTCCATGATTTTAACCAGTTGATCAATGATCCTCTTATCCATAACCCAAATTTGCCAGTTATTCCTACCAAAATTCCTTTTGACATACCCAAGTTTGAGGGAAATCCTGGAAAAGACCCAAAAAATCATGTTCGCTCAATTCATATGCATTGTTCATCGAATTCCATCACTGAAGACTTTGTCTATCCTCATTTATTACAACACACTCTTATTGGAGTTGATGCTAACTGATATGTTGATCATCCCAACGCCACTCATTCCAAATTTTTGACTCTTGCCAAAGCTTTCCTCTCTTATTTCCAGTTACCTCTCCGTTATGACACTGGCACCAAACTCTTTACTTATTTCCGTCAAACTTTAGCCATTCGCCTATATGACCATGTCCAAGAATGGCACAAAAGGAGGAGCATGCATAGGGCCCTTGAATTCGAAGATCGTGTATAAATGGATTGGTTCCTTAGATTGCTTTTGGCCCCCAAAGGTAAATATGTCGCTTCATACTTCCCTCAATCTGAGGAATATGCACTCCAGGTATCTTTGAAATATGAATTTATTTATGCTTAGTAAGGTTATGTTTATACCATTCTTATCAATCTACCTCGACCAAGTGCTTCTAATGTGACGGAGGCATCTCATGTTGTAGACGGTATCGTTGGATCCATTTCACACCCTCACCGACAACCATATACTCCACCTTCAATCAGTTATGGTCAACCTCAAGGGGGGACCAGTTCCTCTTACAATTATCCCTCTCCACAAGGAAACCCTTATCTAGGTCAAAGCACGTCATATGTATATCCCCAACCGCATCAGCAGAGGCCAGGGCCCGATGATGCTAAGCCTATTTATCCAAATTTTTCATGTTGGTGCCTCATTTTTTCCCCAATTCCACCATCTACCACTCCCATTTTTCCCTCTTTTGTTGCCAAAAGTACTCTTTTACCTACCTATCCATCATTGTTATTGTCCTGAACCTCATTAAATCTATACCCGAGGTAAATGCATTACATTAGTCTATTTTTACTATTTTGTGATTAAAATTTGAGTGATTTAAGTTAAATACCTAATGGTTTAACTAACTATTATAGGCTATATGTGAATGATACAACAGCATGATCAGAATGGAAAGCAAACTTTTAAACGAGCCTGCCTTCTTGTTTTTGTACTCAACTACATGGTTCCTAATCCGTACTCAACTACACCAAGACCTGGTCAACTTCTTCTATGGCTTCTACGCTTCTAGAGGTCGGATTTAATAATGAGGATCTTGACTATGTCATGCTGGAGGTTGGAGATGCTCCATATGATTGTTGCAATGGGAATATGCCAAGGATGAAATTCATTGAAACTGTTATGCCAAAGTTGAATGAATCGTTCAGATCGTTCTAATCCTTCCAACTGTTATGTATTGATTATGGTTATTTTATGATTTCCTCATTTCCTATAAAAGGCCCGAGTATGTAATAAACTAGTTAGTCAAGTTTTGAATGATGTATGCCAGACTGTGAGTTACCAAATTGTTGTTCATACTTTTCGCTATAATTGAAGACTGAGTTTAAATCAAGCATGGCTATGGTTTGATCCATTCGTTCAATTTTTCATCTCGATTTTGAGTTTCTAATCCGCATGTATTAGAATAATTCTGCTATTGTAATCTCCTTAGGCTTACCCAGGTGTGCCCGGGCCCACCATCATCTGGAAAAAGCTCCTCTGTCGAATTCTAGGTATTTAAATTGTGTTTCAATTTGTTATGTTTGATTTCATTCAATAATTTGCAAATTAGATTCAGTTTCTTCACATAGTTGTGTGGTATATGTTTTCTAATTCTCACAGTGCTTATGATCATTCCTAGTTTGTATCCAATGGTTAATAAGTAAGGTAAATAGTGATGAATGGGCATGCATGAATTGTCTAACCTCATATGATTGCATGTGGACCCTCTACGCAGAGCTATTCTCTACATCTCGGAAGAGAAGAAAGTCTGTTTGATTTCTGAGTATGAAAAAATTACACACGTTAACTTATTGTTGCAATCATGAAGTCTATCATCCTTTGATGCATCGAATTGATCAGATTGTGTCATAGTTCGATTTAACAAATAGTTGGACGGTGTGATAGTTTATGTCAGATTGCAAATTTTGAATGCCTGTAGAATCTCAATTTCATACATGCATTTAAATTAGGAATTATTGTTGTGTTATCGCATTCTTTTATAGTGTGCACAAAAGAATTCCGAATGTAGTAATTAGAGATTGGTAATGTGTTTCTAATAGTGTTTCAGTTAGAGATCTCATGGTTGTTTCGACACTGATATTCAAGTTTGAATAGGTCTCTCAATTTCTTCGAGAGTAGTGGATTTATTCAAGGATTGGTTTCATTATGTAGAAGCAGTTTAACTTGAAAAGTATTGGGTGATTAGCTAGTTTTTATGAATTGTTTTAGGATATAATTCGATAATGAAATGGTATATCCTCACTTTTTCTTTGTTTGAAGGTATAATTCACATTCGTTGTTTGCATTATGTTCAAGGATTGAGATGTTTGATTTTTTCTAGGTGAATTAGTCTATTCAAGTGCTAGAAATAGTTTGATTTCATTTAGAATAATATTAATTTAATTAGATAACAGTTAGTAATTAAACTTAGACAATAAGCATAGATTTTATTTAAGTACAGTTATTCAAATTTCATAAAATCATTTTCCTTTTCCAGCACAGAAGTTTAAAGTTTGATAACTTAGCAATAGATTAGGTCTGTTAACTCAGAATTGTTATGTCACTTCTTAAGTAGAGTTATTTCGTAGTTCAAATTCTATTGCAGCTTAAGTGAGCATTGTTTTTTATTGCTCTCTGAATAAGTGTGATAAGTAGAAGTTTATAGTTGTTTTTTATTTGATTATTGATTCCGCCTCAGAAAGATTGTTTGATAATTTAAAATAAAGAGACTTGATTGCAGAAATATTAGGAAGCAGAATAGTGTGGCTTGATAAAATGCTAGGTAGATTACTCTCTTTTTAACATTCTTTGTTTGTAATTTAAATAGGCCTTAGATGACATAAATTTTCATCATTTCAAGCGATCATTATTAAGGAAACCTATACACTCTGACACAAATTGAATCAAAACTTCAGTACAACTCGTGCTTATCAGTCATGATTGAAACTTAAATAATAGAATCTTTAATTCATCTATTAAAACTCACAAAATTTTGGCGTCATTGTCGGGGAAGTTGTATTTTGGTTCAGGTAAAAATCATTACAGAGTTTTCAAGGGTATTGTAGGACTGTCAGAGGGCAGAGAGTGTACGGTATGATGTGAGTGAATAGCCACGCATCCACTATTATGGGGTTTCTCCAAAGTTTGACCATTGTTGCATATCTTTGAACTTTATTTTCCTTTCCTTTATGTGTAGAAGTAGAAGTACACCTAGAGATAGTAAAGGTAGATTTATTTCTAGTTCACAATTTCTTAAAAATTTTGGCTCTACAAAAATCCCATTAACTAATCCCACTAATCGTTACGCATGAACTAAGAAATAAAAATGGAGCACCAACGACAAGGAGATCTTACAAGGATAACTCCCCATTCAGGAAGAAGTGAGGCAGTTATCGATTGAATCCTTCTCCAGTCATATCAACAGCAACACATCTGCTACCAACATGGTACACAATGGAGGGGAAAACATAAGCAATGAACGAAATCAGGAAGAAAGCCATGGAGAGGGAGAAGGCCCAAAAATGCCTTTCTTTGGAGGAAATAAAGATGGACCAAGAAACCAAGATGGACCGTGGGGAAGACCAGATGATGAAGAAGAAGAAACTACCTTCAGATTTCCTATCCTTGATGTAACCATGAACATCACTATGAAAAGCATACCAGTGACATCTCTGCCACTCTTCTATGGTAAGTCCTCTGAGGACCTTGATGCCTTTATTTTTTAGTTCGATATTTTATGCAGGAGCTACAATTATTATGATGACGCACTTAAAATTAATTTGTTCCCAGCCACCTTGAAAGATGTAGCCCTTAGATGGTTCACGAGCCTAGGTGAAAACACCATTCACTCTTGGGATGATATGAATTTTGTCTTTCTTAAAAAATATCAAGAATTATGCAAAATTAAGGATGTGAACAATATTCTTAGAATGCAACAACTAGATGATGAAAGCCTAGAAGAATATCTCAAACGTTTCCTATATCATTTTCGTAAATACCGAGGGGTACATCTAGACGAGAAAATTGTTAAAACTGTCTTTTTAAAGGGGTTGAGGGATGAATGCATTGAGACCTTAAACCTCCTAAGTGGTGGGGACATTTATCAAAAACCTTTTGCTAAAGTATCCGAGCTATGTCATACTTATTCAAGAAGTCAGGCTAAAGTAGGGAAGAAACTCTGTGAAAATATCCAAGATGTTGTTTCAATAAATCAAGAACTTGTAGCCATTGTTGTCACTAGAGTTAAATTAGGGAACCTATTGGAAAATTTTAAAATAGACATTTTAAACACCATCGGTGACCAACTTGATACAATGAAACTCAAAAAGAAACAAGAGGATGAAAATGTTTCCATATAAATATTTTGTCCTAAATGTAGACAAAAGCATATGGAAAAGGAGTGTCACATTAATTTCATTAGGGTTTGTGGGATTTGTGCTTTATAACATGCAACCTAGAAGTTTCCATCTCTTCCCGGTCTGCATGCTATCTATGAGGGGAATACTGAAGCAAATGACTCTTCACAAGAAAACAAGAAACCCTTTTGGAGAAGCCCAAATAAAAAAATGTTTCGAGATCCTAGTCCCCAAGGTTATGGTCAGAATCAACCTTGGAATTTCTAGCCATCTTACCCACCTTGGGCCAATCCTCAAACTCAAAACATTCCTTGGAATCAGAATTGGAGGGAAAATCCTTATGTAAACACTTTTCAAACTCAAATTCAATTCTATCCTCCATACTAAAATATTCCTAATACATCTTATAACCCGACCATCTAGCCTTATCAGCAAGGGTACAATCTAAATTTTTATCAACAACCCGCGCTGCCACATTCTCCCTTACATCAGCTTCTACCTGATCCGTCAAAACCACCATCTTCACAAGAACCACCAACATTTATCCTACCTCGTCCTACTTTGTTACCTGCATAACCCGTAGCTAACCCCAATCATAATAGACATCTTCAGCCTGTGAAAGATATAGAAGTACAGCCTTTTCCCACTTACATGATTATTGTTTTCCCAATGAATTAAATTCAATTACGATCTGGGAGAGAAATTAATACAGGGAAATAAGATGTTATCATTGAAGAAGAGGCCCCTCCAGAGCAAACTAACAGTCACCAAAATGAAAAACAAAATAAAAAAGAATAACTAAACGAACCTCCTTTCCCATATCGATTGCTTGTTAAGAAAGAAGGAATCCCTATGGAATATGATTTAGAAACTGAATTAAGGAATGTCTGTATGAAAAATCCATTGTTATAAGCCATTAGAGACATTCCTATTTAAACTAAAATAATTAAATATCTTTGCATTAATAAACCAGGTAGGAAAGGACATAAAAACCAAAATGTAAAAGTCATGAGTGGAATTTCCAAAATGATCTCAGACTTTCCTGCAAAGTATAATGACCCAGGGAATCCCATTGTAACCATCGAAATCAATGGAGTGCATCTTGTTGGGTACCAGATTTGTATACTTTTCTCTTCCATTTTCGCCCACCATTCTGTCTCTTTGTGTCATTATTATTCTTAAATACACGAGGTAAACCCCTTTCTCTTACTTTACATGGGATATTTGATTAATGAAGTAATAGTCCAGGAGGTTTTACCTTTTTGAAAATGTTAACCCCGATATTTTTACAGATTCGGAAAAAGAGGGAAGGTTATAGCTATGAGTCGTGCAGCGGCTCCTGATTCCCAGCGTTGCTTTCACTTGCTGCTACAACGCAACAGACTCCATTTCACCCCAGTGACATGTCAGGATTTTTCATGGTTTCCTTTTGGAAATTAGGTTGTTGTTGCATTGAATTGTATAATTGTAGATATGTAGTTGTTAGAGGAAATCTGCGATTTCCTGAACAATTTTATAAAGAGCGCCCGTGGGCTGTGAATTGGGGTTAAGCCCAATACATACAGATTTTGTAACAATATATTCTGCAATTAATTGAATGCACAACACTCTACTGTTTCATCTTTAATTTGTGAGTTTGCCACAACCCTAATCATATAGTTAGGCTCACTCTTCTGATCAGGTGCTGCGTTACCTTTCTTTCAATTGATTTCATGTTTTGGTTTGGTTCTGTTACTTTTGTTCCAGTGTAATCTTTTAATTGCTGTGAATGAATTTTTAGTTCTGCAATCTATTTTAATTGTTGTTATAGTAGTCTGTGTGTTTATGGATTTAAGCCTGTGATCTACAACATGTCATGTGATTTCTCGTGCATATACTGTGTCGTTAGTCTTGAAATAACTAATGCCCTCTGGTTGAAAATTTATGTGGAAAAAGGGTTTGAATATTGTTCACATTCGGACACCAAAATTTTGGCGTTGTTGCTGGGGAAGGCTAACAGGTGCAAGAACATGATCTGCAATTGATCTAAGGGTCGATCTCTTGTCTTGGGGAGGGAATTTATTGCCTTACTTCAAGTCCTGCGTGTAGTGCTCTGGGTTTTTTTTTCCTACTTTTTATTGTTTTCTTTAGAATTGATCTCTTGTCTTGGGGAGGGCATCTATTACCCTGCTCCAAGTCCTGAGCATAGCATGCTATTTTTTTTCTTGCTTTGATTTTATTAAAATCAATCTCTCTTCTTAGGGATGGAATTTTGCTACCCTGCCCTAAGTCCTGGGCATAGTTTTCAGCTTTCTGCTTTTTGATTCTTTTCTAAAAGGGCCAACTTCTTGTCCTGAGGAGGATATTTGATTACCCTACTTCAGGTCCTGAACTTTTATTTTCTTCTTTTATTTTATTGTTTGTTTGAACCTACTCACTCCTCCCAGGGAGGAAGCTATCTGTCCTACTCTGGGTCCTGAGCATTTTTGCTACTTTGATGTACCCTCTTCACAAATTGTATGAACAAGGATCTGAATAAGAGGGGCAGAGGAAGACCCCTAAAGAAAGGAAAGGATCTGGGAAGGAAGACATATATTTAGGATATCATTGAAAAATCTAAATCTGAGGCATCATCTCGCACTGCTGTCAGGGTAAGGGTTCAGACAAGGTTCGAAGGGTAGTCTATGGAGCAACCAGGGCCATCCACGGTACCAGAGGGAATTCTTTCGACGACAGAAGAAATAATAAATAGGGTACTGGTGGAGGAGACATCCTTGCTGTTAGTATAAGGGGAAGAAATAACAAGTAGAGGGTCAGAAGAACTAAGATATTTTAATTGGGAAGAAGAACCTCCAAAAGGGTTTTCATCACCACGAGACCAAGGGAGTGTTGTAAAACCTCCTGCAGTCGAAATAAGCAATTCCAATTTGAAATGAGAATTCCTGAAGGATTTTTCATCACCAAGGGACCAGCGGAGTGTGGTGAAACCTCCTACAGTTGAATCACTCCAAGTACCAACTGCAGAACTAGATGAAATCCCAAGTGAGTATTGGAGGGTATTTATAGCACCTGTAAGTTCTTCTAATTATTTTCTAATCGGAAACGTTGTAGGTGATGCACCGATGAGACCCATCCCTTTAATGGCTCTGCCTAATTTCCATGGGCTTTATTTTGAAGACCCTGATACATTCCTCTTCGAATTTGACATTGTTTTTTGAGGATATGATTATATTGTCGATGCTCAAAAATTAAAAATATTTCCTACTACCTTAAAAGGGATAGCCCTGAGATGGTTCATGGGTTTAGGAGGGATAACGATTACCTCATGGGAGGGGATGAAAGAGGCCTTCTTTCAGAAATACCAAGATTACTGTAAATCCTATGACATTAAGGAGGAAATATTTAAGTTTGCACAGAAAGAGGATGAAAACATGGAAGACTGTGTGGAACGATTCAAATACATATTGCAGAGGTCAGGCCATAGTGACTTGAATAAGGAAATTCTGAAGATCATTCTTCTCCGAGAACTTAGGGACGACTCCCTGCAACTTTTGAACATAGTAGGAAAGGGGGACATTTCAAAAGAAGACTTCGACACTATTTGTGACTATTGCATTAAGTGTTCATGGGGGGCTGCAAGGAGTTGAAAAGGAATTCGGTCATCAAAGACTTCCGGTGGAGGGGTTACAAAGGAAGAAATTGGAAACCTAGTGGATAACCTAAGCACTGATATCCTGAGCACATTATCCACCCAGATGGACACTCTGCAAGCAAAACATAAACAATTGGAGTTGAAAAAGACTATGGATATATTCTTCCCACAGTGCAGAAAGAAGCATCCTTTGAAGGAATGCCCATTAAACACAGTGGAAGCCTGCGCAATCTGTGAATAGACTCATGCGACCAACTCGTGTCCTTCCATGCCCAGACTGAAGGCAGTTTTTCAAGGGGAAAGTGAAGAAAATGTGGTATACCATCTGTACTTCATGGGGCAGAAAAATTCATGGCAACCTCGACCACCAGCTATGAATCTAGGTATGTTTCAGGACCCATCTCAGTATTTTAATAATTTTAATATGGGTCCCAAATCTGCACCTTTTTCAGCTATGTGGTCTCAATATCAGTATCCCCCCTGGAAACAATGGGTTCCCTAGGCCAGTTCTAATCCTTCATGGAATCAAAACTGGCGTGTACCCTCTCCTACTGGTCAGTTTCCTCAATCTATGCCTCAACGACAACTTCAGTTTCCCTCCAATGTACCTCCAGGAAACCCAGCCCTTAGACCCCAGCTTCCTATCTAGCCCAATCTCAATCCTAAAAATAAAGGGGTCCAACAAACAAATACTCTTAACCTTCCATCTTATAGCATTTCTATCGTGGGACTTAATGAGATAAACCTACGTTTTTGGTGGGTAGTAAATGATCCCACTTCACCTATTATCATAGAACAGAATGACAATGAATTTGTAGAACTAGAACAGAGGACAGTTGGAGATAAATAAGACTAGAACACGTCAAGTAGAAAATCTTCCCAACCTGTTCTTAATCAGGGTCGTCCAATTACCCCGCCATATCCTGAAATATTAACCCTGAACAAACAAAACCCTCAAGTAGAGTTTGACTTCATGTGGGAATTGCAAAATCTCTTTGTTAAAATACCTTTGCTACAGGCTATGAGGGATGTACCTATATATGCAAAAACTCTCAAAGAGTACTGCTCTAAGAAACCAGGGAAGAAACCTAAGGATCCATTTACCATTCATGTGATGGGCAGATTATCCGACATCATGTTAGGAAAGATCATGCTTGTAAAATATGGAGACCCAGGAAACTCAATTCTAATAGTACAGATCAATGGGTTGAAATCCCAAATGTATTGGTAAATTTGGGAGTTGCCATCACCATTATCACCTCTAAAACAATGAACACATTAGCTCTTGGAGACATTAAACTAATCCCTACTATCCTGGAACTAACAGA
Organism: Pinus albicaulis; assembly: GCA_034641835.2. NCBI lineage: Eukaryota > Viridiplantae > Streptophyta > Pinopsida > Pinales > Pinaceae > Pinus > Pinus albicaulis. Next base: position 923,025,932 of record CM076576.1, read on the forward strand.
TAGGTCTACAATTAAACCGGTAGGGAAATTGGAAGATGTGATTATTTTAGTAGATTTAGGGCATTATCCTGTGGAACTCCTTGTATTAAAAACTCGATCTTCAGTTGGTAGTCATCCATTGATCCTGGGAAGACCTTGGCTTACAACTGCAGATGCCTACATAGGGTACCAATCTAGGCATATGATCATATCAAATGGGGCAGTTACAAAGAATCTTACTCTTTACCCTCCTGCAGAACCTAGCCCATCTGAAAAATTATTAATCAGTTAGAAACCTCTACCAATAGAAGAGCCTGAACCTAAAAATGAAGAAATTAGACCAATCCTTAATATTGGGCAGGCCCTTCAATTTAAAACAAAAACCGAGGATGATGCCATTAATGCTTTTATTAATGATTCCAGTTCTGTTTCCAATTAAACTTGTCAAATTTTAGAATCTACTATGAGTTGTGAAACACAGGAAAACATTGAACCAGAAGATAAAATTGAGGACATTCTTGTAACCTCATCCCATGGTAGTATTCCAATTGAGATTGAACTAGGGAAAACATTTAATATCAACCCAGATCTGTCTAAATCCCAGACAAAACATCTTTTGAAAGTCCTTCAAGATCATCAAGAAGCTTTTTCCTAGGATTATACCGACATGAAGGGGATCCCTTCTCTAACTTATCTTCTCATCATATTTATATTAAGGAAGATTTACACCCTGTAAGACAACCCCAATGGAGAATGAACCCTGCTCTCAAGAAAATTTTCAAAGAAGAATTACAAAAATTATTGGATGTAGGATTCATTTACCCCCCCCCCCGGGGGGGAAAATTGACATATGCTATAGGGAACTAAATAAGGCAACTCAAAAAGGCCATTTCCCTTTGCCATTCATTGACCAAGTCCTAGATACATTGGTTGGGAAGAAGTTATTTTCCTTCCTAGATGGATTTAGTGGATATAACCAGATCCAGATAGCCCCTGAAGACTAGGATTAAACAACTTACACATGCCCATGGGGAACCTTTGCATACAGGGTCCTCCCATTTTGCCTGTGTAATGCTCCTGCCACCTTCTAGAGGGAAATTCTGGGAATATTTTCTGATTTGGTCGATGATAGCATTGAAATCTATATGGATTATTTTACTCCATATGGAAACTCATTTGAGGAAGGATTGGAAAATCTGGAGAAAGTACTCAAAATATGTAAGAAGACCCATGTATCTTTGAGTACAGTCAAATACCATATGATGAGGGATGAAGGAATAATATTGGGAAATTTTCTCTCAGCTGCTAGAATTCGAGTTGATCCAACTAAAGTAGAGGTAATATTACACTTCCTGGTACCCAAAACAACCAAACAGGTACGTAGCTTTATTTGTTGTGTTGGTTATTACAGACGCTTTATATAAAATTTTGCTAAAATAGCACATCCACTTTTTCAATTATTAACAAAATATGCAGAATTATTGTGGACTAAAGACTGTGAGAGAGCTTTCACAAAAATGAAGGGGCTAGTTTGTAAGGCTCCAATCCTCCAAGGACTTGATTGGGCATTAACATTTCACATACATGCTGATGCTCTCAGACAAAAGTAGGGGTTGTTTTAGGATAGCAGGTAGACAAAACATCGTATGCAATTTATTATGTCAACAATAATTTTATTCCTGCTAAACTAAATTACACGGTGATGGAAAAAGAATTCCTGGTTGTCATTTATGTTGTCAATAAGTTCCGACACTACATCACCGAGTATCCTACTTTTGTACATACTGATCACACAACATTCAGGTATTTGATGAATAAACCTATCACTCCTGGCCGTATTACAATATGGTTGCTATTAATTCAAGGATTTGATATCACAATCGTAGACAAACCAAGAAAAGATAACGTAGTTGCTGATTTCCAATCTAGAATGGATAACAATGACGAATGCACACCTATAGAAGATAGTTTTCTCAATGAACATATTTTTGCAGTTTCTACTAAACCTTCGTGGTATGCAGATATTTCTAACTATCTTTCTACAGGGAAAGTGCCTCCTCATTTGTCAAACAGGGAACAACGAAAAATTATTCATCACAGTGCCCGATATTCTTGGATGGCAGGGTACCTTTTTCATACAGGAGCTGATAAGAAGATTCGGCGTTGTGTATCTGAGGATGATATTTATGAAGTATTGAAGGCGTCCCATGATGGCGCTTGTGGAGGGAATTTTGTAGAAAAAATAACAGGCCATAAGGTGCTACAAATGGGATATTGTTGGCCTTCTATATTTCAGGATGTACAGAATTATGTCAGGAGGTGTGATAGTTGCGAATGTATTGGGAAGCCCAGTCGAGCTGATGAAATGCCTTTTCAGGCACAGGTAGTCCTCGAACCTTTTGAGAAATGGGATATTGACTTCATTGGACCCTTTAACCCACCCTCCTAGCAAAAGGTCCACATCTTGGTATGTACTGATTACGTGATTAAGTGGGTAGAAGCCAAAGCTGTTGTGAAAGCAACAAAGAAAGTGGTCTCGGATTTTCTACTTGAAGAAATTTTTTCTCATTACAGTACTCCAAGAGAGATTGTTTCAGATGGAGGAGCGCAATTCACATCACACATGATAGAAAATCTTATGCATAAATATGGGCTCAAGCATAGGGTGACGTCTCCATACCACCCCCAGGCGAATGGACAAGTTGAAAGCACAAACAAGACATTGGAAAATATCTTGACAAAAACTGTGGCATACCATCATCAAGATTGGGCTCAGAAGTTGCCTAAAGCTCTATGGGCGTATAGAAAAACATGGCAGAATACAACTGGGTTTTCACCATTCGAGTTGGTTTATGGGAAATCCCTGTTGTTTCCAATAGAATTTGAAATCAGTACGCTTAGAACAGCTCTTGAAGTTGGTTTGGATCTGTCAGATGCCCAGAAACACCGACTGGCTCAGCTCAATGAACTAGATGAAATCTGCTCAATGGCTGTCCAGAGAACTACTACTATTCAGCAGCAAAGAATGAAATGGCACGATAAGTTTATTAAGAATAAGGTGTTTCATAGGTGATATTGGGCACTACTCTATGACTTCCGCTTTAAGGATTTTAAGGGAAAGCTTTGAACTCGTTAGATGGAACCTTACAAGGTAGACGCTGTATTTGATAATGGAATAGTCAGGCTAGTCACAATTGATGATACACGTGCTTCATTCATAGCCAATGGACATCGCCTGAGATTATACCACCACCCAACCTATAAGGATTCTTTCATCAAAAACCTCTCTGAGAAATCTGGTTTGAAGGTTATCAGCGCAGAGAAATCTTCCTTTGCATCCTTGCCCTAAAAAAAAATTAAATAAATAAAAATAAATAAATATATAAATAAAAGAAAAAAAAAAAAAAGAATTATATGATTACTATTTATATTGTTGTCTTTTTGCAGGAGTTACTACTAAGGAGTAAAAATCAAAGAAAATTTTTCCTAAGTATCGATTGCTGCTACTCATGATGTTGTTACTGGTTGTTGCTACTCAGATGTTGTTACTTGGTTGCTGCTACTCATGATGTTGTTACTCCGGATGATGCTACTTGCACTGTTGTTATTCCGGATGCTGCTACTTGCACTGCTATTACTCCAGATGCTATTACATCAGATTTTGTTACTCGCACTGCCATTACTCTAGATGCTGGTACACCAGATGCTGTTACGCGCACTGCTGTTACTCCGGATGTTGCTACTCGCACTATTTTTACTCCAAATGATGTTACATCGAATGCTGTTACTCGCACTGCTGTTACTCTGGATGCTACTACTCACACTGTTGTTACTACAGATGTTGTTACACCGGATGTTGTTACTTGCACTATTATTACTTCGAATGCTGCTACTCGCACTACTGTTACTCCAGATGTTGTTACACCGGATGCTATTACTTGCACTGTTGTTACTCAAGATGTTGCTACTCGCACTGCTGCTACTCCAGATGTTGTTACTCCAGATGTTGCTACTCGTACTGTTGTTACTCCAACCACATCATTATTGCACCGTCATCCTACCAACCTGATGCAGGAGCATCTGGCTCAACAATTTCATTGTAATTTAATAGATATAGGGGTCTTGTATTTCCTAAGAAATTGGATTCTTATGTAAAAAATTAAAATGATTTTTTTGGAGTTGAGTGATTTTAATATTTTAAAATAGGATTAATTAAATATTGAGAGGACTTTTGTAAATGTTCTTGAAAGAGAATATGAGAGATTTGGGAATTAATTGTAAATCCTAAATTAGAATTGGTTTCATGAATCTGGGGATTTATGAGAATCCTTAGGGATAAAAGAGAGATTTTAGGATTTAGAGGATATTCAGGACTTAATTGAGAATATAGTGCATCTAAACCAAAATTGGTTTTAGAATCCAGTTATAAAAATTGTAAGCCTCAAGGCATTAGAGAAGAGGGAGAGATTCATGATTTAGAGAGTTAGAGTTTGGATTGGAAGCCTACAGGCTGTAGAAAAAAAAAGGCCACTGATTCGAATATCAGGCTAGAAGAGAATTTCGATGTAAATATTGAATATTAATACAGAGAACTCAATTTCTGAGTTCATGTCTCATTTATGAGTTTATATTGTGTACACTGAATGACGGATTTGTGTGTGAATAAGAAGTTTTACATAATATATATGTGCAGATCGAATTTGGGTAGAATCGAAAGAGACAGAGCTTTTATTTGTTGAATCCAAATAAATACTGTTAAAAAATGAAGTGATATTAATGATTTCAGAAGAGAGCTATGCATATTAAATATGCACAGCAACAGAAGAATATTAAATAGAGATGAAAATCGAATTCACATAGAATTCGATAAACTCCCTTTTGGAAAGTTGAGTGACTGCGTTTGAATGATTTGCAATAAAATGATGATGAATGAATCCTGTTGAGTGAGTGGCTGAGTAGAAATATGTGTGTTCTAACCTTGGTAATTAATAGTGTGATAGATATATTTATATGAACCGAAGTTCTTTTATGTTCAGTGTTAGAAGATGAATACATGAATTGCAGCGTTGAATTTTGAATCTGAGTTGCAGCACTAACAGGCTTTATAATTATAAAGTGGCAGATTTACTGTTGCGAGAAGGAAAATGAAACTGAAAGCGGTAGAAACGTTGTGGATATATCTACTTACAACCGATCGTAATTTGAAATGGGCATAATTGTGGTAAAATTCCACATTCAGGTCAGAATCTAGTTTTGTTCGAACCCACGAATTGATTAAATGCAGACATCAAGAATTGATGTCGCAGAAGAATGAAGGAATGGTTTTATAAAACAACCATGGGTTTATCGCACTGCCTTATCACCATAAGCGACAAAGGTTGAAGTCGTGCGATACAGTTAGGAGGGTGACACGTAGCACCACAAAACCACCCATTTCGCAAAGTTGAAATCGTTAACTGTCACACATATTGTAATGCGATTTTCGTCGGATTGGTGAGAGTATATGATCGACGGTGTAAAGGTGTGTTTGGAATAAATTTTGGGTCTGTATATGATTTTATTCGACATGCTTTATTAATCAAAGTCAAATGGATTTTCATGTTATCTACCAATAACCGTTGGATCACAAAGTGAAGATATACGGTGGAAGTTAAATGTGCAAAGATACGGAGAAAGACGGAAAGGTGAGGTTGTAAGCTGTGGGCCAATACATATATATATCTTGGCACTTTGAATTTAACCAAATTCAAATTCGTAATATAAGAATTGTTATAATATGGTGGTTTAATATTGTTTATAAACGTGAATTGTAAAAAGAGGAATAGATTCCGCATATGAGGTTACCTCGGTTTGGGTTATCCTGGTTCAAAAAAATGAAAAACACATTTTTACATGTGAAATTGTGGGTAAACGCAGCATAGTCTACGTCAAGTGGTATCAGAGCTGGAAAAAGATCTTTTGAAGATTAAAGTTTTTTTTATTAAATTAGACAGAATACATGTGTGATGAAGGAAGTAAGAGGAGATCAGATATTAAATATTCTAAGCAGTAGATACACAAAGTTGATGTGTAACAGGCATTTGCAGAAATAAATGAGAACAATCCATTCAAAATACTAGTGAATGGGAGAACAAATTAATGCAGAGATATTGAAGGTGAGATAGTGTGTTTTATTTTAATCTAGTTTGGAAATTCTGGTTGCAGACAAGATAAAGTATCTCCACAAAGAAATATCCAAGCCTTAAGGAGCAGCGATGGAGGAATTGGTAAATATTTCTAATAGAAGGAAGGCGACTGAGTGCGGCAGCCAAAGGAACAACAGGTTCAAGTGAGTGAACCAAAAGAATAACTAGGAAGAAGTCAAGCTCAGAAAGTAAGCTTGATAGGGTATTGAGTAGAAAAAGGAGATTGCTACAAGAGAAGGCTATGTTGCAGATCACCAATCGAGCATGGATGAGCTCATGAGGAAGATGGCCATGGAGGCTCAAAGAAGAGGTTATAAAGATAGAATAAGTGATGAGGATCGAGAAAGAGATATTATAGTGATGAAAGTACAACTGGAGGTACTATAGGAATGGCTACAAGAGACAGGGAATGAATGTCGAAGACATGGATGGAGAATGAAGAAATGGGTTAGATGGAACCTATTGCAAAAGAAATGGAATGATAAGCTGAAGAAAAAGTTCAAAGAACTTGAATAGATACATATTTCTTTGTTGGAAAAGGAAAGAATCAAAGGAATTGAGTCAGGGGAAATAGGATCTGTTGGAAACCAGAAAGTACATTGTGAAATATTGGTGCTTAAAGAAGAAAACGAGACTAAAAGGTCTTGTGTTTTTAAAACTAATAATTTTTTTATGATTGAAGGAACATCATAGGATGATGAAAAAGCTTTAGATTTTGTTAAGGAGCTGAATCTAAAATCTATTTAGATTAATGCTGAGATAGCAATATCTCATAAAGAAAAGGAGACAGAGGTGTCTCATGGAAATATGCAGCAGGATATTAAAGTTGGTAACAGTAAGGACTTGAATAGAAGATATTTGGTAGAGGAAGAAGGACCATCTGATGATTGGTAAACAATAAGTGAAGGTATAAAAAGCTGTGTAAAGTTTCCAAATTCTACCCCAATTGAAATTGTTGAGTTATATAGGAAGTTAGATCTTCAAAGAAGAGAGTTAGAAAAGCAGAGGATATATACTCAATGAATTGTTGAAAGATAAAAAAAAAAGAAATTGTTATGAATGAAAATCAGGAAACAGAAATTAATAATGCAAAAATGGTAATAAGAGTCCGACAAATTGAAGGAGTTCATTATTGTGAACCAGAGCAGGGAGACATCCTTGAAACAGATAATATGAAGGAGAGACTAGCTGACAGTCTCATGGAGAATTTAAATCAGCATACTGATGTGCTGACAAAGGAGTTAGAAGAAAAATCAAAGCAACATACTGAGATGTTTCCAGAGGAGGAAGAGACATTGAGGTCTTGTATTTTTAATACTGATAATTCATGTGTTAATTATGCAGGTAAAGGAGGACAACAAATGGAAAATGTCAGAGAATCTAATGAAAAGGAAACTATGTTAGCTGAAAACATAGTGAAGAATAATCATTCTATCATGGTGATTGGCACAATGGAGATAACCTTGGAAGCTGGAAAGAAAGAAAATAAATATTTTCTGAGTCCTGAAAAAGACTTAGAACTGCAAGAAGAAGATTTGGTGACTGGATCATCAAATGAGACCATTGGGTATTGTGATTTTGAAATTGATAATCTGACTGTTTTTACAGGTATTGCAGAAGGAAATCCATCTATTAGAGTGTCTTGAATGAAGATGAATTGTTGCAGCAGAAGGAACCCATAGATTCCTTACTTAATAAGGAGAGCATCTACAAGGATAGTGAGACAATCATGTCTCATATGAAGGAACTTGTTATTGTTGATAACAAGGAGGAGTTGGCTTGTCTGATTGGCCAAGAGAATACTTTAGGACATACCCTTAGAACTGTCACAGTGGTGGAGAATCATAATTCTATTCTGATAAAGGATGAAGATACAGAGTTTGAAGAAGTTGAATTGAATGTCAGAATCAGTCAAGGAGGTGAAAGACAATCACTGAAGGTTGTCAAGGAAGAAGAAGAAGGATATGCTGAAACTGAATTACAGCATATTGATGATATGTTTAAAATGAAACAAGTACAAAAGAAATGGCTGAAATGCTTGCTGGAAACAACTGTGCCAGTGAAAGGAATTGTAGACACTGAAGTGAAAATACCTAAAGTTATGAAAGAGGTAGAAGCAAATACTAGTTTGCCAAAATATTTTATGCTTACTAGTATACAAAGAAGAATAAATGAGTATATTGCTATAGCCAAGGAATCTGAAGATAAATTATTTTTTGAAAATAAATTTGCAGGTAGTGAGCAGAAGAAGGATGTTGCAGAGGGAGATGTATTAAGATATATTCGAGACGTTTGAGAGGCAACAACAGTATTTAGAGCAATATCTACAATGATATTTGCAGCAGAAATTGGAAGCAGTAACAATTGGCAGAGTGGTTACCAGACAAAAGATAACTTGGACATAGAGATTGAAAGCATAAGAAGGTTGATGATGAAGATGTCTCAGAAGAATACAACAGCAAGACAACAAAGAAACAACAACAAGGAAAAGACAAGAACAGAATGTGAAAGCATAGCTAGTGGGAAGATGCAGAATAAAGTATGGAAGCCTAGAAAAGTGCAGCTGAAGAATGATACAACTTATGGACAACAACAAAAAAGAGTATGGGATCCAGAGGCAAATATTGGAGGCACATGATCAGGAGATCATGATAAATTTCTACTTTGGGATTCTGATGCAGGAGCATCCGGCTCAGCAATTTCATTGTAATTTAATAGATATAGGGGTCTTGTATTTCCTAAGAAAATGGATTCTTATGTAACAAAGTAAAATGATTTGTTTGGAGTTGAGTGATTTTAATATTTTAAAATAGGATTAATTAAATATTGAGAGGATTTTTGTAAATTTTCTTGAAAGAGAATATGATAGATTTGAGAATTAACTGTAAATCCTAAATTAGAATTGGTTTCATGAATCTGGGGATTTATGAAAATCCTTAGAGATAAAAGAGAGATTTTAGGATTTAGAGGATATTTAGGATTTAATTGAGAATATAGTGGATCTAAACCAACATTTGTTTTAGAATCCATTTGTGTAAATTGTAAGCCTCAAGGAATTAGAGAAGAGGGAGAGATTCAGGATTTAGAGAGTTAGATTTTGGATTGGAAGCCTACAGGTTGTAGAAAAAAGAGGCCACTGATTCGAATATCAGGCCAGAAGATAATTCCTATGTAAATATTGAGTATTAATACAGAGAACTCACTTTCTGAGTTCATGTCTCATTTCTGAGTTTATATTGTGTACATTAAATGACGAATTTGTGTGTGAATCAGAATTTTTACATAATATATATGTGCAGATCGAATTGGGCAGAATCGAAAGAGACATAGCTTTGATTTTTTGAATCCAAATAAATACTATTAAAAAAATGAAGTGATATTAATGATTTCGGAAGAGATCTACACATATTACATATGCACAACAACAGAATAATATTAAACAGAGGTGAAAATAGAATTCACATAGAATTCGATAAACTCCCTTTTGGAAAGCTGAGTGACTACATTTGAATGATCTTCAATAAAATTGATGAATGAATCCTGTTGAGTGAGTGGCTGAGTAGAAATCTATGTGTTCTAACCTTGGTAATTAATGGTGTAACAAATATATTTATATGAACCAAAGTTCTTTTATGTTCACAATTCGTGATGTTAGAAGATGAATACATGGATTGCAACGTTGAATTCTGAATCTGAGTTGTAGCACTAATAGGCTTTATAATTATAAAGTGGTAGATTTATTGTTGCGAGAAGAAAAATGGAACTGGAAGCATTATAAACGTTGTGGATATATTTTCTTACAATCGATTGTAATTTGAAATGGGCATAATTGTGGCAAAATTCCACATTCAGGTCAGAATATGGTTCTGTTCGAACCCACGAATTGATTAAATGCAGACATCAAGAATTTATGGCACAGAAGAATGAAATAATGGTTTTATGAAACAACCATGGGTTTATCGCACTGCCTTATCACCATAAGCGGAAAAGGTTGAAGTCGTGCGATACAGTTAGGAGGGTGACATGTAGCACCACAAAACCACCCATTTTGCATAAGTTGAAACTGTTAATTTTCATGCATATTGCAATGTGATTTCCATCGGATTGGTGAGAGTATATGATCGACGATGTAAAGGTGTGTTTAGAATAAATTTTTGGTCCATATATGATTGTATTCGACATGCTTTATTAATCAAATTCAAATGGATTGTCATGCTATCTACCAATAACCATTGGATCACAGAGTGAAGATCTACGGTGGAAGTTAAATGTGAAAAGATATGGAGAAAGATGGAAAGGTGAGTTGGTAAGATGTGGGCCAATACATATATGTCTTGGCACTTTGAATTTAACCAAAGTCAAATTCATAAGATAAGAATTGTTATAATATGGTGGTTTAATATTGTTTGTAAACGTGAATTGTAAAAAGAGGAATAGATTCCGCATATGAGGTTACCTCGGTTTGGGTTATCCTAGTTCAAAAAAATGAAAAACACATTTTTACATGTGAAATTGTGGGTAAACACAGCATATTCTACGTCACAACCATCACTTCATCCAGGTAGGCCGCCAAGTACGGCTCCACGTGACTTTTATCGATTTAATTAAATATCCCATGTGAAGACTTTAATGTCGCAGACAGAAAACTTTAAGTTGTTGGGGGGGGGGGGGTGCCGTCATAATTTAATGACAGTGTAATGATGATTCCGTAAGCCATTATTATAAATCCGTGTGTGGTACACCCTATGATCCTTATCAATACTCTGTATAATCATTAAAATCATATTGGGATCTGTAACATGTCCTTTCCACTCCATATGAAATAATTTCTATTTTATTCACCGCACGAACCATACTTTTTTATGATTGTCCTCGGTTTCTAAGAATTACCATCCGTATTTACCGTTACCACCTTTCATTTTCACCATGTTGTTCTTCCGAATTTGGTATCCACTATTTCGCCCAACGGTCTGCTGTTCCAAGAAGTGCTGTTACAAGTCCCCATAGTATGGGCGGACTGGTTGTGCGGCATGAGCCTGAAAATACAGCTTCGGTCTGCATTAATCCATAGGTATGGAAAATCTTTGTCAATTCAGGGTGGGATACCTACTTCGACAGATGAAAGGGGTTTGACAGGGAAATGACAATGGATTTTGCACTTAATTTGGACGAGAATCACTCGTGGGTCAGAGGACTGGAAGTTCCTGTCACAGAAGAGGTAATTATGGAAGTTAGCAAGCTGAGACAACAAGGGAAGAAATGGTTTTCTTAGATGGTTTCTCTCCCGGAGTTTCCCAAATTATTCTTGCAAGCAGAAGAAAGTGTCATTCAATTGGGCAGAGGATATGAGTGCAAGACTGTGTCGTATCCTTGGAACAAAGTCGCAAGTTTTGTAATGAAATACATAACTTGTGAAGGCCGGGTCACAACTATTTTTAAATATAATTTTAAAATTATAACACACCTTCGATTTCCACAATCTCAGGTGCATGCCTTAAACATGCCCTTCTTCCTATTGAAACAGTTGCAGCACATGGCACAGTCTGCTCGGCGTTCGTGTTAGATGTTGATAGTGCTCTCCAACCATGGATTGGTGCATTTGCTGGTCATGCATGCAATAGAAAATTTTTGGATCTCCTAGGTGGAACTATGTGGATCCTCAGAAGAAGAGACATCATCCGTTATTGCTTCCAGAGAAGAGGAACCAGTCTCTCTGGCTAGTTTAGCAAAAGAAGAACATTCAGAGGGAATTTATCAAGAGGAACCCAAAGAAATGGAAATGGAGGTTGATCAAGAGGAACCCAAAGAAGTGGAAATGGAGGTTGATCAGGAAGAACCTGAAGAAATGAGAATAGAGGAGATAATTGGCGACACAGTCGAGGCTGCCACACAAGAACCAGCCTCGCCTGAGGAGCCCACAGCTGAAGGAATTATGGATATCGTGCATGAAGTCAATACTGTCATATAGTCGTCAACTTTTGTCAATGAAGAACAGAAAAGTGAAATGGCAGACAGAGGGATGGAAAATGATGTTGTTTTGCAAGAAACAGCATCACCTGCCCGAGCAGATTTGGATATTGAAACAATTGGGGGTGTTACAAAAGAACCACCCTCGATTAAGCTAGAATAGGGAAACAGAGAAGCAATTCATGAGGAACAAGAAGATAAAGAAGGAATAAACCGCGAGGTCGATACTGTCCCACAAGAACCAGTATTGAACTTAGAAGAAGAAATAATGCACGAAGGACGAGAGGACAGAAGGGAAACAACCCTAAGAATCGACGATGTGCTACAAGAACCAGCATTGACCCCGATTGAAGTAATAATGCATGAAAATTTGGCTCAAGATGGAAATAAGGATGAGGAAGCCACTCCCTGCTCTCTGTTCCAGTCCATGATGCTGAGAGGGGCGAGGGGATTCCGCTCACCGCAACGATTAATGAAGGAAATATTTGTTCCACTAGTACTTAAATTTGTTAACCTAGGAGAGGACATGGCCAATATCAGCCCAGTCATTGATGAATCTATTTTGGAATGCTCAGAGACTCCCAAAGAATATGAGGTTCCTACAGAAACACCAGAACATAGAGTGGTCGATGGAAATGCTGACCAGATGGTAGGAGTCCCTGAAGTGAATATAGAGGAAGAAACCCCTGAAGATAGGGAGCCCAGCCAGAAAAACCTAACAGAGGAACCAATTGATAATATCGGTAACATTACTCCGCCTCTTGAGATTTTTATAGGCCCAGAAACTAAATTTATTGTCAAGCAGGAATGGATTGAACAATGTGAGAAAAGAAGACTACCTCTCAAGAAGAGGTATCAACTGCAGTTCAGTGAAACCATGAGATTGAAGAGGGAGGTTCGGGAGTTGAAAAGGCAAGTTTCCCGGTTGAAAAAGAAGGTAAAAATCTACAAATGGAGGGAAGTAAAGCAAAAAATTGAGGTCTCCTCTACAGCTACACAGATTGGCCCGATTGAAGATTTGTTTGTAGGCCGATAATTTTTCTTGGCCACTAAAATCCAGAAGTGGCAGTCTGCTGCGAGTGACCATAAGAAAGAAAAAATGTGGGTTTGAGAACAGGCTGTCAAGATCGCCATAGGATACATAGACCAGTTAGATAAGCCACAACTGAAGCAAGCTAAACAGAAGGTCAGAATAGAAGAATTGGAAGAACAAGTGCAACTACTGCAATGAGATAAGGAGAAGATGTTCTCCCTGGCACAACATGTCATTTGACCTACAGACCTCCTGCACATAGTTATGCCTTATTCCATCATGAACAATTTCTTTTCTTTTGTCTTGAAAGTATATATAAGGAGATTTGGCACAATATGGAGGACCCCATTCAATTTCTCTGTATCTTAAAAATTCATGATATCATAGGACAACACTTAATGTGCGAGCTCTACATGCATGGGTACTTCTTTAGGCATGATCAATATTTTAACCCCATTCCATTTGTGGGGGACATTAATTTAAGAGCTTTTACCTCCTATACCATCAATTAGATTAAGTGGATAAAGGCTTGTGATACGTTTGAAGAGAACCAAGTCGAAAGGTCGTTAATGATGAGGAAGGAGCATGGCCAGTCATCAAACATTTATAACAAGAATTACACATTTCTATAGATTGAGGGGTGTAGAGAACACATGTTGGCAACCAAGAAATGGTGTGTTGACTTATGTGTCAGACAGATTACAATGTTCTGTAAGGAAGTGCTAGACAGAGAAGGTGGATGTTTTCATCCTCAGCCGTAAGAGGACGAGAACCATTTGGGGCACCTAACTTTGCACAGGCTCTAGAGAGGATGCCACGTTTTGTAGCATGCATTCAGACCTATGGGGTTAGATGGATGGGGATGAGGCTTTAGTTTCCCCTTATTTGGTTGCCAGTCGAGCAATATACTCCTGCATACAACGTTGATCCAGATTGGTGGAAGGATGTTGTTTTGACGGAAGGTTATAAACCCCCTGGGATGGAAATGGCTGAAGAATATGATATCACACAGCTTCATGCCAGTCACACTCAGTCCAACGTAGATTTGAGGAGACGACGAGCTGCATGAGGACATGCAGATAGACCAGTTGGGGGGAGATGTTGGGTACCGGATTTGTATACTTTTCTCTCCCATTTTCGCCCACCTTTCTATCTCTTTGTGTCATTATTATTCTTAAACACACGAGGTAAACCCCTTTCTCTTACTTTACATGGGATATTTGACTGATGAAGTAATAGTCCAGGAGGTTTTAGAGTGGCTCCTAATTCCCATCGCTGCTTTCACTTGCTACTACAGCGCAATAGACTCCGTTTCACCCCAGCGACATGTCAGGATTTTTCATGGTTTCCTTTTGGAAATTAGGTTGTTGTTTCAATGAATTGTATAATTGTAGATATGTAGTTGTTAGAGGAAATCTTCGATTTTCTGAACATTTGTATAAAGAGGGCCCGCAGGCTGTGAATCAGGGTTAATCCTAGCACATACATATTTTGTAACATTATATTTTGCAATTAATTGAATGCACAACACTCTGTTGTTTCATCTGTAATTTGTGAGTTCACTGCAGCCTTGATCAGAGAGTTGGGCCCACTCTTCTGATCAAGTGTTGTGTTACCTTTCTTTCCATTGATTTCATGTTTTGGTTTGGTTCTGTTACTGTTGTTCCAGTGTAATATTTTAATTGTTGTGAATGTATTTTTAATTCTGCAATCTATTTTAATTTTTTTTACAGTATTCTGTGTGTTTATGGATTTAAGCATGTGATCTATAGTAGGTCATGTGATTTCTCTTGCATATACTATGTCGTTAGTCTTGAAATAACTAACGCCCTCGGGTTGATAATTTATGTGGAAAAAGGGTTTGAATATTGTTCACATTCGGACACCAACACATATACTGAATACCCTTGTAGATTTAGGAGTGACCATTAACACTATGAAATATGAATTTATGACATCTTTAAAACTACAAGGGATCAAACCTACACCTATCATTCTGGAATAGGCAGACAAGTCCATTGTTAAACCCATGGGAACCTTAGAAGACATTGTGGTCACCATTGCTTCCTGGTATTATCCCATAGATTTCATTGTCATTTCTCCTAAAACTGCTATACTTGGACACCCTGTGGTCCTAGGACACCCTTGGTTAGCTACCATCGATGCTGTGATAGGGTGCAGAAATGGAGAAATGGTCATTTCTAATGGGTTAAATAATCAAACGTCGTTAAATTTCCCCCCTGCTCAAACTGCTGCTGAAGTACCTTTATGGCTAGATATTCCTGATGGAGATGAAGACTCCATGTTTCCTTTACTATCGTTATATCAATCTAGAGGTCTCCAGAAAAAATATGAAGATCACATCTTGCAGCAATTTTTATCTGATAATTCTTGCATTAAATATCCTATTTCCTTTAACGATTATCAACATGTTTTCAGTAATGAGTTTCAGGAGACTTTCCATCCAGATATATTTTCCTCATTTTCAACATTGGAAGAATGTAATGAACTCACTACTGAATCAATTGAAATAGCCGAAGAAATTTTTTTTCACATCGGTACAGAATTGACTGCAAAACAGAAGTAACAATTGTTGAGCATGATTCAGGAACAATCTAAGGCTTTCGCTTGGGATTATTTGATATGAAGGACATACATCCAAGCACTTGCATCCATCACATCTACATCAATGAGGATATGAGACCCATCCAACAGCCATAGAGATGAATGAACCCTGCCTTCAGGGAGATTGTCAAAGATGAATTACAAAAGTTATTAGCTACTGAATTTATCTATCTGATCTCAGACAATAGATGGGTTTCACCTTTAGTGGTGGTTCCAAAATTGAATGGAAAATGGCGCATATGTGTTGATTACAAGGATTTTAACAAAGCTACCTTGCGGGATTACTTTCTGCTACCATTTATTGATCAGGTACTCAACACGCATTTTGGTAAGAAGTATTTTTCTTTTCTAGATGGATATTGTGGTTATAACCAGATAAAAATAGTTGAGGAAGACCAATAGAAGACTACTTTCACTTACCCTTGGGGAACATATGCCTATCGAGCTCTTCCCTTTGGCCTTTTCAATGCCCCAGGCACATTTTAGCGAGTTGTTCTCGCCATTTTTACTGACCTCATACTATTAGTCATCAATATTTTTCACTATTTGTAGATGAATATAGATAGGTTCTAGATTTCTAAAAACAACCTTCCTTGAAAATTGTGAGCTTCAGAAATCTCACTACCTTCATTATCCTTATAGAATATTTTTCACTATTCTATCAGTTTCCATTTTCATGGTCACTCTATTGTTCCTACAAACTCCTCATAAGCTTATACTTATCATTTTCGGCCTCCTTCCCTACCTATGACCTCATTGCCCTGTTTTTTCCCTATCCATAACTCCACTTTCCCTCTAGGGTTTCCTATAGCCTACTCATTCCCATGTTCCCCAGGTTCCTCAAGAATTGATGGTCTCAAAACTATCTCTGTAGGATCTTTAGATAAATCAAGTACATTGGATTTTGGATCTTCAATGCAACACTTTGACAAATACTCTGTTTTTCACTTGAAGACTCCAAGCCAATTTTTAGTTAAGATCAGGTCAAAGAACCCTCCCATTAGGTCAATGAGGGTTTCAAATGTTTTAAGGTCATCATTGGTCTTTCAAACACTGCTTTTCCTTTGATAGAGTCTAGCTCAGATGTAATAGAATGTTGAGACATGGTTATTCAAGAAAAACCTAAAGAGTTTCTAAAGAAGACTATCCTTCAGTTCAGAATCCGCACATGAGGAAAATGGACAAACTTTGAAACTTCTGCAGGAGTGTTGAAAGGTATATTAGCAGAAATTACTGGTAAGGTAGGTGGTCTACTCCTGAATGAAGACAAATTGCAGCAAGGAGAAGAGGAAATACTTGTTCTTGTAGATGATTAGGGTTTATGCACTTAATGGTCCACTAGAGTGCCAAAACAGTGATCACTTGCAGAAAATCACATGGAGGAGATGCACAAAACCAAACATGGAGAAATTTTATCAGAGACTATTGATGAGATGGGGAAAAAGGTGAGGTGAATTGAACATAAAGAATGAACTTGAAAGGGCTATAGATAACTTAGAAGACAACACTGATGATTGTTGTAAAAGCACTCCAAACACCTAGGGTTTTGGGAAAGTGGCCAGAGAAGGTGAAATGATGAGTTGAACTCCATGGTGGAAGAAAAAGAAGATTTTGAAGATGCCACTATGTGATCAGATCCCAAGCTTGTCAAAAATGAGCTTGCCATGTCTAAGTGAGCAAAAGATGATGTTGAGCTCCAAGGTGGAAACAAAAGAGGATTTTGAAGCTGTCGCTATGTCAAAATAAACGTGTTAAATCTCCAGGATCAGAAGAAAAGAAAATTTCATAACTCCATCAAACTACAATAAAAAGGGGTGAAAAGGTTAATTTGAGTTTCATAGTGGGAATTACACAAGAATCTAAATAATTTGATATATGGATAAATCACAGAGGTGTCAAAATGAACATTTTATGCCTCAAAGAGCAAAAAGAGGGTCAAATTCATTATTTCAGTCACCTGCATGCAAACAATATTAAAAGGTTAGTGAGAAAAGGTGAAAAGCTGAGTTGAACTTCATAATGGAAACCACATAAGATTTAAGGATGCTAGAATGTATAATCATAACAAAATCATCAAAGGAAACATGCCAAGTCTCAAAGACCAAAAGCAAAGCCAAGTTAGTGTTTTCAGTCACCTGCAAGGCAAAAGTCAAAGAATATCAGTGAAAAAGTCAAAGAATATTAGAAAGTGGGTTGTAAAACTAAAATTAAATCCTTGAGCCTATAAAGGTCATCTAACACTTCAAAAAATCATTGTTTCCTTGCAATATCATTAGAGCATTCAAGAGAAGAAAATTTGAGAGTTTTAAAAGTGAAATTGGGAAAAATTTTCAGGCGTTGCATGCCTGGAATCAGGCACTGTGCCCTTGGAGAAAATCTTGTATACAAATTACAAAGGCACTGCATGCCTGGAACTAAGCGATGCACGCTTGGGGAGGTGCTGCGCCCTTGGAAAAAATCTTATATACAAATTAGAAAGGCACTGCATGCCTGGAACTGAGCGATGCATGCTGGGGGAGGCACTATGCCCTTTCCCGACAGGCCTAGTGAAGAAAACCACAGGCGCTGCGCCCTCAGCACTAGCACTGCGTGCTCAGCCTTGGCGCTGCGCTCTTGGCCTTGGCGTTGCGTGCTTGGCCAAGAGGGTCCTCCAAGTGATTTAACCACTCAATTCACCTCAAAATTTCTTCAAGTCATCACCAAGGGTTCTCCAAACAATGGTAGGGGTAACTACAGGTCATCAGCCCATTTTTAAGCATTTTTGTCATCATTTAATGGAAAGAAATTGAAACCCTAAGAAGAAGCCCTAGGTATTTAAACTTGCAATCATTGTTTGTTATTTCTTCATCTGCCTATAAAGAGTATTAGTCAAAACAAGGGTGAACTAGGGTGTTGTGAAGTGTAATATTCCCTTTTAGCCTCAAGCTAATTGGAATATTAAATTTTTCTTTACTTTTCTTTTCATGAATAAATGTATAAAGGAGGAACATAAAAACTCCAAAAATCAGTGAATAAATCAATGCCCCATGTGAACAAGGCTAAATCTGGGCTACTTTGATAAAACACCCTTATGTGTGAAAGGGATTGAGACATTTGACTAGGGTCAACAGGACCAAATCAACAGCGTTGTCTAGATGCAATGAACCTCCTAGATGCACATCACAATTTTAGATGGAGGCTACACATGTGAAAGGAGCTAAATCATTGAGATGGTTTAAGGTTTTGCAAGATCTCAATCTTATAAAAGGAAGAGGAGGAAAACATGAGAGGGGTTGTTGATGACCATATTATTTCTGAAGAATTTGTCTGTGTAGATATTTCTCATTCTCTTGGTTGTTTAGCAGAGAATAGTGTTGTTTAGCACAAGGATATCCTGTTTAGGAATCCTTCTCTTTCCTTGAGAAGCTCTTGGAAGAGACTTGTAATTCTTGTCCACTATTAAGCTTAAGGCCAAGCTTCTCCTTTCATTTATAACTCAAATCCTATTGAGGGTTGGATTGTCTTTGCAAGCTGCAGCAAGTGGAGATTAGATCTATTCAGATCTACGACATTTCAGTGCCCTTTTTCAGTGGAGGAGCCTTCTGCTTTATTGGAGGAAGTGTATTGGAGTGATTGAGCTTCATTTATTGATCTTGGCATGTGGCCAACTGTTATCTATACCCTACAACGCAATTTCTATTCTAGATATGTGTTATTCTTGTAGGAGTTGTTGCAGGGAGTTTGGGTGCACCATTTGGGGAGATGGTTTCTGAGTGTTGAGGATCTTCCCTTCACTTTGAGATCCGTTGGAGGAGATCTACATATTGTATATTTCAGATCTGATGTACATGTTTTTGAATACTTCTGAATCTCTGAATATTTTTGCAGATTTGCATTCTTAGATCTCAAATCTACTGCTTATGCTTGGTGTAAATCCCAAAATTCCAAGGGGATCTGAAAGAGGATCCTTTCTAGTGCATGGATCTGATATGGAATTGACTTTTTATGCACAGATCTGCTCTAGATATGACATGTAATCAACAACAGTTTGCAGCCTAATAAAATAATGCTGTCAAGGTAGCTTTAGTCCATTCATGTGGTTGCAACACCTCTTTTGAGGGGATTTCTTCTGTTTATGTCTTGTATTTTTAGCTATTCATCTTATGGGCCCCATTAAAATCTATATTACAGCTGTAAATACTATTGAAGAACATTTTATTGGCCTCCTACTCTTTCTTTATAGGAACTGCGTTATTTTTTTAGCATTATTATTATGGGTTGTTGCAGTCCCTTCTTTGGGCATATTTCAAGCCATACTAGGTGTGGGAGACCTATTTACCTCACCTAGAATGATTTGTTTCTAATATCCTCTTGGATTTAGGACTTAGATTGTTAGATCTAAGGGATCCAATGAATGATTTTGATTTTTTTAGCATACATTTCTAGAAAATGCATTTTTTAGACATGCATTGCTGACAATCCCAATTTGGGGATATTATAGTGGTATCAGAGCATCATCTTGGCACAACCTATGCTTATTGAGAAGCCAATATGTATTTTCATGAAAAGAAGAGAGAGAATAAGATTGATTACACTGAAGACAAAGAAGACAAGGGTAAAACCCCTTTGTCTGGAAGAATGAAAGGGAAAGAGTTCTCAAAAATCTGTTCCAAACTCTGCATGAGCTTAAAGATGAAATCAAAGAAATAAAGAGGGAAAGATATGAAGGTCCCTCAAGAAGATATTTACATGAAGAAATCCCTAGTTCTTCATCCTATGTGTGCAAGCACTCAGCTACACAATCATATCTACAACATTATTCTATACCCAGATTTACTGCAAGAGAGATGAAGGAAGAAGATGCACCAAAGGAGGAGATTTTGAGTGATTATCTTCAGGAGTATGAATCTAAATATTGGAAAATCAAGGAGCACTTGAGATTCCAAGAGTTCTGCTAGCTTAAGGAGGAAAGAATATCCAGCAAGTATAGCAGAAGAAGAAGAGGTAGATTCTTTCTACCAAATTTTGATGGATCTTCCACATGCATAGCCAAGGATTGGATAGATCAGCTAGACTCATATTTGGATCTACATCAAGTTTTAGAAGAGGAAGCCCTTAAAGTAGCAGTGCTGCATCTTAAAGGTAAAGCTTATGATTGGTGGTTATTTGAATCCTTTTCATTGAAGAATGCAAATATATCTACTTATGCAAGATTCACTAGGAGAATGGTGAAGAGATTTGATGTAAAACAAGCTGAAACATATTTGATTGAGCTAGAAAAGCATGAACATGCAAAACCCTTGCATGAGTTGGAAAGATATGTTATGCCAACTCCACTTCATATTTCTATTGAAGGGGATAAAAATCTGTATGATACTTTGCCAAGGGCAAGATCCCCATTGCTTGAAGAGATTTCTTCTCAAAGGGAAGTCATGGAGATTCCTCTTTCAAGGGAAAACCAAGATCTAAGGTCTCTCATTGATAATGAGGTGTTTTCAAATATTGATGAGGAGAAAGAACAAGATGGCAGTAACAACACTGTCACTTCAGAATAAGAACCATCACCACATGGGGATGGAAATGAAGTTATTGTTTCAAGGGAAATAACTTTTGCATCTCTGCAAATAATTCCCAAGGAGCATTATGTGACAGCATTATTGGGCAATGACACCTTGCTCCAAGAAAGAGGAGGGAGGATGGATCAACATCCAATGATGAGGATCATGCACCCTTGTTTATTTAAGGGGTTTCTATTCATGAGAAGGAGACTGATATATGCAGCAAGGAGAGGGAAAAATCAGTCCACTCATTCATACATACTACTTCAGATCTTGATGTCTCTTTATATGGAGGCATTCCACCAGGGAGACCCCCTGATTGGAAGAAGAATAAAGTGTTCTCTCAACCTTGTGAAAAAGTGACAAATTTGGCTAAGGAAGGAGCCTTGAGGGGAGTTACCAAAGCACTGAGATCTATTGATGGATTCCAAGGAGAGCTAAGCA
This sequence comes from Pinus albicaulis, assembly GCA_034641835.2. Taxonomy (NCBI): domain Eukaryota; kingdom Viridiplantae; phylum Streptophyta; class Pinopsida; order Pinales; family Pinaceae; genus Pinus; species Pinus albicaulis. Next base: position 923,047,702 of record CM076576.1, read on the forward strand.
ATTTTCTGAAATTGGATTTGCTATCTTCCACTCATCTATTTGCGCTGGAAAATAAGAATTCAGAAATCTATGATGACATTAGAATGATGTCAAATGGCCACTCCATAGTCTTGGAGTAGCAAATGATATCTCTACATACAAAGAATATTTTTGAAGATGACAAGAGGGTACCAACACTCTTGTATGCATGGGCCAAACTATGGAAGTTTTGGAAGAAAGAGACCGTTCAAAAGGAGGTTGACTTCCATGAACTTCAATCTTGTATTAAGCAATATCTGCTGCAAGAGAGGCAACAAAGATGGAGCTACAACACTCCAACATGTGACTTTGGCATTGAGCATTTCAAACAGGAGAATGATGATGTGACAACTACTTCATTTCTGAATTTTACAATGCTGTCATTGTTGGGAAGCCTAGATCCATATTGGGAGTCCCAACTCTTGGTAGAATATTCCAAGAACCTCTTCACATGTAAGGTTCTTGATGGGAAAGTGAAATATAGGATGTATAGGGTGGTTGATGGGGTTATTTACTTTCATAATCAAATCTTTTTGACTAAATAATCAAGCCTCAAAGACAAACTACTATATGCAGCCTATGAGATTTTGCTTTCTAGTCCCACTGACTTCATTAGAACACACCATATTATCTTGAATGGATTCATGTGGGAAGACATTGAAGAAGATTTATATCAGCATTATCAAAGATGCATGTACCATATGGAGATGGAGCAGCAACATAACTCTATGGTAAATCAGCTGCCTCTTTCTCTTTTTGAGGAAAGTGATAGATCTATGCACCACTCCATTTGTTTAAGGATGACTATTGGTGAAGACAATACTTATGTAAATCATGTATTATTTTCTAATTGTATGCATTCTTTTACTATGTATATGCAAGCCATCACTCCAAAGAGGAGTGTTATACCTTATAAACTTTATGGCCAACTTTGGGCCAAAACTATTTCTGATTTTGGCCACTCCCTTGATGAACAAAGGGAGATTTTGGAGCATGATGGGTTCTTTCCTAAAGCACCAAATATATCTCCCACTTTCAGCCATGGTGAGATGTTATGGGTAGTAAGTAAGTGGTGGGAAAACCACTTACCACATCTAGATCTGATGCAGGCAGGAGATGCACTGCACCGGTTCCACTATGGGACTATGATCCACTTCTATCATTGCATTTAATTGTTTATATATTGTTGATTTTGATCCCACGTGATGACGATGATGCTCTGATATTTTTTGGGGACATGATAGGACGGATGACACATTGGTTGGATGTGTCCATGGGAAATGAAACTTCCCATATTTATTCTTACTTCAAGAGGAGGAAGAGACATTATATGGCATCTACACTTTATCTTTTGTTTCTCTATGCAAAAGGTCATATGCATGACTTATGACTTTGGGAGAAACCTCTCACATGGGAGAATTTGTGGCAAGACATGTGTTGCTTGAATCATATTCAGCTAACACCTCGTATCCTCTACTATTTTCAAGCTTTGGAGAAGATTATGGAAGCAAGAAGGTGGTTGGGTGGCCACTTATTGTACTATGTTTTGAGGCAGCAAGAACAAGAACAATGTTGGTCTCAATGGAGGGACTATTGTCACCATCCAATACATCATATGACACTTATTCCATGTTTCTTTTGGAGCACATATGGTGATGATAATTTATTCACTATATGCATGGAATATTTGGCAAGAGGGGTCCCTAGAATCAATGAAGGGAATCATGAGGTTCCAAGTATCTGTTGGCTTCATGAGGACTATATTATTGTAGCCCAGGATCAGTAGCTCCACATTTATAATAAATGGAGGGAGAGACAACATAAGTTGAACATTCTTACCTCTCATTTCTAGCCATGTAGCCCCTATACATTTCATAAGGAGGGGATTAGTGATTGTTTCTATGAGCTACCAAGGATGGCTCACTTTGTTTGGATGATAGCATGGAGATTGGAGTGTCTCATGGGGGTTGAATCACCCATCATTTATCATCTCTCATGCCTTAAGAAGACTAATGGACATCATATGATTCTTTCCATGTATCTCCCATTTCTTCATGATGACAACTATTTGAGTTATTCATCAAAAGAAAACTTGTATTCTTGGGAGGAGACAAATCCATTAGAGATTTTGCAATGTCCTTGTAAGTTGCTTGAGGACAAGCAACATTTTAGAGGGGAGGACTGTAATATTCCCTATTAACCTCAAGCTAATTGGAATATTAACTTTTTCTTTACTTTTCTGTTCATGAATAAATGTATAAAGCAGGAACATAAAAACTCCAAAAATTAGTGAATAAATCAATGCCCCATGTGAACAAGGCTAAATTTGGGCTACTTTAATAAAACACCCTTATGTGTGAAAGGGATTGAGACATTTGACTAGGGTCAATAGGACCAAATCAACAGTGTTTTCCAGATGCAATGAACCTCCTAGATGTACAACACAGTTTTAGATGGAGGCTACACATGTGCAAGGAGCTAAATAATTGAGATGGTTTAGGGTTTTGCAAGATCTAAATCTTATAAAAGGAAGAGGAGGACAACAAGAGAGGGGTTGTTGATGACCATATTATTTCTGAAGAATTTTTATGTTTAGACATTTATCATTCTCTTGGCTGTTTAGCAGGGAATAGTGTTGTTTAGCACAAGGATCTCCTATTTAGGAATCCTTCTCTTTCCATGAGAAGTTCTTGGAAAAGACTTGTAATTATTGTCCACTATCAGGCTTAAGGCCAAACTTCTCCTTTCAACTATAACTCAAATCCTGTTGAGGTTTTGATTGTCTTTACAAGCTGCAGAAAGTGGAGATTAGATCTATTCAGATCTAAGACATTTTAGTGCCCTTTTTCAGTGGAGGAGCCTTATGCTTTATTGGAGGAAGTATATTGGAGTGATTGAGCTTCATTTCTTGATTTTTGCATGTGGCCAACTGTTATCTATACCCTACAGTGCAGTTTCTATTCTAGATCCGCGTTATTCTTATAGAAGTTGTTGCAGGGAGTTTGGGTGCACCATCTAGACAGCTGGTTTCTAAGTATTGGGGATTTTCCCTTCACTTTGAGATCCATTGGAGGAGATCTACATATTATATATTTCAAATCTGATCTGCATGTTTCTGAATACTTCTGAATCTCTGAATATTTCTGTAGATCTGCATTCTTAGATCTCAGATCTACTTCTTATGCTTGGTGTAAATCCCAAAATTCCAAGGGGATCTGAAAGAGGATCCTTTCTAGTACATGGATATGATATGGATCTGACTTTTTATGCACATATCTGCTCTAGATTTGACATGTAATCAACAACAGTTTTCAGCCTAATAAAATAACACTGTCAAGGTAGCTTCAGTCCATTTATGTGGTTGCAACACCTATTTTGAAGGGATTTCTTCTGTTTATGTCTTGTATTTTCAACTATGCATCTTATGGGCCCCATTAAAAATCTATATTATAGCTGTAAATACGATTGAAGAGAATTTTATTGGCCTCCTGCTCTTGCTTTAGAGGAACTTCGTTATTTTCTGAGCAGTATTATTTTGGGTTGCTGCAGTCCCTTCTTTGGGCATCTTTCAAGCCATACTAGGTGTGGGAGACCTGTTTACCTCACCTAGAATGATTTTTTTCTGATCTCCTCTTGGATTTAGGACTTATATTGTCAGATATAAGGGATCCAAGGGCTGATTTTGATTGTTGTTGCATACATTTCTGAAAAATGCGTTTTTTAGACATGCGTTGCTGACAATCCCAATTTGGGGATATTACATGAAGGTTGTCATTTATCTAAAGTTTCCCCCTAAATTCATTTCCTTCATAACACTCTATCCCTTCACTTTCAAAAAACTACCATTCCATTACCTTCTCCTTCATCTCAATTTGACATCAACCCAAGAGTGTTTCAAAATAGAGTTTCAAAATGTCAAGAGAGGGAGACAATGGCAGTGGTGGAGAGGCTCAAATTCCAAGGAGGCATGAGCACAGAGGTGGAAATATCAATAGGTTTGAACCCCTCAACACAAGGGATCTAATGGAATCTCCCCTTACTATTTCATGTTTCAAGCATGTAGGATGCTTTGATTTTTGTGAAAAGGTGCAGTAGGTGCAAAACCACCCTGAGCTAACTAGACTCTTTATCATTAACTTACATGAAAAACAAGTTAACCTTGTAGGGGTCACCTTTGAGCTATCTACAGATGTTATTGCCAATGCCACTAGGATACCAAGTGTGGGTGAGAAATGGTTCAAGCAGGCAAACCTAGACATGAGCTACTTTGAACCCTACATAAAGCCAAGGTATAAATACCATAGTAAATCTATCTTTCCTTTCTCACATTTTCTTTATAGGTATGCACTTATGATGAGGATAATTATGGATTATTTTACATGTGAGGGAAGGTTCTCCCGTCTTTACTCCTACCACATCAGGTTACCTATGCATTTTACTAGAGTGAGGATGCCGCACATACCCTATTACCTCTACAGAAACATGATAAAATGTCCTATATTGTACAAAAGAGAGACTATCCTCAGTAGATGCAAAGCCTTTTTCATCATTCTTTGATCAAGATGGTTTTTATGCACCAACTACAATAGAAGGGTATTCCATGGGAAACCTTCATTGCCGATGAGGTGTTTACTTCTCCATAATCCCATCAGCAGCAAGATGCCCCTTCATCTTCTCATCCTCCCATTCCTCCATCCACTCAAATTCCCTCACCTCTTGATGACTCTTCCACCTCACCATCCACTCACAGTACTTCACATCAGGATGATCCTCCTTCATCACCTTTTCACAATCCCTCACCATCATCTCATGGTACTAGTGCATCAAACAGTCAAGGAGGTAGTGAGGCAAAGAGTAGCGAGGAAAAGATTAATGAGGCAGATAATAGTGAGGAAAAGAGCAGTGAGGCAAGTGGCAGTGAAGAAGATGTCAGTGAGGCAAAGATAATTAAAGTATATGGCAGTAATGATGGCAGTGAAACAGATGACACTGAGATGGTCAACATAGAACCTTTTAATTTGACCTACCAGAGGGGAAATAGGCATGTGTTTGTTGCCTTTAAGAGGCAAGGGGCCATGCCTTCTAAATCAACCAAGTAGCTTGACAAAGGTAAGTAAAAGGTCATTGATGAAGAAGAGGAAGACAAAAATGAGACTGAACAGTAATTTCAGCTAATTCACCTTGAAATTGATGATGAGAATAAGAAAAGGATCACAAACATGTTGCTAAAAAGCAAGGATACCCAGATTAGGGATCTACAAGCCAATATTGGTAGGGCCAAGAATGTGATCAACTTGTTTGAGGTGGAAAACCAGCAGTTAGAGGCAGAGAAATCCATCTATGAGGTCAGAGATCCATCTATGTGGTCAGAGCAATCAGAGCTCGGAAAGAGTCTAGAAAATCCAAGTCTAAGGTAGATGGGATCTTGGACACTTGTGATGAGGATGAAGAAGAGGAAGAACAGCTGCCCAGGAGGAGGCCAAGGAAAAATTGTCTGAAGAAAGCCTTAGCCAAAGAAAGAGAGAAAGAGACAACATTGGCAGAGAAATTCACTCCAAGTGCTACTTGCCATGGAAATTGACTATGATAGGGAATCTTGGATTGAGAGGGAAAATATACACTTGGAGGATCAACTAGAGAATACCAAGAGAGATCTTGGCATGCAGAAGAAGATGGCAAGGCATTATGCCTTAAGAAACAAGATTGCAAGGGCAAAGCTTAAAAGAGACCTTGCAAATATTCAATCCCTAAAGAGGCAAAGGAAAAATAAAACCTTGAAATTCTTGCTGATGCATCCCTACAAGCATCCCAGACATGATCAGCAAGACAAATCTAAATTTTGGCATCTTTTTGAGTTTTTGAAGTTTTTGACTATTTTGAAGGGCCAAGCGCGCAACGCCACTGGTGTTGCGCTCTTTTTTGGGGCACCCAATGGAGGAATGTCTTATGTTTTCATGTTCATTAGGTCAAGGACATCACCCTCACAAATTTTCAGCTCATTTGGAGTAAAACTGGTACTCCAAAAATATAAAAAACATGCAAAAAATCACCTTTCTGCCCTATTTTCAGCAGTGGCATTGCGCCCTGCGAAGTGTTGGAAAACGTGGTTTTTGAGTAGGTAAATCGACTCCAATCAGGAAAATAAAGGCAATTTTGGAAACTAGACAGGACAGGCTTTCCAATGAGATATCATGGAGCTCATTTGGACACTGGGAAGGCCTCCAAATCTCAGCTGCAAAAAGACCAATTTTCCTAGTTTTGGCGATGCGCCCTTGAACCTTGGCACTGCGCCCTTGCCTGAAATTCAACAAAAGACACTTGGAGTAAATGAAAAAGATATTTTGAAGTCTTATTAGACAAATATCTCCAAATTTATATGAGGAGATATGTTAGAATTTATTTTTGCATTTATTAAGTTAGGATATTTGTGCCTTGGGCCTTGCTTGGTCTCATAGAACAAAAATGACATTTATGATGTAATTAATGACATTTTGAAGCCCTAGCTAGGGTTTTGGTCCTCCTTTTCAAGTTAAATACTACATGGAGGCCTCATTGTAGTTGTTGGTTGATTGTTAAGGTCAATATCATAGACTTGGAGTTGAGGAGAAATTGGCTTTGGATTTTTGTGAATGATTTGATTTGAATGGCAATAGAGCAAGTACATTTGCAAGATTCATGAGCATGGTTAATGGTGATGTCTTTCTGAATTAGTACTTGTCTTCTTATGTTTTCATATTGTTTCATATTTCTCATGTAGTAGAACAAAAATTTTAGGTTAATGAATGTTGTTTAGAGGCACCTTAACTCTGTCTGCTTTCTATTGCGTAGATGTTTTCCTATGCTAGGTTAGATTAGAGAATTCTTAATTGCTCTCTAGTTCCACTCAACTTTTTTATCTTAAGAATGATTTAATGGAAGAAATTCCAATGTATTTTATGGTTATCCCTGTCCTTTGGTATAACTTAAAACAATGTTTTTGAGGTCTTTTCTTTGAAGTATTTCTAATTAGGGTTTTGGCCGAAGAGGTTTATGGTTTTCCCTGCCCTCTTGTCCATATTAAATGGTTTCTTTGAAGTTCTTTGTACTTTTATTAAGGAATATAGGATTTCCCTGCTCTTTGATCATTACTATATGTTATCTTAAATTTTTTCTTTGCCTGAAGGTGAAATCACTAGAGAATTTACAAGTTTCTTTCTCTCAAGGGTTTGCTGGATTGTTGTCTTAATGTTTACTTGCTAGGGTTTGGTCAAAGAAGTTCATGGTTCACCCTGTATTTGGTTATTTATTTATGCATAGTGTTCTTAAAGACTTTTCTTGTTATATTACATGTTAAAGGATTCTTAACTGCCCTTTAAACCTACTAATCTCACAATTTAATGTTCACTTCACTCACATAATCTTTGAAGATCCATTTGGCTTTGTTAAACTTGTCGTCTGAAACACCCTTGACCTATTGTTGTAATTTTCAAGACCTTTTGCAGACTCCATAGCCCAATGGTTTAAACCTCTCTTACTCTATTTGTTATGATTGACAAGCAACCCAACCAAACAAAACAAACAAGCAAACCCTAATCACTATAACTAGCCTAAAATCAAGACCCTAAAATCAATCAGGTTACATCTTTTACACAAATATAGAGAGAGCCCTCTCTGAGTCTAGGAAGGCTAGGTCCTAGGACTCCAAATTTGGTTTGATTTTAACCTTGTTCAATTTGGTCTTTCCAATTTTACAAATTACAGGGACCTAACATAATGGTGACTCCATTGGGGATATGAGTAAGTAACAAGCTTAGACATTCCTTAAGAACTCACAATTCCCCTGTCAAAACTTAGATAAATCAAGTGTTAGCCAAGAGTGATATTTGGTTGATTCATCATACTAGCACCATGGTGACCATACTAGAAAATACTCATTGAAAAAGCTTAGTTTTGCATAAAGAACTCAGAAAACCCAAAAACATCCTTAGATTGGTATTTAATTGTTGATGGTGGACAACAAGTACATCCTCAAAATAGTAAGCATCATCCACCTACTGACTCCACTGGTCTTCAGTAGCCTTGTTGACCTCACTATTTCTCACAAACTCCTCTGGGAATGTATCAATCAGTCCTAACACTATAAAGCCCAGTCACATACTGTGTGAACTTAGTACCCTTACAGATAGGTCTTTTTTCAAAACACTCATAAATTTTTAGCCTCTCTGTGTTTTGGGTCTGAAATTTGGCTTCACAAAGGATCGACACCAGATCTCACCTTGACCCAAACCCTCCTACCATAGTTGATGACCCAGAAATAATCTTGTGGAAAAATTCTAGGACTGAAGACTCAACTATTGTTATACCCATTCACAAAGCAAGTTATGTCCCCGAAATCCTCACAACCTTGCAAGATACCTAGTTTGATTTACACCATAGAAGAAACCTATTCAGAACTAAGTCTCAAATTGGGATAGACTAGACAAACCTTGAGCCTACAAACGTGCAGTAGAGTCCTAATAGAGAAGCCTCTCCTTCCACTCCTTATTTTCAGCTTCTCCAACACTTTGAATCCTCTCAATCCAAATCTTCTCAATCTCAGCTTACTGGTCCAAATACATCTACCACCCCCATTCATGCATCCACTGTGAAAACGACTCCATTTCATCCTCCACCTCCTCTCACGAACCCACCTCTTACAAACCTTCCTTGGGTTCATTTACCTCAAATCATGGCAGCATGGTATGCCCCTCTGGTACTACCACAACCTTTACTGCCTATGCCACAGGACTACCAATCTAAAATCACTCACTTTACTAGAGCTGACTCTACCACTGCCCAACAACATGTAGATAGGATGAATGATGCATTTGACTACCAAGAAATAGAAGAGGAGACCATAAAAATGAGAATGTTTGCCCAAATTTTAGGAGGAGAAGCAAAGAAATGGTTCAAAAACTTAACTCCTAACAGCATTCATGACCTCCCTTCCCTTTAACAAACATTTATAAACAAGTGGGAGACTAGGAAAAATCCTCTTCAAATCCTATTAGTGTATGATAACCTTAAGATAAATTTTGGAGAGAATGTCCAAGACTACTGCACTAGGTTCAATAGTGTTTACAATGCACTACCACCTCACATGAAACCCCCACAAGGCCTATCCTTAGTGAAATTTCTGGATGGATTTGATCCAGACATGTCTTATCAATTAAGAGAAATAGATCCCCTTACCTTAGAGGGCATTCAAAGAGGATCAGTAAGTGTAGAAGCCAACCTAAATGTTAAAAGGGCTATATTAAGAGCAGAAAAGAAGGTTACATACAAAGAGGAAACCATTGCCTCCACATCTGATGCTAAAATTGACAATATAGTTAGGGTAATGGAAAGGATGATGGAGAAAATCAATTTGAATGAAAGAGCACCCCCTAGGGAAAACCAAGAAAATCCCCAAAACATAAATAGAAACCAAAACATTATAAGAGACCCTCTTCAAAACAAACAAAGAGACAATGGCCAGCAAATCAGACCTCCTTTCCAAGAAAACTATGTAGATGAAGAAGAAAGAGAAACTGAAGAGCTGGAAGAAAAACATGTAAATCTGATAGACTCCAATAATGAGGATGATGTTTTTCTCACAGAAGAAGAAAAAGGTCTATTTTCCTCAAACCAGACTGATATAACATATGAGGATTCTGAAGAATACAAGATAGGATTTAAAAATTCTATCATGGAGGTTCATAGGCAGTATGACCTCCGAAGTAGGAAAACTCAGGACACCCCTAGGAAGAACAAACCAGAAATTTCTGCTAAAAAGACACCTAAAAACATTCTTAAAAAGACAGCAGAAAACACCAACATAATGGCTAAGACTCCTAATCAAAGCAAAGAAAAAGCCACCCAACCAAATGGTAACCAAATCTTCCCTAGTACTTCAGCTAGTGGCCTTGGAAAAACTGCTTTACCTGACATTCCTAATAAAAATCAGCAAACCAAAGTTGCTGAAAAGACCATGTGTGATAAAAATGATGTAAATATGCCAAGAACACAAACACCATTCAGTTTTGAAGGTAATATTGCCAAGATCAAAATAGCCATACCCCTTACTGAACTGGTAACTTAGGATGTATATAGATCCCAACTTTTGAAGGCTTTGAACATAGGGAATGACACCGACACTCTAAATTTGACTGATGACAAGCCAAAACTGTTGTTTGGACCTGAGGTAGAGGGAAAATATCAAGAAGGAGCTATACCTCCATTCTATGTCAGCTTAAGCATTCATGATAAAATCTTACACAATGATATGCTATACTCTGGTGCTTCACATAACCTCATGTCAAAGCTAGTGATGGAGATATTAGGCCTTGAAATAACCAAACCTTACAAGGACTTATACTCTTTTGATTCAAGTATATTTAAATTCCTAGGCCTGATCAAAGATCTGTGTGTCAATCTGACACAAATACCAGCCAAGAGCCTTGTCATGGACATTGTAGTGGTTCGAATTCCCCCGAAGTATGGCATGCTTTTATCTAGTTCATGGGGAGCCAAACTCCAAGGAAACCTCCAAATCAACATGACATACGCTACCATTCTAGTATTTAAACAAACAAGAAGACTGTACAGAGAATCTCACATGAAATACATGGTAAGCAGCCAAGATAGGCCAAACAACACCCCTCTCTATTCTATCCATTCAGAACTTGAATCATTTATCTTGTACAATGAAGATGACATTAATGGACAAGTAAATGAAAGGGAGGAAGAACATGACCTTTCAGAAAAGTCAAACCAACCACCAAATGAAGAACATGACATCCAAAACCCTTGCAACCATGAACAACAACATAATGGCGAATCTAAACTTGAAACACTTTGGAACATGAGATTTGATGGCTCTTGTGGCAAAGCTTGTTCAGGAGCAGGTGTTTGGATACACAACACTAATGAAGGTCACTCCTACAAATTGGATTTTCAATGTACAAACAATATTGCAGAGTATGAAGCTCTTCTCCTAGGATTACACTTGTTGAAAAACATAGGAGCTAAGAATATTTCTATTCCAGGAGATTCTGAGCTAATCATTAGGAAAATCAAAGGAGAATATTCAGCCAAAAATCCTAGGCTAAGAGAATATAAGAATGTTGCCTTAGACCTCCTAAATACATTTGATAAATACGAACTTACTTCTATCCCAAGAGCATAAAACAACCTTGCCAGTGAACTAGCCTTTGCTGCCAACACTTGCCAAGTACCTCATGCCAATGAAAAATACACGGTACAAGTCAAAAGTAAACCTATAGTACCTGACAACATAGATTATTGGCAAGTGTTTGGAGGTGAAAAACACATTGAGGACTTCTTACAATCCAAGAATGAATTTGAAATTCCAAAACTAGACTCGAATCATGAACAAGACTGCCCTAAGGAAGAACAAACACACAAAATAGAGCCATTTCCTACTGCTGATATAAATCTGCTAGAACACCTTTATGAGGCAGAATTTTGTAGAGATCTGGACCAAAAGGACCTTGAGGTATTTCAATGAAAAGATAATCTATTTCCAAAATGTCTTATCCCCTTATAAGAGCTGTTTGATTTCAATGATGTTACTAGGAAGCCAAAAATGGAATCCACCGAAATTGATGCAGAAGAATGCAACATAGGCAGTGTAGAGGAACCCAAAATGATAAAGTTGTCCAAAACTCTGCCACCTCACATAAAACAGAAACATATTGAACTGCTCAAAGAATTTAAAGATGTGTTTTCATGAGGATATGAGGACTTGAAGTCCTATGATACAAACATCATTCAGCATAAGATTCCTCTCAAGGAAAACGAAAAACCATTCAAGAAGAAATTGAGAAGGATAAACCCTGTCCTAGTGCCTATGGTTGAGAAGGAAATAAAGAATATGCATGATGTTGGAATCATAGTCCCACTCAGGTACTCAGAATGGGTTTCAAACCTTGTGTCATTAAGAAAGAAAACAAGGGAGATTAGGTTATGCATAGACTTCAGAAACTTAAACAAAGCCTCCCTGAAAGACAACTACCCTTTACCTGAGATGGATCATATACTGCAAAGGGTGGTAGGCTCTAAAAGAATATCACTGCTTGATGGTTTCTCAGGGTATAACCAGGTGCTATTACACCCATATGATCAGCAAAAAACCGCTTTCACTACACCTTGGGGCACCTTCATGTATGTCAAAATGCCTTTTGGGTTAATGAATGCGAGGGATAATTTTCAAAGAGCCATGGAAATTTCTTTTTTCGAAGACATAGGCTACTTCATTGTGATATACCTAGATGACATGACTGTCTATTCTAAAACTGATGAAGAACACCTAGCTCACTTAAGAAAGGTCTTTGAAAAGTGTAGGAAGTATGGTATATCTTTAAATTCTAAGAAAACTATGTTTGGTCTTCAAGAAGGAAAACTCTTAGGCCACATCATATCCAAAGAAGGGATTAAGATAGACCCAAAAAGGATTGAGGGTATATTGCAGATCAACCAACCTAGAAACATTAAAGAGTTGCGATATTTCATTGGAAATATCAACTTCCTAAGAAGTTTCATACCAAACCTTGCAGGACTCCTAAGAAACATTACAAACATGCTGAAAAGAGAAATAGGAGTCAAGTGGACCACATAAGCCAAACAATCCTTTGAACTGGTAAAACAAGCACTTACCCAAACACCAGTTCTAATCAGCCCTGACTTTACCAAGGATTTCTTCATCTTCTCATTTTCATCGGAACACACTATTGCTACAGTATTGCTCCAAAAGAACATGATGAGACAAGAACAACCCATGGCTTTCTTCAGCAAGGCACTAAGAGATACCCCTCTGAAATATAACATTATGGAGAAAAAATTCTTTGCCTTAATCAAAGCCTTAAAATATTTCATATTTTACATCTTGCATTCACATATCATTGCTTTTGTTCCACATACTGTTGTCAAGGACATACTTAATCAAGATCATAATGGTAAAAGTTGTAAGTGGATTGCTGTCATCTTAGAATACGATCTAGAAATTAGGCCCACTAAACTGATCAAAGGATAAAGACTTGCCAAAATAATGGTTGAAGCAAATTTTCAAGCACTAGACATAAACATGATACATTCCTTGGATGAACAAGAGGAACTAGAAACTCCACCCATTGAAGAAGCATTTCTGAACTCACTCTGGTATGCTGATATATTATATGTGCTTTTTAATCTAAATGCTCCTCCTGGTTTGTCCAAAAAAAAAGCTAGATTATTGAAACTAAAGGCTGTAAATTTTTGCATTCTAGATAGAGCTTTGTATTGGAAAAAAAATTTTGGTATCTTGCTTAAATATTTGCTTGAAGATGATGCATATAGAATCATGCATGAGTTCCATGAAGGAGAATGTGGAGGTCATCTCTACTAGAAAACCACTACCAACAAAATCCTTAGAGCTGGTTTCTATTGGCCTACTCTTTTCCTTGATATCCACAAGCTAGTAATGACTTGCCATAAATGCCAAATATTTGATGGAAAGAGAAAACTACTGCCTTTGCCTTTGCATCCTATCAGTGTTGAAACTCCTTTTCAACAGTGGGGTTTAGATTTCATTGGAGAAATCCACCCTGCCTCCTCTGCCCAACATAAGTGGATCCTCACTGCCACTGATTATTTCACCTAATGGATAGAAGCCATCCCCTCAAGGAATGCCACCAACTTAGTCATCATCAAATTCCTTGAAACCAACATCTTGTCCAGATTTGGATGTCCAAGAAAGATCATCATCGATAATGCTACTGCATTTAAGTCCAAGAGAATGGTGGAATTTTTCTACAAGTATCACATCACATTAGGGCATTCTATAGCTTATTACCCTCAAGGTAATGGGCTGGCTGAGTCCTCTAATAAGAGTTTGGTAAACATCATCAAGAAGTTGTTGGAAGAGAAAAAAAATTCATGGCATAGCAAATTAGTGCATGCACTATGGGCCAACAGATTAAAAAACAAGAAATCTATTAACATGTTTCCCTATCAACTAGTGTATGGCATGGATGCAGTTTTCCCAACATCCTTGGGAGTCCCAGTGATGAAGCTCCTTCAAGAGGTAAAATCAAATGAAAATGATATACAAAGGAGGCTGAACCAAAACATTCAGTTGTAGCAATCAAGGGAAGAAGTTTACAACAGAACACAAGCAGTGCAAGAGAACATCAAGAAAATATTTGACAGAAGGACCAAAGAAAATGATTTCCAGAATGGAGACAGAGTGTTGAAGTTGGATTTAAGAAGAGATGACAAAGGAAAGCATGGAAAATTTGAAAATTTATGGAAGGGTCCTTACATCATCCATTCAATTATAGGTAACAATGCATTCTTCCTACAAGAACTGGACGGAACATAGCTATTTGGAGGTCCTGTCAATGGAAGGATGCTCAAGCATTACTTTTGTTAAAAGTGCCTATTTTGAAGATTCATTCATTGTACATAAAATTTCTTGATGAAAGATCAGTAAAATGAAATGCAAAAACAAAGAAAAGAAGAAAAAGAGGGAAAATTTAAAGAAAAGGTACATCCCCATACCAAAAAAGAATATGTCGGAAAGTGTGCAAGTCTAAATGCCACTGCTTTGAAGAAAATAAATTCATGTTCAGTCATCTAGCCTAATCATGATTGAACATGTTTTAAATTTATGCTAATAGGTTAGTTAAAGAAGATTTTCCAAACCATGTAAACTTGGCTTATCAGTAGATTAGATTAGGAAAAGATATTTGGTTTCAATGCTCAAATCTGAACCAAAAGAGAAAGAGAGGGATAGGTAACAAACTCCAAATTATTAGTCCTCAAGTTTCTAGTTTCACTTGTACAAAAATAAAGTCTATGTGCAGCTTGTCCAAAATACCACAGCCCATGACAAATCATATTTCTTAACCTTGGTTTGGTCATGTTTTTGAATTTCATGTTTGTAGATTAGAGAATGAAGATCTGTCAAACTTCTTAACCTTGACAGATAAGTAGATTAGGTAGAGAATAAAAGAGTTCATCAGCCTAATTTGAGCTCTTGGAAGTGATAAGGGTAGAAGTAGATAGTTTTTATGCTTTAAAAAGAAAAATGATGTCAAGGGTTTGCCAATCGAAATGCACCCAAGTGAAGAAAAAAATGTTAGCAAAATTATGATGGGTAGGTAGAACTGATATTGAAGCAATCATGTTTCTTTTTCAGATTTGAGATCACAGCTTCAAAATAACATTAGCAAGTGAAGAAAGAGGGATATGCCAAGTACAAGTAAGGTATTAATCTTCAAAACTCAGAGATCTGAACTCAGAGGTTCTGGACACCTCCTGAAAAGGAGTTGCCCTCCCCAAGTGGAGCCACTGTTATTCATCAATATTTTTCACTATTTGTAGATGACGATAGATATGTTCTAGATTTCTGAAAACAACCTTCCTTGAAAATTGTGAGTTTTATAAATCTCACTGCCTTCATTATCCTTATAGCATATTTTTCACTATTCTATCAGCTGCCCTTTTCATGGTCACTCTCTTGCTCCTAAAAACTCCTCATAAGCTTATACCTATGATTTTTAGCCTCCTTCCTTGCCTATGACCTCATTGCCCTGTTTTTCCCCTATCCATAACTCCACTTTACCTCTAGGGTTTTCTATAGCCTACTCATTCCCATGTTCCCCAGGTTCCTCAAGCATTGATGGTCTCAAAACTATCTCTATAGGATTTTTAGATAAATCAAGTACATTGAATTTTGGATCTTCAATACAAAACTTTGACAAATACTCTATTTTTCACTTGAAGCCTCCAAGCCAATTTTCAGTCAAGATCAGGTCAAAGAACCCTCCCACTATGTCAATTAGGGTTTCACATGTTTTAAGGTCATCATTGGTGTTTCAAACATTGCTTTTCCTTTGCTAGAGTCTGGCTCAGATGTAATAGAATGTTGAGACATGGTTATTCAAGAAAAACCTAAAGAGTTTCCAAAGAAGGCTACTCTTCAGTTCAGAATCTGCACATGAGGAAAATGGACAAACTTTGACACTTCTGCATGAGTGTTGAAAGGTCTATCAGTAGAAAGTACTGGTAAGGTAGGTGGTCTACTCTTGAATGAAGACAACTTGCAGCAAGGAGAAGAGGAAAAAAAATTTCTTGTAGATGATTAGGGTTTATTCACTTAATGGGCCAGTAGAGTGCCAAAACTGTGATCACTTGCAGAAAATTACATGGAGGAGAGACACAAAACCAAACATGGAGAAAGTCTATCAGAGACTATTGATGAGATGGGGAAAAAGATAAGGTGAATTGAACAAAAATGAATGAACTTGAAAGGGCTATAGAGAACTTAGAAGACAACACTGATGATTGCTGTAAAAGCACTCCAAACACCTAGGGTTTTGGGAAAGTGGTCAGAGAAGACGAAATGATGAGTTGAACTCCATGGTGGAAGTAAAAGAAAATTTTGAATATGCCATTGTGTGATCAGATTCCAAACTTGTCAAAAATGACCTTGCCATGTCTATGTGAGCAAAAGATGATGTTGAGCTCCAAGGTGGAAACAAAAGAGGATTTTGAAGTTGCTGATGTGTCAAAATAAACATGTCAAATCTCTAGGATCAGAAGAAAAGAAAATTTCATAACTCCAGTAAACTATAAGAAAAAAGGGTGAAAAGGTTAAGTTGAGTTTCATGGTGGGAATTACACAAGAATCTGAAGAAGTTTCTATATGGATAAATCACAGAGGTGTTAAAATGAACTTTTTATGCCTCAAAGAGCAAAAAGAGGGTCAAATTAATCATTTCAGTCACCAGCATGCAAATAGTGTAAAAAGGTTAGTGAGAAAAGGTGAAAAGCTGCGCTGAAATTCATAATGGAAACCACAGAAGATTTGAGGATGCTGATATGTATAATCATCACAAAATCATCAAAGTAAACATGCCAAGTCTCAAAGACCAAAAGCAAAGCCAAGTTAGTGTTTTTAGTCACCTACAAGGCAAAAGTCAAAGAATATCACTGAAAAGGGAAAAAAGGTTTAAAACATTAGAAAGTGGGTTGTAAAACTAAAATTAAATCCTTGAGCCTATAAAGGTCATCTAGCACTTCAAAAAATCATTGTTTCCTTGCAAGATCATCAGAGCATTCAAGAGAAGAAAATTTGAGAGTTTTACAAGTGAAATTGAGCAAATTTGTCTGGCACTGCACGCTCATACTAGCGCTACGCCTGGAATCGGGCGCTGTGCCCTTGGTGAAAATATTCTATAAAAATTAAAAAGGCGATGCACACCTGGAACTGAGTGATGCGCACTAGGGAAGGTGCTATGCCCTTACCCAACAGGCCCAGTGAAGTAAACCACAGGCGTTGCACCCTCAGCACCGGCGCTGCGTGCTCAGCCTCGACGCTGCGCTCTTGGCCTTGGCGTTATGCGCTTGGCCAGGAGGGTCCTCCAAGTAATTTAACCACTCAAATCACCTCAAAATTTCTTCAAGTCATCTCCAAGGGTTCTCCAAACACTGTTAGGGGTAACTACAGGTCATCAACCCATTTTTAAGCATTTTTGTCATCATTTAATGGAAATAAATTGAAACCCTAAGAAGAAGCCCTAGGTATTTAAACTTGCAATCATTGTTTTTCATTTCTTCATCTGCCTATAAAGAGTATCAGTCAAAACAAGGGTGAACTAAGGTGCTGTGAAGGTTTTCATTTATCTAAATTTCCCCCCTAAATCCATTTCCTTCATAACACTTTGTCCCTTCACTTGCAGAAAACTACCATTCCATTACCTTCTCCTTCATCTCAATTTGACATCAGCCCAAGAGTGTTTCAAAATAGAGTTTCAAAATGTCAAGAGAGGGAGACAGTGGCAGTGGTGGAGAGGCTCAAATGCCAAGGAGGAATGAGCACAAAGGTGGAAATATAAATACGTTTGAACCCCTCAACACAAGGGAGCTAATGGCATGTCACCTTACTATTTCATGTTTCAAGCATGTAGGATGCTTTGATTTTTGTGAAAAGGTGCAACAGGTGCAAAACCACCCTGAGCTAACTAGAATCTTTATCATTAACTTACATGAAAAACAAGTTAACCTTGCAGGGGTCACCTTTGAGCTATATACACATGTTATTCCCAATGCCACTAGGAAACCAAGTGTGGGTGAGAAATGGTTCAAGCAGGAAAATCTAGAAATGAGCTACTTTGATCCCTACCTAAAGCCTAGGTATAAAGACCACAGTAAATCTATCTTTCCTTTCTCACATTTGCTTGATAGATATGCACCTATGATGAGGATCATTATGAAGTATTTTACATGTGAAGGAAGTTTCTCCCGTCTTTACTCCTACCACATCAGGCTTCTTATGCATTTTACTAGAGTGAGGATGCTGCACATACCCTATTACCTCTATAGAAGCATTGATAAAATTTTATATATTGTACAAAAGAGAGACTATCCTCAGCAGATGCCAAGCCTTTTTCATCATTCTTTGATCAAGATGGTTGTTATGCACCAACTACAGCAGAAGGGTATTCCATGGGAAACCTTCATTTTCGATGAGGTGTTTACTTCTCCACAAGCCCATCAGCAGTAAGATGCCCCTTCATATTCTTATCCTCCCATTCCTCCATCCACTCACATTCCCTCACCTCATGATGACTCTTCCACCTCACCATCCACTCACAGTCCTTCACACCATGATGATCCTCCTTCATCACCTTTTCACAATCCCTCACCATCATCTCATGGTACTAGTGCATCAAACAGTCAAGGAGGAAGTGAGGCAAAGAGCAGTGAGGAAAAGATTAATGAGGCAGATAGCAGTGAGGAAAAGAGAAGTGAGGCAAGTGGCAGTGGAGAAGATGTCAGTGAGACAGAGAGAATTGAAGCAGATGGTAGTAATGATGGAAGTGAAACAGATGACACTGAGATGGTCAACATAGAACCTTTTCCTTTGACCTCCTAGAGGGGAAATAGGCATGTTTTTGCTGCCTTTAAGAGGCAAGGGACCATGCCTTCTACGTCAACCAAGCAGCTTGAAAAAGGTAAGGAAGAGGTCATTGATGAAGAAGAGGAAGACAAACATGAGACTGAACAAGAATTTCAGCTAATTCACCTTGACAGTGATGATGATAATGAGCAAAGGATCACAAAAATGTTGCTAAAAAGAAATGATGACCAAATTAGGGATCTACAAGCTAATCTTGGTAGGGCCTAGAATGTGATCAACTTTTTTGAGGTGGAAAACCAGTAGTTAGAGGCAGAGAAAGCCATCTATGAGGTCAAAGCTATCAGAGCTCGGAAATAGGCTAGAAAAGCCAAGGCTAAGGTAGATGAGGTCTTGGAAGCTTGTGATGAGGATGAAGAAGAGGAAGAATAGCTACCAAGGAGGAGGCCAAGGACAATTGGTCTGAAGAAAGCCTTAGCCAAAGAAAGAGAGCAAGAGATAGCATTGGCAGAGCAGCTCACTCCAAGTGAGATGCTTGCCATGGAAATAGACTATGATAGGGAATCTTGGCTAGAGAGGGAAAATGTGCACTTGGAGGATCAGTTGGAGAAGACCAAGAGAGATCTTGACATGTAGAAGAAGATGGCAAGGCATTATGCCTTAAGAAACAAGATTGCAAGGGCCAAGCTCAAAATATCCCTTGCAAAGATTCAAGCCCTAAAAGAGGTAAAGGACAAATAAAACCTTGACATTCTTGCTGATTCATCCCTACAAGCATCCCAGACATGATCAGTAAGACAAATCCAAATTTTAGCATCTTTTTGAGTTTTTGAATTTTTTGACTATTTGGAAGGGCCAAGCGCATAGCGCCACTAACACCGTGCTCTTTTTTAGGCCAAAAAATGGAGGAATGGATTACATTTTAATTTTAATCAGGTCAAGGACATCACCCTCACAAATTTTCAGCTCATTTGGATCAAAATTGGTACTCCAAAAGTGCCAAAAACATGCAAAAAAATCATCTTTCTACCCTATTTTCAACACTGGCACTGCACCCCGAGCGGTCTTGGAAAAAGTGGTTTTTTAGTAGGTAAATTGACTCCAATCAGGAAAATAAAAGCATTTTTGGAAACTAGACAGGATAGGCTTTCCGATGAGCTATCATGGAGCTCATTTTGACACCGGGAAGGCCTCCAAATATCATCTGCAAAAAGAACAATGTTCCTAGTTTTGGCACTGCGCCCTTGGCCTGGCATTGTGCCCTTGAACCTTGGCGTTGCGCCCTTGCCTGAAAGTCAACACAAGACACTTGGAGTAAATTAAAAATATATTTTGAAGGCTTATTAGACAAATATCTCCAAATTTATATGAGGAGTTATGTTAGAATTCACTTTTGCATTTATTAAGTTAGGATATTTGTGCCTTGGGCCTTGCATGGTCTCATAGGACAAAAATGAAATTTATGATGTAATTAATGACGTTTTGAAGCCCTATCTAGGGTTTTGGTCCTCCTTTGCAAGTTAAATATTGCATGGAGGCCTCATTGTAGTTGTTGGTTTATTGTTAAACTCAATAACATAGACTTGGAGTTGAGGAGAAATTGGCTTTGTAGTTTTGTGAATGCTTTGATTTGAATGGAAATGGAGCAAGTACATTTGTAGGATTCATGAGCATGGTTAATGGTGATATATTTCTGATTTAGTACTTTTCTTCTTATTTTTTCATATTGTTTCATCTTTCTCATGCAATAGAACAGAAAGTTTAGGTTAAGAAATGTTGTTTAGAGGCACCTTAACTCTGTCTGCTTTCTATTGCTTAGATGTTTTCCTCTGCTATGTTAGATTAGATAATTCTTAATTTCTTTCTAGTTCCACTCAGCTTGTTTATCTTAAGAATGATTTAATGGAACCAATGCCAATGTATCTTATGGTTAGCCCTATCCTTTGGTATAACTTAAAACATTGTTTTTGAGGTCTTTTCTTTGAAGTAATGATAATTAGGGTTTTGGATGAAGAGGTTTATGGTTTTCCCTGTCCTTTTGTCCATCTTAAATGGTTGCTTTGAGGTTATTTGTAGTTTGATTAAGGAATCTAGGATTTCCTTGCTCTTTTATCATTACTATATTTTATCTTAAATGTTTTCTTTGCTTGAAGGTGAAATCACTAGAGAATTTACAAGTTTCTTGCTCTCTAGGGTTTCTGGATTGTTGGCTTAATGTTTACTTGCTAGGGTTTGGTCAAAGAAGTTCATGGTTCACCCTATCTTTGGTTATTTATTTATGCATAGTGTTCTAAAATACTTTTCTTTTTATAGTACATGTTAAAGGATTCTTAACTGCCCTTTAAACCTACTAATATCACAATTTAATGTTCACTTCACTCACATAATCTTTGAAGATCCATTTGGCTTTGTTAAACTTGCCCTCTGAAACACCCTTGACCTATTGTTGTACTTTTCAAGACCTTTTGCAAACTCCATAGCCCAATGGTTTAAACCTCTCTTACTCTATCTATACTGCTTGACAAGCAACCCAACCAAACAAAACAAACAAACAAACCCTAATCACTATAACTAGCCTAAAAGCAAAACCCTAAAATCAATTAGGTTACATCTTTTACACAAATATAGAGAGAGCCCTCTCTGAGTCCAGGAAGGCTAGGTACTAGGACTCCAAAGTTGGTTTGATGTTACTGTTAGACTCCGTCTTGTTAGTCTGCTGCAATCTCCTTATTTGCAGTCATTAAAGAGTAATTTTAATTCTGGAGTTCAGGGTTTAATCTTCAGAAGTAGGCCAGAGGAAGATTCAGTAGGTGTTTATTTCAGGAATGTCATCAATGTGAAATTGATTCTTCTTCAAAACCCTGTTTTGAAGAGAGAAATCATTAAATACCATTTTAGAATATGTAATTTGTCAAAATGCTTCAAATTCTCCAGCTCTTCAAATGGCAGCAGCTCTTGTCCCTGCAAAAGCACAAATAGAAAGAACATCATCAGCAATCAGAGACAAAACAGAGTGTTGCATCCAAAAGCCATAAATGATGGAACTTGTATCAGCTACAAATATGACGGAACAATTTGCAGCTCTGGGTGCTATTGCCCAAAATGCCGGAGCTGCACGAGATGAAGTTTTGTCTGATTTCTATCAAAAGTGGAAAGAAGATGCCTTGGTGATCACTAAGTGGCTTGCATTGCAAGTTGTTTCTGATATCCTGGGCAATGTTAAGAATGTACAACACTTATTGGAGCACCTTGCTGATTATTTTGATGGTGATGATGCCACAAGTGGATTCGGCGGTGTATCTTCTGATGAAGAAGCTCAAGATGATAGAAGAGTCCGAAACATTAGTGTTAGAACTGGAGTCTTGGATGAAAAAGCAGTTGCTACTCAAGCTATTGGTTTGTTTGCGCTTCACAAAGAATGCATTTACACCCTACTTCGAGGAAGCATTGAGGATTTTCCAACATTTACTAACAACAACCCGGGAGGCTTTTCCAAGCTCAAATCAGCTGTCCCCTGAAACTAAGCATGTCCTTGACACAGTGATGGATCTCTATATCAGGGTTATGCGTGAAAATGATGACAAGGAAGTAGTTTCCAAAGCATGTATGTGCACAACAGAGGTCATGACATTGTTTGGTTACAGTGCAATGGAACCCTTTTCAATAGCTTTATCTGAAGCAACCTTAGAGTTATTGGGTCAAAAAGCTTGTTGTCAACAAACTGATGATAGGTTGGAAAAAATTTTAACTATTGTCTTGCAATCCCTAAAGGATCCAGACCATATTGTACGTGGAGCGGTATCTTTCTCATTGGGACAGTTTGCAGAGCATTTACAGCCTGAAATTGTGGCACATTATGAAACTGTTCTTCCTTGTATTCTAGATGCTCTTGGGGATGTGTCACCGGAAGTGCAGGAAAAATGATACTATGCATTGGCTGCATAAGCAATCGTCGTGAATTACAAGAGACATGCGTGTCTACAATTGGGTCTACTGCTGCCGTTGCAGAATTGGTTTTCATTCCATATGCCGAGGGTGTTCTAGAATTAATGAAGATTTTCATGGTGCTTACCAAAGATGAAGATCTTCGTGCACAGGCAAGAGCTACTGAGCTTGTAGGAATAATTGCAATGGCTGTTGGACGGCCAAGAATTGAGCCAATATTACCTCCTTTCGTTGAAACTGCTATTGCCGGCTTTACCTTGGATTTCAGTGAGCTTCGGAAATATACTCATGGTTTCTTTAGTAACATAGCAGAGGTTATGGGTGAAAGATTTACACAGTCCTCGTGTTGTTCCTTTGGCATTTTGGGCGCATGCGACCCACTTGGCAGATGCGACCCACTTGGCTCAAATACGACCCACTTGAACGCCACGGCCAACCCGGATCAATCAAAACACCTGGGGTGCAAGAATGCATATCTTTGATGTATGGATTGACTTTGTCAATCTTCGATACGAGACATGTGAAGTGCATATGTGCCAGAATGGGCCGCGTAAGAAGGAAGAAAATAAAAGCATGGAAGGAAAGGTTGCTCATGAAGCGCGATATATTTTTGTGGAGTATTCAAAGTGCTGACCATGAACATCTTTGAATATAAATAAGAGGTGCATGAGTGTCGGTGGACAGGTGATGGAGAGTGATGGAGATTCTAGTTGTATTTGTCGTACTCCTTCCTAAACTTCAGTTACAGAAATGTGTGCGAGGAAGAAGGCTTGGCAAATTTTTGATGCTTATCGTATGCAAGAACCAGATGAAGGCAGTAATGCTTACTGTTCAGAAAAGAAATATATCTGCAATGAATTTCTACACTAGCAAACTAAGATACATAATTTCTAGCATATCACCATCTCGAGTAGATCCACTGATCGGAGCATAAAAGAATTTGGCGCACATCCTTGACACCTGGCCCTTCACTTCAGCCAAAAATAAACAAAGACATCTGTTACCAGAAGAATAGGATTCGTATTCTTATCTATGACCTCAGTTAGTCACGCAATAGGGTCTGCGCTCCAATTTTTAGTCTTTTTGGTTAGAGAATTTCGAGGAGAAAGTGGTTCTTTGTTTTATTTATGTAACTTCAGGTGAAACAGCGCCCAGGTTTTTGGGTTGATCTGTTTTCTCCTACAATGGTTTATTTAATGTATTGTAAGAACATTTGAGGCAGAGTTAGAGAGAGTTCTGGGAGCTAGTGTAGGAGAAAAACAGAGTTTTATTGTACAGTTTTAGACAGAGATTTTAATGGAGAAATACAGCTCTGTCTCTTGAGATTCTTGTGGCTTGAAATTTAGCAAATTTTTTTCCTTTTGTTTCATATGTAGCCTGTTATGTGTTCATGTCATTTCATGATCTTTTCCATTTGAACAAATGAAGCGTTAAGGTAGAATTCATAATTTATATGCTCTGCCTTTAAGTTTGTTCATATTTAATGTTTTCTTCTGCTTGACAAGGATACATCTTCTATGCCCTTGTCAACTCCTCAGCAGTCCAGCCATTCCATTTAAATCTAAATTTGATGTTAAACTTCATGCTTACCTTTGACCTCGGAGATAATCTGTGTTTTTCATTTGATCTCTGCTCTTGCTGTCTTTGCCCCACACAGCCCAGAAAACCCCATTTATCAAAAAACCCTTTTCTATCAGTTTACTAGCCTAAGATGAGTTATGCTTTTGGTCATCTCAGCCCTTCTGAAAACCTTTTTAAGATGGAGCCGGAGAAACCTCTATCATCTCCTCGACCAGGCTTCGCTACTCGAGTGAGAGCTTGGTTTGATGTTGCCTCGAGTTTTTCCTTCTTGACTGTGTGGCGAAATCCAGTGCTAACATGGTAAGCACGTCCTCCTAGGAAGATCCTCCGGTAAGGAAAAAGAAGTTGCAGATCTGATGCTGATGGTGGACAGCAGTCAGACACATATGAAGGCTGAAACATTCACCTGGCGACTCCAGCTCGATCCAGAGATTCCAGTGCCCGCTGATTGATTCATGCAATGGTAGGGTATGTGGCAAACCCTGCACTTTGTGAAGCTGTAAAAGACGCTAGAGATCAGTTAGCAGATTTTGAAATTAATGAAGAATTTTTTAAGGTCTTGCTTCAATGTTTGAAATCTCCGAAGTTTCCTCTTGAAACTAAAATTAGGTTCTTTGAATTAGTTGTTGAAAGAGTTGAGAAGGAGATTCAGTGTTTAGATGAGCAGATCCAGTCATATGATTTCCAAGACCCTAAAAAGTTCTTGGAAATCCTTCCTCCTCCGAGACAAGAAATAATAGAATTGCCTACAGATGTTTGCATTGACAGTGTGCAGCTGGAGGTATGTATTGCAGAGTTGGGGCAGCCAACAGAGTCTGGCTTTCGCGATCCAGTGGCAACATACATGGAAACGTTTTTCAGTTTGATTGATAGATCAAGCTATCTTTTCCGTGACCAGGCTCATTACGTGCATGAAGGGCTGCCAGCAATTGCATCTGTGATCTGGTTGAAGCAGTCTCAAGCGGCATCAGTTTCAGGTTTACTTGAATGGTTGATCTGGCATTTCAGTATTACCTGATCTATTATTTTTGCAGCAAAGTAGGGTAGATTTTGTAAATAAATAAGCAGCTAAAGTGCAGCATTTTGTTCCAGTTTATTGCAGTTCTAGTTTGAGGTTTTCCAAGTCAGTTTTTCGAATCATTTCAGTCAGTTTTCAGTTAATAAGTTAATCATGACTCCATAGCCCAATGGATGGAGGCACTGTCTGCTCTCCCAAAGCTCTGCGGTTCTTGGCACCTCCAAGAAGCGGCAGCTGCCATCCCCATTGGAGCCAATGTTAGACTCCGTCTTGTCAGTCTGCTGCAATCTCCTTATTTGCAGTCATTAAAGAGTAATTTTAATTCTGGGGTTCAGGGTTTAGTCTTCAGAAGCAGGCCAGAGGAAGGTTCAGTACGTGTTTATTTCAGGAATGTCATCGTCAATAATGTGAGATTGATTCTTCTTCAAAACCCTATTTTGAAGAAGAAATCATTAAATGTGTTTTTTAGAATATGTAATTTGTCAAAATCTTTCAAATTCTCCAGCTCTTCAAATGGCAGCAGTTTCAGCAGCTCCTATCCCTGCAAAAGCACAAACAGAAAGAACATCATCAGCAATCAGAGACAAAGCGAAATCAAACAAAGCAGAGTGTTGCATCCAAATGCCATAAATGATGGAACTTTTATTACATGAAATACAAATCAACTGCAAATATGACTGAACAATTTGCAGCTTTGGGTGCTATTGCCCAAAATGCCAGAGATGTACGAGATAAAGTTTTGTCTGATTTCTATCAAAAGTGGAAAGAAGATGCCTTGGTGATCATTAAGTGGCTTGCATTGCAAGTTGTTTATGATATCCTGGGCAATCTTAAGAATGTACAACGCTTATTGGAGCACCCTGCTTTTGACATTCAGAAACCTAACAAGGTTTATTCTGATGGTGATGATGCCACAAGTGGATTCGGTGGTGTATCTTCTGATGAAGAAGCTCAAGATGATAGAAGAGTCTGCAACATTAGTGTTAGAACTGGAGTCTTGGATGAAAAAGCAGCTGCTACTCAAGCTATTGGTTTGTTTGCGCTTCACAAAGAGTGCATTTACACCCTACTTCGAGGAAGCATTGAGGATTTTCCAACATTTACTAACAGCAACCCGGGAGGCTTTTCCAAGCTCAAATCAGCTGTCCCCTGAAACTAAGCATGTCCTTGACACAGTGATGGATCTCTATATCAGGGTTATGCGTGAAGATGATGACAAGGAAGTAGTTTCCAAAGCATGTATGTGCACAGCAGAGGTCATGACATCGTTTGGTTACAGTGCAATAGAACCCTTTTCAATAGCTTTATCTGAAGCAACCTTAGAGTTATTGGGTCAAAAAGCTTGTTGTCAACAAACTGATAATAGGTTGGAAAATTTTTTAACTATTGTCTTGCAATCCCTAAAGGATCCAGACCATATTGTACGTGGAGCAGTATCTTTCTCATTGGGACAGTTTGCAAAGCATTTACAGCCTGAAATCGTGGCACATTATAAAACTGTTCCTCCTTGTATTCTGGATGCTCTAGGGGATGTGTCACTGGAAGTGCAGGAAAAATCATACTATGCATTGGCTGCATAAGCAATCGTTGTGAATTACAAGAGACACGCATGTCTACAATTGGGTCTGCTGCTGTCGCTGCAGAATTGGTTTTCGTTCCATATGCCGAGGGTGTTCTAGAATTAATGAAGATTTTCATGGTGCTTACCAAAGATTAAGATCTTCGTGCACAGGCAAGAGCTACTGAGCTTGTAGGAATAATTGCAATGGCTGTTGGACGGCCAAGAATTGAGCCAATATTACCTCCTTTCGTTGGAGCTGCTATTGCTGGCTTTACTTTTCATTTCAGTGAGATTCGGAAATATACTCATGGTTTCTTTAGTAACATAGCAGAGGTTATGGGTGAAAGATTTACACAGTCCTCGTGTTGTTCCTTTGACATTTTGGAGGCGCAAGCCACACTTGGGTGCATGCGACCCACTTGGCTCAAATGCGACCCACTTGAATGCACAGGAACCCAGATCAATCAAAACACCTGGAGATTGCAAGAATGCGTATCTTTGATGTATGGATTGACTTTTTCAATCTTCGATCTGAGACATATGCAGAGTGCATATGTACCCGAATGGGCCGCGTAAGAGAAAATAAAACGTAGAGGAAAGGTTGCTCATGAAGCGCGATATATTTTTGTGCGGAGTATTCAAAGTGCTGACAATGAACATCTTTGCAATATAAATAATAAGGAAGAGGTGCATGAGTGTCAGTGGACAGGTGATGGAGACCCTGCGGTTGCTTTTGTGCATTATCGATTATAAACTTCAGTTACAGAAATGCGTGCGAGGAAGAAGGCTTGGAAATTTTTTTATGCTTATCGCACACAAGAACCAGATGAAGGCAGTAATGCTTACTGTTCAGAAAAGAAATATATCTGCAATGAATTTCTACACTAGCAAACTAAGATACATAATTTCCAGCATATCACCATCACGAGTAGATCCACTGATCGGAGCAGAGAAGAATTTGGCGCACATCCTTGACACCTGGCCTTTCACTTCAGCCAAAAATGAACAAAGACATCTGTTACCAGAAGAATAGGATTCGTATTCTTATCTATGACCTCAGTTAGTCACACAATAGGGTCTGCGCTCCAATTTTTAGTCTTTTTGGTTAGAGAATTTCGAGGAGAAAGTGGTTCTTTGTTCTATTTATGTAACTTCAGGTGAAACAGCGCCCAGGTTTTTGGGTTGATCTGTTTTCTCCTACAATAGTTTATTTAATGTATTGTAAGAACATTTGGGGAGGAGAGATTTCTGAGCGCTGGTGTAGGAGAGAGAACAGAGCTTCATTGTATAGATTTTGACAGAGATTTTAATTAAAAATGCAGCTCTGACCCCTGAGATTCCCATGGTATGAGATTTAACATTTGTGTCTTATTTTGTTTCATATGTAGCCTGTTATATGTTTATGTCATTTCATGATCGTTTCCATTTGAACAAATGAAGTGTTAAGGTAGAATTCATAATTTATATGCTCTGCCTTTAAGTTTGTTCAAATTTAGTGTTTTCTTCTGTTTGAAAAGGATTCATCTTCTATGCCCTTGTCAACTCCTCAGCAGTCCAGCCATTCCATTTAATCTCAATTTGATGTTAAACTTCATGCTTACCTTGCCTCAGGAGATAATCTGTGTTTTTCATTTGATCTCTGCTCTTGCTGTCTTTGCCCCACACAGCCCAGAAAACCCCATTTATAAAATAAAAAAAAACCCTTTTTTATCAGTTTACTAGCCTAAGATCAGTTATGCTTTTGGTCATCTCAGCCCTTCTGAAAACCTTTTGCTGAGATAGACCCGGAGAGAGCCCTCTCCTGTCCTCGTAGGGCTAGCTACGAGGCTCGAGTTTTGCCTTCTTCAGCCTGTGGCAGAATCGAGTGCTAACAGTTACCATTGTTGAATTTGGTCTTGCCAATATGAAAAATTAGAGGGACCTAACACATACATGACTGTGTCAAAGTCTATATCGACGACTGTTACACAGTATTTTGTCATCATCCCTGAAATCGCCATCCCGCACATTGGAGGGCCATTTTAGTGACTTATGTATATTTTCATACCTTTCTAAAAGTGACATTGCATTCCTTGGCATGTCAAGAACATTTCCTCTGTTGATCACTTCTCAAGCAGACTCTTAAAAACATGTGTTTCTGGGTCGGCACTGGTAGGCAGTTATGGCCTCGTGCCGATAGGGAAATTAACACTGGACCCCGCGCCCATTGGCACGCTGTCTCAGTGTCTTACCTGTGCTGCACTATTTTTGGATTTTTTTTTAAGATTGAAGCGAATTTTCCATTCCTAACTAATTCGTGGGCAGAGTCATCATGGTTTTTTCGACTGAATAACGTCGAAATCCTCCCTTTGGCTTCTTGTTTCCTACATTTTTGAAACTCACCAAAGGGATAGGACCTCTCTTCCACCTTATGAAGGATCCCAAACCACCTCCTCCTTTCCTATAAATACATCCTTCTAACATGGTTTCAGCTAGCTGAACAGTCCTTACTATAGCTGGTGTGAAGAACAAGGTAGAGAGGAATCCATTGTCGAGAGAGAGTTTAGGCCCATTGCCTCACCAAGTCTGATCCTCGATGAATTCTTGAGATGTGTTTGACTAAACCCATCGAAGGAGGCTGCAATGTCAAGGCATTAAGGTTGTAAACTTCTTTTCTCTATCATTAATACATGAATGGTTTTTTTGTTCCAATTTTTTGTTCGATCATATGCAAAATATTTGATTCTCCTTGACCAATCGAATAGTTCTAAATGAAAATATGTTTTCATATGATGTCACCATTCACTTGATCCTTATGCAGGTGCACATACATTACCACTAAAGGACCACGACATGTGAAGACAAATATCAATGAATCGCTGCTGCAAAATTTAGCAAAAGCGTTGGACCAAGGTAGGCCATCTATCCCAGCTCATTTTAATTTATAAGCTAGGAGTCTGAAATTCTAGCTTGTTCCCTTGTTGCTAGAACCACTCCAGGGCTAGAGGAATTTCCTCTGTCCGCGGAGGGGATTTACCTACACAATAAGATGGTGACTCCATTGGGGAAGCTCGTTTTTCACCGTGTCAAGGGCATCACCCTCGACTCCCATGACGTTGACGATTGTTACATCTGTCCCAGTTTGGCCCACTCTCTGTGTGGCCTCGTCCGCACCGGCTGTTAGTAAAACTCAGTCATTTTCATCATCTTCTGTTGTTCGTAGGTCAACTTTTATCGATCCCACGATACCCGTTGGGCCCGCCGCGAGTGGATCACAGCCTCACATTTCGGGATTCCAACCTACTGGTAGTGCGCCCATCTCTTCTACTTCCATTCCTGAAGGTTTGACATTCAATTAGTACATGTCAGCCATTCAGTAGAATAATCACACCCCTCAAGGTTCTCAACAGCCATGAGCTCCTGTTAATCCTCTGCATCATTATGACGAGTACAAAAACCTCGTCTATTTGCCTTTGATTGACCCTAATCAGTTCAAATACCTACAAGGACAACCCTATGGTATGTTAGACTCCTATACCAATTGGTGTCATTTTTCATGATTGACTTGTTGAACTATGCAATATGTTCAAACCTTCTTCTTGTGCAAAGGTGTTCCATATTCTTAAAAAATCAAAAAATTTAAAAATTTAAAAAATTTAAAGAGGGTATACCCTAAAAGAAAAATCAAAGGGTGGAAAAATAAAATTGGCCAAAAAAGTGAAAGAAAATGAACCCCATCAAAAGAAAGGCCAAGGAAAGTGTGCAAGTCTAAATGCCACTACTTTTTGCTCTGATGTAATAAATAAAATTGTGTGCAGCTTGTCAAACTTTTGCCACAATTTATGAAGAGTCAAACTGTTTAAACTTGACTCATTCATTTTTCAATTTCATGCTGTAGAATAGAGAATAAATATCTGGCCAAACAGTTTAATCTTGGCAGATAAGTAGATAGGTAGTGTTAATAAAAGGCGCTCAACAATTTAATCTGAGCCCTTGGATGTAATAAGTGTAGACTTAGATAGGTTTGCCATGTAAAAGAAAAAGAAGATTGATAAGGGTTTTCCAGTCTAAGTGCACCCTAATAAAGAAGAAAAAATGGTAGAGTAAAGTAGGTAGGGTAGGTAGATGTTGTTGGAGAATTACATGTGATGAATGATGGTTCTAAAAGTGTTCAATTTTACTTTCATCACAAGTGCAAAGGCAGATACTACATTGGAAAAAGTTCACAACAGAGCAAAGTCAAATTATTAACTTCCCCTCTCATTTTCCCTAAACATTTCACTAATTTCCCTAAGCACTAAGGTATTTGAAGATTAAAGGGGCTCAAGGCATTTCCTTGACTTTTGGAGGGACCGAACCCTCGGCCCAATAATTGAAAAGACCTAAGTACTTGAAATCATCTATTATCACATTCATTCACCTCTCAAAATATTTTTCTAAGTAAAATCCCATTTTACTTAGGAAAATCCTTCAATATTTCATGAAAAGCCCTCAAAATCAATTTTATTCTAAGTCTAAGTGATGAAAGTATAATAACGCCATTTACTTTTGAATCTTCACTTTCTTGGTTATATTTAAGTATTTTGAGTTTACATTGTCCCTTGTCATATTAAATCTAATTTATATATTAACTCCCTATGAAAATCACCTTTTCCTATGTATATAATTCCTTTTCATATAATATTCCCAAAAAACCCATGTATTATAGCTATTTTAGCCAAAATTATTTTACTCCCACTTATTCAAGTGAAAAACCCACAATATACCCCCTTTTGGCTAAAATATAACATTAATTTTATTCCGCCCCCTATGGTAAATAAATCACATTGATTTAATTATCATATAAATAAAAAATATATTGAAAAACAATTTAAACATGTGTTATTACGTGTTTTGATTCAAAAAATAATATTTTTCCCGTATTCCCCGATTCCATTTAACCAAGGTCAAACTATGATCCCTTGTAAAAATCCCCGTTACACCTTTTATTAACCTTGGTTAAGTTTCAATTTTAAACCATTACCTACCCTCCGCTGCATAAAAGTATTAATTAATCCTTAAGATTAATTAATAACCAACACCGCCAATCAGAAGGCTCCCGAAATGATTATTTCATAACAAAATGTGTCGGGCCCACGCTATTAAAACTCTGTCAACTTCCTGTCTCGTCTACTGTCCGATCATCCGCTCCAAGATCGACGGTTGACGTTAATTCCGCTAGCCATCCCTTGCACGAGCGTTAATGCGCGAAATCGTAGTGGTTTTCAAATAGTGCAATGGCTACGTGTCGTGCGCTCTGTGGATTCGCTGCCTCCCCGTCATAAACAACCTTCCCTCAAAAGTGGTGCGGAAAAAACCTCTTACCGCCTATCCTTGGTGACGCGTCCATCGTACATGCTGATGTCGTTAATTAAAACCCGCCACCCTTTCGACTTTGTAAATAAAACACATTGCGTATGCGTCTTTTTCATTGTTCCGTGCGCAAGACAGTCTCCCATGAAAAATTCAAAAATCGACCATTGTAGACTGCTGACCGTTACTTTGCTGAAGAAAATCGCAGTCCAGTGTTCAAGAATTCATATGCTATAACCAGTACCTGTTTAATCACTGTTCAAACACCCTAGTGTTGCTCATTTTCACTTGATTGTACAGTAAAACCCTTTTTAACCCAGCTGCGCCACCTGAAGCCTCTGTTAACCAATTTGAGCATGGTTTACCTCCCAAAAATCATTCTAGATTCACTCCACAGACCTCTCAAAATGAAATGAAACCTTTTTGACCTCCCTTGTAAACCAATGCTTTATTAAAAATTTGTTTTGTTTTACAGGTGATCAGAAGACCACATCCTTGGATAAACAGTCTTAATACTAGTCATAAGACTTGTTTACTCCAAGAGTGTTATCAAATTTATTCAAACAAAGGTTAGAAAGCATAACAGCTAAAGAGTATCAGTGGTTAAAGTGTATCAGGTAAAAGTCAGAATGAAAGTTAATATGAAGTTACAGAGCAGTCAAAGGTAAACAGTAAAAGTAATTACAGAGGCAGTAAAATGGTAAAAAGAGGAAATGAAAATACTTTCACCAACATTGAAGTTTGTCTAAAGTGAAAGTAAAATAGTCAAAAGAACAAAAAAGTAAAAAGATGAAAAACACAACAAGAAGGAATATTTTTGCAGAAATTGCATGTTTTAGTCATTATTTTGCAGAAACTATTGTGATCAATACAAGATTAATTTTGAAAAAATGAAGGATTTTTATGTTCTTAATAGGACCATCTACAAAAACCTCTCTCACTTTTCTAACAACTATTATGGTTTTGGAAATATTAAACAATGTTGGAAAGCACTTTTTGCAGAAAATTCCTGTTAAGTCATCATTTTGCAGAGAGGATTTTGGCCAATAAGAAATACATATTACAAAACTGAAGGAGGTTTTTGTTCCTAAAAGACCCATATAAAAAAACCTATCTCACTTTTTTCACAGTGATTTCAGAATGAGAGATACATGTACATATTTACAGGCTATTTTTCAGACTCTGTAAAACTTTGTTTTACACATATTATTACAAAGCCTATTGTGCACAGCTGGAGAGGAATTTTAGGAAACGGAAAGAGGTTTATCTCCAAAACATATTATTCCACAATAACCTCTTTCACTTTTTACATATATATCACATATTGATAAATAAAAAGATATCATTGGACCCAAATTGTGCAGAATTGTTGGAGCAGAATGCACAAAGAAAGGAAGCAGTTAGTGACTTGGATGCCTCATCATCAACTAAGAGTTGGATCAAATTCGAATTCTCCTCTTTGTCATCACCTATCCATACAAAATAGTGCCAAATAGATGCATTAGTTTGAGTTTCCTTTACTTAAGTTCTATTTATGTAAAATAGTTAGAGAGATTTGTGAACTAATCTTGATATTTTTTCAAGATATTTTAGTTTAGAATTTGTATAAATACTTCACTCTTGGAAGTATTTTGGGTGGATTCTTCTACTTTGCTGTAACATTGAATTTTTGGAATAAAAGTGTTTTGGAGAAACTTCTTTGTGGCTTGCTGGATGATGATTTGAAGCTCAAGACTTTTTGCAGGATTCATGTGTTAGACTACAGTTCAATAAGTCTTTTCTATCCTATGTTTTAAGTTTTATGTCTGTTTATAATATCACTGTGTTCCATTTATGAATAATTTACATAAAAGAATAAATCAGAACTTACTTAAGTGTACTCTGATTTCAATTGTGATTATTCTAAATGTTTTCTTCTAAACTGGTTATAAGCAACAAATTCTTAATTGCTCTTGTTTCGCTGGTTTAAACATTTTGATTACTATAGTAAAGAATTCTTAACTGCTCTTTATTTGTAATCATTCACTTTCTTTCTTTGAACATATTGAAAGATTCTTAATTTCCTTTCATCCCTTCAAAATCCATTCCATTCACTTTAATTTCTAAAATTGTTCTCTGTTTGGCTATCTTGCCCTGCAAAGCCATCTTGTGTGTAGGATATTAATCCAGTAAAGCCATCCTTTCAAATCCATAGCCCAATGGCCTGAAATACTCAATCGTACCCTTAGTTAGCGGATTCCACCATTCAAATTCAAACAAAACTCTTGGACTTATAACTAGCCTAATATTTTCAAAGAACAAAAGCTAAATTTTAAAGAGAGAGCCCTCTCTGGATACAGATTGGCTAGATTCTATATCTGAAGGTTGGTTTGTGGTTACCTCGGATTTACTTTCCTTTTCCACAACTTCAAGGAAAACCTGAGTGATAACATGGTCCACAAGGACAACCCTTACAGGGACAACCTTTGGTCCAACAGGGAAAACCCTATGGTCCACAGGGATAACCTTATGGTCCACAAGGACAACCCTTTCAGGGGAAAACTTTGGTCCAACAAGGACAACCCTATGGTATTGCTGGTCAAACTTATGTTTAATAGGGAGTATCTTATATTCCTCAGGGAAAAATCTATCCATCACAAGGACAACCTTTTATGCAGTAGCACCAGCCCTACGTTCATCAAGGCCCAACTTTTGTACAACAAGGCCAACCCTTCACTGCTCGGTTGGTTCAACCTGGTCTTCAGGGGTAACCTGGATCATTCTAACCATCGGGCTAACCTCTTCCACAAGGACAACCCGGTGGCTCTCAGCATCCAGGCCAACCTGCACTGCAAGGACAGCCTATCCAACCCTAGCATCCAGGCCAACCTACACCGCAGGGGCAGCCTATTCAACCGTAGCATTCGGGTCAACCTGCACCCCAGGGGCGACCCGCGCAGCCTCAGGACACTACTTACATTCCTCAAGGTCAATGTCAGGTAGTGTATAGTGCGCACCAGGGCACTGCTTATATTCCTTAAGGTCAATCTCAGGTGGTATATAATGCACCTCAAGGCACTGCTTACATTCTTAAAAAAAATCCATGTGTTGCTCAGATAGGACCTCAGTGGTATGCTCAGAATCAATATCCTAGTCCTCAAATGGTGTATGGGCAGAATTATCAGGCTCATAACCCCTATGGACAAAATCCTCCAGGACAGAACATATGGGGAAAAAATTTCTCCCAACCTAGTTGGAATCCCAATACTGGTCTTTATGAAAGTCTGTAATGCCTTTCAATTTGCAATTACCTTTTCTTGCTACGTTTGAACTCCCTGATGTTTCAAAGCTGAAAAATGATCCTATCCTTAATAATCCATATTGGCCTCCAGTTCCAACTAAAATCCCTGGAAATTGTTCCAAATTTTATGGTAATTCTGGAGAATACCCCCAAGCGCATGTTATGACATATCATCTTTGGTGCTCCTCTAACTCTTGGGTTGACGATTCAATTTGGCTACATCTTTTCCAAAGGACTCTCACTAGTTCCGCTGCAAAGTGGTACATTGAACTCTCACGTGGCATTTTCCAAGATTTTAACTCTCTTTCTATGTCATTTCTTAGCCACTTCCAGTTACCATTTCACTATGAAACTAGGACGCACCTCCTCACATCCTTGAAACAAGATCAAGCTACTCATATCTCTGATCATAGTCATGAATGGAGGCGGCATCGTCGTTTGATCAAGTTTAGAATTCCTGATCAACTTCTAACTGATTGGTTCACTACCTCTTTTATCGGTTCGATTGCTAAGGAGATAACTATGGGAGCATGTGTTACTGAGGAACAAGCCATTGCGCATGCCCAGTACCTTGATCTTGTGTACTCTCAGCCCGACACATTGTATGAACTCTTTCCTGATGCTCCGCGACATGGAGCTACCAAAGCACCGACAACACCATCAGTCGATGGTATCATTGGTTCTGTGTCTTAGACTTCTCGAAAGTCTTCTCCAAATACTACAAAGCAAAAATATACTCCTTCCACTGATACTGCTTCTCATCCAACTCTGAATTCTGGTAAAACCTCGAAATTGAATGCCATCAAGTCCAATCTGGCAGATAAAACTTCCAAGGGTAAGAAGAAGGGTAAAGGTAAGGCCAAAGCCGATACCCTAAAATAGTATTCTCCAAAATAGAATGTTGACGATGGTTCAAAACGCAAACCAAAGTACCCAAGGACTAGACCAAGGACTGTCCACGACGGGCCGAGGTGAGTGGACTGCTCAAGGGCACCCAAGCCACTTTGGTTGTTCTTAAAGAACCTTTCCCATCACAGCAAACTCAATTGGTGGAGCAACCTCAGTCCTCCACCCCATTTGGCTCACAGGTTTTCATGATGAATGGTCCTGCATCTGTCTCTATTGCTACTCGATCGAAATATTATACCGAGCCACGTCAAGTAGTAGGGAAGGAAATTTTTGATGGTCCTCCTCCCCTGCCTATTTCTGGCCCTCTTCATATCGAAAGGCCTAGTACTGAGCCCGTTGTATGAACACCTTCTAAAGGTGTAATCCAAAAGTATTCCTACAATCCAAATTCTCGTGCCGTTCAGAATTACAGTATTGTTGAGGATTTGGCTCAGGCGCCATCTGCTATGTCTGCATTAGAAGTACTTCAGATTTTTCCATCGCAACAGAAGGCTTTGTTATCTGCCATCATGTTATCACTCTAGTAATTTCTTAAGTTGTGGGATTTGAATTTTTAGTCCAAGAAAACTAGAGGTAACCACAAACCTACTTCAAATCCTAGGATCTAGCCTTCCTAGAATTCAGAGAGGGCTCTCTCTTTAAGATTTATCTTTGTTTTTTATTTATATTTTTAGGCTAGTTATGATAGAAAAATTGGTTTTGTTTTAAAGGTTTTGGTGGGAAAAAATCACTTAGAAGTAAACTAGAGATAAATCTACTTGTCCATTGGGCTATGGAGTCTAAATCTAGATAGAAGTACTAGAAGTCAAGGCCAAAAAGGTACAAATGTATTCAGGGCAAGATAGATAACCCTCAGAGATTTGGGAAAAGTGTTTTTGGTGAAATGGTATGATAAGGATAAAAGGCCATGAAAGATCCTTTGATCTAGAAAATGGAAGGAGGCAGGGGTAAAACGGGAGTGGGAACAATTAAGAATTCTTAGCAATGGAAATCAGCAGAAAACATTTAAATGGTAACTAGTTAAAAACAGGGAGTAAAGGACTAGCCTATAGTAATATTCCTAGTTACTCATTAAGATTGAAAAAACATATATAATGGAATGCATGAAACTCAAGAAACAAAACAATGACAAGAAGAAAGTACTTTACTCATCAATTTATCACATGGATCCTGAATTATAATGCCAGTTTAGCTTTGTCCAGTCTGCTACTTCGAAATCAACACATAATAGCCTCCAATGTTTCAACAAAAGTCTATAGTAAAGTCTAGAAATTTTATTCCACACTCAATACTTCAAATGTAGAAGTATTTATACAAAATGTAGTTACAAATATCCTAGGAGAAATCTAGGAATATCTTTAGGAAATAGAAAATATCTTTACTAAATAAGAGGGACAACTACTTAACAAATTAGCAAGCTATCCTCTTTATCCAAAATAAATAGAACTACTTTATCTAATCAAGGAGATTTGAATGATTTTTTGTCCTGCTTTGCTGGCTGCTAGAAAATATCTTTAGTTGAGTTTCCTTGGCTGATACTCTTTCATCTGATACTCTTTAACGCTGCCCTTTAACTCTGATACACTTTGACTGATATTTCCACTGTTTTGCTGTTGTAAAATATTTCTTTTTGCCGTAAAAAATTAGCAGACCATTATTTTTCTTTACTGTTTCTTATTAACTGTTTCCAAGGTAATTTCTTCATAGTTTTACCTTTGATTTTCACATTAAATCTGTTAATGCATGCCACTATTCATCATTGGGAATTTTTACATTCTTCAGCTTTCTAAAATTCTCATCTGCCTCCGTGTATTTAGCAAAATTGGGCTTAAATACAAAAAGATGTTATATCTCATGTTGAAGAAAGAATAAATCTTCAAAGTGTTGGAGGAGGACTTTACCTATAGGAGTGCCTTGTGGAAATGGTTTACTGACTTGCTCCTTGGAAAATTTTCTGATTTTGTTATCATAATCTTTCTGGGGCATTAATTTCTCATTAAAGACATGAATTTCTGGCAAGCCTTTCTTTCTTAAGTTTGTATACTTTACCATAAACTTTGTTATGGCAATATTCATTAATCCACGCTTCTCTTCTAGGTAGTTCATAAATTTTTTCTTTGTTACTACCTCTTTAATATGCAAAATTATCTCTGTTCTATCCAGTATCTGCAACTCTTCCAACTCTGCTCTGTTTTTGTTGTTCAGAAAAGTGATGAGTTTTAAAGCCAGAGTTGGATTATCAGTTAACTCATCCTTAGTCTTTTGAATCACTACCTGTGCTACTAATAATAAATCTCTTTGCTCATATATAATCTGAATTGAAGTCCATTGAGTGTGGATGGCCTAAATTATGTTTTTCCATAAATGATTCTTGACAAATGAAATTTGTTCAGTGAATGTTACCTCTTTTTGTAATCCCTTGATTTGTTATCCAAGTCTAATTGCCTTCTGCTCATGGGTTTTAGCATTTATTTGAGCTAACTTATTTGTGGATTCAAGGTTTTCAATTACCTTCTTTAGGCTATTGATCTCATTATTTTTCAAGGACATTTCCTCCATAGCCTTCACAATCTGAACTGCTCCATCTTCTTGTTGTACATGTGTTGTAGAAGATTCTATGTTTGAAGTAGTTGTTGAACTCATTGGCACTGTAGTTGCCAGTGGTTCCTATGGTGCTAGATTTTCTCCTAATGTGGATGCCACTGCTGTGGTAATCATTGGTATTACTGAAATAATAATAGGAGTCTCAGACTCTTTCACAGTTTCTTTCTCTTAGACAAGTTGGTCCATTTGAATTTCCATTTCTTTGATTTCAACAGTTAGTTTAAGGATCAACTGCATCATCTCTTCTTTTTTTGTTTGATCCTGAAGTATTTATTTGGTCTGTGGGTGCTCACTTTCAGGAAGCTTCATCTGCTTCCTCAAAGCTGCAATATCATCATTTTTCTTTTTTATCAAAACTTTAGTAGCCTACACATTTGAGGGATCAATTCCCACCTGCAAAACTAAGTCTTCTAAGGCCTTAATCCTTAGATATTTGGCATAGAGGGATGCCTTATCCAGTTTCATTTGGTCCTGCATATTTAAGACAATATTTTTCAATTTGGTAGCACTCATTGCCTTTGTCACCACAGTTGAATATAGCATTTCAGAACTGTGTCTATGGAATTCTATTTGGTCAAGCTCATGAATGTTTTCAGTATCTACCTCAAACTCCATATTTTTGTAATATGCCACTATCTTTGGTGTTGAAGTATTTGGCTGCAAAAAGGACATAATCATCTTATTTGTTGCATAACCAAAGGCTGTCAGTAGCCTATTTTGATTACCTGGTTTTTTCTTAAGAAAGTGAGAGTAAATCTTAGATTTGATTTCTTCATTCTTTTGCTTGATTTGCTTGTACTTTTCTTTGATATCTAAGTCTTTTTCCTCCACTGTGTGTGAGGAAGAAACTTTCATATTTTGGATTTTTTCAATCATCTGAGTATTTTTTGCTTTAGCTGCTGTTTTTTCCTTTTCAATCTCTGCTAGAGTTTCATTAACTATTACTATAGCTTCATCATTATTTATTTATGGCTCGTTTGTATCTTCAATTTCAATCACTTTTTCTTTTTCAACTGTAGAAATTTTAGGCCTCTTGTTATAAATGAGCTTGAACTTTGTCTCTGTCGTGGTCTCAGCTGTATAAGTTCCTTCATCTCTGCCTCTTTTTGTTGAAGTTTCAGGTTTTTTTGCAACTACCATAGCTTGTGTAGTATCCATTTTTTCTGCTAGCTCTGCATTGACTATTGTATCTATCAGAGTTTTCTCTATCCATTCTGCCTAATTTGCAAACTTCTCAATTTTTGGCTTAGTTTCATGTATAAATGGTGTAAGTTTGCATTTAACCCTTAAATTACTCAATATCCCTTGAGGATCATAGTTCCATGGAAAGCTCTCCTGAAATTTAAACCCTGCTAGTATCTTGGTGATTTTATTTTCTGCTTCTCTGTTATTTATGATGAAAGGCCCAACTTGATTTTTAAGCTTGAATTGGGTCTTTTTCCTGGCAGCTAAGAAGTTGATGGATTCATAATTTAGAATTTTCCTTAAGTATTATAATGAAAAAAATCTCAAGCACATGTATTTTGGCAACTTATAAGGTAATAATTTTGAGCCAAAAATTCTTATCTCTGTGTGTTTTTCATAAAGAAACCAGTCTCCCATCTTATTTTTTTCTGATAACTGCAATATTATTTTCATGTCTTCATTTACTCTAGGATGCTCTGCTTTGTACAATATATTCATTGCTGGCTGGAGGAATAGGTCTGAAAAATCTGTATAACTAAAATCATTGCCTTCTTTCCTAAGCAAAGAAGTCCAAAAGATGATGGACAGAGGCTGGCCCTCTAAGTCCATTTTTTGCAATGAAATTAGAAAATTGTCAGCTTGGAAGAACATAAACAAATGAAACAAGTATGATGAGTACCTAAACACCCCTTCAATGGGTAGTTTGGTCAATTGGTGATGAATGCTATCAGCTATGAATCTGGCATAATAAAAAATCATTGTTGAAGGTTGACCTGGGGATAAAGTGGATAGAAATCCAAGAATGGATTCATCAATGAATCCATATGTGAAATATCCTAATATAAAATATAACATGGAAATAATATTCCTTGACCCTTCAGGAAATTTGGCAGTTGAATAAGGAGGGTTCAACTTAGGGATGTCAACATGGGAAGGCATAAATTCCTGAAATATCATAAACCTATTTGGGAAATCCAGGCTTAAGTACAACTAGGTTAAATATTCAATAGAAAGGGGTACTAAATGAGGATCATATGGTAATTGCAACATTTGATTCATGGATTCTGCTGTGATTGTAAAAACGACCTCTTTGTCTGCATTAACAATAGCCCTTTCGTCTGGTTCATAATGCTTTTGACACAGTCTAACAAGACCTTGTCCCGAATGAGTAAAAGGAACTACATATTGGGGCAAATGAGTCTCCTAGATAGGCATTTCATCTTTGTCTAAATATTTATCATAGCACCAATTATGGATTTCCAAAACGTTAAATTCTACGACAGGGTCAACAATTTTGTAGTCCATATCAGTTAATGGAATGATTTCTTCAGTAGCTACAGGTGGCTGGAGAGGATATACTGACACATTGGATTTAGCAGTGAGTGCAGGAGTAGATTTGATCGCTTTTGATGCTTCAGATTTGGGAGGCTTGGATCCACCAGGTTTAATAGGCTTAGAACCCCCAGCTTTGGATGTCATTTGTTTCTTAGTCATTTTTTTTTTGAATGACTAACGCAAGCTTAAATTGTTTGCAAGAGTTGTTTTCTTCAAACAGAGGATAAATTTATCAATTTATAAGCCAAGGATAAGCTTCAAGTGATATCTTTGCTCAATTAGGTATCTG
This sequence comes from Pinus albicaulis, assembly GCA_034641835.2. Taxonomy (NCBI): domain Eukaryota; kingdom Viridiplantae; phylum Streptophyta; class Pinopsida; order Pinales; family Pinaceae; genus Pinus; species Pinus albicaulis. The sequence goes on from CM076576.1 coordinate 923,089,677, forward strand.
AGATATGAAAACTGGTTTAAGACAGAAAACGAGGGTTTTCTGAATAATTTGGATTGTAAAAAGGTGTTTTCATGATATATTTGGGCTTCAACCTCCTCCCTGTTCTTTGAAATTGATTTTAAGTGGACACAAATGAGGAAATTGGCTTTAGAAGAGGCTTTTTTTTAACACAACAATTTCTGGGGAAAATTTGCGAGGGTTTGGCCTGTTTTAGGAGTTTTTTGGGCAATTGTTACGGAAAATTTTCCTAACTCGGAATTTACTTTACTTATGGATGGTTTAACCTTGAAATTTTCAGGTTTGTATGTTGAAAAATACCTTTGAACATAGGTATTTGACTGTTGGAAGGGTTTTCAGACATTTAAGGTCGAATTTGAGCTTTGGTCCTGCTAGTTGGAGTAAAAAAAATGGATTTTCTGGTCTTCAAACAGGGAAATCCATGGTCAAATCTGGATTTTGAATTGGAAATTTATCAGCATGGGCTTAGATATAGTAGGGTAGCTTCAATACAGTTGGGCGGAGTTATTTTTCAATTTTGAATGCACGAATAAACACAAAAAAAGATATATCAAAGGTTTTAATTTTAATATATGAATCATATTTAATGCATTCAATGCAAGTCAAATCCACTCGCGGGAGTGGTTTGGCTTTTCAAATGCGAAAACCATCGGTGTTTTTCATGTTGGCTCATGGTGGTAAGCTGTATTTGGTGAAATGAATGCGATCGAATGAAATCACGCCACGTCACGGGAGGCGAAATATTGAAAACAACTCATTTCGCGTTGATTTTGGCTTTAGGTGAACGTTTGGTTTACGGACGCGATATCGACTCTACACTGTCAGATCTAACAAGTTAAAGTGAAGGGCCAAGAATAAAAGGGAAGGTGTGGTCGAAAGGTATGTGAGACCGGGGTATTTTATTGATATGCGCTGGTGTAAAAAAATGTAAATAAAACCTTTATATGCGTTGGTGGGGGTTAAATATATGCGAAGCTAATATATGGTTTTAAAAGGAATTAAGTGGTGATATATATATAAAAAGAGTTTATATATACAGTGGGTTTATTGGAATATGAGGGATGCGCGTGACGTGGCTTAATTAACCAAGGGTTAATTTTATGTATAATGTAAGGCTATTGCATATCAAGAATAATGATGGGAAAGGTTTAATTCGAAGGAAAAATCAAACCATAGCTTTATCATGATAGCACTTCAAGTTAAAGGTGTATGCGGGGATTGATATATATATTGCAAAGTTTTTGGGTTTAAAGTTTGGTTTAAACTAAACTTTATAATAAGCGGGGAAGTATGTTTTATTTTCAAATACATAGGATATGCCCGAAAACTTATTCGTATATTTTTTTATTTTATTATATAGTTTTTAAACCATGGGGGTTTTAATAAATATAGGGGCAGGGTATTTCTATATAGTTAGTTTTAGGCCAAAGGGGGTATTTTTTGGGTTTTATTTCATCATGTGGATAATAACTTTGACTTAAAATCGTATAATAATGGATTTTGGGGGAATATTTAACATAAAGGGAATTATATAGGTAGGATAAGGTATTTTTAGGGATTTAATAGCATAAATTAGAAATTAAAATGACAAGGGGAAAGGAATACACAAAAATACACTTATATGACTAAGTAAAGTGAAATTTTTTAAAGCAAAGCTTATTATTTCATAATTTCACCACTCTTACTCAGGATGGAGTGTTTTTTTAGGGTTTGTATGCTTTATGAATGAAGGGAGTTAATCAAATGGGCTTTTATGTATCATTAAGTAAAAAAGGAGTTTTTACTTATGAAAATAAATTAAATGTACGAATGATGAAATGAATATTGGTGAAGGGGAGTTTATCGTAAGAATTCAACATTTTCCACTATCCAGTCATTAAGCCTTGGGTCTGGTCCCAACAGAAGTCAGAGAAATGCTCTGAGCCTCTTTGACTGGAAGTGTAGAATATTGAAGACTTACAGGGGAAGGGAAATTAGTGATTTTATGCCCGGTGATGAATATTACATGATTTTTTCCCACTTCTTGCTACCTACCCAACATTACTCTAACATTTTTTTCTTCATTTTTGCAGGTGCATTAAGCTTGCTACCTTGAAACATTTTATTCTTTTGAAAGCATAAAAACTATCTAATTCTACCTTATTTCATCCGAGGGCTCAGATTAAACTGATGATATCCTCATTATTCTCTACCTATCTACTGATTAGTCAGGATTAAACTGTCTGACTAATATTTATTCACTATCTAAAACATGGAAATTTAAAACATGACAAGTCAAGTTCAAACATTTTAACTCATCATGGATTATGGCATTTATTGACACTCTACCCTAATCATTTAGCAAAAGTAAAAAAGAGTGGCATTTGGACTTGCACACTTTCATGTTTTATTTTCATCTTTTTATTTTGGGGTCTATATTTTTTAAGTCCTTTGATCTTTCTTTTAGGACTTTTACCCTATTTTTGATTTTCTATTTTTTTATTGTTTACAAAATATGGGAAAACAACTTGCAGAAAGTAAGGTATGTACATATTTTACAAGACTATTAATAGTCAATTCAAAATTATGAATCCTATATTTATAGGACCCTAACACATCGGAGGGATTGACCCCGCTGATTCTAGCCTTATCACTTTCGATTTGGAAAATTTCATTCGATGTCTCCCTCACCAGCATGCACTCATCATTCAAGTTGGGATCAATGGAAAGAATATCCATTGAGCAGTCCTGGATGAGGGTGCATCTACGTGCGTCATGTGTTCCACTTGCTGGAAAGCCATTGGTTCTCCAACCCTCACTCAATATCCAAATGCTTTAGAAGCTTTTGACATAAGAGAATCTCACCCTCTTGGTGTTCTCGCTAGTTTACCTATTACGTTAGAAGGGAAAACAGTTAACGTCGAGGTTGATGTTTTTGACACCAAACTCAATTTCTCCTCAGTCGCAGTTAGACTCACGCCATGCCGTGCATCCCATCCACTCTCTTTCGTGTTCTTCGATTTCCGCACGAAGGAAATATCATCGCTATGAATCAGTTTACCTTTTTCACTTCCTCTTCTTCCAAGAGAAATGTCCCATAGGTAGATCATATTCCTACGCCTTATGAGAGCATAGGACCGAGTCTTTTCAAAGATCCTACCCTCATGGGTCTTTTTTATCTTCCTCCACCCAACACTACTCAGGTTAACATGATCTCCAGATATTCTGATCCGTGGATCATCCCTTCGCCTGAGCAGATTTATTCGTTTGGTTACTCGATGCCATTAAGCCCAATAGAAATTGATTATTGTGAACTTATTTCGACTTCGGCTCCTCCTCCCTCTGATCATAATCCTTTGAGTGTGTCTCTTGACACGTATTCTCAATACCCTTGGCTCGGTGCTTCAGATTCGCCCAATCCTTCAAACGATATATTTCCCACTGATGAGGCCATCGTGGAAATTATGTCTCTCGAGGATCCTCCTTGGGACAATAGTCATCATCGTTCATCTTTCATGCCTGGCCTTGGGGCCATGTCTACTTGTCTTGAGAAGTTCACTTCCCAATCTCCCTCCCATATGCTTCAAATGCCCATCCTGACACACGAAGTCTTTGCAAAAGGTAACTTGGGAAACATTACGCAAACGATGCCTATCGACATCTCCGTCAAACCGGGGGTTGTCAAGAACATCCACATTGGGGTGACATGTTCCCCTAATGATATCGAGGTCTATACTAGTCTCTTCCGTGAGTTTCGTGGGTTTTTCACTTGGTCTTATGAAGAAATGACTTGCATCGATCTGAGTATAGTGGTGCATGAGATTCCTAATTATCCTGGTGTGAAGCATGTTCGCCAGCGTCTTCATCCCGTGCACCCTAGAAAGGCAGCTGCCATTAAGGGTGAAGTTGAAAAAATTCTTAAAGATGGCTTCATTTACCCGATTCCCTTGACAGAATGGTTTTCTAATATCATTCCTATGGATACAAAGTAGGGTACTATTCATGTCTGTGTAGATTACTGTGATATCAACCATGCTTTCCCTAAGGATAATTATCTGTAATGTTCCCACTTAGCCTTAGCTAAGAGGAACATTCAATTTTGTTTTAATTTATGTTTCATGAATAAATGAATAAAGGAGGACATGTAAAACTCCTAAAAAGTATGAATAAATCAATTCCCATGTCAACAAAGACAAATCAGGGCCATGTAAATGATTATTTGCAGGTGTGAAAGAGGTTTGAGCTAAATACTGGGTCAACATTGACCAAATCAACATCGATGTCTAGGTTCATTGCATCTCCAAAAGGGATAGCGCAGTTCTAGAAGGAAGCCTCTCATGTGAAAAGGGAAAACTCATCAAGATGGTTTAGGGTTTGCAAAATATTTCTCATCTTATAAAAGGAAAAGGAAGGCAGCAAGAGAAGGTTGTTGATTGATCATATTTATGAGTATTTGTTTGCTTAGACAAATACCATTCTCTGTTGTTTAGTGGAGGATTATATCTGGAATTCCTATGCAAGGATTTCACCTCTTCCTTTGAGGATTCAAGGAGGAAGGTTTTCTGAATTGAACCACTATCAGGCTTGAGGCCAAGCTCCATCTTACATTACAACGCTGCTCATCTTGAGGGTTGAGCTGTCTTATGAGCTGCAGCAAGTGGGAGTCTAGATCTGCAGAGATCTAGTGTATTTTTGGAGCCTCTTTCTCTTGGAGTGTGTTCTTTAACCTCCTAAAAGAGTGTCTCTTCCTCTTGTACTTCATATATGCAATTTTACAATATTTTTCTGTGTCATTTGAGCTACAGCGTTTTTCCCATGAGTAGACTGCGTTATTTCTGTATGAGGGTTCTCATGGTGTCTTGCTCATAATTTAGATCAGAGATCTCTTGTGCTGGGCTTTGACTTCCACTTGGTGATCCATGGATTAGCTTGCTGATCTATGTTCTGTTTAGATCTAATCCATTGTAATGAAATGTTATATTCATAAATTTACTGCAGTAGTTTCCAGATCTGCAACTTGTTTTTCAGATCTACTCTTATTCATGCATGCTTTTGTCAAAATTCCAAGTGGATCTTGAAGAGAAAACTATAGAGTTTCCAAATCTGATGTAGATCTGATGTTTTATCCACATATCTGTCCTAGATATGAGTTTTAACTTCCAGCTACTGAAGCTCCTTCAAAAAAACGTTGTTGAAGCATTTATGCAAATATACATGTGTTCCAGCTCTCTTTTCTAAAGATTTATTGCTATATTGACTCATGCATTCTACTGTATAATGAAAGGTCTTTATCATAATGTTGATTTTCTGCTGTATGAATGAAATATAAGTCTCCTTTCTGACCTCCTCTGGACATCTTCTAAAACTGCGCAATTCCTAAAGCAGTGCTTGCATTTGACTGCAGCCTTCCTCTTTGGGTACTTTTTAGCTAGTCAAGTTTTTGGGAGATCTGTTTAAATAGTCTAAACTGATTTTTTTTTGATGAAATTTAATATATAAGTCTCATACAGCATAAATGAGGGGAACCAAGCCCTGATATACGTTATTTTTTCACATTTTTACTTATACAGCGTTTCTCTTGAGCACCTTGTTGAATTTCCTAAAAAAGGATCATTACAGTGGTATCAGAGCTCCACTCTTGGCATAGCCTATGCTTGCCCTGGAGCACCAGTCATGCTAAATTCTAAAGAAGATGATCCTCCCACTGAGAGGGAGAGGAGGTACCAAAATAGAATTCATAGAAATTATGACTACACCACTGATGATATTGACAAGGGGAAAGCCCCTAAATATGTGAATGATAAAGATAAGGAAGCAGAGGAGTTTTCAAAAAATATCTTGGAGGCTATGAAAGACCTTTCCAAGGAGATAAAATAAATGAGGGTGGATAGAATGATGGAATCCCTTGGGAGGTTCCATCAAGGAGAAAGTTCTGACATGTCTCATTATGGGATTGGTCAACCTGTGACCTTGCCAGAAGCTCCACAGGCCTCCCAATGCTCTACTATGCCTACCTTTTTGGCTATAGAGAATGAAGGAATATAAGATCCAACCTCCCTGGAAGGTTACTTTGTAGGATATGATTCACAAAGTCAGAGGTTCAAGGATAACTTGAGCTTCCAAGACTTTTTCCATCTCAAGGACTGAAGGAGACCATGGCAACAATATAGAGATGGTGGTTTCTTTCATGAGAGACACCACACTATGGGAAGGTTATTTTTGCCCAAGTTCGATGGATAATCCTCTTGTTCTACCAAAGCATGGGTGGAGAAGCTAGATATCTATTTCCAGTTGAATAAAGTCCCTGAAGTGGAAGCCATCAATATTGTTGCGCTGCACTTTGAGGGTGAAGCCCACAACTGGTGGTTCCATGGGCTATCTACATTGGGACACAATAATGTGTCTACCTATGCTTAGTTCAATAAAAGACTAGTGGAGAGATTTGATCGGAAAGATCCCGAGGCACATTTTATAAGCCTGGCAAAGCTAAAGCAGACAGAAGATGCAGAGGCCTATATCTCTGAATTCCTGAGATTGTCAGTAATGGTCCCTGATCTATCGGTAGCAAGGAGGGTCTACATGTTAATTGATGACCTGGAGGAACCTTTTCATGGGTTGGTTAATTCTACCAAGCCCATCATTTTGCATGATGCCATTGAGAGAGCTAGAGATCTCCAAGATGCCTTGCCAAGAGCAAAGGCAACTTTCCAAAGCAAAGCCCCTCACTCTTCTAAGGGGAAAGAAGGGAAAGTTGCTCCACCCAAGGAGAGCTCACTGAAGAAACCTCTTGACATTGATCTCTGGAGTGAGTTGAGGAAAAATAGATTGTGTTTCACTTTCCAAGAGCCTTGGGTACCGGGACATAGATGTGCCGCTGGAAGGGCACACTATATAGAAGTATTCTCAAATTTTGAGGAGGAAAATGGGAATGATGGCCGTAGGAGGGGTCACAGTGCTGGTGATGATGAGGAGGGAGATCAATCACCATCCAGAGGTTAAGAGGGAGCCTTTGCTCCAACAAGTGGGACTCTTGCTTCTTTGAGAGGAGTGCCCAAATACTTGAACCTAAGGGTACAAGGTTCAGTCATGAACCAGAGAGTGTCTATTTTGATTGACAGTGGGGAAACCCACAACTTTATTGATTCTCACCTTGTGCAGAGGAGAGGGATCCCCACTGATACTTTTGATGGGTTCTCTGTTTTGGTCCCAAGAGATAGAACTATGCAGTGCCTGCAATATGTTCCATCACTTACTGTCACTATGGGGTTCTACACTTTGGTGGGTCACTTCTTTGTAGTTGACATACCAGACACCAATATCATCTTGGGTGTCCAGTGGTTGACTACCTTGGGGAAGGTCACCACTGATTGGAAGGCCTTGCAGATGGAGTGGGTGGACTTGAAGAGTGGGAAACCACAAATCATTCAAGGCATGCACACTTATCCTTCACTTGATGTTTCCACACAACAACAGAGATGATTTTGCGCAGTGGGAGCAAGGACCTCACAGTTCCTTCTATCATGTTTATGAGGAGGCTGCAAGAGACATTCTTACCTCATGTAAAGCCACATGGGATGCCATTAGACTCTAATATTGTGGGGGAAGCCTCACAATGTGCTGCTCCAAAGATGGATCAAACAAGGATTGGAGAGCAAGTTACAACGCTGTGGGAGGAAGGAAAGGGGAGGATTAGCCTTCTCACAAACAACTTTGGCATGTGTAATGTCAAAGAAGAAATCAGCAACAAGGCAAGCACCACCATAGATGCATCAGCAGCGTTGTCCTTGTTGAGCTGTGTAGATCCATATTGGAGATCTCAACTCCTTGTGGAGTACTCCAAAGATCTTCACACTAGGATGATATTAGATGGCATGAAGCAAGGGGGAGGCTATTTGGTCCATGAAGGGGTCATATATTATCTTGGTAAATTATTCTTGTCTCAAGCCTCCAAGCTTGAACAAGAAATAGTACAAAGAGCACACAAAGAGTTCCTTTCTAGCTATATGCAGTCAGCAAAGATCTACACCCTCATCATGAGGAGTTTAGATTGGGAGTGTATGGAGGAGGAACTACATCAGCACTTACAAGAGTGCAATAGCTATGAGGAGTTTGGGCAGCCAAGGGACTATATGAAGGAGTCATTTCAGCCATCTCTTCCTTCTCTTAAACAAGGAGAAATGCCCCTATCCAACTCCATGTGTGCGGGAGACTTGAATGGTAAAGAATCTGATCTTATGGAGTATGTTTATTTTTATGATTTGACATATTCTCTTACCATATGTATGCAAGCCATGGATCCTACAAGGAGTGATATTACATGTAGATCTTATGGCATTGGTGAGGCCACTAAGAATTCTAAATCTGGACACTCCCTTGAGGTGCAAAGGGAGATTCTCCATCATGATGGGTGCTTCCCAAAGGCACCTAACTTGGGTATCACTTTTAGCCATGTCAAAGTGACCCATGTAGCGAAGGTGTGGTGGGAGTACCACTTACCACACTTAGATCTACTCAAGACAAGGAGTGCATTGCGTTGGTATCTTATGTGGGATTGTGACCCACCTCCTCAAGTGCAAATTTCAGTTTGCATATATGTGATTTTGCTTCCATACATAGATGATATATTGGTATTGTTTATGGGTTTGTATGGGAAAAAAGTGGGCAGTGTATATGTACCACATGGGATGGAACTTCATCTTTTACTTCATGATACATGTTTTAGATGTGACATTGCTTCACCCATGTTTATTTCTGTTGAGTTTTACACTCCTGGAGGGATGGACTATGCCCCTATCATGTTAGCATTAGAGGAGCAATTTTTGATGTATTGGCTTAATGAGCACTTGGTCCATGATGAAAACTTGATCCTTGATGGTACCATCAATGGAGAAGGAGAATAAATACAGCTCTTGCCCTATCAGTTGCTTGAGGACAAGCAACATTTTGGAGGGGAGGACTGTAATGTTCCCACTTAGCCTTAGCTAAGAGGAACATTCAATTTTGTTTTAATTTCTATTTCATGAATAAATGAATAAATAAGGACATGTAAAACTCCTAAAAAGTCTGAATAAATCAATGCCCATGTGAACAAAGAAAAATAAGGGCCATGTAAATGATCACTTGTAGGTGTGAAAGAGGTTTGAGCTAAAGACTGGGTCAACATTGACCAAATCAACAGCGCTGTCTAGGTTCATTGCATCTCCAAAAGGGACAACGAAGTTCTAGAAGGAAGCCTCTCATGTGAAAAGGGATAACTCATTAAGATGGTTTAGGGTTTGCAAAAGCTTTCTCATCTTATAAAAGGAAAAGGAGGGCAACACGAGAAGGTTTTTGATTGATCATATTTCTGAGTATTTGTCTACTTAGACAAATACTATTCTCTGTTGTTTAGTGGAGGATTGTATCTAGAATTCCTATGCAGGGATTTCACCTCTTCCTTGGAGGATTCAAGGAGAAAAGTTTGCTGAATTGAACCACTATCAGGCTTGAGGCCAAGCTCCATCTTACATTACAGCGCTGCTCATTTTGAGGGTTGAGCTGTCTTGTGAGCTGCAGCACGTGGGAGTCTAGATATGCAGAGATCTAGTGTATTTTTGGAGCTCTTTATCTTGGAGTGTGTTCTTTAACCTCCTGAAAGAGTGTCTCTTCCTCTTGTAATTCAAATCTGAAATTTTACAGTAGTTTTTTGTGTCATTTGAGCTACAATGTTGTTCCCATGAGTAGACTGCGTTATTTCTGTATGAGGGTTTTCATGATGTCTTGCTCATAGTTTAGATCAGAGATCTCTTGTGCTGGGCTTTGCCTTCCACTTGGTGATCCATGGATTAGCTTGCTGATCTATGTTTTTTTTAGATCGGATCCATTGTAATGAAATGTTAGGTTCAGAAATTTACTGCAGCAGTTTCCAAATCTACAACTTGTTTCTTAGATATACTCTTATTCATGCATGCTTTTGTCAAAATTCCAAGTGGATCTTGAAGAGAAAACTATATAGTTTCCAGATCTGATGTAGATATGATTTTTTATCCACAGATCTGTCCTAGATCTGATTTGTAACTTCCATTTGCTGAAGCTCCTAAAAAATAATGTTTTTGAAGCATTTCTGCAAATATACATGTGTTCCAGCTCTCTTTTCTGAATATTTATTGTTGTATTGACTCATGCATTCTACTGTATAATGAAAGGGATTTATCATAATGTTGATTTGCTGTTGTATGACTGAAATATAAGTCTCCTTGCTAACCTCCTCTGAACATATGCTAAAACTGCGCAATTCCTGAAGCAGTGCTTGCATTTGACTGCAACCTTCCTCTTTGGGTGCTTTTTAGCTAGTCAAGTTTTTGGGAGATCTGTTTAAATAGTCTAAACTGATTTTTTTTATGAAGTTCCATATATAAGTCTCATACAGCATAAATGAGGGGAACCAAGCCCTGATATTCATTATTTTTGCACATTTTTACTTATACAGCGTTTCTCTTGAGCACCTTGTTGAATTTCCTGAAAAATGATCATTACATTATCCCACTCTTTTTATTGACCAGATAATTGACTAATGTGCTGGGAGTGAAATATTTTCCCTTATGGATGGGTTTCCTAGGTACAACCAGATCAATATTCTTTCGGCTGATCAACACAAGACCTCCTTTATCTTTCCTTAGGGTACCTTTGCCTATAAGAAGCTCCCTTTTGGTCTTAAGAATGTTGGAGCTACCTTTCAAAGAGAAATGTCATATGCTTTCCATGATATCAAGTGCATTGTTCAACCTTACCTGGATGACCTTCTGGCTCATTCTACTAAGTGTAAAGACCACCTGAATCATCTCCGTCAAATATTTCTTCACTGTAGACGTTATAACATTCGGCTCAATCCGTATAAGTGTGTCTTCTACGTTGATTCCGGTAGAATCTTAGGGTTTATTATATTTAAAGATAGAATTTGTCTCGATCCCCTCAAGGTCGAAGCTATTGTCAATCTCCCCTCCCCTTCCTCTTTACATTAGCTGCAGAGTCTACAAGGGAAAGCTAATTTCCTACGTCGTTTTATACCGAACTATGTTGAAGTGGCCAAAGGCTTCACACGATTACTTAAGCAAGGCATCCGATTCCTTTGGGATGAGATCGCCCAAAAATATTTCGATGCACTGAATACATTGCTCATCAATGCTCCTCTATTGCATCCTCCTAATTATCATCATGACTACTCCCTCTATTTTGCTACCGCATTTAGCACTATTGCCATGGTTCTGGTGCAAGACGCCAATGATGGTGATGAGCACGTCATTTAGTACTTGAGTCTCAATCTACTTGATACTGAAACACATTATGCACATGTCTAGAAATTGGTGTTGGTTGATGTTCAATCCATCCAAATTTTTTTCCATTACATTCTGTTGTGCACAGTAACCGTGAATTTTTATTACAACCCCATGACCTACATATTGACTCGTCAATTGCTTGGGGGAAAATATTTGAAGTGGATTGTTATCCTCCAAGAGTTCAATTTGGAGTTTACTACTGCCAAATCAAAGAAATCATTGGTTTTTTCCTATTTGATTTTCTCTCTCCCTTATGATTCTACTCCATCTGATTCCAAGGAATGAATTCCAAATGATACCCTTTTTCTCATTAGCACCCTCAATCCTTGGTACGGTGATATCATTGTATATATTCAAACTTCTACCTTCCGATCTGATTTGACGAAAGATGCTCATTGACACATCCGCCATCATTCACAACCTTATCGCATAGTTAGAGATACTCTCTACTGCATCAGAGCTGATTCTGTTCTCCATCAGTGTTTGACTCTCGAGGAGGCTGAAAATTTCCTTAATGATTGCCACTTTGGCGCCTGTGGCGGTCACATGTCTGGATATGCTACTGCACAGAATATTCTTTGTGTTGGATACTTCTGGCCTACCATCTTTAAAGACTACATTGTTGTCATCTACAAGTGTCACAATTGCCAAATTTACCAGCGCAAGATGTGCGCCCCACCTGCTCACCTCCACCCTGTCATTACCATTGGCCCCTTTGAGAAGTGGGGCATCGATTTTATGACATGTAACCCTCACTCGGTTGGGGGGCATGCTTATATTATTGTAGTTGTTGACTACTTCACTAAATGGGCTGAAGCAATGCCTACACTTATAGATAACGGTAAGACAACCACACAATTTCTATTCAATCATGTCATTACCAGTTTTGGTGTCCCTCAATCCATTTTTACCAATCATGGTTCTCATTTTCGTCATTACATGATGGCTGAGTTGACTTCCAAGTTGGGTCTGCGTCACGACAGCTCAACGTTGTACTACCCTCAGGCCAATGGCCAGGTTGAAGCCGTGAACAAGGTTCTAGTCAATATGCTTCAAAATATGATTGGGATGCACAAGTCAAACTGGCATCTCATGTTTTTTTTAGCTCTCTGGGCCTACCGAAACTTGGTGAAGGATGTGACTGGATTCACTCCATTCCAGCTTGTTTATGGTCTGGAAGCTACCCTTCCTATTGAATGTGAAGTCCCTTCTCTCAAGATAGCTATTGAATTGTTGCCTAATACTTCACCAGAAGAAGAACGTCTTCTCTATTTAGAGAGGCTTGATCAAACTCACCACTTTGCTGCTCTTGTCATAGAAGCACAAAAAAAGCAGGTCAAAGCTCATTTTGATCAGTTGGTTTCCCCTTGTTCTTTTGTAGAAGGAGACTTAGTCCTCTTGTATGACCAAGCTCATGATAAGATGGGGGCAGGAAAATTCGAACCCCTGTGGCATGGGCCCTATATCGTTAAGCGCATTTTGTAGAACAGGGCTTATGAGCTAATTGATTATGAATGTTACCCTTTGGATCAGCCCAAAAATGGGTTGTATCTCAAAAACTACTATGCATGAGTTCCTCGTGCATATGTTCTTTTGTACATAGGTTTTTTTTTCATTTTTGTACATTTTTTGGGCTTGGTGTGCTTTGCGAGCAGTTTTTCCTGCTTATTATGTTGTTGCTTATTGTGCAGATGTCTGTCACTCCTTATGTGGGTTTAGCGGATGGTGCCTCCCGCAGTACCCAGAATCTGTCTTCTGCAGCTTGGGCGATTTATAATCCTGTTGGTGAGTTGATCAACCTTCAAGGTATTTGTCTAGGCCAAACCACGAACAATGTCGCTGAATATAGTGCCACCATTGAACTCTTAACCAAGGCCATTGCTCTCGGCATTCGTGCATTAATTGTTAACCTAGACTCTCAGCTTGTTGTTCTTCATCTTAATGGGCATTATTCTATTAGAAATTAAGGTTGTATTTGCATGTTCATTTATTAGAAAGGAATTTTGATTACATCACATATCAACATATTCCTAAACGAATGAATGTGTTAACTGATACTGTAGCCAATATTGTATTATATAGACATTTGCGTAATTTTTAAAACATCATCATCACATAATAAGATTCATACAGGAAAATATTCATATATATATACTCGAGTGTTTGCATCCATGTGCATCATAAGTTCAAAAAATATGTATGTTTTGGTTACATCCTAAGACATCATGTCTCTCAAAAAATATGCAGAAATAAAAGCCTAGGCATATAATCGGCATGATACTCATGGTAGCATTTCATTGCACACACAAGCCACCTCAATAAGCGTTGAACATGATTGGAAACCCCCGCAGTGTGCCTCTGGTATGCGTGAGGAACATCGTCAAATATCGCATAATCTGGGATTCTACTAGTGAGTCCCTCCAATTTGCGTACGATTTCCTCCTCCTTGCTTCCCTCACCATGAGGGGCCACATCAAAATCACGAGGAACCCTCCATGCTATTGGATATATTCCTGCAGGTATTTTTGGGCCAACATCTGAAAATACATGGATTAACATCAGAACACATATAAAAAAAAAAAATCATAATACTCATCAAAATAAAAAAATGAGTCTGACCCAACGCTTCATCCCAATCCTCTCCTACTGGGAGTGGAAAATCCAAAACACATGTAAATTTCGTGCCAGAATAGGGCCAGTCCTCCATGGCAATAATTTGTCGATGGAGCTAGTCAAATAATTCTAGTCTCCAGGACATCTGTTGACCGCCCCCTGATCTAGGCATCAAAGTTTCCCAATGGACCATCCATGGCTCTTGGGCTGGTGGTGTAGGAACTATCACTTCCTAACATTTAAATATTGGTAACTATTCCAGGATGGATGGTACCAATATGGATCCATAGCCGAATTGTTTCAGCTTGTCGTTCTTGCATTCTTACAGTTGCCATTTCAAATTGATTGTTACTACCTCTGCCCAGTTGTAAAGAGTTGGGGCCATACAATTTACGGCAAGTAGTAACTATTTTTTTGTGGCTTCATGCAGAGCTTGAGATCCGGCAACTCGTGTGATGGTGTGCAAGACTACTTTTAGTTCCAAATTGGGAATGGTTTAGATATCTATCTTCCCGCTCTTTGATCCTTTCCTTGCCCCTCAACACACCCTGTCTATGACCATGCTCATGTTTTCCATCATGGGCCGGGTACCGATCAGGATTGGTACTTCCCCCCTCTATGATAATCTAATTATGAAGTATACATTAGAGACCTCAATTTATAGCTCCTGATCATGAATTACGAATCTTTCCCGATCAATGTCCCATACACTAATCAGGTACTATAGAAACTCTGGTTGAGCTCGGAAACATGGTGCCATGAAGAATTTTAGAAGCCCACAGTCCCTGAGAACATCCATGAATCTTAAATTTCCCATGGCTTCTTCATCTTCATCTCTGTGTTCTCTTTCCTTCCATTCGATCACCATTTTACACCTGCAAAATCATCAATGGGGCTATCATTAGTTAAATTATTTACTATTGAATGGTTTAAAATGGCCCTATTAGTTGAATTTTTATCCAAAATTCACAACCGCAGTTGGCGCGACTGTTTTAAAAACAGTCGCATCAAGTGGCGCATCACCATTTGAATTCAAGGCGAGTTGGTGTGAGTCCGTGCCTGAAACCCGCGCTGACCACCACGCCCTAAATTAAAAAAAAAATCCCCCACAAATATGAAGGAATGAAATGCAAGTAAAGATATGAGCTCTCACGTGGAAGAGACTGATTTGTGATTGGTCTTCTAGATTGTCTGATGTCAGCTCCACAAAATCACAGTGAAAAGGGGTAAAAATTGCTCACAAGAGGTAAAAAGTGAAAAGTAATTTATTTTTTACCAATTTTGGCATTTTATAAACTTTTCAGAACCCTAGTTAGGTTTTTGAGCATATTTTCGATTATTTTAATATTTTATCTCAAAAAATGGGTTTTACATGTGTTTCTTGTGCAGCAACAGGTCCTCAACGTGATGGTGATGAAGTGACGAGTTGTATTTTATTACTTTTTCAAACTCGGTAAAAACACGAAAAAGTCACCCCGTGAAGTCATCTTTTAGCTCTTTTGTGACTCTCGAAAATTGAAAATATTGTTGAGACTCTTGTCATTTTGAACTCGTTAAAGGCTACGAAATGACATCTGCCTAGTATACGTTTACCCCTTTTTCGGGCTGGGACAGATTATTTACAAAAAAGGAATACGTTAGCCTATCACAACTAAGAGGTTCTCCCAGATATTTTTTTCTACCTTTTCGGATCTATGAGAATACCTACGAAAAGGGACTTGCTGAAGTTCTCTTTTCCATTTTTTTTCAAACTCTCTAAACATGAAAAGATGTCGATTTCTTCCTTTGTCAGACTCGTTAAAACTTACATGACATCGGAAATCGTCACTCGAGTTCCTCCTTCCTAGGGCTTGTAAAATGTACTAGGATGGATTTTTCCGAAGGAAAAAATTATATGAAAATCATATGCTATCCCCTTAAAGCTTGTTTCCAAAAATAATTGGGGTACTTGCCAGCAATGGTGGGGGGAAATTGGAACTAGTTCTCAGTCGTGTCGGTAGTATGTAGCTCTTGAACATGACACTTGTCTACAATTCGTGTAGGGTTGGGGACATCCAATTTCACCATTTTTTTCCTCCATGGGTTTGGGTTATCTGTTTTAACCTCTCATCTGCTCTCTGCCATGTCATCATGACCTCAGATCCCCTGATGTCAAATACTGCCAAATTCTAGAGTTGTGTTGCCAATATGTTCAAGAGAATTTTCCTTTTGCAATTTTCAACCTTTGAAGGCATTTTTAGTTCCGATTCACTATCATCTTATTCCTCTGTCTCGTGTCGATGATGTGGGAAAAATTATGGCCCTCCTTCGACCAGGTCACTTCCTGTTGACTTCAGCTCATTATCCAAGAAGCTGATATAGAGACTCCCTTCTGGTACCTTAGACCTTGCATGCCTCAATGGAAAGTTCTTCACATTCGATGATAGGTCCCCATCATTGGCCTTCAATCAAGTGATTTCATGGGTGTTCGAATCCAGCTCACTATTCACATTCTCTGAATTGTACTAGTTGTACCTTGAGAGCCATTTTCATTATTGATGGTTTCTCTCGCGCCTGTTAACAAATTTCATCATTGGTTGGTAATCATGTGATTTTCTCGCATGTTCGACTTCAACTCACTCATTCGCATGCTTGAATTTGTACTGGTTCGGGTCGATATGGAGCGAAAGACCCTGAATTTTGTCTAATAAAATCCAAGCTGCAAGAGGTTCTGGTTTATCATGACTATACGCATGACTCTTCTGATTGGATGGTTGTGACCATACTTGAGTCTATTTATTTATCCTCCTTGTTGCATGGCTGTGTCCATACCTCAGATCTTATTTTTATATGTACTCTATTATGGATGGCTGCGCCCATGCCACATGTTCATGTATCAGAGATATCAGTTGTACTTGTTCTTGCATATTTTTCAATGACGGTGTTTTCTTTGGGCGTGTTCTCATAAAGCATTTCACTCCTCCCTCTCTCTAGGACCTCATGCTTTATGGGGCATCTATTACACAGTATTTTTTCACCGTCCCTGCAATCCCCATCCCGCATATTGGAGGGCCATATCAGTGACTTATGTATATTGTCATACCTTGCTAAAAGTGTCATTGCATCCCTTGGCATGACAAGAACATTTCCTCTGTTGATCACTCCTCAAGTAGACTCTTACAAACATGTGTTTCTGGGTCAGCGCTAGTAGGGATTTATGGCCTCATGCTGATAGGGAAATTAACACTGTACCCCTCGCCTTGGCGCTCTGTCTTAGTGGCTTACCCGTGCCGAGCTATTTTTGAATTTTTTTTAAAAATAGAAGTGAATTTTCCATTCATAACTACTTCGTGAGCGGAGTCATAATGGTTTGTTCGACTGAATAATGTCGAAATCCTCCCTTTGGCTTCTTGTTTCCTACATTTGTGCAACTCCCCAAAGGGATATGACCTCTCTTCCACCTTATGAGGGATCCCAAACCACCTCCTCCTCTCCTATAAATAAATCCTTCTCACATGGTTTCAGCTAGCTGAACAGTCCTTACTATAGCTAGTGTGAAGAACAAGGTAGAGAGGAATCCATTGTCGAGAGAGAGTTTAGGCCCATTACCTCACCAAGTCTGATCCCCGACGAATGCTTGAGACGCGTTTGAATGAACCCGTTGAAGGAGGCTGCAACGTTAAGGCATTAAGGTTGTAAACTTATTTTCTCTATCACTAATACACGACTGGATTTTTGGTTCCAATTTTGTGTTCGATCATATGAAAAAATTTTGATTCTCCTTGACCAATCGAATATCTGTAAATGAAAATATGTTTTCATATGTTTTCACCGTTCACTTGATCCTTGTGTAGGTACACAGACATTACCACTGAAGGACTGCGACGTGTGAAGACAAAGATCAACGGATCGCTATTGAAAACTTCAACAAAAGCATTGGATCAAGGTAGGCCATCTATCCCAGCTCATTTTCATTTATAAGCTAGGAGTCCAAAAGTCTAGCTTGTTCCCTTGTTGCTAGACCCACTCCAGGGCTAGAGGGGTCACCTTTGTTCAAAAAGGGGATTTACCTACACAACAATTACTTCACTGTATACATAGATGATTTCCCTCAAGCCCTGGCAAATCTAGAAAATGTATTAATTCGATGTTAGGAAGCTCATGTAGCCCTTAGTAGTGTTGAATGTAAAATGATGCATACTCAAGGTATTGTCTTGGGACACCATGTCTCATAGCAAGGAATAAAATTCAACCCAGCTAATATTGAGGTAATCTCGCATATTCTCATTCCTTGTACACAAAAATAGGTAAGAATATTTTAGGGACACGCAGGTTACTATCATCAATTTATTCGAAATTTTACAAGAATTGCAATACCTATGTTCAAATTATTAACTAAATATGTTGATTTTGTTTGGAACGATGTGTGTCAGCATGCTTTCCAGGTGTTGAAAGACAGGTTTTCCACTGCTCCAGTATGAAGGGGACCAAATTGGACCTTACCCTTTCATATTTGCATGGATGCTTCAGATAGTGCACTCAGTGCAGTTTTGGGAAAAAGGGAAGATCACTATCCTCATGCTATTAAATTTTTTAGCAAGAGTATTTCCCCTGCCGAACTAAATTACATGGTTACCGAAAATAAATATTAGTAGTTGTCCATGCCATTGGTAAATTTAGGCATTACATAACCGGTTATGAGACCTTTTTTCATACCGATCATTTTCCATCAGGTTTTTAATGAACAAAGTTATCACTAATGGTAGAATTAATAGATGGTTACTACTTTTACAAGAATTCAATATAATTGTGAGTGATAAACCTGGTCAAGATAATTTAGTAGCTGACTTCTTGTCTCAAATGAATATTGTGTAGGATAACATGCCAACTCCTATTCCAGATGAATTCTCGGATGAAGAATTATATTCTATATCGGTCATTACACCCTAGTTTGTAGATGTTGTCAACTACCTGGTTTCAGGAAATTTGCCCCAGAATATGTCTGCCAGGGAGAAACACAACATTGTTCAACGCAGTGCCAATTATTCCTGGATTTATGGAAACTTGTTCTACACCGGACCTAACCTGATCATGAGGAGATGTGTGTGGGAAGATGAGATGATGAATGTGTTGATAGCCTCCCACAATGAGCCATATGGAGGTAACTTTTTAGACAAGAGAACTGCATACAAAGTCCTCTGCACTAGATATTATTGGCCCATGCTCTTCAAAGATACCAAAAGGTTTGTATCTAGTTGTGATGCTTGTCATAGAATGGGGAGGCCAGTTCCTTCTGATGAGATGCCTCTTCATCCACAAATAGCAATAGAGCCTTTCAAGAAATGGGCATTGGATTTCGTAGGACCTATCTCTCCCATGTCTAAACAGAAAAAGTAAATTTTAGTTTGCACCGACTATGTTACAAAGTGGGTGGAAGCTAAGGCTTTGTATGTTGTAACTAAAAAGGCAGTAGTGGAATTTATTTTTGAATACATCTTCACTAGAATTGGAGTACCCCGAGATATCGTCACCAACCAAGGCACCCAATTCACATCTAAGTTGGTCAAGGCTCTCACTGAACAATATCCAATAAAACACCAAAAGTATACTCCTTACCACCCCCAAGCCAATGGGCAAGTAGAATCCACAAACAAAGTATTAGAATCCATCCTGACAAATACTATTCAGTTACATCATAGGGATTGGGTAGAAAAGTTGCTAGAAGCATTATGGGCTTACCGCATAACTTGGAGGAATATGACAGGGAATACACTGTATGAGTTATTTTATAGAAAGCAAGTGCTACTGCCTATTGAATTCCAAGTGAAGACATTTTAGACATCCACTCAACTTGGAATAAATCTCAATGAGGCCCAAGAATAGATATTATTGCAGCTAAATGAGCTCGATGAGATTACACAAGATGCATACCACATAACTGCATTGGTGTAAGACTAGAGAGCTCATTGGAATGATAATTTTATTAAGAATAAGGTATTCTGACCAGGGGATTGGGCCTTGCTTTACGACCGTAAGTTCAAAAACTTCAAAGGTAAATTCTCAACTAGATGGTTAGGACCTTATGAAGTAGATGAAGTATTTGATAGTGGCTCAGTTTTCTTTAAGACTATTTATGAAAATCAAACTTATTTTGTAGTAAATGGTCATCGACTCAAGATTTATCATCAACCGCTCTCTCGACAACAATTTTTGCAGGAAGTACAAAGAGTTCCAGTAATGGAGCTGGTTCCTCTAGTTGATTCTTTTTATCCTACTTATATATATATATATATATATATATATATATATATATATATATATATATATATATATATATATATATATACATAATAACCAGTGGGTTGTCATTATTTCATATCTTCAGGTGGTTCTCCCCATAACTCATGTAGAATAAAGGAGAATTTTTTCTTGAGTAGGTTTATTTCTTTAACCAGACATGAAAAATTATCTATGGAAAAGGAGCCCCCTCGGAGTCTTCTTTTGGATGATTTCAGACTCTCAAAAATTGAAAACTCCCAAGCTGTGAATGATCCAGGCTCATAAAATTTTATGAATCAGTGGTCGTCTAGGGATTCCTTGAGTATAGATTTATTCTTTTCCGGGATCAAGGAAGAACTTACAGAAAGGAAGCCCCCTAGATTCTCCTTTGGGTGATTCAAACTCCCTAAAAATGAATACCTTGAGAAATGGCTACTTTAGGCTCATTGAAATAATATAGTAGTAGTATTCATGGATATATTGGGAATATAATTGTTCTTTCCTGAACTCAATGGAATACTTATGGAAAAGAAACCTCCCTAGAGCTTTATTTTTGGCCATTTCAAGCTCCCTAAACAAGAAATGCCTCAGTCACTTTTCATCCTAGGCCTGATAATAATCCATGGGGTGATAAACAGGTTCTCATCTAAGGCAACAATTAGCACTGCACCTGCCATACAGCAAAGGAATTTTTCTGGACTCCGTTTTTTACATTTTGTACCTAGCATCTTTCTATACTCTACTGTATAAAAATTTGCAGTCTGCTATGTACTCTGAGAGCAACATTATTTTTAAATATAACATGCTTGGCACCTATGTCATTTTCACCACAGGCCGCTTTATAATCAGTTCTCATCTCTAAAAGAGCAGTCTCCATTACTTAATAGTCTACAGTCACTATGTGAAAACGAGGAAGTTTACAACATCATTTCCTATTCAATTACCTTGCTACTTAATGATATTCATGAAATCATCACCCTACATCATCATAAGTGGCTCAGGTATGTACTTAATTTTTCTTGATTTAGTCATAAGTAGTGAAATTGTATGCTAAATGTTTTTCACCTCTTCTATTAAACTATAATCGTAATCCTATCCTCCCTCCCTATTATTTATTCTATATTCCTATGGTTATAATCCTATACTCCCTTCCATTGCTCAACCCTCCTATGAAACCATACACTTCCTCGGCCTCTTCCCATTACCACTTGTCATGTCTCTGATCGATCATGAATGCTCGTGCAAACCATTCCTCGATTCAGCATCATCACTCTAAATTGGTGGCACATGAGCCCACTTTATCATTATATCCCAGATTCCATATTTTCCTTCACCTGTAATGATCGACCCCATGATGCATTTCCCCTTACCTACAATGATCGATCCCATGATGAAATTCTGTTGCGCAACATGCTTTGAGAAGAAATCGTGCGATTTTTATGATCAGACTATATTATTCCATTTTGGAGCACAAATCCGGCCACACTACAAGGATCGTTGGGATCATTTTAATGGAGGGCTGAGTAGTAAGACGAAGGAAGTGCATTTTCCAAAAATCACAGATCTAATCGAAATGGGACTCGACCACCACGAGCCTACATTTGGGCGGTTCATGTGCAGCCCTGAATATCAGCATTGCAAGGGCATGGTGGAAGAACAAGGTTGGTTAAACTTTCTACAGAAATTCCAAGGCTACAATGATAAAGTTGCTCTAGAATTCGCCCAGAATTTTGATGGGAGCCATGTTCAAATTGGGAATTTGAGTTTTAAAGCTACTGAGGATTCATTAAGCAGGGTGATAGGACTCAATTTAGAGGGTGAACCATTTTTCAAAGGTGGGCAGCTCGTTATTCCGAATTGCGCCATGTTTTTAAAACTGACCTATCGATCAATTAGTTAGGCGAAGGGGATATTACACGGCTGTGTGGAAGACCTATGGCACCTTCTGATTAGATTATTGTGGCATTTTCTCTCCTACGAGGGAAGGCATGTGATCGTCTTTTATATCATATTCGGTTATTGACACATTTCACTGAGAATAACCACATAAACATCCCACATTTATTCAAGTTAAGCCTACATAAGATGGTCAGGGGTGTGCAATCTGAAATTTGAAGGCTTGAGATGGCTTTGTATCACCACAACCTTATTAATATCATTTTCATTGTTGAATTATGGAAGATAAAGAAATCATGGGAGGATTTCTTGGTGGAAAAATTTCCAGTAGAGGAAACCCAAGTTAAGGGTCGATAGTGTTCAGTACTTCGATCCCTCAATATGAAAACTGAAGCCCCTGTGCCTAGTTCTCAAATAATCCCTATCCCTCCTATTGACTCTACAGTCCTTGTCTCTCCCACTGCCCCAGACGATAAGACCCCTCATGACACCGACCCTTCCTCGAAATATAAAGAGGCTACGAATTCTTTAATGGAATCAGTGAACAAGAAGAAAAAAGGTAAAAGGCATAGGTCCAAGGGAAACCAACCTGAGATAAGCCCTGTAGTGAAGGAAAAATGAGAGGAGCCTCAATCGATGACCCCTAAGGTTAATCATCATGTTGAGCCGAGAAAAAAATGCAGGAAGGCCCTCTTCACCACTCATAAGCCTTCGATCCTCACAGCAGAGACCTCTGCCCAAGGTCATCATCAAGTTGAAAATTTTGCACATATGAATGTTTCATCATCTCCTGATCTTGGGTTACCCTCTTGAAAAGCACCCATGCATGTATCCGCAACAGAAATTCTAGTGGACATTTCTCATGATTTGGAGGTATCGTCCCATGTCCGACCTTCATTGAGTAAAAGTGCTACCAAGTCTCATCAGCGGGGTTCTGCACTGAAGAGAATCATTAGTAAGGCAGTCATAGGTAGTGCATCCCAACAATCCATTGCACCTGCAAAGATTTTGATTCAGGATGATGATGAGAACCTTAAGATCTGACTGGTCAAGCTTTAGAAACAAATTGGTAAGCTTAGGGAACATGCCAACAAATATAAGGTTTTGTTTGATTATGTTACTGAAGTCAATAATCATCTTGGGGAAACCAATATTTGACTATTTTCCCATAATGATGAGTTGAAGAATAAGAATCAATAGTTATTGCATTGGAAGGCTTCCAGGTTCAGGCCCATCAAGAAGCTAAGTGCACAAGGATTGGATTTGTAATTCAAGAAGTTTTATACTCATGTGGAGCATGGAATAGAAGTCCTAATCAAGACTACTAGTCTTTGATCATGAATCTTTTAATTTTTCACTCTAGTTTTTTTGAACTACAGTAAGATGCATGAGGAAATGCATCCAAATCGGCATGGGGGGATGTTGGTGCCTCGTTTTGTCCCCAATTCCACCATATAATGCTCCCATTTTTCCCTCTCTTTTTTCCAAAAATACTCTTTTTCCTACCTATCCATCATTGTTATTGTCATGAAGCTCATTAAATCTTTACCCAAGGTAAATGCATTACATTAGTGTCTTTTTACTAGTTTTTGATTTAATTTAAATACCTAATGGGTTAACTAACTATTATAGGCTAGATGTGAATGATACAACAACATGATCAAAATGGAAAGTGGACTTTTCAACAAGCCTGCCTTCTCGTTTCTATGTTCAACTACATGGTTCCTAATCCGTACAAAACTACAACAAGACCTGCTCAACTTCTTCTATGGCTTCTACGCTTCTAGAGGTCGAATTTAACGATGAGGATCTTGACTATGCCACCCTGGAGGATGGAGGTGCTCCATATGATCGTTGTAATGGTACTATGCTAAGGATGGCATTCATTGAAACTATTATGCCAAAGTTGAAAAAATCGTTCAGGTCGTGCAGGTCTTTCCAACTGTTATGTATTGATTATGGTTATTTTAAGATTTCCTTGCTGCCTATAAAGGCCTGAGTTTGTAATAAACTAGTCGAGTTTTGAATTATGTATGCCAGAATTGAGTTACCAAACTGTTGTTCATAATTTTCGCTATAATTGAAGACTGAGTTTCAATCAAGCATGCCTATGGTTTTATCCATTCGTTCAAGTTTTCAGCTTGATTGTGAGTTTCTAATTCGCATGTATTAGAATACTTCTGGTACTATAATCTCTTTAGGCTTACCCAAGTGTGTTTGGGCCCACCATCATCTAGGTATTTAAATTATGTGTCAATTTTTTATGTTTGATTTCATTCAATAGATTCAGTTTCTTTGCGTAGTTGTGTGGTATATGTTGTCTAATTCTCAGAGTGCTTATAATCGTTCCGAGTTTGCATCCAATGGTTAATAATGAAGGTAAAGAGTGATGAATGGTTGTGGATGAATTGTCTAACCTCGTATGATGTGTTTGGACCCTCTGTGCAGAGCTATACTCTGCCTCTCGGAAGAGAACAAAGTCTGTTTTATTTCTGAGTTTGAAACAATTACACACATTAACTTATTGTGAAAATCACGAAGTCAATCATCCTTTGATGCATCGAATTGATCAGACTGTGTTGTAGTTCAATTTTACAGATAGTTGGACTGCGTGATAGTTTATTTCATATTGCAAGTTTTGAATGCCTATAGATTCTCAATTTCATACATGCATTTACATTAGGAATGATTGTTGTGTGATCACATTCTTTTACAGTGTGCACAAATGAATTTCAAATGTAGTAATTATAGATTGGTAATGTTTTTCTAATAGTGTTTCAGTTAGATATTTCATGGTTGTTTCGACACTAATAGTCAATTTTAAATAGGTCTCATAATTCCTTCTAGAGTAGTGGAGTTATTCAAGGGTTGGTCTCATTAAGTAGAAGCAGTTTAACTTGAAAAGTATTGGGTGATTAGCTAGTTTTTATGAATTGTTTTAGGATAGAATTCAATAATGAAATGATTAGATCCTTGATTTATCATTGTTTGAATGTATAATTCACATTCAGTTTTTGCATTATGTTCAAGGATTGAGCTATGTTATTTTTTCTAGGTGAATTAGTCTAGTCAAGTGCTAGAAATAGTTTGATTTCCTTTAGAATAGGGTTAATTTAATTAGATAGCAGTTAGTAATTAAGCTTAGAAAATAAGCATATATTTGATTTAAGTACAGTTATTCGAATTTCATAAAATCATTTTCCCTTTCCAGCACAAAAGTTTAAATTTTGATAACTTGGCAATATATTAGGTCTGTTAACTCATAATTGTTTTGTCACTTCTTAAGTAGAGTTATTTCGTAGTTCAAATACTATTGTAGCTTAAGTGAGTACTATTTTTTATTTCTCTCTGAATAAGTGTGATAAGTAGAATTTTATAGTTGTTTTTTATTTGATTATTGATTCTTCCTATGAAATATTGTTTGCTAATTTAAAATAAGGAGACTGGATTGCAGAAATATTAGGAAGCAGAACAGTTTGTCTTGATAAAAGTCTAGGTAGATTACTCTCTTTTTAACATTCTTTGTTTGTAATTTAAATAGGCCTTAGATGACAAAAATTGTCATCATTCTATACTAAGCGATCATTATTAAGGAAACCTATACACTAACACAAACTGAAACAAAAGTGTAGTACAACTCGTGTTTGAGATTTTTGGTTGACAATTAAATAATAGGAGCTTTAATTCGTATATTAAAACTCACAAAATTTCCCCTCCTCCTTATTATCCATATGAAATACCTAGCGCTTCAGCCCCTCTAGCATCACATCCCCCCATGCCGACTCCACCTCTATCGTAGCAACAACCTCCTCCTCAAGCTCAAGTGTATGCTCAGCAAACCATAAAGAATCCCCCCAACCCCAAGAAAATGAACAAGGGGAAAGGTAACCAGAACCAACAATCTCAAGGTAATCAGATAACTAGTATCCACCACCTAATGTAGCTCAGGGAAACTATCCTAATCTCACAACCCAACAATAGGGCGGAAAGAAAAATAAAAACAAGGCTCTTCATACGAACACACCTTGTGCTTGTTGCGGTGTATATGGCCATTATACTCATGATTTTCCCCTATTACCTTAGGTGTGCAAAGCATGGGAAGCTCAAACAATTACTTCTATAGGACAATATCCTATCGCTCCACCTCCTCTTCCTCATGTTTCATCTCAACCGGTTGTGCTTACCAATCCTTTCCCTCATCAAGGGTATTTAGCTTCCCAACCTACATAATGGCATGTAACTATGCAACCTCCGCCATCTGGTCACAACGACTATCAGATTCTTATGATGAATTCCGATGAGGTCAACACTGAAAAATTCAACCTTCAGACTTGATCACACCAATATTACAAGCCACCTACTAAGTCTGTGACTGGGTCCCAACCTTAATTTTCCACCAAGCCTTTGTCGTCATCAAATGGTACCTTTCATATCCCTCGGCCTAAGGTATAGGTTATCCCCAAGATCCCCAAAGGTCCATTACATTGAAACGGTTCTTCTACTAAAGCTTCACATACCTATAGCATAGTAGATGACTTGGCACGGTCTCATGTTGCCATGTAAATGCTAGAATTCCTCCAGATGTGCCCATCCTAATAGAAATATATACTCTCTACTTTAGGTGTTGTGGATCCTTCTGATAATCATATGATTGTCTTTGACATTGATAAATCAGAACATCACCCCCTTCCTTCATATGTTGCATTTCAAATACTAGTCTCCATAAGAAACACCACTATTCAGCGGTGTATCATAGATGAAGGCACCTCCACCTGTGTGATGGCTGATAATGTTTGGAAGAAACTTGGTTCACCTAACCTGTCCCCATCCACCATCACTCTTTGTACCTTGGATGGTCATCCATCACAGCCCCTTGTCTTATATCACAATTGTCCTATCACTATTTTTGGCAAGACTGTCTCTATTGACATCGATATTATTGATGCCCGATCAGATTATAACATTATTTTGGGTTGTAGTTACACTTATGCCATGTAAAATGTCGTATATTTAGTTTTCGGTAAGATGTTATTTCCTCATAACGGAAATATCGTCATGATCGATCAACTGACATACTATGATCCTAAGTCTTAGAATTCACCTCAGTATACTATATCATCGATCACTGGAAATAATATTGTCGCGTCCATCACCAATGGGTCTCCTAGAGTCTACAAATATTCTTCTTTGCTTGGTGTTTATTATGGTCCACCACCTACCCATTTTGATCCTAGCTTGTCTAGTGTTTGCATGTTGCAAGTGTCACAGCCTGCTCACAAGCAGTTCAGTACTCACATCCAAAAACTAGCACCTCTGCAACCTGCTTTTCCCAATTCAACCTAGCCTTTAGGTATATTTCCTCAAGGGTCACTTCCTTTTGCTGGTGTCTCTCCTAGTCCTTTCCAACCTAGAACCGTTCCTCCAAGTCTTAACAATCCAAGAAAAGTTACTCCAGGTCATTATCATTTTGGTAAGATACATTTCTTATTCTATCCACCTGGAATTTTTTTTGTCCCTGCCATGGCTATGATGATTATTCCTAACATCACCTTGGTTGTCCCAGTCTGGTACATTAATCCTCTCGCAAACACTCCCCCTAGTCAACTTAAACTTTACACTACTTTGACCTTGGTTCAACCTATTTTTCCTACCCCTTCCTTTGTTTTAGTTCCACAACAACCTCAACATTAACATACTCTTGTTATGAAAGCATTTGGCGAGAGGGGAAAAGCCCAGAAAAAGGGACCCAAAGAAAAGGCACCCCAAGAAACTCTAGTTCCTCCTAAGCCTCCAAATCCTAACCCTCTGGGTGCTTCATGTGATGTTTTTGGGCATGCCACCAATAATTTTCCTGAACTCCCTCATCTTAAAAATGTGGTCGTTGATACCTTTCTTGACTCCAACATTCCTGAGGTCCATGTCACCTTACCCAAGTTAGCTAACAAGAAAATATCATTACACGCAAATCACCCTTGTGTTTTATGTGATAATTATGGTAATTATTCTCACCATTGTCCTTGTATTGAATATTTTCGCGAACCCATTAGGCTCTTTGTGAATTAGAGGCCACTCATAGTGAATCCACCTCTTCTCTCCCTGCAGATTTTGGTCTCATTATCATGCCTTAACAGGAGGTATCTCAACCACCCATTGTGATCCATCCTCCCGATGTTGAGATGAAGAATAATACGGCCATTATTCTATACCTATCATCATCCATGGGATCGATGTATTGGGACTCTCTTGCAGTTTCCTATTGTGATTCTATAGAAACTTCTTCGTCAAGTACCCTAGTTTAAACATCAGTAGATGTTCCATCTACTAGTAATTCATCCCCTCCTATTGAAAATGTGCATGTGAACCTTGTCTCTAATGATGATGCTTCAGGGATCTCCTCCACATCATGTGGTCTCTCCTCCTTTTGTCCTCCCATATTTCATTTAGATGAAGACATCATGGAAGCCATGACCACCCCTAGTTATCCTTGGGATGATATGCCCCATCGTTTGTATTTCCTTTCATAGCAAACCCATGATCAATATGTTTTGGATTCCACAATTATCCTTACCTATTTGAAAACCCAAAAATTCTCCTCCTGTCTTCCTCATGATGATCAACGATGTATTCGACATCAAGCCCCTCAGTATCTCCTCATCAGTGACGATATGCATTTTCATGGTGTTGACATTGTCCTTCATCATTGTCTCACATATTCCTTGTCTTCTCGCGTCTTTCTAATGGATCCATCATCCACACCTCATATCAGTTATTTCGATGGTGCGAGTCGCTTCTCCACGAATCTAGACTTTGCAACTTAGGTCGTTTTGACGCCTCTGCATTCGTTAGTTCACTCCAACGACATATGCATTGGATAGTACACAAATAACTAGGTTGAACATGATGTTGTGATAGGTTTGTTAGCTGATTCCATTGATCGTCGCATCCTACACCTTCATGTTTAGCTTGATTCCTTATTACTTTCCATGAAATTGAATGGTGTTTATCATGTGCTTAATCCTATACTATTTAGAAATTATCTACGAGTTAAGATTTTGGCACGTGAATTTGAATTCATTATATTCAGTCATGTTCCTAGAGCCCAAAATCACTATGTAGATACCATTGAGAATAGCATTCTATATTGGAATTTATCACATGAATATACAAGAATTAAATGATAACATAAACAAATGGTGAACCAAAATCATCACAAAAATATGCATAACCATATTATGTATCCTCATATCCAACATATAAGTGTTTTGAGTCCACTACTCTAAATACATCTGACATGCCAATAACATGTTACCATACAAAAAGGGGACCTACATGCCCCCATCCATATTCATTATCATATGGAGGATCATGATCCAATGCCTCCATATCGCCTACCCATAAGTCTCGAACTACCTAACCATTCATAGCTATGCCCACTTGATACCTCACCACTTCGAGGAAAGACCAGTGCATTCATACATATACTGATGTTGTAACTCATGCCATCTTCGCTCTGTCACCCTAGTTAGTAGAACGTTGAACCTACGGTGGAGGTCCTCTAGTAGAGCATCATTATCTAATCTTTGTCATGATGTCGAACCACCATGATCTGCAGCACTAGGTGCTTCAAGTCATCCTTCATATCCTACCAGTTTCATTGGTGTTATATCTGCATACCATAATTTTCTAAATTAGTACCACATATATGCATTTTTCTAAAATTTACATGCAACCAAAAATATAGAAATTGTCACTTACCATTTGGACCCCATGCTCGTCCTAGTGGTAGTGGTAAGTCAGGATCCCCTTGATAGTTCTTTCTACTATACGAATAGTCATCTTTGTACAATGGAATTTGTTCCCAATGTGTAAAGAGCTCAGGTCGAAACACTCGTCCAACTCCCCCTCCCCCACCTTGTCACATTAGCTACCCCCAGCGACGCATCCTGGGCTCTTGTGGGCCCCCATCACGAATTTGTACATGTGGTCGGATGGTCGAGATCTTCTCAAAGAAGAATTAGCACACAACTATCCAAAAGGAAAATTTATCATTGGCCTATCACCTACATAGTGTCAATTGTCATTTCAATGATGACAACATCATTTGAGCCCACCCATAGTAGTTCCCTTCCAGTACAATATCCAGAAGCATCATTTTCCCCTGTAATATTCCCTTTTTTGGTGTCACCTATGACAGGGCTAGGATGGACTTCCAGAGTTAGGAGAAGATGGGTCATAGGTACATGTTGGTGTCATCAGTGAGGCCAGGGGCTTTTTGGAGGATTTTTGAGGAGTTTCTATGTGGTCAAGTGGCATCCGCTTGATATATTCCATTATTCAAGCAGTTTGGCTTTTGTTCCGGTGCATTCCGACAAATTTGGAAATTTGAGTTATTTATGGGCTTAACCCAGCTAATTACGCTCACGGTGGTATTCTGGGAGGAATACATGACAGAACACCTTAGTGTAATAGCTCATTAGAACCGGGACAAGGATACCTCCATGATGGGATAGTTGGACATGAGTTTCAGTGACTGGAGGAGACGTGGTAGCCGATTTACTCTGTTCTGCATTAAAAATGAATATTTTAATAAGAGGGAAAAGTGCTCCATGAATAAAATAATAATAAAATAATGTTCTAGAAGGCTCCAAGAGATCTATAAAAGAAAGAGAGGAGGCCATTGAGGTATATATTTGGATCTTATCATTTTATTGTATGAGAGGTGTGAGACGTGGTTCTCTACTTCAGTCGTAGCCCCAGGACGGAAACCCTCGGGTGATTTGTGAGTGTTGGACGAAAACCCAACTCTCTTGAGGAGACTTCACTCAAAATTTTCACAGAGCTTCAGAGATATTGGAGTGAGGATTATTCAGATCTTCAACAGGTGCTTCAATGGATTTAGCGGTATCTGTTGCTGGAGGGAGAGTACAACAGTTCAGTTTTGGAGGCCATCACAATGTAGTAGTGCAATATATTATATTGTTGGCCAGCTCTCTATCTCCGCTCTTTTTGGGTCATATATATATGTAACCCCAGTTATTATTTATAATAAAAGCAGAGATTCTTCCTGTTCTATGTGGTATTGTATTGCAGTGTTTTATGTGTTTTTATTTTACATGGCAATGTTCTGTTAAAAATGCATGTTGATTTTATGGCATCATTCAAGGTTTAGATTAATTTATGAAAAATTAGGAAAATATCCCATTTGGGGATATTACAGTGGTATCAGAGCCAAGGTCTTGAGGTCGAGACTTGCGGAGCGTAGTGGGCTGTAATGTCCCGTGTGCGGGTAGGGCCTGCAACCACGTGTCCGAGTCTGCGTAATGAGGGGTGCTGCGCAAGGGCCCCCACCCTCATATGCTACGGTGGGCCTTAAGACCCCACCCTTAACACCCTAGGATGCCACCCTCACTAACAGTCCGAGCTTGAGCTTTTGGTGTAGTGTTTGGGCCTTTGTGGTATCATTGCTTCAATCTTGGATCAGCCTATTGGTTTCTAGTTTTTAGTTGTAGCTATTTTGGTTAGAAGGGCCTACATAGTCATTGGAGGAGGCTCATTTGTGAGAGCTGCATTGGTGGGATTTTAGAGCTGGGGTGTTGGGAAATTGATAGGAGAGCCATATGAGGAGGTTTTCTGGGATTTTGGAGAGCAATGATTGACAGTAGCAACTGTAGTGCCAGAAAACGAAATTGGAAGAGGGCCAAACTACAAAGGGTCAGATTTTGAAGGTTGGAATTACAAGAATCCCTTTCTGGGTTTTTCCGAGTTTTGGGCAAGGATCACATTCCCAAATTACTAGAATTTTCTAAGAATTTTTCATTGGGTAAATCAAAATCCGAAGTCAGGAAGCAGTGTAGTCTTGGAGCAACAGTGCAGTTTCTGGAGGAGCTTGCTATTGGAGCGGTTGGATTTGCTTGCACTCATCACCTGGTGATTGTAGCTTGCCTTGTGCTTGTAGCTTGTAGCTTTCCTTGTGCAAGTCTAGCTAAACCACCATTACTTCCATATATTTCATTGAAACAATGAAGTTTTTAAAACAACTCATAAATCAACATAGCAGTGCCTCAGTGGGTTGTGATCTAAACTAAAGAACAAAAATATTAAACAATGCAGAAGTTATTTCCTCAAAACAAAACAACAGACCCTTCTCCAAGGAGGTACATAATTTTCTCCAACAAAGGCACCCGAGGAATTTACAAAAGGAGAGAGAAGTAAGAAATTGGATTTATGTACTTGGGATGGACTTAAAGAGTGGAAGATCAGAAAATTACTTTCCCACGTTAGAGAAACTGGAATCTTACCTTTCAAAGGTAGAGCAACCTGATTGGAGTTTAAATTGGGCTTTGGATCCATCTATGCTTGCATTGGTACAAGCTAGATTCTTGGAACATCCAAGTGAGAGATTCAAGCTTATAGCTGCCTCTTGTTTCAGTGATATTTTGAGGATAACGACACCCTTCCCTCCCTACAATGATGATATTATGAAAATAATTTTCAAACTGATAGTAGGAACCTTTCGAGATTTGGACAACTATGCAGGCTCTACATTTTGGAGGAAGCCTAAGGTTTTAGAAATCATGGCCATGACCCAGACTCATGAGATCATGTTTGACTTTGAGTGTGATGGCTTGATTCTGCAGATGTTCCAATGCTTCTTCAATATTACGAGACATCATTCTGACATAGTCATAACACACATGCAGTCCATCTTGTCATCATGTATGGGAGTCCGTGAGGCCATTTTCTGGGGGTTGCAAACTAGGTTGCTGAGCAATTGGAGGAGAGAGCAGTTGGTATCACCTGCTGCTTATGAACTAGCCCAAGGGTTGGTTGAGCAGAACATTGAGCTTTTCAGGAGACATTTGACCAGGGAGGAGCTATTCCAGTTTGGTGGATCATGCCGCGGAAATGAACTGAGGAGGAGGGGACTTTGCTTCATTTGCAAAGAACCTTGGGGGCCTGATCACTCATGTTTGAGAGATGTAGATGGTACAGCAAAGGCAGAATAGAAGGGAATTCCTTCTATATGTTAGGATGAGGACTCTTCTTTAGGGGAGTCCATGGGATCAAATGCGGATGCTTCTGGGGAGCGAGAGTAGTCATGCAGAGATTATGACAGTAGGCCAGAGCTATATTCCAGTGTGCAGGGTGAGCAGTCAGGGGACTCTACGAGAGATACTTTGAGTGATGAGTCACTTGTAATGATTCAGCCAGAGCAACATATGATGGGGGCTCACATTGAGTCTATGATGGATATGTAGCTAACCTTGGGGTCAGCCATTGAGGAGGAGCAGTCAGATGCACAAACATCAAGTACGGTGACAACAATTGCAAATCCATATCCTTTGGAGATGTTGGAAGTTGATGGGATAGTTCTGCAAGAGGCTAGTAGACAGCAGGAGCATTACATTCCCGATCAGGAGAGGGATGAGCTATTGGAGATAGTGGAGCATCCATCATTGGGCTGACACATTGATGAGGTACAGATAGATGCACATGCAGTCAGCAGAGTTGCAGTACTTCCAGGGAGTAGCACTCTCCAGAAGTACATCGATGGGCTTGCGGCATATCTTGCCCACTTTGGACCATTATAGAGAGAGGGGCTTTCTTCTACAGATAACTTTCGTTGGTAGATAGGACAGAGTAGCGTGAGTTAATTACGAGTTGGCGACAACACTCCAGGCGTGTTCCGTATGTAGTTGTTGCTACATTGGATTCTTCTTCCAGGATGGATTGGTAGGAGATAATGAGTTGGTACCCTCTTGATGGTACAATATTCTTTGTAGAATGCACAGTGGAGCACAGGCCCTTAGACATGACATATGATACAGATTCCAGTTGGCAATGGGGCACAGATTGACATTTCTTTAGCATCCCATCCCGGTTTCAGGAGAGCAGGATCAACATTGGATTTAGTCAGGGGTTGGATTGGAGAGAGGTGATGAGTTGGTACAAAGTTTGTGAGGCATCTTACATCATCATAGATATAGCATGGTAGGAGACGTGGTCTTCACATCTTAGAGCATCAGTTATAGCCAGAGGCAGTGCGCAGTCTGAGCCGTGGGACTTGGGTGCTGATTGGCCATCGTGGCGTGGGGATCCGAGAGGATTGTTTATTGATTGGTATAGTGAGAGATCAATCTGCGATCCCGGCATTGAGGGGTCTATTCCGAGTGGTTTGACACAGGTGCATAGCAGCACCCAGAGGTTTGTATGGGATCCGGGCAGCAGATATCAGTTGCAGCGGGCCAACAGAGTGGCTCACATATTTTGATTGCTTGAGCGTAAGCAATATTGGGGCGGAAGGTCTGTAATATTCCCTTTTTTTGGTGTCACCTATGACAGGGCTAGGATGGACTTCCAGATTTAGGAGCAAACTAGTCACAGGTACAGGTTGGTGTCATCAGCGGGGCCAAAGGATTTTTGGAGGAGTTTTGAGGAGTTTCTATGTGGTCGAGTGGAATTCGCTTGATATATTCCATCATCCGAGCAGTTTGGCTTTCGTTCCGGTGCATTCCGAAAACTTTCAGAAATTTGAGTTATTTATGGGCTTAACTCAGCTAATTACGCTCACGGTGGAATTCTGGGAGGAATACATGACAGAACACCTTAGTGTAATATCTCATTGAAACCGGGACGAGGATACCTCCATGATGGGACAATTGGACATGAGTTTCAGTGACTGGAGGAGACGTGGTAGCCGATTTACTCTTTTCTGCATTAAAATGGAATATTTTAATAAGAGGGAATAGTGCTCCATGAATAAAATAATAATAAAATAATGCTCTAGAAGGCTCCAAGAGATCTATAAAATAAAGGGAGGAGGAAATTGAGGGATATATTTGGATCATATCATTTTATTTTATGAGAGGTGTGAGATGTGGTTCTCTACTTCAGCCGTAGCCCTAGGACGGAAACCCTAGGGTGATTTGTGAGTGCTGGACGAAAACCCAACTCTCTTGAGGAGACTTCACTCAAAATTTTCGCAGAGCTTCAAATATATTGGAGTGAGGATTATTCAGATATTCAAAAAATGCTTCAACAGATTCAATGGTAGTTGTTGCCAGAGGGAGAGTGCAATAGTTCAGTTTTGGAAGCCATCGCAATGTAGCAGTGCAGCAGATTATATTGTTGGCCAGTTCTCCATCTCAGCTCTTTTTGGGTCAGATCTATATGTAACCCCGGTTATTATTTATAATAAAAGTTGAGATTCTTCCTGTCCTATGTGGTATTGGATTGCAGTGTTTTATGTGTTTTTATTTTACATCACAATCTTCTATTAAAAATGCATGTTGATTTTATGGCATAATTCGGGGTTTAGATTAATTTATGCAAATTAGGAAAATATCCCATTTGGGGATATTACATCCCCCTAGCGATGTGATGAAATGCATGACTACACAAGATCTACACCACCGGTGCGGGTGTAGCTCGTGTCTCCAACCTCTCTAAGTCACTGATCTAAATGGTCATACCTTATTCACAAGCACCAGGTCTACAATGATGATCCACAAACCTTCATATATGCCTCCCACGAGTCAATACTGGATGTATCTCCCCTACCATCCCAAAGGGGGGTAGTCCTATCAAAAAATATATGTCATGAATCGTGAGCTCGATCCTATGCCCCTATACCAAAAAATCCTTTTGATCTGGGTCTTAGTAGCTCACAATCCTCGACAGAAAGGGCTCACCATCCATCATCAATGGATTCTCTAAGAAATTCAAAACCCCATACCGAGCCAAAAGACCTTTAATTGCTGGATTCCCCTGAATCTCAGCATGAAGAGTCTCCAAATCTCTTCCTCACCATACAACCTTTAGCTCTTCCATCCCTACAAAATACCATTATGTTTTGTTAGTTCATAGTCAAAGGAATGAATTTCTGGTTCTTATCTTCAACTCACCACTGACCACCAGTCTTGATTTTCCTCCCAGCCTAGGACATTGTTATTTCCCTCAAAATTGCACTATATGCACTTATAAGCCCAGTTTATATGTTCTATAATGGATAACAGGCCCCAAAAGTGTGTTGTGACTATGGGGATAAGCATGGGTCCCCCATAGTGAACTAAAGCCCTAATCTTAAAGTCTAATCCACCAAAAATGACAAGGTTAGTCCACCTACCTCCAACTCGCAGATCCTGATTTCAAAGGTTGGTTTTCTGCTATGATCTCCAAAAGATTTAGGGCCCTCTCCTACTCTCCAAATTCTCCAAGGACACTATGCAAATGATTTGGATTTGGGGGAAAGAAGCCCTTTTATAGGAAAAACCCTAGTTTTTCTGTCACCCGTTGTGACCAAACCGTAGATCAATTTGAAGAACTGTCTGCATCGTTGGAAATATCTCACTGCAGTTTATAATGAGTCTCCCTTTTTTTTGGTAATTTGAAACTTCACCCAGAAGCCATTTATTCCACGAGGTTTCACCTTAATTCCAATTAAAACCGAATCTCTTCCTATGAGCCAACTATACTTTGGTACCACTGTACCTTTGCAGTAGGTGACTCATGTGTCAATTTTCATCATGAATAACCATTATTTACTCATGTTTTTATAGTCCCCCCTAAGCCTCTCTCGTGTGGCAGCATCATTGAGTCACCCTCATTCAGAGCATCTGATATGAGTCACCCTTTCATTCATGGAGTCTGTTCTAAGTCCCATTGAGTCTTGTTACAATATTACATCCATCTTTGAATCATATTCCTTCAATTTTTCTCATTTTGGCCTCTAGTTATATTGTATCATATCTAAAAACCCTTCGTCTGAGTAATTTACCATCCCCTCTAGAATTGAGTCAGTCGTTTCCAGGTCAAGCATGCATATTATGCTCTGATAAGGGAATTCACCAGTTTGCCTCTCATCTTGTTTCCTTCCATCATCATCCCTGGTGTCATTCCATCAGTCAATTTACACTGATCCCTCTTGCCTTTGTTGTGGATTACTCATTGCCTCACCTCAGGTGGGCCCTCTTCTGTCTACTTTAGCACATTTATTCCAAAAGTATGTTCTAGAGGGTGGTGTACCTTGGTTCCAACTTTCATCCTTGTCTGTAATGTTCCAAAATTTTCATGAAGTTAATTGGAACATTAATTTTGTTTTTATTTTAATAAAAAGAATAAAATGGGTAAGGGAGCCCATGAAAAGGCCTAATAAACACTCCTAGTATGCAAAGGTCACTTAAGTGGCTTTATTTGGCATCTCCTAGTGTGAAAAGGGGGAAAATGCAAGGAGACTAGGTCAAGTTGACCAAGTCAACAGCGTTGCATGGAGGGAGTGAGTCACCAAGTGGGACAGTGCAGTTTTGATAGGAGGGATATCATTGGATGAGAGAAACCCTAGTGGGTGGGGTCCATGGCAAGGAAGCCTCCTCTTGGCATAAAAGGGGGAAGGAGAGCCATTTCTCATTATGTTTGAGATTTCGATTTTGATCTGCTCTCTCCAGTTGTTCAACTGGGATAGTTGTGCTGCTTAGCACAAGGGAGATTTCTATTTATAATTTCCCTCTCCTTCATTGGGAAGCTTTGGAGGACCTGTTCTTCATTCTCCTCATATCCAGGCTTGAGGCCAAGGTGACCATCTTCGGCTACAGTGTTTTCCAACTGGGCAGAAACGTTGAGTTGCTGGGGGTTGCAGTGAGGATTCATTACCACCCACTTCTAGAGCTAGTTTTGCAGAGGAGGAGCTCATTCTTTCTCTGGGAGATCAGTGAGGAAGATCCCAGAGCTTCATTTCATATTTTGGCATTGGGCCATATGTTTCATCTCATTCCCAGCACAGTCTCTTCCCCATATTGCGTTATTTTCAGAGGGCACTTGCAGGAGGGGTTCACACTGTGGATTGGAGGGTGTATTCTTTAGTGAAGGGAGAAGCCTTTCACTTTGGAGATCATTGGAGGAGGTTTTCTTCATCTTTTGCAACATTTATATCCTTCTCCATTTTTTTATTATTATTGAGTTGCAGCTGCTACACTGCACTCCGGCAATTTGCCAATTTGTACATTTTGGCCAATCCCTTGAAGGATTGTTGTAGTATTGTTTTCCGGGGTTG
Organism: Pinus albicaulis; assembly: GCA_034641835.2. Classification (NCBI taxonomy): domain Eukaryota; kingdom Viridiplantae; phylum Streptophyta; class Pinopsida; order Pinales; family Pinaceae; genus Pinus; species Pinus albicaulis. The sequence goes on from CM076576.1 coordinate 923,127,804, forward strand.
AGATCTTGCTCCCCCACTTTATTTGAGCTTGATATTGCTATATCATTGTGTCTATATCAGTTTTTAGTCATTTCTCATTATGTACTACACATTCATAGCTTGTTGTTGGGGTGTGTAGCTGTGCCTTTTCACTTCTGCATGTACATCTATCTTGGGCCTGATCTGGCCTATCTTGAGAGGTCTTTCCTCAAGTTCTTGTATATATATTTTTAGCTGCACATAATATAATGGATATTCTCTCTTCTTGCACCATATGTATTTATGTTTCACTGCTGCTACTTGTTGGAGTTCATATATTGCTGTAGATCTCCATTTTGAGCATTGTTTGAGATACCTAGGAGTGGAGGATCTGAATAACCCACCTAGGATTATTTATTTGAGCTAATATTATAGAAGCATAATGTATGAAGGGTAAAAAAATGGATCCAAGTCCTGGTTCAGCTTATTTTTGCATTGGCTTCCTTATACAGCGTCCTTCTGGACCCTATTATAGCAAATCCTAAAAAATGGATATTACAGTGGTATCAGAGCTTCGAACTTGGCTTAGCCTGTGAATTTCGAATCAAAGAGATATGAGAGGTCAAGAAGATGCAGAGGATGATATTTCTCTCATCAATTTTTAGATCCAGAAAAGACCTCTCCAAGGAGGTTGAGAAGACTGAAAAAGGAGAAGAGGAAGGACCATGCACTTCCTACTCTCACCAAGGAGGATAAATGGAGCATGAAAAACACTTGGAATTAGAGATTCTAAGTGAGTATCTTGCTGAGTACCGAGAAAACCCTAGAGCCTTCCAAGAGACTCTATCTTTTACACAGTGTATTCAGCAGAAAGAAGAGAGAAGACCCCATAGCTATGGGATGATGAGAGGCAATAGATTTCTATTGTCCACATTCAATGGGTCACTCACATGTGCAGCAGAGGTTTGGGTGAAGAAGCTAGAGGCTTTCTTCCTGCTACATCTTGTAGTAGATAGAGAGGCTGTAGAAGTTGTAGTGCTGCACCTTAAGGGTGAAGCAACGACTTGGTGGTTCAGCCATGGGATTCATGCAAGGTTTTCTACTCTTGCTGATTTTTCTCAAAGATTGATCAGTAGATTTGGTCAAAATAGGGAGGAGCCCTCACCACCAGTTGAAGAGGCACATACCAGTGCTGTCATAGTGATGGAGAAGCAACCTTCATCTCCGGTATTTGAGGCAGCCAACACTATTGAGGGAGAAACTCTTGCAGCAACACAAGGTTCTTCCAAATCTCTCCAAAGTATGCCTAAGTTTTTATTTCTCATGGAGGATTGTATATCATTGCATGCTGATTTTCTAGAGCAGGAAATTTCCCTGCGTTGTGCCATCATCTGTATACATCATTGATATTTTTTGTACCACCATTGGGGTTTGGGTTTAGAAATTTTTTCATGAAGGAGATTGCATTTCAATGTCCCATGGAATTCAAAGGTAAAAATCTGTTTTGGGAAGAGGGTAGCCCTTGTTGGGGGGATACCAAGAGGCAGAATGATGGGAGGCATCCACAAGGAGTTGAGTGGATGTGGATGGGAGGCAATAGGATGGTGAACCTCTTGCAATTTTATGACATAGGGCAGCAAGAGGAAATGTTGCGTTGGCTACTCTTGAAAGAGTTTGGCCAGCATAGGACCTATCCTTTTTCATGGGGTATGGAGAGGGAGGTGGACTAGCAGGATACTTACACCATGGGGCAGAAAGGAGCATGGGTGAATTATGATGACATGGCATTCTTCTTACCAATAATTATGCCACCTTCACATAATTTTTATGGTGGGAGTATGGAGGAGCAGCAAGCATTCTCATTGCTCAGATTATATTCAGATGTTGCAGGAGCAGAAGGAGGCAACTGCAAAGGGATTGCTCCTTGGCCTTAGGTGCCCAAGCAGTACCTGATTCATGGGAGGGACTCTATATGTGCAGCAACATGATTATTAGAGTCTTTGAAAAAATCTATGTCAAATATTTGAGCTTTCAGATGACAGTGGCCCCACTCCACAGGCCAGCAGCGATGTCACTTAGGAGCTTGGATTACTTGCTGAAGTGTTCCCAAGACCACTTCAGAAGTGATGTACCATGGAGGCATGTAGATGATGAGCATGAGGAAGTAATGGATGGGAGAACCCATTGCTACATATTGACCTTCTTGGCTTGGGTTCACAAGCACAAGAAAAGAGATCTACATGTAGTTTTTGTGGGCTCTCTTTTCATGCATTCTTATGCATACTATTTACTGATGGAGGAGTCCACTTGGGAGGGAATCCTAATGGATGTATATCAGCATATGGTTAGATGCATAGCCCGAGAGATGATGATATGATTGGCACAGCCACTTCCCTACTATGTTGAAGTAAGGGAGAATTTTCATTTGAGCCATTTCAGCTCAAAGATCGAAGTACATGATGAGGGGGGTAACTATTTGCTTTATGTTTTGCACTCTCTTATCTTTTTGAGTAGCATATCATATCAAGGAGGATCTTTCCTTCTTTCACATTATGCTTTTTTGTACTTATGGTTAAGTGCAGCAATTATGATGGCCATTTTATTGGTGGATTGTGGGGAAATGCCACAGGATTTTTGGTGTGCACCATTGGCACCAAGTTATGTTTTCATGATCACATCTTGCAGGATGAATGTGGCAGCAAACAAGTGGCTGAAAGGACACTTGTTGCACTATGTATTGAGGTAGGCCAATGATGCTCTGCATTGGTTCCATGTGTGGAGCTATGTTTCACCTCCTTTCTCTCACAGATTTATGCTTCCATATTCTGCTATTAGAACATGGGACATGGGAAGCACCATTGGAGAAGTGGCACAAGAGTTGATGATGCCCATAGGGAGTGTGGTTCTTCATACCTCTCACGCTGCATATTTCAGAAAATCAAGTGGGCCAACCTTGATTTCCATGTTACACCTCTTACCTTCAAATGAAAGGAACCATTTGGAGAGCTTGAGCTCTTTGGGGAGACTCCCCCTGGGTGTTGGATTTGATGGGATGGTTTGGGTCTCTCTTGAGGATCATTACATTTCAACAACGTATCAGCAACAACCCCGCATGTATCATAAGGAGGGAGAGACACATTGAGAGGATGTGCCCTTTGGGGAAGAAGACCTCCATACTCTTTGCAGCACATGCTCTAAGGGGAGTATGGAAGAATATATGGTCACCATGACAAGATATTTATTTCTCCATGAGGTGAACCATATGATTTATTGGATACCATATGATGATGACTTCCAACTCATCACATATGAGATGATTTGGGCCAGCTTGATTTTCAGCATTGGAGGAGATATCCTTGGAGATATAGACTTAATCTTGCCACTTGAGGGCAACACTATTGCAGCCCAAGTTCAGCTTTCACCTCACACTTACCATAAGTGGAGAAGAGGACAGCGTGGGGTAGGCTATGAAGCTTACCATGTTCAGATTTTTAGCCCACCTATTCTACATGAACTCAAGGTGGAGGATGATTTCCAAGAGTTTCCTAGTTGGAAGGTGACTCATTTTGCATGGTTGATTGCTTGGGGGTGAAGGATCCACATGGGGAGGATGTATCCCAACAAATTTCAGACTCCATGCCTTGGGAGGACCTCTATACATCACTTTTCCACTCTCTTGAGCACCTCACTTTTTCATGATGATAGCTTGGTAGCTAATTTACATGCTAAGGAGAAGAAATGTGGGAGATTTATTAATGAGATATCATCTTATTTCTTGGAGGAGATCATCATACATGGATGCTACAGGAGAGGGAAGAAGAATCAGTCTACCCTTGCACTTGCTTGAGGATAAGAAATATTTGGTAGGGGAGGACTGTAATGTTCCAAAATTTTCATGAAGTTAATTGGAACATCAATTTTGGTTTTATTTTAATAAAAAGAATAAAATGGGTAAGGGAGCCCATGAAAAGGCTTAATAAACACTCCTAGTGTGAAAAGGGTCACTTAAGTGGCTTTATTTGGCATCTCCTAGTGTGAAAAGGGGGAAAATGCAAGGAGACTAGGTCAAGTTGACCAAGTCAACAGTGTTGCATGGAGGGAGTGAGTCACCAAGTGGGACAACGCAGTTTTGATAGGAGGGATATCATTGGATGAGAGAAACCCTAATGGGTGGGGTCCATGGCAAGGAAGCCTCCTCTTGGCATAAAAGGGGGAAGGAGATCCATTGCTCATTATGTTTGAGATTTCGATTTTGATCTGCTCTCTCCAGTTGTTCAACTGGGATAGTTGTGCTGCTTAGCACAAGGGAGATTTCTATTTAGAAGTTCCCTCTCCTTCATTAGGAAGCTTTGGAGGACCTTTTCTTCACTCTCCTCACATCCAGGCTTGAGGCCAAGGTGACCATCTTCAGCTATGGCATTTTCCAGCTGGGCAGAAACGTTGAGTTGCTAGGGGTTGGAGTGAGGATTCATTACCACCCACTTCTGGAGCTAGCTTTACAGAGGAGGAGCTCATTCTTTCTTTGGGAGATCAGTGAGGAAGATCCTGGAGCTTCATTGAAGATTTTGGCATTGGGACATATGTTTCATCTCATTCCCATCGCAGTCTCTTCCCCATATTGCATTATTTTCAGAGGGCACTTGCAGGAGAGGTTTACATTGTGGATTGGAGGGTGTAGTCTTCAGTGAAAGGAGCAGCCTTTCACTTTGGAGATCATTGGAGGAGGTTTTCTTCATCTTTTGCAGAATTTATATCCTTCTCCATTTTTGTATTGTTATTGAGTTGCAGCTGCTACACTACACTCCGTAATTTTGCCAATTTGTACATTTTGGCCAATCCCTTGAAGGATTGTTGTAGTATTGTTTTCCGGGGTTGAGATCTTTCTCCCCCACTTTATTTGAGCTTGATATTGATATATCATTATGTCTATATCAGTTTGCAGTCATTTCTCATTATGGACTGCGCAGTCATAGCTTGTTGTTGGGGTGTGTAGCTGTGCCTTTTCACTTCTGCATGTACATCTTTCTACAGTTGATGGTCCAATGATCCAACATATTGTACCAGTGCTTATTGGGTGTGTGTGAGATGTTCCAAACCTCATGAGGGGGTGTCCCTTCAAGTAGCCCTCCACATGCCAAAATTTTCGTCACTTATGATCCAGTCCAAGATGTAGTTTCGTCGATTTGATGGGTTCGGTTTCATCCACTTGCAACACCCCCTACATGCATGTATCCTTCATATGATCCATTCATATCTTTAGATCCATTTCCTATTCAGCATGGATTATTTGGCTGTGATTTTCCCTCCCCATATCATCTTGAGGGGCATTATGTCTCATGTACTCAAATTTTACTATATCTAGTCTTGGCCTATTTTTTTCTAGACGCATTATGTATATTGGGATTCATTGTATTATTTTTTGGCCCATTGATATCATCATATCATGTATCATGTACTTTATATCTTAGTACCACATTGTTTGGCTCACCATTATAATTTGTACTCGGTTATCTCGGTGGGTATGGGTATGCTTCCCCCACCTCATTTGAGATCATGTACTCCAAAATAAAAGGAGACTTATATCAGTTTAGTAGGTCTTTCCCCCTCCATTTTTTTTGTTACTTTCATTACTTCAATTGTATATCTCTCTCTCTGACTCCCCGTTGGTGTCTCGTGTAAGTGTTACAACATATTTCGGTCATACGATTTTCTCCTAACACTCACACGTTGGGGGGGGGGGGGGGGGGAATGTTATCACCAAAAAATGATCACCTAGCCATTTCTAACTAGGTGGCTCGAAACACACCATGTAAGTTTAATTTTACCATAGTAAAATCACTTTCACTATAAGAAATAATTTAGGAAACCATTTTTATTTAATTATTTTCGATTAAAATTAAATAACCCCATGAGAATAATTGAATAAATCATTATTTATTTGATTTTTTCTAAGAATAATTATTAAATTGTTATTTGATAATTATTCCTTGTCACATTTGACTAAATCACATAGGAATAATTAAATAAATCACTATTTATTTGTTATTCCTTAATTATAATTTTGGAATAATTGTTAAATAACTATTTAATAATTATTTCATTTTCACACCTTTCTTAATCTTCGCGAAATAATTAATAAATCATTTCATTTGTTAATTATTTCTAAATAAATATATTTTACCATTTTAAATATATTTTCCCTCTCCAAAAAATATAATAAAGTATTCCTAACGGTTAGATCTTGATTTGGTCAATAATATTTTATTATTTCCCAATTTCAAGGTTAATCCAATACTTTGTTATAAGTATGAGGGATTTCAATTCATTATTCACAATGATCATTATCATCATCACCATTAACATATTTTTTCATTCAATATCCTACTAGATTTCTACACATTGTATGGGTTTTTCATATATTGAGAGAGGAAGATCAATCACTGAAACATCAAGGACATCAAAGGACCCATCCCACGGAGGGGGATTTACGACCCTTTTGTAAATCTCCTTCGCCAAGTGCTATCAATAAAGGATTTATTCATGTAAACACCCTTCCATAATTTGGTTATCACATTGGATTTTTTTTTATTTTTTTTTTTCAATTTTAGATTGCATAAATGTATTTTTTTGCAGGTCTTTTTCACATTATTATTGCATATCTGAAGTATAAGCATCCAAAAATGTTCTTAGGTTCACTTGTCACTTGTGACTAAGCTAAGACCTTTTTGATACACCTGCCAAGAAATTTCATACTAACACCTTTGCTCTGACATGTGTCTTTTTCAATTTTTTTATATTTTTAAGTATCATTTTTACTTTTTCTTATGGTCACAGGTCTCGCTTCTAACTATTTTCAGTCTTGTATGTGTCGCACATTTGCACATCACTAGAGTCGGTTCTAGCGCACTCTTCTACATTAGATAGCCCTCCATATCATAATAATATGTGCAAGACACATTCCTAAAACTTAGCGCACTTTCTGATCACAATCGACCCTTGTGTCACAACTTGTATTCTAAGTGTCACAATGTGTTGTCTCAACTGTTGCACTTACAAATAAGCGTCACTTTGTTGTCGTTTAAGGGTGTGATTGATGTTCATGAGTCATGTGCATTCCATTGTATTTTATTTATGGTTTTCATGTGTGTGATACATGTTAGAGTCTTGTTCAGATGCCTTTTCCACTCATACTCCACTTTTCCGACACTTATCCATTTTGGAGCTCTTCTTGGTCCTCCTGCCTAGTGCAAGTTGTGAATACACGAACCCTAATTTTAGGCAATGAACACAACCTATTCATGAGCCTCATTGATCACATTTATTCCTCCCAAATTTTTTCACTAAGCCATATTCAAGGTCATCTCTTATGGTTTCACATTTGGTACCTTCAAATCACATTCAACAAACCCTTGTTTCTTTTACTGACTCACTCCACTAATTTTTGAGCAATTATTACTTGTATAGTGCATGGAGAATTTCCAGTGGACCTCTAAAAAATTAAACTACACCATACAAGGTATCCTCCCTCTCACAGTGCAATAAACATCTCATGGGTAAAGTGACTTACCTTTTGTTTCCTGCCTCAGTAAACTACGCAATCTCCTCTTACAATCAATCATTGTCAAGTCAAACTACACTAGAATTGTGAGTAGAGTGGATTCCTAATGAATATTCAACCATGGTTGAGCTAAAATTCAGTGGCATAGATGCCTACCCTTAAGCCCAGCATGTGGCACAACAATAGTTCTTATTCTTGCTCTCGTTGTTGATTGTGATCCCTCTTTGTGCCTAAGATTGTCTCGCATTATTCCCTCAGCAAATGGTGCAATGATAGAGCACAAAGAGGCCTCCTCTCGGTCACTTTTGAGTCAAACTACGCTCTCATTTTCTCCAACTCCCTTAAGCCTAGAACATGGCACAATATTAGTCATCAAGCCCATCACCTTTGTCCCTTGTACTTTCCTATTGCACTGGACCCTCAAGAGCTCCTCCTCATAGCACATGGTGCAGTTCTAGTGAGTAGTGGTGCTCTCCTTTGCCACTATTAAGTTAAAATATGGTATCCTCATAGATCCCTTCCTTCTTATTCCTTTCAAAGTAATATCACAAGAAACCTCTTCCATGATCAAGATATATATAGAAGAGATGATTTCAAGATTAATTTTTCCTTGTCATGAGTGATCTTCATTGGAAGGTATCCCATCTCAACCTGGCAAGGTGATGCTCAAGGAATATAGTAAGGAGAATGAAAAAGGAAGCTCTTGCAGAGAAGAATATCAAAGAAGAACCATCATGAAGACATGAAACATATTTTTTACCATGCCTGAATGAATACATTACATGATAAATAAGAAGTTCCCAATGATAATCCAAGACCCTTTGGAGGGTGGAGATGAAAAAAGAAGAAGATATTTCATGAATATGAAGTACTAATCATATATATCATCACCCAAAAGTGGGTTCTCTCCAGTAATATGAGGAACCTCGAGGGAGCCATGTGGCGATACACTTGGCCATCCCACGTGCCCGCACATGGTTTCCAGCCCAAAGTTTATTTCCCAAGAGAGTATGTATTAATTCCACCCTCTGCCACCTTCAATCCAATGACCTCTAGTTGCAGAGCATTTACAGCTCTTGAATTAGTCACCATGGTTGTTAAGCCGGCTACCGCTGCTCATTCGACCTCTATTCAGCTCTCCCTCCTGCTTTCGGTGCATGCCTTTTGTTCTTCTCATCAGCCTCTAGTTTTTTTCTCTACCCCGAATAGTATCAGCCTTCCCTCTATGTGCTCTAGTGGCGGATCCTCTCCCTTGCTTTCAAGAGTGCCCTCCTGGTCCTGCACTTCTGCCCCTGTGACAATTATGCCAAGGCGTCACCATATGAGATGCAGAAGAGCAAGAGGCCGCAGCCTCCCATCCAGACCTCCTCTAACGCATGCCTTGGGTAGAGAATTGAATATTATGTAAGCTAGGAGGACATGAGTGGGCTTGACCCTGTTAATTTTCAGCCCAGCTTTCCTTGCAACTCCCTATTCCCCCTCTAGGGTATTCTAGCATCTACACCAAGAAGCATCCGCACAAATAGACCATTACGCCAGAGTCGGCCTTCATCCCTTGCAAAATGAAGGCTTTCCCTATGCAGAGTGCCTCCAGAAGTAGCCACTGCACCAGCAACAACATAGGCTCCAGCGATGGCCATAGCTCAAATAGTGAAGTAGAAGACAAGACTTAGAAAACCAGTCATCCAGTTTCCTCCTCTAAGAAGCTTGACGCTCCTACATCGCCATGGCTTCAGGCCACAATCCACTTGCCGAACAAGGAGGACGAGGAATATTTCTATGTTCGCAGGATCGAGGAAGAAGACCCCAACTCCAGCAAGAAGAATGAATGTTCTCTCTAGTTTCTTTTGCAAGGTGATATTCTGTCTTTCTAGTTTTTTAGTAGCGTTATCTAGTTTTACCATGTTTTGGAAGACTCTGATCTCTAGATACAGCTTAATTTTTTCTACGGTGTATGTTGGTTTCCCTTTCTGGGCAGCATTTTCTATTTGATTCTAGTGGACTAGTTTCCCCAGTTGGGCCAGTCCAATTTCTGATCTCAAACACTTGATACTTCCCTCCAGAATTGGTGTGCCAAGTTCGGAGGAAGAGAACTGTAGCTTTTTTCTTTGTATGATATAATAGATATAATCTAACTTAGAAAAAAAAATCATATATATCATTAGGAAGTCAAAGAAAAAGAAACAAGAGAAGATCTTGGCATTTCCACATCATCCTGAAGTTCCATGTCATCAATTCCAAGTTATGGCTTGTACAAGTGTCATCACAATGTCATATGTTTCCATGTGTCTCACCACATCATCATGTGGAATGTAATGATTTATTTTAAGAAAATGATAAAATGTAAATGTGTGCAATTCCAAGGGTCACATGTGGAATATGAAAAGCCACATGTGTACAAAAGAGTCTAATATAAGTTCAAAGTTAATTTAGGAATCCAAGAATCTTATCGAAGTCAAAAGGGCATATTGGTAGTCTAAGAGTCATGGGGGTAGTTAAAGATTCATGGGGATATGAAAGGTCATTTCTCTTGTTATGAAAGTAACCTCATAACTCAAGAAAAGGGATTTTGGAGGCTCATACTTTGGAGAGCTAGCCTTGGCTTCTTCAGCTTGGCATAGCAGAGAATACTATTCTTTGGAGAAGCAAGAAGTGACTTAATGTTCCACTACTAGAGCTAGTGGTTCACCATTGTAATTGTGTACTTGGAAATTTCACCTAATAATTGAAGCTCATTGAGCCAGCGCACTTACATGCATGTATCATGAATGTTTTAATACTATTATTTGGATGTTTGCGGCATATGTTGGCTTTCTTATGTACTAAATAAATTGAAATATTTCGTTGGATTTGGTGGTTATCTTGTTGAATGTTTGTTTCATTTACTTTCACGAATTGTTGTTATATTTTGAACTAATTTGCAGGTTAATCAATGAATATTTACTTGCTCTCATGTGCCTCTCATAGGATAGTACTATTACTTTCCTTCTAGAGACTCACTCTTGTTTCCCTTCTCATGAAGGTCTCCTTTTACACATTTCAATTAGTGTATCACAATGTCAACTTAATTATTTTTTCAAAGGTTATGTGTATAATCTTTTATGTTATATAGTGAAACCAAGGTAGAACTTAAGTTATGGCCATTGGGCTGATACTTTGAATGGGGCTCCTTGGTGAGCCCTGGTATTGCACCAAGAGTGCCGCAACTCCCAGGGGTTTCCTTACTTTACTTTATCAACCCAAGGTTCGTAAAAACTTGGAGGTGATCGTGCTATATACACAGCAAATGCATTCAATTCATGTCATCCTCTTCTAATTTACGAAATGGTGATATTCCTTAAACTATGATAAAAATTGAAAATTAAACTACTGGAAGGAAATGACAGAAAGGAAACTACTTAATTTTCAGAAAGGAAACAACGAAAATGAAACTAATTTAGTGTGCAGAAAGGAAATGACAGAGAGAAACCAAATTAAATTACCGAAAATAAATGATAGAAAGGAAAATAATTATAAATGACACTTAACTTGGAAAAATGAATAAATGCACTCTACTTATCCTATGGTATATCTACCATGATTTTATCCATGCAGCTAAGCTATCCATGACTTAATTCTAACTGAAAAAGGGTTGATTTGCAACTTGGAGGAGAAAAGGGGCTAAAGAAGCTAATGGAGGGCTTAACATGTGAAACAAGGCTTGGAAGTGAAAAGAGGGGTTTAAAACTTATTCAAACCTTATTATAGTGCAAAAATTCTTCAGAGCGGAATAAATTGAAAAGTGTGATGGCGGAGATGTGATGGAGCAAAAGTTACGAAGTGCGAAGTGAGCTGATTTAAAAGCTGCGATGTGCGAAATGCGATATCGCAATCACAATATCTCAAAGTTGGAGGGAAATCGATAGTGTAGTCAGGATGAAGGTACGACGTGCGATATGCGATGGGAAAGAACTGTGAAATGTGAAATGCGATAAGCTAGATAATGTGGTAGTAGGACAGGTGGCAGAGCGCTTTGATCATATCACAATCGGCAGAAAGGAGCGGAAAGTGTTAAAGTTAATAAAATAAACAATGCGAAGTGTGAAATGCAATGGGGATAAACATTGTGATTTTCAATTTTCAATGTGGTAAAATTTTCAAAATGCAAAATGCAATATCGCAGTTCGCAATATCACAAAGTTTGAGGAGTAGCGAAAATGTTGTCCAGGAAAAGTTGCAAAGTGCGAAATGCATTGGGTGATGTGGAGGTGGGACCGGTGGCTGAGCGCGATTGCAATATCACAATCAGCAGATAGGAGCGGTAAGTCATAAAATAAAATGGAAAAGGTTGCGAAGTGCTTTTGTGATGGGTGACATAGCAGTGGGATCAGTGGCGGAGTGCGATCACAATATTGCAATCAGCGTTTGGAGGCAGTAAGTCCTAAGAAAAAAAGGAAAATGATTTGAAGTGTGATGTGCAATGCGGTGGATTTATCACAATTGGCGGAAAGGAGCAATAAGTCTTAAAGAAAAAGGAAAAGGTTGCAAAGTGCGATTGTGATATGGAAATTGCGGTAAGTTCGAAGGAAAGGGTGAAGGTTGTGAAATGTGATATGCGATATCGCAATATCGCAATCGGTAGATGGGAGCAATAAGTGTTAAAAGAAAAAGGAAAACGATGCGAACTGCGAACTGCGAAATGCAACGGGATAAAATCTGCGAACTACGAAATGCGATATCGAAAAGTTGGAGGGATAGTGAAAGTTTTGCTAAGGAAAAGTTTTCAAAGTGCAAAGTGTGATCGGTGATGTGGCGGTGGGACTAGTGGCGGAGCATGATCATAATATCGCAATTAGCGTTTGGAAGCAGTAAGTCTTAAGGAAAAAGGGAAAAGGTGCAAAGTGCGATTACGATACGGGAATTGTTGTAAGTCGTAAGGGAAAAGGAAAAAGGTGCAACGTGTGAAGTGCGATTGTGAAAAAGGAAAAGGTTGTGATCTGCTATATGTGATATCGCAATATCACAATCAGAAAAAAGAGTGGTAAGTCTTAAAAAAACCCAAATGAAAATTGTGATCTACGATGAGCAAAGTACGATAGCGAGGATTTCGAGGAGGAAAGGCGGAGGTCAACTTTGATGGTTTTTCAAGCATTTTTGCATTAAAACAAGTAAGGCAACCATAACCAATAGAAACATAGGAATAAGGTGGGCTAAAGGGTTTAAGTGCTTTTAGGGGAAAAAGGTGGGTGCAACAATTAGAATAAGCGAAGAAAAAGAGGGAATGGAGGGCGTAACAACAATTCTCAGGTTGTGAGTACAGAGATGGAAAATCAAGTGGAGAAGCACCACGAAGCTACTTTAGGGCTTTATCACTAATTCCTAAAAACAAATATGCTGGTCTATGCATGAAAAATAGGCAAATGCGTGAAAATGCAATACAAAAAAGGAAGGTTGAAAATGGTAATGCAACTCTACTTTTAATCTCATAAATGGTGAACATAAATCATTTTTTGGGTCTGTGGAAGGCTCACCCTCCTCGAGCCCTTAACAGAGATGAGAAGGGGGTCTTGATCCACAGCTTTTTGGTTTTCCTCTATTCTATTACTCTCATAAGCAAATGAAAAGCTACAGCAGCACATTGAAATCAAAACTAAATAGCAATGAAACTATCAGAAGAAGAACTATTTGAATGAAAAAAAGAAGAGAATCAATGCACTAGAGAGGTTGAGGCACATGCATTGGGCCCTAACCCACGAGCCTAGCTCTCTGAAACTTAAATCAGTAAATTGAAATCAATATGCTCACTTCATAAAATAATAGCCTCATAGATTTCTAAAAGTTTGATGATTGAGTAAAAATAATAAAAAGCTCAGTAGCTTGCAACAAAGTTCTGACTAGAATTGACCCCCTTCCTAGCTCTATCTCTGCTCTATTTATACTAGAGGGCAGCTACCAACATCTCCCTATAAAATGGTGATTGAGTCCACTTGAATCTAAGTAAACAAATATTGGGTGCACTCCTCTTTGAGTTGCTTGGTTGCCTCTAGAATTCGAATTGCTGGAGAGAATCCTTGGGGATCCTTTGGCTGTCTTTGGAATTCAAACTGCTGGAGAGAATATTTGGGATCCTTTGGCTGCCTTTGAGATTTAAGGAGGGTGGAAAATCCTCCCATAATTTCTCCTTTTTGTCTCCTCCAAGTCTTTATGATAAAATCCTTATAAAATGTTAATAATTCATGATTTTCTGCACTCAACCTCATATTAGGCACTCAGAGTATGTTATCCTTAATTACCACCTATACTAGCATCACAAAACCAAATAATAATAAAAATGCAAGAAAAAGAGATCTAAGAAGGCAAAAAGGTGACTATTAACCCCTCCAAATATGTCTAATGATGGAGCTCATCATCGCCCCCCTACTGAATGGTTGTTCATCCTCTGAGCAACTAATCCTCGTCCTGGCTTTTCTTTAAGGCTTTGACAACCCCCCTGATTTCCTGGGGAAGAAGTGTGGGAGTTCCCCAAAGGGGGTAAAAACCCTTATTCTTTTCTACATTCTCCCATTCTCTATCTTGTGCATCTATGTCCTTTTCACCATCCAGCCCTAGCAGCAAAGGTGGGCTGAGCTTTAGTCGCAACCATTGGATATTTTTGGCCTGCATGGCCTTCTTGTATAATGGTGCCCTTTCCAATGCACCCCTCAGTCTTTGTGAAGTATGGTACTCCCTATTCTTGAGGTTGCGTGGGAGGTTGTTCCATCTCCTCTGGCTGGCCATAATGCACTCATCTTCTATCTTCCTAGAAAAATCATCAAAGTGGTTGATTACCTGTGTTTGAGTCTAAAGGTAGCTTTCAACTAGTACAGGGTCCCTTTTAATCTCTCGACGGTTAAGGATGACTCCTCTTGGGATAAACAATTCCGGTCTGATATCTAAGGGTTCTTTTTTTCTTCTTCTCATGACCCACCATATCTCTTTTTCTCTAGTGTCTTCATTCATCATCCAAGATACTAAAGCCATCAACTGCATATCCCCATTGTAGGATTGGGGTCCCAAGTATCCAGATTTTTCAGCACAAGGTTATGCACTTAAAACTCTGCCATCTTTTCCTGATCAGCCATGTTAGCTTGCTTGTAGAAATCCATGAATTTCCTACAATATTGGAAAGGTAGGGATCCATGGGAGGCTAGAGTTTTGATTTGAAATAGGAGTCATTGCTCCTTGAGGTACATAGCATATGAGTCAGAAGGGAATATGTGTTGAAGGGATTCTATGCATAAGTCTTCCATGGTGGCTACTTGTTTCCCTTTAAGCTGCAATTTCTCCTTCAGTGCTACATTCTCTGCCAGTGTCTTTTGCAGCTGCTCCTTCAGAACTCTTTCTTCGATTCTTTCCTCCTCCCTTGGTGATTCTTCAATGATATTCGGGCTCATGGGAGGAGTTTTTGTCTCTCTTTAACTTATCCTCTGACTCTTATCAGCTCTGGAATACATAGAGTTCTTCCTTTTTCTCTTTGTGCTTAGAGGAGCTAAGGTGGAAACTACCTCTTTGTCTTGAGGGGATGTGGTGTTGTGTTGTGAGTCTGCTTCTTGCTCACTTTCTGCTATCTCTATGAATTATATTGCCATCTCTTCCGTTTTTACTTGGCCCTTTTGTTGGACATTGGGTTCAACGCTCCCCGTGTGATTCGTGACATGGACTAACCGCCTCTCGTGGATCCTAACTCTAGCGATTGTAGCGGAGACTAAAGCCTGCGGGTTTTGGTCTAATGGCAATTGTTATTCCAATAATTGGTATCAAAGTGACATGTCTCGAGTTCAAAACTCGCCCGACTCGCATTGAGGGGGAGATTGTTGGACATTGGTTTCAACACTCCCCGTGTGTTTCGCAACATGGACTAACCGCCTCTCATGGATCCTAACTCTAGTGATTGTAGCGGAGACTAAAGCCTGTGGGTTTTGGTCTAATGACAATCGTGATTCCAACACCTTTGTCTCTTCTTATTCTTCTTCTGGTTCTTCTTGTTCCTCTTCTGGTTCTTCTCCTAGTGATGTTGTGTTGTTGTTGCACGTTGTCCAAATACGCAGCCCACTCTCGATACTATTGTGATGCAGGCTCCCTTCGGTCTCTTTCCCTCAAAAATTCTCAATTCACTGGTTTTGATGAGACGGGATATCTTTTTATTAGATTGTGCAACTAATTTTGGAGCGCTTATGTAACTCGTCCTTAGCTCTAGTTTCGTTAGAGACCATTGTTTCCTTCTTTCTATTAATTCATGATGGAATCTGTGTTTCCTCCCCTCATTCTCCTCTACTCCACTTGATTTAAATTTTCTCTTTTTCATGCCCAGGTGGCATGACTTTGTAGTTCTTCCTAGCCATACTTCACAATGGTGACCAAGCTAATTGGCCACCTTTCTGCCCCTTAAAATATAATTCTACAAATTTAATTATTTCTGGCTATTATGGATGCATAGCGAGCAGTGATAAGCTATACCTAAGTATACATGTTGTTGTCAAGGCATTTGTAGGAGCTGGAATTTGGAGACAAGCCTCTTATATGTTGTGTTCTTCCTTATTTTCCTATTTTCTGAGTGAGCAGCTTGCTGAATGAGAAACTCTCTGAGTGAGTTGTTGATATTTCTTGTTGTTTCTTCTCATTATATATGTTGTGTGAGGTTTCTCTACATGCCATGGGTGGCACTCCTGTCTTTATTTTGGTCTGTTTTATCATCTCCTCCTTGTTTTTCTTTGCAATCCGTGAACAACTTTGTTTTTGAAGCAACTTCTTGATGTTTGCAGCAGTTTGTGGCTTGCTTTATTTTGCTACATTATGCTCAATAATGGAGGAATATGGTATATGGAGGTGATGGAAAAGAATATGAATGCTCCCTTGTGTTTCCAAAAACCATTAATAACCTACAAAACAGCAAACACAGAAAACACGGAGATGCAGAAGTATTATTTTTGTTTTTTTGTTTTTGTTTTTTTGGAAAGAAAGTGGGGTGCCTCCATGGAGGTTTCCAACCCACAAACTTGCCTTGGGTGCCTCAGAGAGGTTTTCACCCATGGATATTTATTCTCTTATTCTTTTTTTTTCTTTTTTTTAAAAAGAAAGTGCGCTGCCTCCATCAAGATTTTCAACCCACAAGCTTGCCTTGGGTGCCTCAGAGAGGTTTTCACCCATGGATATTTTCTTTTCTTTTCTTTTTTCTTTTTTTTTCTTTCCTTTTTTCAGGAGGTGTGGGAAACTATGTATTTTCCCATCACATACACCTCTCCGCACTTGACAAAGTCTTCTTGTACATTTTAATTCTGTGACCATTAACAAGCAAGGGGGTTCCTTCCTCATCTATGGTTCTGATTTGAATTGCACCATTATCAAAACATTTTTCCACTGTGTAAGGTCCCAAACATCTTTTCATCATCTTGCCTTTGAAATATTTAAACCTTGAATCATACAACAACGCCCAATATCCTTCTTGGAAGGTATTTTGTTTGATGTTATTGTCATGCCAGACCTTCTTTTAGAGCTGAACTACCTCCGTGTGAAGAAGTGCTTGCATTCTGAACTCATCCAATCCATTTAGTTGTAGCAACCTCTCTTTTTTGGCATTCGATAAATCTGGATTTAATTCAGCTTCCATTCTTAAAGTATTGAATTCAAACTCAACTAAAAGTATAGCCTTCTTACCATAGACTATTTCATAAGGAGTGAATCTTGTTGTTCTCTTCCAAGTAGTGTTGTAGGCCTAAGTAGCTTCTACCAATCTGTCTACCCAAAATTTTCTGTTGCTACTCACAACCTTGGTGAGGATGCTCTCTAAAGCTCTGTTAGTTACTTCTACTTGGCCATTCTCTTGAGGGTGATAAGAAGTAGAAGTTTTATGTTTGATCTTGTGCTTCCTCAAAATATTTTCAATGAGGTGGGAAGTGAAGTGTGCTCCCTGATCAATGACTATTTCTCTGGGGTACCCAAACTTGTAAAATGCGTTCTTCCTCATAAATTTTGCTACTTTCTCCTCAGTTTCTATCTTCACTATTTTTGTTTCAGCCCACTTTGTCAGGTAATCAATGCAAACTATGATATACTTCCTTTGTCTGGATGGTGGATCGATAGACCCAAAAAATTCCATGTCCCACTTGTCAAATGGATCAAGAGCCACCTGAGGGTGTAGAGGCATATCATCCTTTTGTGTGGGTTTCCTCATCCGTTGGCACTAGTCACACTTGCTAGTGTATCTTCTGGAATCTTGGTGAAGGGTAGGCCAATAGTATCCTTCCTGCAAAGATTTGTAAGCAATTCTCTTTGCAGCAAAGTGGCCTCCACAACATTCTCCTTTCCAGGTTTATCGACAATAGTAAAATCAAATTTCTACAAAAGTAACAACCATCTAACTATCCTAGCATTAACATCTGGTTTTTTCATTAAATACTTGACAGTTGCATGTTCAATGTGAACAAAGGTCTGATATCCAGCTACATAATGCCTGAATTTGTTCAAAGCATGGACAATTTCTAAAGTATCCTTCTCATTAATATTATAATTCAATTCGGCCTTGGACAAGTTCTTACTGATGAAATAAATGGCATAAGTTATTTTGTCCTCTGATTGTCCTAATGTTGCCCTTACATCTTTGTCAGATGCATCAGTGTGGATGTGGAAAGGCAGAGTCCAGTTTGGACCTCGGAGGATGGGGGCAGTAGTCAAATTTTCCTTAATGAGCTCCAAAGCCTCTTGACAAGGACTAGACCAAATAAACTTAGAATCTTTGGCCAATAACCCAAATAATGGCGAAGCCATCTTGCTGAAATCTTTGATGAACCTTCTATAGTAACCAGCTAAGCCTAAGAAACTCCTAACATATTTCTTCTTTTGAGCAGAAGGTACCCTTTTGATTATAGTGATTTTGTTCAGGTCTACCTATATTCCTGCTTGGGATATGGAGTGTCCTAATACAACCCTTGCTTCCTTCTGGAAATCACACTTTTCTGGGATCAAGGAGAGATGCCTCTCAACACACCTTCTTAGTACTTTACCCAAATTGGAGAGAGCTTCTTGGAAGTCATCCCCATATGTTGTGAAATCATCCATGTATATTTTGACAGAGTCATGGAATAACTCATAAAATATGCTCATGACAGCTCTTCGGAAGGTATATGGGGCATTGCACATCCCAAAGGTTAAGACTCTATAAGAAAAGGTACCCCAAGGGCAGCTGAAAGTAGTCTTATCCTGGTATTCAGGGCTGATTTGAATCTTATTGTACCCACTGAACCCATATAAGAAGGAAAAAAACTTCTTCCCCACACGGCCATCCAGGGCTTGGTCTATAAAGGGCAAATGGAAATGGTATTTCTTGGTGGCTTTGTTAAGTTCTCGATAATCAACACAAATTCGCCACTTCTCATTATTCTTTGGGACTAGGACAAGAGGACATACCCACTCACTGTCGAATATAGGATATATGAACATGTTGTAGCCACTACAACACCACCCAAAATTTTGGGTATATCTAAAATTTCAGGTCCCCCTGCTCGCTTAGCCATTAGGGTTTTGACCTGGCATGTAGTCATTGAACCTTCTCACCATCATGACAAGATTCTTTCACCACAGCCACGCCATGTGTGGGGGGATCATCATGCATACACTCGAATGGAAACTTCTCTGTGCATTAAGTATATTCGTTAGAAGCCCTTTCATCATGGATCATTTAGGAATTTTGTTTGGATACTTCACCAAGCTCTTGTAAATTATTTAAAGGCATCATTCCCTATAGGGTAACTGTGAACTAATTGATGTTATAATGTTTCATACAGGTCAATCCCACGGATGACATACCCATCAATGTCATCACCACACCGAGGGAAATAAACTGAAGCCAAACAACAAGGCCACAGTTGCGAAACAGGACATTTTCCTCCACATGCCTCCTACCCATGTGGGGATGAGACTTAAGTCTACAGTTGAAGACCTCGTTAAGGCGGATGAAAAGGATGCAACAACAGGCGAGGGGGAGGAGCAAGTGAATAGTATTTTTGAAAGGAAGATGGTGTGGTGCATGTTTATCCAAATAAAGAATCAAGGAAAGGACTTTTCATGTTGCTGATGCAACAACATTCTTCACTGATGTACATTAGATACTTAGAATCACTTCATTGGGAAATGTTCGTACCTTGTGCCATCATGCATGAACCAGAGGCATTTTTCGCGTTTTATCAAATATAAGCTGAAGGAGGAACTGGATGAGGTAGTTATATTCCAGGATGGAAAATATCTCACCTTAAATGAAGTCTTTGAAATTCCTACAAGATACCAGCTCAATGTTGATCTCCTGGCTGTACATGCAGAAAAGAATACATTTCGCTAATTTGATAAGTATATCTGAGGTATAACCCATGTGGACAAAGTAGACTAAAAATATTTCCCTAAAGCAAGACAATCTCATTCAAGGTTGTTTTCTTGCTGAGCTATCAAAACAAGTATGATTTGATCCTGAGGCAAGTGAATGTCAAATGGAAGAATATGGGATATCCGTTTATGAAAGGAAACAAAGCGAATGGAACCAGTCGGCAAATGGTTTTTTTAACAATGAGATATACAGCGAAAGTGCCATCTGGTTAATTGAGTCTCCTTGACTATACAATGTGTCCAAAGGGATAGGACTTGCTCCATCTCTTCGAAATATTTTGGATAACATATTCGTTCCTCTCTTTGAGGTTACAGTTGATCCAAGTTCTCATCCTCAACTACGCATCTTCTTGAAACAGATGTTCGTCTTTGATATGGTAGATGATGAAAGTAAACCTGAAAAGCGTCCCACAAATCACACACCAACCCCAGCTCAGTGGGAAAATGATTTCGATCCTGCTTGTTCATATCGTCCTTATTATTGCTATGAAAATATGTACACACTCTACAAGCTTCATGAAAGGAATGAGAACAATTAAAGTTCATCCTCATTATGGCAAGGCTGGTGATATTGATCACTTGGCAACTACATTCATATGGAAATAATCTTAGGAGGTCTCCTAGATTGGCGTGGCCCCATATTTCCCTTTCAACAGGTGATCCATTACGGATCCATTTGACAAAAGAACCTCTTTTGTTGTTCAGGTTTGGAAGCTCAGTGCTTGTGATCTTTGCGAAAGTGCTCACCAGCCGGGATTCTCTCATCCGCGGGAGTCTCATTGGGATGGAAGAAAATATTACATCAGAGGCCCTGAAGGGAATGACATACATAAAAATAATGTATCTCATATACGAGTCGAATTTCACCATGAAGTTTGGAAAGAAAAAAGGAAATATCTTATTCAATGGGGGATCATATATATATATATATATATATATATATATATATATATATATATATATATATATATATATATATATATATATATATATATATATATATATATATATATATATAAATTAAAAGAGGGATCCCATCCCACATGAATACCAAAGCCATAGCTAGAGGGAAAAGGGAGGATTCTAATGATCACGCATTTCAAAATGTTTTGAAAGGTAGTGGGTTAACAAAGGAATAACTCTGTCTCTATAAAGTGCACCTTATTGACCACCCAAAGACCCATACAGAATGGAGCCCTAAAACATTTAGCGGTATGCGTTGTGGAGATTTGTCTTTTAGGAGGAAAAGGGCACTAAGAAACCTTTCATCAAGCTAGTGTTGGCCCGCTAATCCATATCTTTCGGGGCAAAGAAATCATTTTGTTTTTGCAATGCCATCGAAATAATAAAAATCCTCTGCAATGTGTTGCTTCAAGCGCAGTCTCCACGTCTCATAAACTCAAAGCGTTTTAACATGTGACTCCAATGCGTCGACGGAATTACGAATTTTACTCAGGCCAGAGTTGGTTTATATCGCACAGTCGCCCGTTGTGGAATATAAAAGGGAGTTGTGAGGCTGTGGACAAGACGTATGCTGCCACCTTATAAACAACGTTCTGAGGGGTGCGCTACATGGTGGGAATTTTGATGAAGCATCGTCCATCAGTTTAAAATAAGTTTCAGACTTTCCGTGAACCCATGCAAGAAATCCGACGTAAATCTGTCAAAATCCACATTAAGGAAAATGCATGTCCAGTTTTCAAAGGGCAACTAGATCGATACGCAAAGGGATGTCAACACATACACAGGTGAAAGGCTGAGAGGCGTTACTATATTGAAGGTATGTGAGATCCGCAATGCCATTATCATAGAGGCAAGCGGTCGATACATGAAGTCTCTCGCCACACTGAAATACTGCGAAGAGAAACTTTGTCACAACGCATGTGCCTTATTTACTGTCATAGAGTTATTTTTCGTGAAGCGCTAGAATGAAATGAATACATATGCACTGCGATTGCGACCACGTTGGGATCTGGTGCTCTTTTTTCATTCTGTATCTGTTGCAGGATCATGAGAGGAGGGGCCTTGCACGCATCCTGGGAAGTGTGCATGACCACATCACGAAATTGTGATAGCACTATCCATTCTTGTGCGTTGCACCTAAAAATAGAGAGTGGGAGTGACCAAGTATGCGACTGGAATAGAACTGTGACTATGTGACCTTATGAGGCCGCATTCTGAATGAAGGAAGAACCAAAAGAACATTGGGTCGCATTATTCCTCTGGTCACTGGGTCATGAAACTAATGGAGCGGATGAAAATACAACTAGGTTGGAGTTGCGACCCTGCGACCTTCATGAGGTCGCATCTCACACTAAGAGCACAGTCGCGTTATCCTTCAGGGTCATTGAGTCGCAAACTAATGGAGTGAACGTAATATGCAACTTGGGTTGAAATTGTGACCGTGCGACATTTGTGAGGTCACATCTCACGTTAAAAATACCAAGTCGCACTATTTCTGATGTCGCAAGACCTCGCCTCAAGAAGGCAGCAGGAGTTCCGACCTCATAATTTAACAATCTTGCAACCTGAGAACACCATAATCTACATTCGTCGTGTCAACATGCAGGCTCGTGGGCAATTTCGAGAACTGGGAACTCTTGTTCAAAGGATCTCTCCCTATCTTTAACAAACTCGCATTTCCTCTCCATGCTTAATCATTGTCCTCATGTATGCGTAGGATTAGTGCTCGGATAAAGCCCCTTTCCAAAGGGCCTCCCCCTTATCGACACCTTGGTGCAAACCTTTGAACATGGAAGAGGTATCATTAGTGAATATCGTAGTTTCCTTGTGGAGAGCACAATAGGGGTGTAGTCCCAGTTAACACCCCCCCTCCAATGGTTTTTGGACCGATAGGAAGTAGGGGCTAATCTCAGCAAGACGAATCTCTGCCCCAACCTGCAAGGTCGATGGCTCCGGTGATGGAGGAATTATAAAATGTCGGTTCTAAAAGCTGTAGGTTCAATTTTCCATTCATGAGGGCATCATACTTTTCTTGCTGAAATTTCCTGGTACGTGACTGGGGAATCAATGTTTTTTTGCCAGATTTTGACACAAGGTCGCGAGGGGCACTGACAGCTTCAAGACTGGTGAGTCGGGATCTCCAGATGTCTCTTGCGTTGACCTGATAAATCCCAAAGTTGAAATGCGTTGCATCATAGTGGGAGCCTAGTGCATTATCAACCTTAAGCCACCGTGGTCGTGGAATAAGCGATTTTTCATAAAATTACGCATTTTTAATATGATTGGAATTTATGCAAACACATCGTCAACTATGCAACAAAATACGGACGGCACCTGAAAGAATATGCCTCGTTTACGTGGCCATTGGCTTCTTCCTTATGGGTATTCAACAACCTCAACCACATCTAGAACTTCAAGATTTGAATATGCATAGGATCCATCTCATCAGGGTCTCTCCCCTTATTTAGAACTGATTATTGTTCACTTTCACTACTGCAACAAGTCATTTGCGTGGATTAAACATGCAAGGATAATTCTAGTATGTGCATTGAGCCCTCAATGAGGTGGAAGCCGCAGATTCATGACTGTACCCACGTTTCATAAATTTGTTTCTAAATGGTGCAATGTTCATAGGGGATAAGGGAGCATTATGTCTCATCGACGGAACCATATTCCTATGAAGTGATAGCTACCAAAATAGTTTAAACTACAGATCCACATTTGGCACTCAGTCCATAACGCTACCAATAGACATTACAGTGATTGAAGAGGCGTAGGGACAACCTACACAAGCCATTCTATCTAATGACAAAGTGGCACAACACTTGACCACACAGGGGTCTAAATTTATCATTTTTACTCTTACAATTAATTAAATATGCCCATAGCAGTATTATTATTCAATCATGAAGACATGTGACCTATGCTATTTTATTGCAGGTAGAAGCTTTCGGTTTGCACAAAGGGCCAAGGTTTTCCCCAGCAAGCAAGAGGAACTTTTCAAAGCAAGTGGATTCTCATGAATCCCCAAGAAACTCACTCTAAGCTCAAAGGCACCTGGTCATGTTCACGAGACAGAGATGCAAGAAAAGGAATCTTGCCTCGAAGCCCAGAGATCACCGAAAGAAGAACGCAAGTCACAGATTGCCCAAGGTCGTAGGCCGCAGATTGACTGAGGTCGCAGGTCGCGGATTGCCTGAGGTCGCAGGTCACAGATTTCCTAGGGTTGTGGGTCACAAATGGCCCAAGTTGCAAACTAGCCCAACAGTTGGGAAGGCCAAGAGTCAAGGGGGGCAACTCAAGGGTCATCTCAGCCTATATGTACAACTTTGAGAAAGGATTTTAGGGACTTTTAGCTCGACAATGAAAGCCAATACGATGGAGGAACTGTTGCGAGAGAGCTAAAGGCACTCAGCTCTTGGTATCAAGTAGAAAGAATGGTAGCGACGCTAGGGTTTTGTATCATACATTGAGATGAACAACCCATGTTCCACTATTGGGTTTTAACTAGTTGTAAACATGTATTTGGCATTGCAGCAACATTAATAATATATTCCCCTTCCCGGCACTGATTCATGTGATTATTTGTGGTGATAGTACTAGTTGTCTAGTAATTCATTATGTTGTACATTTGCTTTCATGCATGTCATCGGTTATGAACTATTTCTCAAAGGTTATACGTATGTCTGCTTTTGGAATAGTGTTTATTTGTCCTTGCCATGGCGGTAGTCTATTGTGAACTAATTTGTAGTTAACTTCTGGCATGTTTTCTTTCATCTATGTTTGACTAGTTTTTGGCTCACTGATCCTAGTTATGGCATATCCCCCTTTTATTTTTGCTACTTAAAATTTCTTGCATCTTTGTTTATGGTTTGTTAATATTGGGCTGATTTTGCTTTGCTAATTGGTCATTTCATTCTTGCCTCTGCTCCATCATCTCTCATTCGACAACCAAGAGTGGAAACAATCATGGTGGAAACCGGTCCCACATACCGGATGTGGCTCCTATCCCAAATGGTGGGAGGTCTAATTGGGACCTTTCACCGAGGAGAAACCCTTGTTGTCGGCAGTACAATTTTTCCCATCAGCAGAACCCTGCATCCAATAGTTTCTGCAGATCTTCTTTGACTATGTCCTTCAGAGCCGAGTTCATCCTTATTTGGGGTTGTCTCACAGGCTTGCATCCTTCTTTGATGTAAATATGATGTTTTCACAGTAAAGGATGCACCCCTTTCATGTCTTTTTAATCCCAAGAAAATGCATCTAGATTCTCCTTCAAAAGCTTCCATAGTTGCTTCTCTTCTTAATTTGAGAGGTTTGGGTTGATTTTCAGATATCTGGATGGGCCAAACTCAATAGACTTGGTGTATTAAGAGGTCAGACTCAACTGAGTGCACTTCCATCCAAGGTTGGCTTTCAGACTCTTTGACTAAGGTTTCCAGAGGAATGTTAGTGGAGGACTGGTTTTGAATGGCATGGTCGATGAGTTCATCTTCGTCAAGATGCCCCCCTCTAAGAATAGCATCTATGGTACACATAGGGGAATTGTTATATAACTCATATTCTTCATCCTCCAACCATATAGGGAGATCATGATCAATGGAAGGCTGGGCTGGAGGACATAACCCTAGTTGTTTAGATAAAAGCCAATTTTTGATAGTCATGTTTCTGGACCGAAAACTAATATAAGTGTCTGCAGTGGCTAACCAAGGTCTCCCTAAGATGAGAGGATAACCATTAAACTTGATTTTTTGTTGCAAGACAAGGAAATATGTAGGATATTCCCAAGATTCAATGGTAACCATAAAATCCTCAACAATTCCTTCCGGAGTTACTATGGACCGATCTGCAAGTTGCAGAACTGTTGTGGTTTTCCTCAAAGTCGCTTGGAGATTAAGTTTCAACACAGTTTCCTTGGTCATGACATTGATGGCATCCCTTAAATAAATCAGATTGTTGGGGACTATGACACCATTTATATTCACATCAACAAATAGACTACCAGGGTCCAGGTCTTTGGAAATATCACCCTTCCCAGCATTAGGTCAGACAGTTGTCCTACCACATTAATGATGGGGGTGTCTCTCTTCCTTCTCCCATATTTCTTGAGGCACTTTTCTTTGATGAGCCTATTGTAGATAGGGACATCCTTAATGGCCTGTAGGAGTGGTATCTTTACACACAAATTTTCCAATTCTCCCAGGATTTCAGCCTCCTCTGGGGTGTGCTGACTAGGGTGGATCAAGCGCTCAGGAAAAGGAGGTTTTTGGATCTCAATGTTACCTTCTTCCTTTTCCTCCTCAACCTCTACAGGTGGATATGGAGGATGGTTTTCTGGGAGTACTCTTCCCAACCTGAGATTAACCTCCTGTAACTCCGCAGCATAAGCTGGATAGGATGTTTCTCCACTAGGAGCCTATTGTGCGTGTGTTTTGTTTGGCTTCAGATTGGGTTGTGAGGGTATTGGTAGCCTAGGTGGAGCAGCATGATTGATTTGAGGTTGAGGTTGGGGTGGAGGAATTAGAGCAGGTGTTTTATTTTTTTAAGGCCTCCACCCTTGGGATGGATTGTTCCACAAAGGTTGTTGTGGAACATACTGTTGAAACGGTTGGTTTATTGGTTGAGGATGATATGAAGGTTTGTAAGGCTAGGTAGGAGGTGTAGACCAGGATGGAGGAGTGGGGGTGTACTAAGGTTTCATGGGTGCACTCTGATTTTTGTGATAGTAAGAGTAAGGTGCAGCTTGTATAGATTGTTGATATGGTTGAGGGCCTTGAGGCCTTCTCTAGTTGATGAAACAGAGTTGCTCTGGCATTGCTTCCCCACCTTGATATACAACCTTAAGTCTAGGTAAGGAGGGATAATTTTATGTGGAATTATTCTCCTCACAAACTAAGAAAACCTCTATGACATTCAGTGGACATTCATTTCTTAGGTGCTTCTTGGTACATCTAGGACAAAATATGGTCAGGGCTCTCTCTGCTTCCTCTTTCTTCCTTTTGACCTGAATTGTGTCCATTTGCAAAGAAAAGGTGTGCAACATGTCACTCTTGAAGTCCTCTAACATGTTTCCAATCTCATGTTTTATGAATTTGGAAGAAGGATGGGTATTAGATGTACTTTGACTAGCTTTACCCTTCTTCCTAAACGCCCTAGAATGGTTCTGAAAGATAGTTTTGATTGCTTCATAGGGTTGTTGGTAGATATCTCCTCCCGATAGTGTATTCATGGTTTCTATCATCTCTTCTTTAATCCCTCGAAGAAGTATAAGTATAAGTGGGTCAGGATCAAGAGTACAGTTGGCTCTCTTATAGTTCAATTGAAACCTCTCTTCATAGTCCTCTAAGGATTCATTCGACCCTAGAGTCATCCTAAAGATCTCATCCTTAGTTTCCTTGGACATAAAGTAGTCTTTGTATTTTATGTTGAAGGTCTCTCCCATCTGTGCCTAGGTAGTGATGTTATCCCTATGCAGACCCATGAACCAGCGCAAGGCTGCACCCTTAATGGTGGATGGGAATAGCTTCAACTTCTGATCATCAGAGGTGTAGTCATAAGTCTCTCAAACAACATCAAATTCAAACATGAATGTGTCAGGGTCCTCAGAGGTAAGTCCATGAAAGTGACACCATCATGAGTTAAGATTTCTTCATAAGCTAAGTGTTCACCAATCCAACCCTCCATGAATTGTTCCTCCAAAGTCATTATGAGATGTACATAGTCCATCTCACAAGGAGTCAAGAACTCAAATGAAACAAACATGGTTGAACCAAAGCTCTCCCTAAAACATGTAGCATAAGGTACATAGAGAGTCTCCATCCCATGTGGTACATACATGCCTCCCATCCTCCCTCCATACAAACCCATAAAAAGTACAACTATATCATCAAGGTATGGAAGAAAAACCACATACAAATAGCATGTGGAGGTGGGTGATAGTCCCACATATGATACCAGTGTAGTGCATCTCCTTCCTGCATCAGATCAAGGTATGGTAAGTGGTTTCCCCACCACTTAATTTCTGCACATGTCACCTCACTATGGCTGAAAGTGTGAGATATTTTTGGTGCCTTTGGGAAGCACCCATCATGAAAGAAAATCTCCCTTTGCACATTAAGGGAGTGGCCAAATTCAGAAATTTTAGTGGCCCAATGTTTGCCATGAGATTTACATGATACATCACTCCTCCTTGGAGTCATGGCCTGCATAAACATGGTGAAAGAATATGTAAAATCATAAAATGAAACTTTCTTTACATGATCAAATTCTTCACCAACAATGCCTCTCATACACATGGAGTTGTGCATGGATCTTTCTCCTCTTTCAAAAGAATGAAGAGATGGCTAAAATAACTCTTGCATAGAGTCACATGGCTGCCCCAAATCCACATAGTTCATGCATTCTTGAAAATGTTGATGTAGTTCTTCTTTCAAGCCTTCCCAATCAAAGCTTCTCATGATGATGTTGTAGATCTTCATGGAGTACATATGGCTGAAACAGAACTCTTTTTATGCTCTTTGTAGTAACTCCTACTTGAACTTGGAAGCTCTAGACAAGAAGATCCTACCATGATGATAGATGACTCCCTCATGGACTAGATAGCCCTCTTCATACATTTGTTCATCAAGTATCATACAAGTGTGTAGATCCTTGGAATAATCCACCAACAGTTGGGATTTCCAATATAGATCTAAACTGCTCAACAATGATAGCACTGATGGTGCATCAATATAAATGTATGTCATATTTTTGATCTCCTCCTTAACATCTCCCATGCCAAATATGTGTGTTGGAAGGCCATTCCTCCCATTCTTCTCCTCCAGCAATGCAGAATCAGAAATGAAGGTGGGTGATGATGATGACAGAAGAAAATCTCCCTCCTTCTTGAGCTTACCCAAGCCTCCCAGTGCTAGAGCTTTGTATTCTAATGCTCCCATCCCTACTGGATCTGAACTTGGAGCATCATGTGGTGAGATATCTCCCACAAAAACTGAATCAGGTGGCCTCCCAGGTGGTTTGCCACTAGATAAAAGGGTCCCATGCAGAAATCTCATGAACATAAGAGATGGGACTGTAAGGTCCTTTCTTCCACTGCGCAAATCCATATTTGTTTTTTGTGTGGAGGTGTTATGTGAGGGATATGTATGCATGCCTTTGATCATTTTATATTCACCACTCTTATTGTCCACCCATTCCATTTGCAAAGCCTCCCAATCAGTGGTGACTTTCCCCAATTTAATCAACCATTGAACACCCAAAATAACATTGGTGTCTGGTATGTCAACTACAAATAAGTGATCAACCAAAGTGTAGGTACCCATGGTGACTGAAAGTGATGGAACATAATGCATGCATTGCATTGTTCTATCTCCTGGGACCAAAACAGAGAATCCCTCAAAATTATCAGTGGGTATTTCCCTCCTCTGCACAAGATGGGCATCAATGAAGTTGTGGGTAGCCCCACAGTCAATCAATACAGAAACCCTTTGATTCATGATTGAACCTTGAACTCTTAAGGTCAAGTACTTAGGTACTCCTCTCAAAGATGCGAGAATTCCTCCAATAGGATTAAATTCTCCATTCCCATATCCTGATGGTGTTGGATATCCTTCAATAGTGTTAGTGCTATGACCCCTTCTTGGTTCATAATATTCTTCTTCTTCTTCAAGATCTGAGAAGACCTCTATGTAATGTGCTTTACCAGCAGCACATCTATGTCTAGGTACCCATGGCTCTTGGCAAGTGAAGCATAGCTTCTTCTTTATTATATCTCTCCGGACTTCAATATCAAGAGGCTTCTTGAATGTTCTCTCCTTGGAGGGAGCAGCTTTCTCTTCCTTTCCCTTGGAAGGAAAATAGGGCTTGTGCTGAAAGTTTTCCTTTGCTTTTGGAAAGGCATCTTGAAGGTCTCTATCCCTCTCAATGGCATCATTCAAGGTATTGGGCTGGGTAGATTTTACCAATCCATGAAGAGGTTCATCTAGACCATCGATGAACATGTACACCCTTCTTGCTACAGATAAATCAGGAACCATAACAGATAATCTCAAAAATTCAGAAATATAAGACTCTATATTACCTGTTTTCTTCAACTTTGCAAGGCTCATGAATGGTGCCTCTAGATCTCTTCTATCAAACCTTTCCACTAGCCTTCTAGTGAACTCAGAATAAGCAGTCACATTGGAATGGCCCAATGTAGACAAGCCATGGAACCACCAGTTGTGTGCTTCACCTTCAAAGTGTAGCGTTGCAATCTTGATAGCTTCCATCTTAGAGACCTTGTTCAACTGAAAGTAGATGTCAAGTTTTTCTACCCATGCTTTGGCAGAGCAAGTGGATGACACATAAAACTTGGGTAAAAAGAATCTTCCCATGGATTGATGTCGATCATGATTCTGAGTGAATCCACCATCTCTATGTTGATGCCTTGATCTTCTTTTGTTTTTGAGGTGACAAAACTCTTGAAAAATCAAGTGATCCTTGAATCTCTAATTTTGAGACTCATATTCTTCAAAATAGTCTTCAATGGATGCTTGCTCTTGAAGCCCTTCATTTTCCAAATCCAAAAAAGTAGGTATGGTAGAGCGTTGTGGAACTTGTGGCTGGTTCACTGGTTTATCATTCCAGTGATGAGACATGCCAGAGATTTTTCCAAGATTAAATCTCTTAGGATATTCCTTGATTCTGTCCAATCTCATCTCTTTGATCTCTCGAGCAAGATCTTCCATAGCTCTCAAAAGTATCTTGGGGAAATCCTTTTCTTCTTCTTCACTTCCATATTCAGGGGCTTTACCCTTGTCTTTATCATCATTGGTGTAATCAAATTTCTTCTGTCTTATTTTTAGATACCTCTTCTCTCTGTAAGTAAGAGGCTATTCTTCTTCTGAAGACATATTGGCTTCTTACAGGTTGTACCGAGATGATTTCTCCGATACCATTGTAATATCCCCAAAATGGGAACAAACAGCAATACTAAACAATATTGCACAGAAATAACGCAATTCAGCCAAATAAAAGCAAGGGGCCAATGTGGAGTCTCGATATTTACATATACATCAACAAATCAGATTTACAATGAGGCCCATAAAATTTATAACAGGAAATAGAAGACTTAAATAGAAGGAAACCCCCAAAAAGAGGTGCTGCAATCACATGTATTCACTGCAAAAGGCTTGACAGCGTTATTTTATAGAGCATACAGCAGCTAAAGATTACACTTTATATATAGAGCATATAAGTGCATGAAACATCAGATCTATGACAGATCCATACACTATAAAGGCTCCTCTTTCAATCCCCCTAGGGGTTTTGAGAAAAACACCATGTACATGAAGTAGATCTAAGATTTAAGCTATAGATCTACAGAAATATGCAGTGATTCAGAAATGTACAGAAGTATGCAGATCAGATCTGATATTAACATGCATTAGATCTTCTCCAATAGATCTCAAAATGTGATGGGTGACGTGGCGGTAGGACCAGTAGCGGAACGTGATCATAATATCGCAATTAGTGTTTGGAAGCAGTAAGTCTTAAGAAAAAAAAGGTAAACGATGTGAAGTGCGATGTGCGATGTGGCGGATTTATCGCAATCGGCGGAAAGGAGCGGTAAGTATTAAAGAAAAAGTAAAAGGTTGTGAAGTGTGATTGCAATACGGGAATTGTGGTAAGTTCGAAGGAAAGGGTGAATATTGTGAAATGCGATATGCGATATCGCAATATCGCAATTGGCAGATGGGAGCGGTAAGTGTTAAGAGAAAAAGGAAAACAATGCGAAGAGTGAAGTACAAAATGCAATAGGATAAAATATGCAAAGTGCGAAATGAAATATCGCAATTGTAATATCCCAAAGTTGGAGGGATAGCGAAAGTATTGTTCAGGAAAATTTTGCTAAGTGTGAAGTGAAATGGGTGACGTGGCGGTGGGACCGGTGGCAGAGCTCAATCGTAATATCGCAATCAACGTTTGGAAGCAGTAATTCTTAAGGAAAAAGGGAAAAGGTGTGAAGTGCAATTGTGATGCGGGAATTGCGGTAAGTCATAAGGGAAAAGGAAAAAGGTGTGACGTGCGAAGTGAAATTGCGAAAAAGGCAAAGGTTACGATTGCATATCGCAATATCGCAATCGACAAAAAGAGAGGTAAGTCTTAAAAGGAACCAAATGAAAATTATGATCTGCGATGAGCGAAGTACGGTAGCGGGGATTTCAAGGAGGAAAGGCGGAGGTCAAATTTGATGGTTTTTCAAGCATTTTTGCGTGAAAATGAGTAAGGCAATCGTAACCAATAGAAACAAAGGAATAAGGTGGGTTGAATGGTTTAAGTGATTTTAGGGGAAAAAGGTGAGTGCAGCAGTTAGAATAAGCAGAGAAAAAGAGGGAATGGAGGGCATAACAACAATGCTCAGGTTGTGAGTATAGAGATGGAAAATGAAGCGGGGAAGCACCACGGAGCTACTCTAGGGATTTATCACTAATTCCTACAAACAACTATGCTGTTATATGCACGAAAAACAGGAAAATGCATGAAAATACAATACAAAAAAGGAAGGTTGAAAATGGTAATGTAACTCTACTTTTAATCTCAAAAACAGTGAACATAAGTCATTTTTTTGGTCTATGGAAGGTTCACCCTCCTCGAGCCCTATTGACAGAGATGAGAAGGGGATATTGATCCACAGCTTTTTGGTTTTCCTTTATTCTATTACTCTCATAAGAAAATTAAAAGCTATAGCAGCACACTGAAAGAAAAACTAAACAACAATGAAACTATTAGAAGAAGAACTAATTGAATGACAGAAAGTGGAGAATGAATACAATAGAGAGGCTGAGGCACATGGATTGGGCCCTAACCCACGAGCCTAGCTCTCTGAAACTTAAATCCGTAAATTGAAATCAATCTGCTAATTTCATAAAATAATAGCCTCATACATTTTTGAAAGTTTGATCATTGAGTAAAAATAATAAAAATATCAATAGCTTGCAACAAATTTCTAACTAGAATCGACCCCCTTCCTAGATCTATCTCTGCTCTAATTTATTCTACAAGGAAGCTACCAACATCTCCCTAGAAAATGGTGATTAAGTCCACTTGAATCCAAGTAAACAAAGATTCGGTGCACTCCTCTTTGAGTTGCTTGATTGCCTCTGGAATTCGAATTGTTGGAGAGAATCCTTGGGGATCCTTTGGCTGTATTTGGAATTCGAACTACTAGAGAGAATCTTTGGGATCCTTTGGCTGCCTTTGAGAGTTAAGGAGGGTGGAAAATCCTCCTATAATTTCTCCTTGTTGTCTCCTCCAAGTCTTTATGATAAAATCCTTATAAAAATGCTAATAATTCATTATTTTCTGCACTCGACCTCATATTAGGCACTCAGAGTATGTTAGCCTTAATCACCACCTATACTAGCATCATAAAACAAAATAATAATAAAAATGCAAGAAAAAGAGATCTAAGAAGGAAAAAAGGTGACTATTAACCCTTCCAAATATGTCTAATGATGGAGCTCATCACTCCTACTCTAAGCATTGTGAAGTCTAATTTGGATTTCACATTGGGGATACTCGTTTTATGTTGGAAGAATCCAACATCGTCAACACCTTGATAATGAATGGATCACCCAAGGGACTAAGGAAGGAAAAAATGGGATGCGTAAACTTGGATGGTGTTTGATTGTCAGGAATTAGAGACTTGAATGAACTGGTTTTCAAATATCCTTGTACATACTCATTGGTATCATGAATTCATTGGGTTTTTTTGAGAAATAAAATGCATTGAATCTATTCCCTATGGACTCCTTGAGGAGAAATGGAAAACTAGGCAGGAATGTGCTAGAAGTCTAGATAGTCTAGAGGTGACTAGACCTTGGATAATGAATGGCATGACTTAAAATGGAAACTCAGGACAAGGAAGAGGTCACTAATGTAAGAGTCATTTATAAAGCTCAGTTTTTGTTTCTATTCTCTATTTATCAAACATCAAGGATGGTGTCCCTTTAAGGGGATGGGGTTTGTAACATCGCTCATGTTTCCCTTGTTTATGTCATATGAGATTATGATTGTACTTCTAGCATGGAGATCCACGACTGAATAATACAGTAAATAAGCTTTTAAAATTAATGAACTATCGACTAAAGGGAGGATTTCCTTACAGATCCATTTTCTGAGGGAAGCTTACTTGCTTGCATTCCTTGAAGGCCATGAACCCAGTCTGAATTTATTAACTAGAGTTGCTTACAAATCGGGAAAGCCACTTCCTGAGATATTATTTATGAGATTTGATTGGAGAAAAACCTATTTCGTTCTATGATCAAGCCATAACTAGTTGCATTGAGTTCCTAAAATTTTTGTTGATCCATTTACCCAACTATACTAACAAGCAATCACGATATGGGATTGGGAGGTGTAGCTAGAGGATTAATCCCATCCCATATCCCTTTGGGATTGAGGCCATGGACAACTACCTTGATTAAAAGGAGGCTCACACAGAGGATAATATAGTAAAGGTGAGGAGAGTTAGTAGACAAAGAGTATAGGAGCGAGTTGAGAAGTGTTGCAGGGAAAGAGCAAGGAGCTATTGGAGTTAAGCATGAAGACCAAGTTAGAATAGAGCTGTCACTAAGTCAGTGGACATAAAATATGGGTGTTATTCCCTATACCCCTTTGTTTTTAGGCCACTAGACTCTACGTGTATGCCTAAGTGGTTAGTGGGAGGCTTAGTGGATGATTGAATCACTGTGGTGATTATTGTATAGATGATAAGCCACATGGACAAGGAATTATGAGTCACTATCGTGCTTTCTAGAGATTTTTTAAACACCTATAAAATGGATTGCATATCCTTGTGGTGGTTACCATGAAAATACAATAGATAAACCACCTGGACAATGTATTCAATCTCCTAGACTGAGAAAAACCCCATCTGAACCCTGGGTAAATCCATGTGAATGGACTCGAGAGAGTAAGTGAGTTGTTGTGGTGATTACTATCAATGGGTAGTTGATAAAACACCTTTATATTTATATCCATCTTTGAGTGCCTATTAAGCCATTTGTGTGAAGTTTCCCCTTGAGCAAGCATCCCCTAAGACTTTGGATCCAACTCGAGGGTGGTGAACTGCAAGAAAGGTTACAATGCAACTGCCCTATGGTTGGGTGGAGAGTTGAAGTCCCTCCTACTGTTTCCAACCATCTTCACATACTCATATAATTCAAACACATTGATATATTGAGCTATGAATTGTGATGTCCCATGAATTTCACATGTCTAGCATGAACTTGTGTATGTTTCTGAATGTCAGTGAATCCTTGAATGATGAATATCATCGTTATGCTCATGATTGCATGATATCTTAGATGCTATGATTTTAATGAATTTTTGGATTGTGTTTTCCATTACTTTGTTTATGGTTGAAGTAATAAGTAATGTGTCTATTTTCATTCATTATACTTCCATGGTTGAGAGTGTAGTAGTTCATTTTCTCAAGATATTGGTGCATTCTATTAATAGGGGATCTACATTTCCTCTTGTAATTTTAGGTCTCTATATTACTAGTGTAGTCCCTTATTGTTGTTATTATAGCCCCCTGTATTGTTATTTTTGTACCCCTGTAACCCCAATATTGTTATTATTGTGCCTTTACATTATTATTTTTAGGTCGGCTAGGATTATATTGTGACCCCATTGACTCCTATATATAGAAGGACGTTTTTTCATTTGTACCATGCAAGAATTATTCATTTATGTAATGTAAAAAAGGTTTCCCCCTAGAAGTGGCTTATTTATAAGGCATTGATCTCTCTTTTTCTTCTATTTTTGGAGCTAGTTTCATAACATTTGGTATCAAAGCTTTGGATTCTAAGGTTTTGCTACTCCAAACATGTCATCATGGAATTTTTGCTATAATTTTTTTTTCTACGAAGGTTCATAAGCTTAAATATTTACAGAGCAAAGCTGAAATCCTAAGGAACATCTTGTAAAAATTTCAGATCTTGGTTTGCAATATTTTCGTAGATATGATCTGTGGAAATTAGGGTTTTTTCAGGCTCCCGAATTTCACCTAAACAGGTCATCGTGGAATTTTCGCTATAACCTTTTTTCTAAGAAGGTTTAGAAGATGAAATTTTTAAAGAGAAAATCCAACATGCTGAGGAACACCTTTTCAAAATTTCAAATACTGGTTTGCAATATTTTCGGAAATATGATCTGTGTAAGTTAGGGTTTTTTCAGGCTCCCGAATTTCATCTTAAAGAGGTGACCATGGGAAAATTGTCATAACTTTCTATCTGAGCATCGAATTGG
The DNA here is from genome assembly GCA_034641835.2 of Pinus albicaulis. Lineage (NCBI taxonomy): Eukaryota > Viridiplantae > Streptophyta > Pinopsida > Pinales > Pinaceae > Pinus > Pinus albicaulis. Next base: position 923,163,970 of record CM076576.1, read on the forward strand.
AGTTATGTAAAAATTGGTCACAATTAAAAAAACTTTAGTTTCCTTTGTATCAATTTCAGATCTAAAGGAGGAAATAGTGACACGTGGCACGTCGTACAAGTTCTCTATACTGAACCAGTCAATAATTAGGTCATTGTGGGAGATTGGGCATACCTTTGTCTTGAATAATCCGAATTAGTTCAGACCTATAGCATTAGAAAGATGATTCAAAGGGATACTACAACACCGAATTTCAGATATTAAAAATCCAAAATCACAGATATAATCAATTTTAATATTGAGCTTCACATAAGCAAGAAAAAGGTGTGTATTTTTTTTCGAATTACATAAGCCTCGTTTGAAGAATCAGTTTGAATTGATTCCAAGGGAATATTGTAGAATAGATATCAATATTGGGTTCTAAAATAAACCCTAAAAAGAATTCAACACCCATTAAGCCTTCATAATGATCTACTCTGACTCATGAAGACGAAGAAGTGCAACATGAAATATCAAAATTACATGAGGAAGTGCACCAAATTTCGCTCTCGAAAAGAGCAACAAAAAATGAAATGGAAGTTTTGAAGAAAGGCATGGAAGCTAAGATGGATTATCTGATGAAAGGCATGGAATGTTTGAATAATGGCATGGAAGTTGGCATGGAAGCTAAGATGGATGACATGGAAGCTAATATTGATGAAAAAATGGAAAATATGAAGAATGATCTAAAAGCAGACATGGAAGGTTTGACAAAGTTGATATAAGAAATGTTTCCTAATGGAAAAAATATAGAAGAGGAAACTCATTATGATAACAAAATAAATGTTAATCGTGATTTCATAAACTCTAATGTTGGATGGAAGACCCACCATATTCCAAATATCAATATGAGGAAGTTTGATGGCAAGGATCTCATAACATGGATACTACAAATGGAGAAATATTTTTATCTCAATAATGTGCAAAACACACAAAAGGTACGCATTGCAACTTTATATTTGGAAAAAAATACATTTGTATGGCATCGATGGCTTTACTGCTGTAAAAAAAAATTCACTTGGTCAATTTTTACGAAGGAAATGATAGCACATTATGAGGATACAAAGAGCAACACTTTTTTTAGCGAATTGATAATCTCAAACAAAAGGGTTCAGTGGTGGATGACATTGAGGACTTCCAAAAATTGAATATAAGGGTAATTGATATTCCAGAGGAACACAGGATTGATGTCTTCATAGAGATTTTAAAGGATAACATTCAACATGAGGTTCATGTTTGAGAACCTGATTCATTGGAGAAGGAATTAAGATTAGCAAGAAAAATTGAATGTAAAATTATGGCAACAAGGAAGCCTAACACTTACATCTATAAAGATGGAAGTGTTTCTAATCCTAGACTTCCACAACCTACAATGCTGAAACCAAAAAATTGGAAGAAAAAGGAGAAAAAGGGCTTTTATATAGTTGTGATAGAAAATACACTAAAGGTCATCAGTGTGTTGAGAAGAAATTATTTTACATAGATTGTGAAGAGGAGGAAGAAAATGAACAAGAAGCTTCAAAAGAAGAGGATATACACTAGGAACCAAATCTAGAAGAAAAAGAAATGAGTCTAACCATATCGTGCAATGCATTGGTAGGAACTACCATTCCTCAAACTCTCAAGATAGAAGGACATATCAAGAAGAAAAAGGTAATCGTGTTGATTGATTCGGGTAGTACCCATAATTTTATTCATTATAAGGTAGCCAAGGAATTGAATTGTTTCCTATACCCAGCACCAGAATGTCAAGTGATGGTTGCAAATGGAGGAACTATAAATTGCTCTGGAAAATACCATAATATCAAGCTAACCATGGGGGAATATATATTGAATAGTCCAATGATTTCCATTCCAATGAGAGGTGTTGATGTTGTACTAGGAGTACAATGGTTACAATCTTTCGGGACATTAGCTTTTAATTTTCAAGAATTTTTCTTGAGTTTTTTTTCGGAAGGAAAGGAATTCGAATTACGGGGTATCAAAGGGAAGCCGGGAAATATAATAAGCTCTAATGTCATGAAAAATCTTCTAAATAAATAACAATGAGGCGTAATTTCACAATTATGCTCACCAGAAGTTCCAACATCAAAATCATCTATTTCTCCATATCTCCAAAAAGTCTTGGACAATCATTCCAAGGTGTTTGAAACTCCAAAAGGACTCCCACCTATTCATGATCACAATCATGCTATTCATTTGATTCTAGTAATTTTTCCTCCAAACACCAGGCCTTATAGATATCCTTATGTCCCAAAGAGCGAAATTGAACGTATGATTGCAGAAATGTTAGAGGTTGGTATAATTCAACCTAGTCAAAGTTATTTCTCTGCTCCAATAGTAATGGTGCACAAGAAGGATGGATCAGGCGCATGTGTCTGAATTATAGGGAGCTCAATAACCTCACTATTAAAGATAAATTTCCATTCTTGTGATTGATGAATTATTGAATGAATTACATGGAGAAATTTATTTTACCAAGTTGGATCTTCATTCAGGATATCATCAAATTAGAATGAAGACTCAAGGTATTCCGAAAACAACATTTTGAACTCATGAGGGTCATTATGAATTTTTGGTCATGCCTTTTGGCCTTACCAATGCACCTTCTACATTTCAAGGGTTGATGAATTCCATTTTCAAACCATTCCTTAGAAAATTTGTGGTAGTATTTTTTTTATGATATACTAATCTATAACAGTTCTTGGAAGGATGATGGTCAACATGTTGACAGGGTGCTCAAACTATTGGAGGAGAAACAATTATATGTAAAAACATCCAAATGTTTCTTTGGAGTACAAGAGGTGGAATATATTGGTCATATTGTATCTCATGAGGGTGATAAGGTAGACCCTAACAAAATTAAAGCCATTAAGGAATGGAAAGTCCCCACAACCATAAAGCAGTTGTGAGGATTTCTCGGGTTAATAGGGTATTATCACAAGTTTGTTAAGAATTATGGGAGAATAGCATCACCTCTAACAACATTACAGAAGAAAGATTAATTTTCATGGACTCCTGAAGCAACTAAGGCCTTTGAACATCTTAAAGAGGCAATGTGCCTAGCACCGGTCTTAGCTATGTTAGACTTCACAAAAACCTTTATTGTGGAATATGATCCCTCAGGAACTGGAATTGGAGTTGTTTTAATGAAAGAATGAAGAACCATTGCTTTTTAAAGTCTTATAATCAAAGGAAAGTATTTATTTAAGAAAATGTCGAAAATACTACATGCACTAAAGAAATGGTGACCTTACCTAATGGGAATACACTTCAATGTAAAAACCGATCATGATAGTCTTAAATGCTTTTTGGAAAAAATACTATCTTCAGAAGAGTAGCAAAAATGTTTCACAAAGATGTTTGGTTATGACTTTGAAATCAGCTACAAAAAAGTGAAGCTAAATGTTGTTGCAGATGCACTCTCAAGAAATAATGAAGAGGTGGAAGCATTTCTTTGTGCCATTTATATTATCCAAACATATTGGATAACCGAAGCAAGGGATGAATGGAAGAAGGACGAAGAAGTGTGGACACTCATTCAAAAGTTGCAGCAATATCCTAGTACATCTAATACATCTAGTTGGAAAAATGATTCCTTATGGCACAAAGATCACTTATATTTTTGTAAGAATTCCAAACTAAAACAAAATATTCTTTTGGAATTGCACACTTCTCCTTTAGGAGGGCACTCAGGATTTTTAAAAACTTACCACAGGGTGAAGAAATAATTTTTTTGGGATGGACTTATATGTGATATTCAAAATTTTGTGTGTAGAAATTTGAATAACTGAGATATTATTCATCGAGATTCTCCTGATCACACACTATTTTAGCTTCATGCATAATACAAAATCTCTTCTACCATTGATCATCACATGCGGAAATAAAATCAATTGCATGCATACATTAAAACCACAAACAATCACACATATGAACACAGTATTTAATGGGAAAGCTTAAAGCTGAAAACCCCAAATATCTGTATATTATATGTCATGGAGATCATGTAACAATCATAGTACAAAAGCTCCTCACAAGCTCTCATGCACACCCTCAATTTCTACACACTATCAAGCTAGATCTAGCAAAACACATGCTCCAATATTTTGCCACTTGATAGCCAGCCTCTATTGCGTAATTAATGCTATGGGATGGATTCATTAAATAGATAAACCACGTGGCTTGAACTGCGCAATCCTCATGGGCTACTCCACCTATCTGTGTGTTGCAAATAGCAACAATATAGTCACAACTGATAGTTAACCTGCTCTTTCACCTATTTATGCACTGGTCTCCACTGAAACTGTCCATGCACTAAAGTTAACTGATGCATTCTTTAGTTGATTAATGAGTTTATAATTAGTGAATTAATTAATAATTAATTCACACCACTCTCACTAATTGTATCAATTAGTTAAACTAAATACAAATAGCTCAACTATGTTTAGATTAGTTAAATTGAATACAACTCCACTAAATTCCTCAATCAACTCCACCAAACTCTGTCACATGAGTTCTAACTGAAGTATCCATGCATTAGCTCCACTTAACCCTCAGGAATAACGTAATTCTTTCGGTCAGCTCCTGTGCCACATCTGTACACTTAACTGAAGTGCTCCAAGAGAATAAGATAATGTTTAGAGTCCAAATATTATTAAGAGCTAATAATATTTGACATATCTATTTTTAGACTGGAAATCTAAAAATAGATTCTTCCCAATATGTCTAAAAATAGAAGTCCATCTATTTTTTCCAACTTGACCAACCATCCACAAATAGCATCCTGCAACTCATAGAACATGATCCATATGTCTAAAAATAGACATAGTCTAAAAATAGACTTTGCGCCAAAAATAGCCTGTGGGCCCATTTAGTGAAGGCGTCTTCTTTCCACTAAGCTCATCATCTTGTTGCAATCTCAACACTCCATCTCAAAAAGATAAGGATTATACGCAATCTATCTTGCCCCACAATGGAATTCGAATTTGCTCCTTGTGAGCGCCTTCGTCAAGATGTCAGCATCCTGATCCTCCGTGGGAACATATGAAAGTAACATGATTCTCCGCTGCACACAATCTCTGATATGATGGTACCTGATGTCGATGTGTTTGGATCTATCATGAAATACTGGATTAGCCGAGAGTTTGATGCAACTCTGGTTATCACAATAAATCACAGTAGGCTCCAAGTGTGACCCGAACAACCCGACCAGGATCTTCCTCATCCATATAGCCTCGCATGCGACCAAACTCACTACCATGCTCACTCGGCCTGTTTGAGCGAGTACCACGGATCTGCGCTGCATTGTACCAAAGAAACTAATATCGACTGATGGACAAAATCCCTCCGATGTGCTCTTTACGTCCATTGGGCTGCCTACCCAATTTGCATCCATGAAGCCACACAGCTTCACCTCATCTGATTGTCTGTACCATAATCCATATCCCGATGTGCCTCTGAGATATCTCAATACATGCTTGCCTGCCTTCCAAAAGAGCTTGGTAGGCTTAACCATAGCTTGTGAAAGCTGGTTAACAACATAGCATATGTCGAGTCGTGTATTGACTAGATACATAAGCGACCCCACCAACTGTCGATAAACAGTGGCATCCACTACCTCCGCTGAAGTAGCATCCTCCTTCCTCCAACCACCAGGAAGAGGAGTATCAACAGGTTTGCAGCCATGCATGTTGAACTTCTCCAGTATCTCCCGAGCATACTTGCCTTGAGAAAAAAACAGTCCATCACTGCGCTGCCAAATTTCCAATCCCAGGAAATAATGAAGGAGGCCCAAGTCCTTCATCTCAAACTCCTTTGCAAGATCAGCCTTGCATGAGTGTATCAACAGTTCATCACCTATCAAAATCAAATCATCTACATAAAGTACAATGATCAGAAACTTACCCTCCACCACAATCTGGTATAGGTTAGGATCCGCCTCACTCTTGGAGAATCCAAGTCTGGTGAAATATCTATCTATCCGTGTGTACCAAGCACGAGGTGCTTGTTTCAACCCATACAACGCTCTCTTGAGCCTGCACACATGCAACTCGCTGCTGAAGATCTTGAAACCTTCAGGCTGCTCTATGTGCACCTCCTCCTCAATGACTCCGTTGAGGAACGCAGTCTTCACATCCATCTGATGAATGTGCCACCCCATCTGCGCTGAGAGAGCAAGAATCGTCTGTATGGAATAATACCTTGCGACAGGTGCAAAGGTCTCCTCATAATCGATCCCCTCAATCTGTGAAAAGCCTCGGGCAACAAATCTTGCCTTGTACTTCTCCACACTCCCGTCAGCTGCCTGCTTCACTTTGTAGATCCATCTCGAACCCACCACTGATTTCCCCTCCGGTCTCGGGACAATCTCCCATGCACTGTTTCTGACAATCGAATCATACTCTTCCACCATGGCATCTACCCATGTGGGATCCTCCACAGCTTCCTCGAAAGAGGATGGCTCCGTCACGATACACTTGCTCATAAGAGCCATGTATCCAGTATACCGGTCAGGTGACTGTCTCTGTCTGCGCTGTGATGTAGGTGCTCCTACAACCTTCTCTGCATCTTGAGCCAGTCGCTCAGCTTCTGTAGTGCGCTTCCGCCCTCTGATGGTTGGCGCTGCATGAGTGGTATCTTCCACTCCATGAACCTCCTCTTGTGGCTGATCCACATCCAGAGACTCATCCTTAGGAACTAATAGCTCCTCATCTGCATGCAAGTGTGGCTCCCTCTCAAGCGAACACTTCATGGCTTTCTCCTCATGAAATTTGATATCCCGTCGCACAACAGTCTTGCGACTGTCTGGAAAATACACACGATAGTTATGGGGTGTATCAGTGTACCCCACAAATATCCCAACCTCTGCGGTCGGCTCCAGCTTCTTCCTGGCATCCTTCATCACATGAATGTAAACAGGTGAACCAAAAATCCTCAAATGGGAAATATCGGGCCTCTTACCAGAAAACGCCTCCTCGGGTGTACTCATGCCAAGTATCCTGTGAGGACAACGGTTCTGCACATATACTGCAGTATTGCATGCCTCCACCCACAAGTGAATGGGTAGGCCCTGATCATGCAACATCGCCCATTGCTTTTTACATGATCGTTCTTGTTCTTAAAGCCTCAGCTAGATTGCATTTGTGGGGACATGAGGTGCTATGAGCTCTCTTCGAATTCCTTCTGCGCTGCAAAAGTCCTTGAATTCACCAGAGATGAATTCACCACCATTTTCACTCCTAAGAGCCTTCACCTGCTTCCCCAATTCTTTCTCAACCAGAAATCACTGAACTTTGAGTATGTCTCGCTCTTCTTCTGCATGAAGAAGATCCAGCACTTCCGAGAAAAATCATCGACAAATATCACATAGTACCTGTGCTTTGCTGTCGAAGCTACTGAGAAAGGTCCACACACGTCTGTGTGAATTCTCTCAAGGATCGTTGTGGCGCGACTATCCTTCTCGTGAAAGGTGGCTTTCACAAATTTTCCCAAGGTACATCCCTTGCACTGATCTGACTGCGCAAGAGTACCCTTAGGAAGCCCAGTAGAAATCTTCTGCAGTATCTTCAAAGCTCCATGGTGAAGGTGGCCCAATCTCCGGTGCCACAACTCGCCATCATCCCGGCTCACCACTCCTTCAGCCTTGCATGCCATTGCTGCACAACCATCTACATGCAATTGATAAAGGTTCTTGACTCGAACCCCTATCTTCCGGGTTTCTCCAGTTGTCTTACTGCGCAGGAAAGCCTTTCCCTCGCTGAAGACAACATCATATCGCTTGTCTTCTAACATTGCCACAGAGATAGATTCTTCTTCAATCTGCAGAACATGCATCACTTCCTTCAATACGAAGGGTTTCCAGACTCCTTCTCAAGGGAAATGGTCACAAAGTACGATCGCCTTGTATCTACGGAAGTCATCACCCATCTCTATGTGCACTCCAAGATCTTTCTCATCCGGATCGGTAAACAAATCTAGATCAGTAAACAAATATCGATCTCCTGTCATGTGAAAAGATGTACCACTATCAAGAAACCACACTGATCCCGTCATACTAGAGACCAAGCATGCGATAAAAAAAAAATACATCTCAAATTGCGAGGCTAAGGCCTCTCCAGCTGCAGTTCCTGCTTATTTTTCGTCTTCTGTGGACAATTAGTGGCGTAATGTCCGTGTTGGTGACAGTGAAAGCACTTCACCTTGGACATGTCCTGCTTCTTGCCTTTCGCACCGGATTGAGAAGCTTTCTTGCTCTTCCCCTTCTTTGCTTTGGCAGCCAAAGTGCAATTCTCTTCATCAGAGTTCTTTGATGAAGATCCGTCCCTGGTACTCCGCCTTATCTCCTCTTGCACAAGATCCGACCAAAGTCGCTCCCATCCTGGCAATTTCTCCCGACCATTGACATAGTCCTGATAGGAATGCCAACTCTTAGGAAGCCCAAGGAGAGCCAAGCTCACCAAGTCCTCATCATCAACAGTCACCCCCACACTTCCCAGCTCATCCCTGCATTGGATGAACTTCGTGAGGTACTTGGGCATACTGTTGCCTTTCTCCATCTTTATGTTCCTGAGTTTGTCCTTGAGCGCCAACTTCCTCTGGTCGCTCTTGCTTTGGAATAAATCTGTCAAAGCTTTCCACATCAAGAATGGAGAAGCCTTACCATGAAGGCTGGATACTATGTGATCCTTCACACCCTCCAACAGAATCCTTTGACACTTTTTTGTCTTCTTTTGCCATGCGTCAAGTACGGCAGCATCACTAGAAGTAGGCTTTGGAATTTCTGCATCTATGAACTCCTTCAACCCATTTTCATCCAGAACCGCCTCCATCCTGTCCTTCCATGCAATATAATTCGAGCTGCCCTCAAGGGCATACTCCAATCGCAATCCGATTGACCATCTCAGCAGCCACCAAGAAAACAACTGTAAAATTCAAAATTCACACGGCACAAAACTCAGCAGCTTCCCAATGTTTTGCCATTGCTCAGCTGATGTTATCACTCAGTGATTGTAGAAATTTGAATAATTGATATATTATTCACCAATGTTCTCCTGATCACACACTATTTTAGCTTCATGCATAATACAGAATCTCTTCTACCATTGATGATCACATGCGGAAATAAAATCAATTGCATGCATACATTAAAACCACAAACAATCACACATATGAACACAGTATTTAATGGGAAAGCTTAAAGCTGAAAACCCCAACTATCTGTATATTATATGTCATGGAGATCATGTAACAATCATAGTACAAAAGCTCCTCACAAACTCTCATGCACACCCTCAATTGCTACACACTATCAAGCTAGATCTAGCAAAACACATGCTCCAATCTTTTGCCACTTGATAGCCATCCTCTATTGCGTTTTCAATGCTATGGGATGGCTTCATTAAATAGATAAACCACAACCACTGTCTTGTTGCGCAAAGTATTAATATATTGTGAGGACTACTTGGGTAACCTACTCTATTATAGGCGTAATATGTGATATAGTCACAACTGATAGTTAACCTGCTCTTTCACCTATCTCTGCACTGGTCTCCACTGAAACTGTCCATGCACTGAAGTTAACTGAAGCATTCTTTAGTTGATTAATGAGTTTATAATTAGTGAATTAATTAATAATTAATTCACACCACTCTCACTAATTGTATCAATTAGTTAAACTGAATACAAATAGCTCAACTATGTTTAGATTAGTTAAACTGAATACAACTCCACTAACTTCCTCGATCAACTCCACCAAACTCTGTCACATGAGTTCTAACTGAAGTATCCATGCAATAGCTCCACTTAACCCTCAAGAATAGCGTAATTCCTTCTGTCAGCTCCTGTGCCACATCTGTGCACTTAACTGAAGTGCTCCAAGAGAATAAGATAATGTTTATAGTCCAAATATTATTAAGAGCTAATAATATTCGACATATCTATTTTTAGACTGGCAATCTAAAAATAGATTCCGCCCAGTATGTCTAAAAATAGAAGTCCATCTATTTTTTCCGACTTGACCAACCATAGCATCCTGCAACTCATAGAACATGATCCATATGTCTAAAAATAGACATAGTCTAAAAATAGACTTTGCGCCAAAAATAGCCTGCGGGCCCACTTAGTGAAGGCGACTCCTTTCCACTAAGCTCATCATCTTGTTGCAATCTCAACATTGTGGAAGAATGTTTTATTTTCCAGGAAAATAAATTTGAGACAATTAAGACCCCAGGTCTTCTACAGCCTTTATCCATTCCAAGTCAATGTTGGGAGGAGATTACAATGGATTTTATCACAGGTTTACCTAAGTCCAAAAGAAACAGTGTCATCATGGTGTTAGTTGATAGACTTACCAAGTATTCACACTTTTGTGCATTATCTCATCCATTTAAAGAAAGTACAGTTGCTACTACATTTATGGAAACAATTCAAAAGCTACATGGATACCCAAAGATAATTGTAAGTGACAGATATCCCATTTTTACTGGAAATTTTTGGACATAATTATTTTCTTGTTTGGGTACTCAACTAGCTCATAGCTCATCTTCTCATCCTCAATACGATGGTCAAACTAAGATAGTGAATAAATGTTTGGAAGGATATCTTTGTTGTTTTGTATCTGATAAACAAACACAATGGGTCAAGTGGTTACCTCTCGTTGAATGGTGGTATAACACTTCCTTCCATACTGTACCAAAAATGACCCCATTTATGGCACTTTACGGATATCATCCATCGTCCATCACATCATCTTTAAGAGAAAATTCTAAGGTTCAAGCAATGGAAGATCACATAAAGAATCAACAAGAAGTTCTCCAACTCTTAAAGGATAACCTAAATTTGGCACAAAATCGAATGAAACAACAGGCATATCAACATCACAGTGAGATAAGTTTCAATGTAGGAGACTGAGTATTTTTAAAGCTACAACCATACAAACAAATGTCCCTAAAGAAATCTAAGAAGGACAATAAATTATCGCCAAAGTTTTCATTTAAACATGATATTTTCAACGTACATTGTAGACTAACCTAGCTACAATTGATCTAGAAGGATCCTCAAAATGCTCAAAATTCAACAGTCTCAAATGCTCATGAAACTAGTGCCAGTCGAAGAGCTCATCACGTTTATTCTAGTGGTATATTCATTTTGAAAAATGGCCTTCATATGAGGGATAAAATGTGTTCTGAAGTTTTTCCCAAACAGGTAAAAAATGGGCCAGAGTAGGAAAAGTGGCAGCACCAGAGCAGGAAAAATGGAAGCAGGTTAGTAGGTCAAATTTGCAAGTCAAACTTCCAAGGTGTGGGTCGAACCTGCGACCACCAAGCCGACACCACAAAACTTTACCAATATGCCATTGTGTTATTACTTTATATAGTATGGGTGAATATATGTATTTAAAGTTTTGTTTGCATTGTGGGGTAAGGGTTTGTGGAGCTGCCATATCCAATGGTCTGCCAAACCCATGGATCGTAATCAGTGCTAGCAAACAACATACGGGAGTTTCCAATTGATGTGCAGTCAAAATATATGTTACAACCAAATATGCCAAAGTTAACTATATGTTGTGCCACATGTCGATATATGACATCATCACTGGTACATATGTATTAACCAAATCCTATGTTTAACTTTGGTTATAAATTAAATGCCACGGGTTGCAACATTATACCACCGTAGGGTATTTGTTAAAACCTTTGGATATGCCTCCTTCTCTTTAGATATTGGCTCTACAACTGAACCCTATCTCTTGTCCTATCCCTTGGGTTCCTCCGCGGCCCAGCCTAAGGTTGTTGCAGGCTCTGTGCCTATGGCCCTACATTGCTCTACACCTGTCACCTCTATGGCTCCTACAATGGAGAAAAATGTTCACCATGTGGGGTCCTCATTCAAAGAGTAGGTTGTGTGCTCCTCCCACACACCTAACCTTTCATTCGTCATGTGCCTAATAAACTCTGCAGCTTCTCCCCGTTCGAATTTGGAGCTACGTCCGAGCTCCCCAAGTCAGGAAAAAGAAAAAGATGACCTCGGCCCCAAGCATTATTGCTCTGCAAATGGTCACCAAGATAAGACAGGGGAATCTGCATGGACAACACACCTGTCAAAGAACCAAGACGGTAAAAACTCTGAGGCTAAAGAGAAGGATCAGGAAAAGCAACAAAATAGGCATGTATGCCACCAAAAAGTAGCGAAGATCCCAGAGATAGTCATTCAGGATCCAGATATAGAGGTCTACAGAGAGTACATGAGAGAACATGCCATCATATGTAAATTTATGGGAATCTGTCCCTCTGAAAGAGCCCGTAAAGGGTGGATCCAATCTAAATGGAACCCTAAAGGGGCAATAGAACTTCAACTCGGATTGAAGGGATTCTTTACTATTTTCTTTGCTCTCTTGGAAGACAAGGACAAAATATTTGAAGGGGGTCCATATTTTTTCAACTATGTTGGTATTTACATGAGATTCTTGATGGAGAACTTTACTCCTAAAAAAGAAGACTTCACTCGGGTCCTAGTCTGGGTAATACTTTATTCTCTCCCTACGGACTAGTGGGCACCTTTGGTTCTCCAAGCCATTGGCAACAGTCTGGGAGAATACATCAAGATGTCAAAGGGTACTAAGAATGGACATTATATTTCATATGCTTAAATCTACGCATATATTGATGTCTCTGGAACCATTCCAGAAGCCATCAACTTGAACTTCCAAGATGAAACTTGGACTCAAGAGGTGGATTATGAACATATACCATTTCGTTGCAGGAAATTCCACGAGCATGGTCATCTCTTTAGAGACTGCCCATAGAACCAGCCACCCCCAAAATAAATTCCATCGAGCACGAAGGATGAACAAGGATTCATCAAAGTAAGTCACAAAAGCAGGCAAAGTAGAAGGAACAACACTGGAAGAGAAATCCCAAAGCAGGCACAACAAAATAGATATGAAATACTTTCTCCTACAACAGAGGAAACCGGACAATATAGCAACAGCAAGGATTAGAACAATGAACAGAACAAGGAAATGGACACAGACATGGAGAACACAATCACTCTTTCTCAAGTAGAACAAGCAACTCAAGAAGAAAATGAAATGGACTTCACACAGGACCTACCTACATCAGAGGAAAAAGCAATAGAGGACATCCTGATGGGTATGGACCTGCAGAAGATCTTAAAGGAATGGACCTCAAAAGGGTTTGAAGGTATACCAGAAGACTACCTCCAAAGAATTGAAGAAGCATATACTCTGCAACAAAACATCCAAAAGCAAAGAGAACACCAAAGCAAAGGAAAAAACCAAGCTGGAGGAATCAAAGAGAACCTTAAAGCCAACAACTAGATCACAAAAGGGCAACCAAAAAGAAGAGGACGGAAAAAAAACAGTCAACACCTCCAAGAGCTCGGCAATGAACTCATCAATGCGGGCAAGGTAAAGGTTCTATCTCTAACTCCCAATATTTTATCATGATCTGCACATCTTGGAACATCAGGGGACTTAACATTCCTATAAAAAAAAGGATCCTCAAATCCAAGGTTACCTTAGGAAAAACAGATATTCTAATGCTACAAGAAACAAAAAGTGGACTAACTGGAATAATGTCCATCCATCAGGCCTGCTTTAGGAAGTCATGTAGCCATTTTTGCCTCAGGCATGGCTGGAGGCATAGCTACATTTTGGAAAGACTCTAGGTTTAATCTGATCAACTCCTTTTCCTCTAGACATGCCCTCACCACGATAATCCAAATAACCGGAACTAAAGAAAAGCTATGTATTACCAATGTATATAGCCCCCACACAGTTCATGAACGCCTTTCCTGGCTCAATCATCTCAAAACCTTCCTCCAACCTCTCAATCATAAGTACTATCTCCTGGCTGGTGACTTCAATATGATCCTAAACTTGGGTGGAAAAAGGGGTGGACTTCGCAAACTTGACTAGGTCTCTCAAGCCTTCCAAAGTATGATATATGACCTGGGCTTCATAGATACTCCCACTAAAAATGGCATCCACACCTGGAATAACAGGAAAGGGGGTGAGCATCAAATTGCCTCTAGACTTGATCGCTTTCTTCTCTCATAAGAGTTATTCCTCTCCTCTCTAGAAACAAAGGCCAGCATTGCTCTACAAGTTGGCTCAGACCATTGGTCGATAGTTTTAAACATCAAGATCTCTGAGAGGCCGAAGAACGCTCCCTTTAGGTTTGAGGAGTTCTGGCTCTACCACCCTGATTTCCAAGACAGAATTAAGGAATGGTGGACCACTTCGCTCCCTCAGCAGGGCAGCAAGATGCAAGGCTTCCATCAGAGACTAAAATTCATCAAGCAGGAATTAAAGATATGGAACCAAGAAATATTTAGAGATATTACTACGGATAAAAAAGTGTTAGAGATAAAAATGAGAGCAATTCAACAAAAAATCATTCAAAATGGAATGACAGAGGAAACCAAAAAAGCTGAAATGGAATTACAGAAACAATGGGAGGATAGGGTCTCCCAAGAAGAAACCCTTTGGAGACAGAAATCAAGGATCAACTGGCTCAAAGATGGGGAGAAAAACATTGCCTTCTTCCATAAATCCATGATCCAACATAGAAAGCACAACAGGATTCTCAATATAAAAAATAAGCAGGGTCATGTGCTTAATACCCATCAGGAAATTGAGGAAGAACTGCATCAGCACTACTCGATCATCCTCAAAGATGGGGGTCAACACAACGAGGATCATATCAGGAAGATCACCAAAAACATCCCATCCATTTTGAATAGAGAACATAATAAAATGATGCTAAAAAGGATTACCATGGAGGAGGTAGAAGAGGCTATTCAGTGAATTCCAAATGGCAAGGCTCCCGGGCCGGATGGTTTTACCATCGACTTCTATAAAGCTTGCTGGAGCACAATTAAGGATGAGGTCTATGATTTGGTGGAGGAATCTAGAGTGAAGAAATCCATCTTTCCCTCCCTCAACGCTACTTTTCTGGTGCTTATTCCTAAATCAGACAGAGTGGACTCTCCTAATCAATTTAGACCCATTGCTCTTTGCAATGTAATATACAAAATTATCTCCATGGTTCTCGCCAATCGCATCAAACCACTCTTGCCTCTCTTGATCTCGGAAAATCAAACGGGGTATGTTGAGGGCAGACAAATCATGGACAGCAACATCCTCTCACAGGAAATCATCCACTCTCTCAAAGATCAGGGAAAACAGGGTATGCTAATACAGCTAGATATGTCCAAGGCTTTTGACAAGATCAACTGGAATTACATTAGACATATGTTAGCAGCCTTCAGGTTCAGCAAAGACTGCATAAAATGGATCATGCCTTTGGTTTCAAGGGCTTTCTTCTCAATCCTTCTTAATGGCTCCCCCACCTCTATCATCAACCCTTCGAGGGGAATTAGACAAAGAGATCCTCTCTCCCCTTTCCTCTTTGTCATCATGGTGGAGGGTCTGGGCAGGTCCATATCGGCTGCCTCATCCTGCAATATCCTCTCTGGCCTTAATCTCTACCCCCCCTCGCTCCCTCAACCCACCAACAATTTGTGGATGAAAAAATCCTTATGGGTTACCCTATAGCCAGGGAAGCCCTTGATTTCAACAAAATTCTGGATGACTTCTCCCGAGCCTCTGGCTCTGCTGTCAATAATGCCAAGTAAAAAAAAAAAAATCTCAACACCCCCACCACCATCCAAAATCACATCACCTTCATCCTTGGATTCCAGAAGAGAATTTTCCCCTCTAAGTACCTGGGTGTTCCCCTTACGTACAAACCTTTGGCCTGCTCGAAATGGGAACCCCTCATTTCCAAGCTCAAGAAAAAAATCTCCAATTGGACCTTTCGGTCCCTCAACCTAGGTGGAAAATTAACCCTGGTTCGCTCTGTTCTTCAAGCCATGCCCCTCTACCAACTCTCTTCCATTGCTTCTCTGAGATTCATTTCGAACCAGATCAGAGCCATTCAGCAATATTTCCTTTGGAAAGGCAAGGCCAATAAAGGTAAGAGGGCCTTGGTGGCTTGGGAAAAATTCTGCTCACCCAAGGCCGTGGGCAGTCTTGGCCTTCATGATCCAGACCTCTTGGGCAGGGCTTTGGGTGCTAAGACCTAGTGGCGTTGGCTCACTAATCCTTCCTCTCACTGGGCCTTGCTTTCGAAGGCCAAATATGCCCCCTTACTCCCTTGGGACTCTCTTATTAGGCTTTCAAGAAACCTCAAAGGATTTCCTATCTGGAACTAGGCGTGGGACAACAGAACGCTCATTCAAAACCATAGCTTCTGGGAGATAGGTAATGGTCAGAATGCCTTATTCTGGGTGGATTCTTGGGAGCAACGCCCCAAATTTGATTTGGAGATCTACAGGCCAGTTAGAGAGCAGATTGAAGCGCAAAACAAAAGCAGATTCAAAGATTACTGGAAACTCACGGGAGACTCAGAATGGAAGGAATGGCTGAACATCAAAGATTTTATTCCCATCCATCTCCATCAACCAATCAATATTCTAGTAGAGGAACTAAATAACAGTAAAATTCAAAAGGAAGAAGGACCGGACATACTGCATTGGGTCATTAATGTGGCAAAGAAATTCAATATCAAAGAAGCAGACAACATCTTTCAAAATCCTACCCCTGTCCAACAAGATCGCAAATTGAAAAATCTTTGGAGTAGGAAACATAGGCCGAAGATCACTCTCTTTCTCTGGCTGGTTATGCACAAGAAAATTCTTACTTAGGATAATCTTCAAAAGAAAGGCTTCATAGGACCTTCAGTATGCATGCTATGCCACTCTGAAGCAGAAATGACCAATCATATCCTCAACACCTGCCCCTATGCTTCCAACATCTGGTCCTGGTTCCTTCATGTCTTCAAAGCCTCTGACCACACTTTTGATTCCATCCATTTCTCTCTAGAAAATTAGCGCCCTGCCTTCTCCAAACAGGCCCTCATCGATTTATCTGGCGAACATCTCCTCCCTGACATCATCTACTGGGCCCTTTGGAAGGAGCGAAACTCCCGAATTTTCAAGAATTTAGCCTCTAAGGAAGAACAGACTCTCTACAAAATTAAATGTACTCTCCGTGAATCAGCCTCCATAGAAAATCTCCAGAACCCCCCACACCCTCCCTCTGTGGATGATTTCAGAATCCTTTCCCTTCTCAACTTCCCCCCCCCTTCCTTCTCCATCACCCCTGCCGATTCTATCATTCCCTTGCCAATGTCCATTTGGAAACCTCCAGACCATTCCTTCACCGAGGTCAATTATGATGGAGCGTCCAAGAACAACCTAGGTATGGTGGGTTTCGGCGGTGTGTTCTGTAACCCTCAGGGTTCCATCCTTTGGATTTACTACGGGAATCTGGGGCATACCATGAATAATGCTGCAGAGCTCCATGCGCTAGCAAATGGAATAGTAATTGCCAAGAAAAAGAACTACTGGCCCCTGCTTGTTGAGGGTGATTCCAATGTAGCTACCCAATATTGCAGGAAGTTGCAGCAGGGGCGTAGCGTTGCTAAGGTCTCTGAATGTTGGCATATTAACATAATCTTACACACAATCAAAGATAGCATAGGTGAAGCGAGAGGCGTATCTTTCACTGCGGTCAGAAGGGAAGCTAACAAGTTGGCTGACTACCTTTCTAACCAAGGCGTAAAGACCTCAGCAAGACTTGTCTCCCAGGACTGGACAATAATCGAATCTCCAACGATTAAAACTGATTATATGCTCATAAACAAAACTGACCTTCAAAAGGCGGGGGTCTTGTTAGAATTTTCGGATCCTTTCACTCATTATGACAGCGTACACAACCACCCCTATCACGAATGATATTGGTTGTGGCTGGTCCATGGTAAGCTCACCCTGGTACACTCCCATGCATTACCATTACTCCAAGCCTACCTCCATCACCCATGTCTCCATGCGCAACATTTGTTCACTCGCTCCTCATTCCCCTTGTGATGCCTCCTTAAATTCCCCTCACCTCACCTTCATTCCTCATAATATTCCTCAGTTCAGCTCCCCTTTCACCCTGAGAAGTAGCTGCAGCTCTCGGCTTTGGTTGTACCCCTCCCTCTCTCTGTGAAATTTGCTTCCCATGGCTCCCTGACGTCGCCACCCTCCTCCCCAGCCCCGCCGCAATCGCAATTGCTACTGGGATAATCCCTCCTGTTCCCTGGTTACGAGGGCAGAAACTTTGGCGCGCAACTTGGCTCATATCTTTGCAAAGAACACCTCTGATCCAATGCAGGAAATTCTGGCGGGGTTGGACGTGGAAGCTTCGGCTCGCCATAGGTAAACCCCCTCGAAAACGGTTGACAGAGCTCTCACTTGGATCTCTGGCCCTGATTTAACCAGGAGCCACGAGAACCTTTATACCCATGCCGTTGATCTGCATTGGCACACCAATACTTTGTTATCTATCGCACTCCAGGACTAGAAAATTGTTACCAAGCCGTTGGAAAAGAAGATGAACGCGTTTTCGGATAAATTCGAAGCCTACATGAAAGCGGTTCACCACCTTCGCTTTGTTGACAGTTCCTCCCCGCACTATGACCTGTTGAAACGCGGTTTTTCCAAGCACCAGCAACCGAACTCCAGATTCAAAGAGGAGGTCTCTTCCAAGGGGAATCAGCAGGATGCTGGCCCGTCTCACTGCAATATTTTCGACCTTGAGGAAGGGACCCCGGATCGCCCGGTAAGTGTGGATGACTATCTCAATGAGGAAGAAGAGGTGTAGCCCCCCTAGGGCCCTTAAATCTCTTGTCTTCTCCTGGTATTTTCTAGTTATTGTCTATATGAAGGGCACTAAGCATGCGATATCTACTGATCTTTTTTTCAGCTTCAGAAAAATTTTGGTTTTTTCTTTCGGTCATATAGTGCTTTCTTGTGTCCCCACTCAATTATTTTCCCTTGTTTCCCTCTCCCTGAGTGTGGGATCAACCCTGTGAATGTGTTGGACTCTGATCTGCTGCTAAAAAGGATTTTTTGTATGATATTTTCCTCTACTTAATGTGAATAGTTCTTCCAAATTTACAAAAAAAAAACCTTTGGATATACCATATGACAAATATGATGCGGATTGTTATACAATTGTAGCATAATACTATGAATTTCCAAATCCAATCCTAAGAGGCCCACGGGTTTTATCCCGAGACCTCTCATGGGCTATATAAAAGGTATTACCACTGTGCTAAAGCCAGAGGATTTGTAATGTGAAGCTCATAACTTTGTTTTATTTGTGCCTGTAATATGCCTTTCGAGGCATAACTTGGCCAATTTTGGGTCTTTTTGAGATCTGTAAGTTGCGTTGGGAAGATGAGGCTGAGAGCTATTAGTTGAAAGTATCCATTGATGCATGTGAGAACATTACAGAATGGTGAAATTCAATGTAAAGAAACTTAACGAGCATTTTTAATACATCGGATGCCCATTAGAAGCAGACCCGGAGATGTAGTCCAGGAGGGATGAACTCTGTCATCATTTTTTTTGTATTTGCTTCTTTTTCTCTGTTGTTCATGCATAATTTCAGATTTCAAGTTTCATTTTTAAAGGCACTTAAAAATCCATTTTACTTATTAATTCACTACTAAAGCAACCTTAGTTAATATTTGAATAAATTGAGAAATAGTCAATTCTATTGTTTTCGGATCAACAACCTAGGTGTGGACTATTCTATAGTTTGTATCTAAAGTTGATTTTGTTATCGGCCACACTTGTTGACATTGACAACAATCTACAAGTTGAGCTCTATGCGACACATCAGCCTCATCTAATTGTTGTCTTCTTAATTATGTTAATTATTGTGACTATCTATCTTCTTCTTTTCTAATATTGAAATTATGGAGCTAATGCTTGTGCTTATGTGCAAGTGCTAGCTTCTTGTTGGTTGTTGGAAACTTTCCCTAAGCCTAAAAATTTTATTATTTAAATAAGATTGTTGGGCTGAATATGTGACAATGGGTGTAACCTTTCATGTATCTATTGATGGTGCATTTTATTACTTTTGTAACTTTTCTTCACCACTTTGCATGTTTCTAAAAAAATAGTACACTTTGGAAGTGACATCACTATTATTGCTATGTTTTTAAACTATTTTGTCTATTGTTGACAAATTTTTCCAAATGCTACTAACTTGGCTTCTCATCCACTCCACTCAATGAATTTAAGTGACACCTTGAAATGATCACTTGACAAGCATGCATTTTTCTTTGAGATGATGAATCTAAGTGGCTTCAAACACTTTTCTTAATCATTTTCAAAAGCTTAGTGTTATTTGAATGATTGTGATGCGATTAAAATGAGCTCCATACTCTATTTATTATCTTTCCAACTGTTATTTGTATCAATCACAACTTTAGAATCTTCCTAAAAGTGGATATTCAACGTAACAACTTTCTTGTAACTTCAATAATCAACACTTAGGCTTGACATTCACTTAATGAAATGACTAAAATTAAATTCTATGACATATCATTGTTTTCCTTTTGTTGAAATGTAGGTAATTATTGGTACGGGCATTAAAAAAATCATTTGTAGTTGCTAATGATCTTTGAGGACTCATATAGGGCTAGTTGTAGTGTTGTTGTCATGATTTGGGTTGAAAAATAGCTTAATGGAGATTCTTGTAGGTTTATTTCACTTATCCTATTTTTTGTTCATTGGGTGATGTTGAAGTCACTTGAATGGTTGGAGTCAACTCCACTAGTTGGGTTCCCTCTTTTTGGAAGTTGGAATACATTGTGTAAATTACTATTGTAAATTCTCCACATTGTTGTAGAATTTCTTGATGTAGGGGATTTTGTAGTTGTACAGGGGATATTGTAGAAGGTCTAGGATTTCATTTTTTATTACTGTTGATTGTCTCTTAGGTATAATGATGACCTTTGATAAAGAATGAAGCGATTCCAATGAAATTTTTTTCTTACATGTATTTTGTAGCAACCTTTAAAGTTTCATTTATAAACCTATAGGTTATGTTTTTGTGTTCAAAATTATGTTTTGAAGATTATCAAGGTTAATTATGGATGGATAATTTTAGTATTAAATTCTTATCAAGTGTACTAAACATGTTTCACTTAACTCACTGATGGCTAGTGACCATAACAACAAAATTATGGTTGTAAATATGCTTGCTAAACTTGGAAAAAAATGACTAAAACCATACAGCAGATAACATACAAATATAACAAAACATATAACAAAAAATCATAGCATGAGAACCCAATGGAAAATAAGAATGATTTTATTTCATTAATAATTAAAATAGAACATGTTGGCCTGTGACTACACACAAAGGGGATAAGGAGAAAGGAAGGCAAGCCTTGACTATCAAAGAGCTTCAAAGGAATCAATCTGCATCTCAGTTCAGTAGAAAGGGGAAAAATGTAGCTGATAAGGCTTAAATGGTAAGTAAACTTCATTTCCGCCATCCTTCATCTCATATATCCTCTTTATCTTCATTTACCCTCTCTTTCCCCTTCACTTTCCCTTTTTCTAAAAGCCCCTGCATTGCATTTCTTCATTTGCATCACCGCTTTCCGCAAGTCTTAACCTTTACATCTTAAGACTTACCGAAACTTATCTTGTCGCCGATGTGATTTGGTGGGACCCATCCAACCTCGATACATCACCCAAATCCGCATGAAAACCATCATATTCTGCATTTTCCTTACCTGTCGCCTTTTCGCACTTTACAGCGTCTAGCATGGCGCATATCGCACATCGCTCCCCACATCTTTTAACATTTATCACCCTTTTCTCCCCGCCATCCATCGCAGATCACATATTATAACATTCACATCACAACCAAAACTTAAAACTTGCAATTGTTGATTTGCAATATATCGCATCGCACAAGCTTTAACTTACCACTGAAAGCGCCCGCAACCTATTTTTTTTAACTTGCGATGAGGTTGGGTCACACTTTCCCTCCGTTTCACCTACCCCGCCATCGCATATTGCTCCCTGTAGATTTTAACATTTACCACCTGCTGCTCCCAGCTAAATATTGCGACATGCGATCTGCGGGCGTGGTCACACCACTATCCATGCCACTTCACCTCCCCCCCACACTTCGCCCATCGCAGGTCTTAACGCTTAACCTCCGCTTGCTCACACATAAACTTTGTAATATGTGATTTTCATTCAGGACCCATCTTCCTCCACATCACATCCTTTCTCCCCGCGCTTCGCACTTCGTACCATTTAGATTTTATCTCTATAGCTCCATGGTTAATATTTGTGATTGCGATGCGATCTGGCCCCACCATAATACTCTGCTCTCCGCGATTACGCCATTCCTTCACTATTGCTCCCATTCCATTACCCCTGCCATTCCCATTCATGAGCACACATCCTGTTACCGCTAAGCCTTTTGCAGCTCTTTGTCACTTCCACTCCACCCCAATGCATCTAACGGTCCTTAACACATTTCAAACCCCTCTGTAATATTCCAAATCTAGAATTTTTTGCAACAAATAGAATACCTTAAGGTATTAAAGAGTTTGAGAGGCAGTTATATGTCTGATAACAGATTTCAAACCACTTATCCTTCAATATTGTGTGCTTTATAAGCCATGAAGTGGCGAAAAGCAGTTATTTCAGCCCTAAAACGCTTAATTTTAGAGATGTGCATAAAAATAAGCATGGGAGACAGCTGGATATTATATCTTAGGCTAATAGGAGTCTACATACCGAATTTCAGCTCAAAAAAATTCTCCTAGCTAAGTTAAACAGTTCCTCCATTCCCAACTAGGCTAGAAAACCTTGATTTATTGAAGCTCAGGAAGCGTGATTTTCTGAAGGTATTAGTTGTAATAGATTAATAAAATCATGAAATCAGTTACACAACACTACTCATACAGTAGAAGAGATAAAATGAATACTTTTATGAGAAAATCCCTCTAAAAGAGGTGCTGCAACAATTGTATTTCACTGTAAAACCTTGACACATTATTTTCTGAAGCATACAGAAGATGTAGGTTACAAATAAGATCTAGGACAGATAATTGTACAAATTATTATATCTATATGAGATCTATACACTAGATTGTCCCTATTTTACATACCCCTTGGGGTTTTCAGCAAATCATGAAGCATATGGAGTAGATCTAAAATCTTATGCAGCAGATCTGCAGATGTTTGCAGAATTTATGAAGTAAATACATGTATGAATATATCATATCTGTAAGGTACATGGATTGGTTTTCCAATCCATGGATCACCACAGTGAGGGAAGATTCCCAACACTGGAGATCTCTCTCCTAAGAGATAGTTGAATCACCCTGTAACTTCTTCCTTGCAGATTGTGCAGTTCAGGAAGGGTAATTGCATAGTAGGCTCTGGAATATGATATGGCCTGATGCCAAGATCTGAAATTATGTTCCAACAGGAGAGGCACTCTTCCAGGAGGTTAAAAGACACACTCCATGAGAAGAGACTCCCCAAAACAATCTAGATCTGAATAGCTCTAGAGCGCCACTTGTTGCACCTTATAAAAGCAATCAAACCCTCAACAGGATCTGCATTGCAGTTGGAAGTAGAAGCTTGGCCAATTTCCGGATAGTGGATGAGAAATGAAAAACTCTTCCAAGAGCTACTCTATGAAAAGAGGTGGGATTCCCACCCGAGAACACCCAGTGCTAAGCAACACTATTCTCAGGCTAAACAGCCTAGAGAATTCGAATTAGTCTAAGGATACTAATTTCTAAATATCTTGAACAACCTTTCCTTGTTGCTCTCCTCTTTCTTTTATAGGATGAAAGTCTTGCAAAACCCTAAACCACCTCAAAGGTTTAGCTCCTTTCACATGTGCATCCTCCTTTTAGATCTGCACTGAGTATTTAGGAGGTACATTGCACTTAGACAATGCTGTAGATAAGGTCTTGTTGACCTAGTCAAATGTCACAAACCCTTTTCACACATAAGGGGTTTCATCAAAGAAGCTCTGATTTAGCCTTGTTCACATTGGGCATTGATTTATTTCATAGTTTTTAGGAGTTTATTGATCCTCCCTTACAATTTTATTCATGAAAATGAAAATAAAATGAAATTGAATATTCCTATTAGCTTGGGCAAATTAGGAATATTACAGTCCTCCCCCTTCAAAATGTTGTTTGTCCTCAGGAAAATACAAGGTAGAGAAAAACTTCTCCTTTCCTCTTCTTGTGGCCTCGTCAATGGATCCCACCATGGCTGAAAATGATATGCAATGAATCTTTCCTCCAATGATTCCCTCCAAGTGCAAGATAGCAAAGTGTACATCATGAGAAAATGGAAGGTACAAGTGGTGATCTCTTTGTTGCTCAATGGCCTCCTCAAGGTAGGAGTGATGATGAACATGGGGAATATTATTCCCAATGAGTGACTTCCATACCCATGCTATCATCCAAATGAAGTGAGACAATCTAGTTAGCTCAAAAATATCCTTAACCCCTGGTTCATACAATGTGTTGAGGCTACATGGACAGATTGGATCCTCCCACCCAAGTGGTTTCTCTCTCCATTTATGATAAGTATGGGGTTGTTGCTGCACTTGGGTTGAAGTATTATGACCTTCAATAGTGGCCCAAGCTACCCCATGAAACAAATGAACCATGAAGTGCCTCCTCCAAAAACTCAAGTTCTCCAAATGGCTTCTCCCACATGAAGAAAAGAGATGTAGTTTGACATTCATGGACTTCCCATTGCTTCTCCTGAAACATGCATCATGCAAAGTAGGTAGAATCATACTCCCAATGGGAAACTTCAACTCATAGCCCACTCTCCAAACAAAACTTCCCATGAACATAAACATATCAGCAATATATGGAAGTAGAATATAATGAAAGCAAGTTGCCAAAGGACAACCAGAGAGTGAATCATAGTTCCTCTCATGGAACCAGTGCAGTGCATCCTTGGCCTGCATCAAATCAAAAAAGAACAAGTGCTCTTCCAGCCACTTGTTTTCTACCACAATAATATTAAAAAATGTAAACATGAAAGTACAAAGTGGTGTCAATGGTGCACACCAAAAGTCATGTGGCTTCCCCCGCAAACCACCATTAAGGTAGCAAAAATCAGTGCTACAAGTAGCTGCAAGTACATCATCATGCACCATACAAGAAGGAACAATCCTCCTTGATACATCATGTTGCTCAAACAAGGAAAATAAGTACAATACAAAATGTGAAATTATACCTCCTCCATCATGTACTTGAGACCTTGAGCTGAAATGGCTCAACGGGAATTTCTCCCTCACCTCCAATGAGTAGGGAAGTGGTTGTGACCTATTCTTCATCATCATCCAGGCTATGCATCTCTCCATATGCTGAAATATGGCATGTTGGATGCCCTCCCAAGTGAACTCCTCCATCAAATTAAAATATGCTTCAAGGTGCATGGAAGAGAAGTCCTCATGTGCTGCATGTAGCAGCTTCTCCTTGAGACTAGAAGCTTTAGTCAAGAATATCCTACTATAGGAATAGATGACCACATCATCCACCGTGTATCTATCATCTCCATCCGGGTCATCAAAAATCCTACATTCACCAAGATCCTTGGAGTACTCTACCAAGAGTTGAGACCTCCAATAGGGATCAATCCTCCCAAGAGAAGGTGCTAGTGATCTAGCATATGAAGCTCTCCTCATGCTGCTGCTACTCTGACATCCCCCATGCCAAATTCATCCTCCAAACTCATCACCTCCTTGGAATCCAAGAATGGTGAGCCAAGAGGAAAGATGTCTCTCCCAAAATCTAAATCTGGTGGCCTCCCAGGTGGAATGCCTCCATGTAATGAGACATCAAAATCTGAAGTGAACTGCATGTATGAGTGGACTGATTTGTCCCTCTCTTGTCTACGCAGTGCAGTCTTCCTCCTTTGTGCAGAAACTTCCTAAAATAGATAAGAGTGAATTCTCATCATCCCCTCATGCTGATCCTTCTACTCTTCTTCTTCTTCTAGTGGTACAGTGCTTGTATTCCTTCTCTTCTCATCGTCTTCATCAATATGTAATGTTTATATTGCAACAAGATGATGAGCTTAGTGAAAAGAGTTTCCTTCACTAAGTGGGCCCGCAGGCTATTTTTGGCGCAAAGTCTATTTTTAGACTATGTCTATTTTTAGACATGTCGATCATATTCTATGAGTTGCAGGATGCTATTTGTGGATGGTTGGTCAAGTTGGAAAAATAGATGGACTTCTGTTTTTAGACATATTGGGCGGAATCTATTTTTAGATTGCCAGTCTAAAAATAGATATGTCGAATATTATTAGCTCTTAATAATATTTGGACTATAAACATTATCTTATTCTCTTGGAGCACTTCAGTTAAGTGCACATATGTGGCACAGGAGCTGACAGAAGGAATTACGCTATTCCTGAGGGTTAAGTGGAGATATTGCATGGAGACTTCAGTTAGAACTCATGTGATAGAGTTTGGTGGAGTTAGAGAAGTAGTTGGTGGAGTTGTGTTCAGTTTAACTCAGTTAGACACAGTTGAGCTAGTTGTATCTAGTCTAACTGATTGATACACTAGTGAGAGTGGTGTGAATTAATTATTAATTAATTCACTAAATATTAACTCATTAATCAGCTGAAGAATACATCAGTTAACTACAGTGCATGGACAGTTTCAGTGGAGACCAGTGGAGAGGTAGGTGAAAGAGCAGGTTGACTATCAGTTGTGACTATAGTGATGCATTGATTGCATCCAACACAGAGTAGAGTTTCCAATGAGGATTGTGTGAGAAAGGCTAGACCAATTCGAGTTCATTCAGAGCCATTCTTCAGCAGGAATTGCGCAGTAGAGGTAGGCTAGCAGGTGGTAGAGATTGGTGCACCAAAGATTTCCCACTTCAGAATGTGGGACTGATTAGTGTGTAGCAGTGTATTGTCTTGGCTGTGAGGAGATTTGTATGAGTTGTTGCATGATCTCTATGACATATATTATATACGGATAGTTGGGGTTTAGCTTGACTTTCCCGTTAGCATTTCTTGTGTTCATATGTGTAATTTTATGGTTTCAATGTGTGCATGCAATTGATTTATTTCACCGCATATGATGATCAATAGTGGCTCTATTTTTATTATTGCATGAAGTTGAAATAGTGTGTGATCAGGATAATCTTGGATGTATAACGCATTAGTTATATAATTTCTACATGTAAGAATGCCTCATCATCAATGAGAGACCCTAGATCTTGGTCATATATTGAAGGAGGTACCTTCATGTCATCACAAGTGGAAGAGGGCCCTTCATAATATGGGGATATTTTCCTTATCAAGCCATCATAAATGTTCTTATCCCCTTTAGAAATAAGGAATGGATTTGGTTGCATGGTCTCCTCCAATGCATGCAAAGTGTTTGATTTTTTTATACATTATGGTTCACATTGATTTTCATCAAATTTATTCATCAATCCCTTAGTGAATTCATCATATGATTTTATATTTGCATGATAAAAAGAAATATAATTTTGAAACCACCCATCATGAGCCATACCTTTGAGTTGCAGCGTTGCTGCTCCAATGGCGTCATCTTCTTCCTCCATTCTCCTTGTAGTGAATGTGGGCAATGAACTGCGCTATGGATCTACATGTGTGGCTGAATGCTCACACCCTTCATGAAAATAGCTAGGGCTTGCTTCATCTCCAAACCCTTTTAGAAATTCCTTGCAATCTTCCCTTTCTGTCTCCTTGAGATCTCCTTTGATACCCTCCAAAGTCTGGAAAAGAAGCAAGGAGACCTCCTCTTCTGTCATTCTTCTTCCTCCTCTTTCCTTTGACAAGAAAGTAGGCATATTCCAATGTTGTAGATCAGATTGTGTGGCTTAATTCTCACACACATTGTAATTAATTTTGGGGCTTTTAAGATCAAAGGGATCTGCATGACCTCCCTTCTCCATTCCCCTGATTTCTCCTTTCAATACATGAACAGTTTCTGAAAAATCTTCTCTCTGCAGTCTTCCAGAAAAGGGGTTTAGGCCCTTATCCTCTGTGTATTTAGTGTAACCATACTTATCCATCAGATATGTCTTGCTTCTTCTCTTTATCTTCTGAAATATTGATCTCACAGGCTGTGCCAAGAGATCATGCTATGATACCACTGTAATATTCCAAATCTGGAATTTTTTGCAACAAATAGAATACCTTAAGGTATTCCAAAGTTGGAGAGGAAGCTATATGTATGATAACATATTTGAAACCACTTATCCTTCAATATCATGTGCATCAGCAACTTCATACAGTGATTTATAATCCAGAAAGTGGGGAAAAGCAGTTATTCCAGCCCTAAAACGCTTAATTTCATATATGTGCGTAAAAATAAGCATGGGAGATGGCTAGATCTGATATATTAGGCTAAGAGGAGTCTACATGCCGAATTTCAGCTCAAAAAAAATGCTCCTAGCTAAGTTATATAGTTCCTCCATTCCCGACTAGGCTAGAAAACCCTAATTTCCCATGACTTAATGTATGCAGAAATTTACTGAAGCTCAGGAAGCGTGATTTTCAGAATGTATTAGTTGTAATAGGTTAATAAAATCATGAAATCAGTTACACAACACTACTCATACATCATAAGAGAGAAAATTAATACTTTTATGAGAAAATCCCTCTAAAAGAGGTGCTGCAACAATTGTATTTCACTATAAAACCTTGACAGCGTTATTTTCTGAAGCATACAATAGTTGTAGGTTAAAAATAAGATCTAGGACAGATCAGTGTACAAATTATTAGATCTATATGATATCTATACACTAGATTGTCCCTATTTTACATACCCCTTGGGATTTTCAGAAAATCATGAAGCATATGGAGTAGATATGAAATATTATGCAGCAGATCTGCAGATTTTTGTAGAATTTAGGAATTAAATACATGTATGAATAGATCAGATCTGTAAGGTACATGGATTGGTTGGCTAATCCATGGATCACCACACTGAGGGAAGATTCCCAACACCGGAGATCTCTCTCCCAAGAGATAGTTGAATCACCCTGTAACTTCTTCCTTGCAGATTGCACAGTTCAGGAAGGGTAACTACGTAGTAGGCTCTGGAATATGATATGGCCTGATGCCAAGATCTAAAATTATGTTCCAATAGGAGAGGCACTCTTCCAGGAGGTTAGAAGACACACTCCATGAGAAGAGACTCCCAAAAACAATCTAGATACGAATAGATCTAGAGCTCCACTTGCTGCAACTTACAAAAGAAATCAAACCCTCAACAGGATCTACATTGCAGTTGGAAGTAGAAGCTTGGCCAATTGTCGGATAGTGGATGAGAAATGAAAAACTCTTCCAAGAGCTACTCCATGGAAAGAGGTGGGATTCCCGCCTGGGAACACCCAGTGCTAAGCAGCACTATTCTCAGGCTAAACAGCCTAGAGAATTTGAATTAGTCTAAGGAGACTAATTTTTTAATATCTTGAACAACCTTTCCTTGCTGCTCTCCTCTTTTTTTTATAGGATGAAAATCTTGCAAAACCCAAAACCACCTCAAAGGTTTAGCTCCTTTCACATGTGCATCCTCCTTATAGATCTTCGTTGAGTATTTAGGAGGTACATTGCACTTAGACAGTGCTATAGATAAGGTCTTGTTGACCTATTCAAATGTCACAAACCCTTTTCACACATAAGGGTTTTCATCAAAGCAGCCCTGATTTAGCCTTGTTCACATTGGGCATTAATTTATTTCATAGTTTTTAAGAGTTTATTGATCCTCCCTTACAATTTTATTCATGAACATGAAAATAAAATGAGATTGAATATTCCAATTAGCTTGGTCTAATTAGGAATATTACACCCTCTGTGCCAGACTTTAACTATGTGTGTGGGGGGGGGGCGAGTATGGAATAGATAGTTTTCACTACCACCCTCTCCTCCATGTGCCCCTTCCCCTCATCATTTTCACCCCCCCCCCCCCTTCTCTGATACCACTTACCACTTGAGACCCCCTCCAAAATCTAGTTTCTGGTTTTCAAATACAACAAGAGTTTTTGGTAGAGCACGCAGTTACGATTTATGCAGTCCCTCCAAGAGCTCCCCACCAAATAATTAAGTCTACACAACACAACCGGTCATTCTACAATAGCAAGTGGAAATCATGAGATTCAGAGAGTGGAGGATGCCAAACAGCAGATGGAATTACATGATGAAGTCAAAACCCTTTGCCACTTCTCGCCACTCCTCTGAAGATTCTGCAATTTTGCCTTCCGAGCTAACTATTTGGTTTCTTTTTACAGTTAAGATAGTCACGATGTTTCGCTGGTAAAATCCTGATTTTACCCAATTCTATTTTGACTTTTCCATTGTAGGAGCGTTTTCTTGAAGCACGCTCTGATAGTTTGTTAGGATATTTTTGGTTTCACCTGTGTGGGTCAATCATGATAGAATATTCAATCATCGACCCTCAAGGAGAACTCTATATGTAGTGAGTTCTAATATGGAACACAAGTTATGGAATTTTGAAGAATTTTGCTGTAGTTTTGTATGATTATACTCCCTGTGCTCTGAGACACATTTTTGGGAGAGTTGTTTAAACTTAATACAGATACAGAGCTGGTGTTTATATTCCAGATGGAGCAATGAGAAGTATGTATTTTTTTTCCTTTTTTGTCATTAATCTCCTCTTTATGTGTAATCATCTTTCATGCTATTCTGCTTTGATGGTTCATGTAATGTAGCTGTCGGTGGTCTACAATTTTATTCATGAATTTGTGTATGTATAACGCTCAAGTGTTAACGCTCATGTTTTAAGCTTGATGCACTCCCTTAATTCGCGCTCCACGAACCTCTATTGTTGTCCATATCTTATTCATATTCTTTTCCTCTGAGTCCATAGGGGACAGATTCTTAAATCTCTTAAGCCCGTCTCTTGTGGGTTCCTTCTCCATTCTCTCTCAACACCTATGCATATTTTAAAATTTATGTTCATTGTTTTATACTTGGCCCATTTAAAAGCCATCGGTCTCACAGCCTCTTGAGCCCTCTCACAGTATAAGGAATTCACATGAATCGACTCCAAGGTCTTCTCCATCCATGAACCACCAAAACCATTGTTCTCTTATTCCATATTTTGTTAGAGACATATCATACAATTGTCCACTTTTAACCTTTGATCTTTAAGATGTCCTAGGCACTAGTATTTTGAAACTCAAGATTGTCTCTAGGAGCTACAATAGAACACATATGAGGAGATTTTATAAGATTGGGTCGACATATCCCCCTCCGTGGGATGGGTCCATTTTGACCTCGTGTTTCAACAATATTCAGCTTTCTCTCTCTCAATAGTATGTGTGCAATGAGAAAAAAGAAACAAAGGATGCTTGAACTCAAGTGGGAGCTCAAATGTTATGAGACGATAATGGGGACGATGAAAATGGTAATCGTGAAGAATGGAGATAAAACTCTCTATTTCTAACAAATATTAGAATAGATTGAGAATTAGAAAATAATAAAATACTATTGACTAAATCAAAATCTAGTTTCTACGAATATTTTATTATATTTTTTCAAGGAAAATATATTCAAAATGGTCAAATATATTTATTTAGAAAGTGGTTGAAGTAATTAAAAAAATAAAAATTATTTATTAATCACTTTGTGAGGATTAAGACAAATATGAATTTGAAATAATTATTAAATAATGATTTAACAATTAAGGAATACTAAATAAATAAGGATTTATTTAATTATTCCAAGGTGATTAAGTCAAAAGTGATCAGAAATAATCATGAAATAATGATTTAATAATTATTTCTAGAGAATATTAAATAAATATATTGGGAAAAATACTGAGAGGGGGGGTGAATAAGTATTTAGGGCTGATTGAAAACTTTTTACTTTTTCTTTCTCTAAAACCCATACGCTACTTTACTGAAGCCAACTCGCGTATACACGCGGATATCCTTAATAAAACTTGCGTATTACCAGAGATCTCATTATGCAGATAATTCTTTACTTAGATCATTGCATCATTCATTCATTAGATGTTTAGTAAGCAGTAAACTTGTGCAGTAAGAACAGAATAAATCATCACACATAAGCAACACATATGAACACCAAGATTTAAGGTGGAAACCCAATTCGGGAGAAAACCACCACTGCCGTCGTATCTGTCTTCAATATTTATTATAAAGAATACTTCTTACAACCATGTACTGGTGCAGACTCATACCAGCATGCAGGCACCCACCTGCAGAAGGCTACAACCTTCTCTCTTTTACCAACCTCTCCTGGAAGGGAGCTACAACCCCCTGCTCTCGTTTACCAGCCTCTCCTGGAAGGGAGCTACTACCCCCTGCTCTCGTTTACCAGCTACCACTGGAAGGGAGCTACAACCCCCTCACTGAAGGCTTCGACCCTCAGCACCATTGCGGACCACGTTTCATCAATTTTCATACTAGATCCATCAGCTTCCATACAACATACCTTGTAGGCCACTTTTCATCAAATTTTCAGACTGGACCCACTCCACACATTTAAGCTCATCATACATCAAACTAAAACTTATAACCCCATCAATTCATTAATTGAATCATCAACCAATCAACCAACAACTTGATCTTCAATCAACATAATTAGCATCATAATCAACATTAAACAACCCAGATTCATCATTGACAGATAGCAGTAAAACAACAGAACAGATTAGACATTTCATTCCACTTACTTCAGCAAAACCCTAGATTCCATACACGCTTTTACTTCACTGAACCTGTGTATATACGCGCTTTCACAAAGACAAACCTGCATATACTTCTGCACATATTTTAGAACCGATCTCACTTTCCATACGTGCTTTTGCTGAAGCCAACTTGCATATGCACGCGCTTTTTATGAATCGAACCTGCGTGTAGATCTTCAAACTTTGTAGGGCTGCGCAACTCTTCAGAAAAGATAAATAGCTCAGATATTATCCTTCACTTCAGAAAATATTCACCTCATCTCAGATCTAAACATTCCATAAACAGATCTACAAAATACATAATCATTTCAGATCTAGAGATCCCTCTTCATCATTTTCTTCATAGGTGCATTATTAATTCAAATCAATCAATAAACTGTTACCCTTCCATGCAGATATGCTTCAAAGTGAATTATTCATTAAAACCCAGACTTATGCACATGCCTTGCACTATGATCTTCTTCTCCTTATATAGATTTAACCTTTATCAATACCATGAGTCAAAACCACACACGTTCCGATGGTATTCCTGGACGGGATCAAATAGATAATCCGGCGCTCAATACTATGGGCCAATACCATGTTAATGTCCCCTGGTTTTATAAATTTAGAGTGCAAATAGGCATATGCTACTTGGTACGTACTTTTCGGCATACATACGCTACTCCTCCTTTACAAACCCACGTATGCTTTGTGACATACCATTTTTATCATTATTCTGGCACTTACTGGAATTTATTTCTCCATTACATCTGCACTACTCTGTAGATACATCAGATTTACATCATTAACAAAGAGGACAAGTCAGTTTCCATCAAGGACAACTTCATCAAGTAGGTTGCCATCAACTTTATCAAGTAGTTTGCCATCAAGGACAACACTCTGCATCATATTGCCAACAATCTCCCCCTTTGGACTTGATGGCAACCATGATGGTGTTTGATCACAACAACATATAGATACATTGATTATAACCATTATTCAAACACCATGATACTCTCCCCGTATTCAAACACCATGATACTCTCCCCCTTTGACATCAAGGGAAAAGGGCAGATCAAAAACAAAAACAAGGTTTTTCTCCTCATGTAGAAAGAAGAGCCCTGTAGATCTGATGTGCGCTGAGGTTACCATGCTCCCCCTGAGTTCATGCTGAATCTTCAAACATATTTTCAATGCAGTACATGACTCTATGACCTTTCCTATCACCAAAGACTCACACTTACATCAAAGATCCAACCAAGTGGATTTTCATATATGACTCAAGTACCCAACCAAGTGGGTTTACACATTTTGACTCAAATACCCAACCAAGTGGGTTTACAAATTTGATCAAGTCCTTACATGACTAAATATTACAAATTTACATCATAGGTCTCAACATGACCTTTTCATCAAATTACAACTATGACCTTTTGTAACAAATACCAAAAAGACCTCAAGAGAGAGATCATATTTCGGAACCATCATAATGCCAAAAATGCATCCTCTCCACATGACCAATGCTCCCCCTTAGCCTGTGCATCCTGAATACTTTCAACAGCAAATCATCAAGGCATATTCATCAAATATCAAAATATGAGAGTTGAAACATCACCAAAGATACCAAACAGCATTGCAGCTGTGCTGAAAAATGCTGACCTAGAAAAATTTTGTCAGCAAACACCCATACGCGGTTTTCTGTGTATAAACTCGCGTATATACGCGACTGTCCTTAAGGAAATCCATGTATCCAACTTAATCTTCTGATTTTAAGCAGATCTGATCTTCTAAGAGGCAGAGACAATTCCCAGCTTCTGTCTGAGATATTCGAATGCTTCCCTGGAATATATGAGAGAAGAAAGATAGGACAATGTAATTGTGTTTTCAAGTGTCATCAACAGTTGTAGCATAAGCACATCAGTAACCAAGCTTTCAGACTCTTTGCAGCATCAACATATTCTTCCCAAGAGGAATTATCATACCATAACAACTTCTTCAATAGACAATATGTGTCAAGAAATCATCCATGTGATCTTATCTGACTCATAAGACTTACATCTCATCCATGTGTGAAAACAAAAGATACTCTTTAGCAAAAATAAATCAGGGCTCATTCATATCTCATCATAAGAAAACATGTATCATGTCACCATCATTTGAGCATGAGTATTACGAGAACTAAGGAATAAACATATACAATGCCAACAATGCAATCACTATTAGTTAGACTGATGCTCCCCCTGAACCTGTGCTCCTGTTCTTGAGCCATCTCACTGTTTTCCTTAACAGAAAAGCATACGCTTCTGTCTCCAAAGGAACTCGCGTGTATATGCGGCTTTAGTTCACGAAACCCACGTATGGACAGTGAAATACTAAAATTTTCACAGCTCCATCTCCCCCTGAACTTATGCCACATGTACCTATCTTCTTCTCATCAGATGCACTGTCAAAAATAAACATAACTAGAATTACCAAACCAACCATGAGAATCACCATACATTTCTCCCCCTGTGATGATACATTACTAATCCCTAGAATGTATCTCACATCACTCCTGCAGTCATTATGAGAAGTAAGCTTTAGAAGCAGATGACTGCAGTAGGGTCAATATTCCCTACGTTTCTGACCGGTCCTCCTTCTTTTTCCAGCTTTGCTTGAAATTTCTTATTGTGTGCTGGAAATTATCCAATTTCTCAGATCTATTCATCCTGCATTATTTTTCTACATGTCCATACTTGTTACAAGCATAACATCTTGCATGACCAGAAAAGTAAGCATAGGGATCATAATGTGTTTTTTTATTCTTTCTTCTATTGCAATTAGCTGCTTTATGACCATACTTGCTGCATGAAAAACAATATCCCTTAAAGAAACCTGAGTACCTTTTTGTATAGAATCTGTTTGTTTGAGACTGAAACAATTTGCTTCTACAATTTGCTGCAACATGCCCATAATTATGAAATTTAAAGCATTCACCATTATTGATCAAAGGAGGGAATGATTTCTTTTGAGATTTCATGATTGTCGGTTGACCTTTTGTTTCTTTCAACACTTCAAGTTTTGCATTGATATCCTTTGAATCTTTAGCACTTTCTTATGAACTAGATTCTCCTTTAACAATTTCATGAAAACCAAGACCAAATTTAACAGAAGGATACCTTTGACTACTAAGAATATTGTCCAGAATCTTAGTACTATCTTGAAACCTCAAGAGTTTATCCTTTTCTTCTAATTTACCTTTTAAAATGTTTACCTCAACCTCCAATCTTTGGCATTGCTTCTTCATATTTTCTTCAACGCTTCTTCCTTCTTCTACTTGATCATTCAATTTTAAAATCTCTTCTTTCAACCCATTTTATTGTTCTTCACAAGTTTGTAAAAGTTCTTCATTATTCTTATTTGATGCTTCAAGATCTGCTTTGAGAGAGATGATTTCTGCTTCAAGTCTTTTACTTTGATAGGTTGCTTTGACTTGCAGTCTTTGAAACATTTCTATCTATTCATTCATTCTAGAGATCATCTCTTTGTAGATAGATTCTTTCTTATTAGATGATATTTGTTGATTTTCAACTTTAATCTTGAGAACTTATTTTAGATCCATAACTTTACTTTCACTATCTTCACCATTGCATGTGTAAGAGAGTGAATCACACGAACAACAATCAATACATGTTTTATCTTCTTCATTTGCTGCTGCACATGTTTTCTGAGATATCTCCTTTTGAGTAGCCTTCTTCTTTTGTTTGCTTCCCATTGTGACGGATCCCATTCAAGCAATCAAGCTTCTGTAGAAGGACCTCCTCTTATACCAATTGTTGGGAAAAATACTGAGAAGGGGGGGGGGGGGGGGGGGGGGTGAACTCGTATTTAGGGCTGACTGAAAAATTTTTACTTTTTCTTTCTCTAAAACCCATACGCTACTTTACTGAATCCAACTCGCATATACACGCGGATATCCTTAATAAAACTTGCGTATTACTAGAGATCTCATTATGTAGATAATTATTTACTTAGATCATTGCATCATTCATTCATTATATGTTTAGTAAGCAGTAAACTTATGCAGTAAGAACAGAATAAATCATCACACATAAGCAACACATATGAACACCAGGATTTAAGGTGGAATCCCAATTCGGGAGAAAACCACCGATGTCGTCGTATCTATCTTCAATATTTATTATAAAGAAAACTTCTTACAACCATGTACTGGCGCAGACTCATACCAGCACGCAGGCACCCACCTGCAGAAGGCTACAACCTTCTCTTGTTTACCAGCCTCTCCTGGAAGGGAGCTACAACCCCCTCGCTGAAGTTTACCAAACCTCTCCCGGAAGGAGCTACTACCCCCCCGCTCTTGTTTACCAACTACCACCGGAAGGAGCTACAACCCCCACCGCGCCCACCTCACATTCATTACACTGTCGCTCATCAATTTTCATACTGGATCCATCAGCTTCCATACAACATACCTTGTAGGCCATTTTTCATTAGATTTTCAGACTCGACCCACTCCACACATTTAAGCTCATCATACATCAAACTGAAACTTATAACCCCATCAATTCATTCATTGAATCATCAACCAATCAACCAACAACTTGATCTTCAATCAACATAATCAGCAGCATAATCAACATTAAACAACCCAGATTCATCATTGACAGACAGCAGTAAAACAACAGAACAGATTAGACATTTCATTCCACTTACTTCAGCAAAACCCTAGATTCCATACGCGCTTTTACTTCACTGAACCTACGTATATACGCGCTTTCACAAAGACAAACTTGCGTATACTTCTGCACATATTTCAGAACCAATCTCACTTTCCATATGCGCTTTTTCTGAATCCAACCTACGTATGCACGCGCTTTTTATGAAGCGAACCTGCGTGTAGATCTTCAAAATTTGTAGGGCTGCGCAACTCTTCAGAACAGATAAATAGCTCAGATCTTATCCTTCACATCAGAAAATATTCGCCTCATCTCAGATCTAAACATTCCATAAATAGATCTAGAAAATACATAGTCATTTCAGATCTATAGATCCCTCTTCATCATTTTCTTCATAGGTGCATTATTAATTCAGATCAATCAATAAACTGTTACCCTTCCATGCAGATATGCTTCAAAGTGAAGTATTCATTAAAACCCAAACTTATGCACATGCCTTGCACCATGATCTTCTTCTCCTTATATAGATTTAACCTTTATCAATACCATGAGTCAAAACCACACACGTTCCGATGGTATTCCTGGACGGGATCAAATAGATAATCTGGCGCTCAATACTATGGGCCAATACCATGGTAATGTCCCCTGGTTTTATAAATTTATAGTGCAAATAGGCATATGCTACTTGGTACGTACTTTTCTGCATACATACGCTATTCCTCCTTTACAAACCCGCGTATGCTTTGTGACATACCATTTTTATCATTATTCTGGCACTTACTGGAATTTCTTTCTCCATTACATCTGCACTGCTCTGTAGATACATCATATTTACATCATTAACAAATAGTACAAGTTAGTTTCCATCAAGGACAACTTCATCAAGTAGGTTTCCATTAACTTTATCAAGTAGGTTTCCATCAAGGACAACACTCTGCATCATATTGCCAACAATCTCCCCCTTTGGACTTGATGGCAACCATGATGGTGTTTGATCACAACAACAGATAGATACATTTATTATAACCATTATTCAAACACTGTAATACTCTCCCCCTATTCAAACACCATGATACTCTCCCCCTTTGACATCAAGGGCAAAGGGCGGATCAAAAACAAAAACAAGGTTTTTCTCCTCATGTAGAAAGAAGAGCTTTGTAGATCTGATGTGCACTGAGGTTACCATGCTCCCCCTGAGTTCATGCTGAATCTTCAAACATATTTTCAATGCAGTACATGACTCTATGACCTTTCCTATCACCAAGGACTCACACTTACATCAAAGATCCAACCAAGTGGATTTTCATATATGACTCTAGTACCCAACCAAGTGGGTTTACACATTTTGACTCAACTACCCAACCAAGTGGGTTTACAAATTTGATCAATTCCTTACATGACTAAATATTACAATTTTACATCATAGGTCTCAACATGACCTTTTCATCAAATTACAACTATGACCTTTTGTAACAAATACCAAAAAGACCTCAAGAGAGAGATCATATTTCAGAACCATCATAATGCCAACAATGCATCCTCTCCACATGACCAATGCTCCCCCTTAGCCTGTGCATCCTGAATACTTTCAACAGCAAATCATTAAGGCATCTTCATCAAATATCGAAATATGAGAGTTTAAACATCACCAGAGATACCAAGCAGCACTGCAGCTGTGCTGAAAAATGCTGACCCAGAAAAATTTTGTCAGCAAACACCCATACGCGGTTTTATGTGTATAAACTCGCGTATATACGCGACTGTCCTTAAGGAAATCTGCGTATCCAACTTAATCTTCTAATTTTAAGCAGATCTGATCTTCTGAGAGGCAGAGAAAATTCCCAGCTTCTGTCTGAGATATTCGAATGCTTCCCTGGAATATATGAGAGAAGAAAGATAGGACAATGTAACTGTGTTTTCAAGTGTCATCAACAGTTGTAGCATAAGCACATCAGTAACCAAGCTTTCAGACTCTTTGCAGCATCAACATATTCTTCCCAAGAGGAATTATCATACCAGAACAACTTCTTCAATAGACAATATGTGTCAAGAAATCATCCATGTGATCTTATCTAAATCATAAGACTTCCATCTCATCCATGTGTGAAAACAAAAGATACTCTTCAGCAAAAAGCAATGAGGGCTCATTCATAATCTCATCATAAGAAACCATGTATCATGTCACCATCATTTGAGCATGAGTATTACAAGAACTAAGGAATAAACAGATACAATGCCAACAATGCAATCATTAGTAGTTAGATCGATGCTCTCCCTGAACCTGTGCTCCTGTTCTTGAGCCATCTCACTGTTTTCCTTAACAGAAAAGCATATGCTTCTGTCTCCAAAGGAACTCGCGTGTATACACGGCTTTAGTTCACGAAACCCGCGTATGGACAGTGAAATACTGAAATTTTCACAGCTCCATCTCCCCCTGAACTTATGCCACCTGTACCTGTCTTCTTCTCATCAGATGCACTCTCAGAAATAAACATAACCAGAATTACCAAACCAACCATGAGAATCACCATACATTGCTCCCCCTGTGATGATACATTACTAATACCTAGAATGTATCTCACATCACTCTTGCAGTCATTATGAGAAGTAAGCTTTACAAGCGGATGACTGCAGTAGGGTCAATATTCCCTACGTTTCTGACCGGTCCTCCTTCTTTTTCTAGCTTTGCTTGAAATTTCTTATTGTGTGCTGAAAATTATCCAATTTCTCAAATCTATTCATCCTGCATTCTTTTTCTACATGTCCATACTTGTTACAACCATAACATCTTGTGTGACCAGAAAAGTAAGCATAAAGATCATAATGTGTTTTTCTATTCTTTCTTCTATTGCAATCAGCTGCTTTATGACCAAACTTGCTGCATGAAAAACAATATCCCTTAAAGAAACCTGAGTACCTTTCTGTGTAGAATCTGTTTGTTTGTGACTGAAACAATCTGCTTCTGCAATTGGTTGCAACATGCCCATAGTTATGACATTTAAAGCATTCAACATTATTTATCAAAGGGAATGATTTCTTTTGAGAGTTCATGATTGTCGGTTGACCTTTTTTTTCTTTCAACACTTCGGGTTTTGCATTGATATCCTTTGAATCTTTAGCACTTTCTTGTGAACTAGATTCTCCTTTAATAGTTTCATGAAAACCAAGACCAAATTTAACAGAAGGAGACCTTTGACTACTAAGAATATTGTCCAGAATCTTAGTACTATCTTGAAACCTCAAGAGTTTATCCTTTTCTTCTAATTTACCTTTGAGAATGTTTACCTCAACCTCCAATTTTTGGCATTGCTTCTTCATGCTTTCTTCGAACCTTTTTCCTTCTTCTACTTGATCATTTAGTTTTAAGATCTCTTCTTTCAATCCATTCTCTTGTTCTTCAAAAGTTTGTAAAAGTTCTCCATTCTTCTTATTAGCTTTTTCCAGATCTTCTTTGAGGGAGATGATTTCTGCTTCAAGTCTTTTACTTTGATAGGTCGCTTAACATGCTTTAGATACTTATCCGTTTTATTAATTCTAGAGATCATCTTTTTTTTTTCTTATTAATACTCCCATGATTTTCAACTTTAATCTGAGAACTTTCTAGATCCATAACATTACTTTCTATATCTTCACTACTCATGCATCGGAGAGTGAATCACATGAACAATCAATACCCGTTTTATCTTCTTCATTTTTTACTGCATATGTTTTCTCGAGATATTCCTTTTACATTTTTCTGCTTCCTTCCTATCAGACTAATTTTCCAAGCGATCAAGCTTCCGTAGAAGGCAGACCTACTCGGTATCAACTGTTGGGGAAAAACACCAGAGGGGGTGAACTGTAATATTTGTAATAACCGAAAATTTTACTTTTTCTTTTTCTAAAACCCATACGCTACTTTACTGAAGCCAACTCGTGTATACACGTGGATATCCTTAATAAAACTTGCGTATTACCAGAGATCTCATTATGTAGATAGTTCTTTACTTAGATCATTGCATCATTCATTCATTAGATGTTTAGTAAGTAGTAAAATTGTGCAGTAAGAACAGAATAAATCATCACACATAAGCAACACACATGAACACCAAGATTTAAGATGGAAATCCAATTCGAGAGAAAACCACCGCTGTCGTCGTATCTGTCTTCAATATTTATTATAAAGAAAACTTCTTACAACCATGTACTAGCGCAGACTCATACCAGCACGCAGGCACCCACCTGCAGAAGGCTACAACCTTCTCTCGTTTACTAGCCTCTCCTGGAAGGGAGCTACAACCCCCTGCTCTCGTTTACCAGCCTCTCCTGGAAGGGAGCTACTACCCCCTGCTCTCGTTTACCAGCTACCACTGGAAGGGAGCTACAACCCCCTCACTGAAGGCTTCGACCCTCAGCACCATCATGGACCACGTTTCATCAATTTTCATATTAGATCCATCAGCTTCCATACAACATACCTTGTAGGCCACTTTTCATCAGATTTTCAGACTGGACCCACTCCACACATTTAAGCTCATCATACATCAAACTGAAACTTATAACCCCATCAATTCATTCATTGAATCATCAACCAATCAACCAAAAACGTGATCTTCAATCAACATAATCAGTAGCATAATCAACATTAAACAACCCAGATTCATCATTGACAGATAGCAGTAAAACAGCAAAACAGATTAGACATTTCATTCCACTTACTTCAGCAAAACCCTAGATTCCATACGCGCTTTTACTTCACTGAACCTGCGTATATACGTGCTTTCACAAAGACAAACCTGCGTATACTTCTGCACATATTTCAGAACCGATCTCACTTTCCATACGCACTTTTGCTGAAGCCAACCTGCGTATGCACGCACTTTTTATGAAGCGAACCTGCGTGTAGATCTTCAAACTTTGTAGGGCTACGCAACTCTTCAGAACAGATAAATAGCTCAGATCTTATCCTTCACTTCAGAAAATATTCGCCTCATCTCAGATCTAAACATTCCATAAACAGATCTAGAAAATACATAGTCATTTCGGATCTAGAGATCCCTCTTCATCATTTTCTTCATAGGTGCATTATTAATTCAGATCAATCAATAAACTGTTACCCTTCCATGTAGATATGCTTCAAAGTGAAGTATTCATTAAAACCCAGACTTATGCACATGCCTTGCACTATGATCTTCTTCTCCTTATATAGATTTAACCTTTATCAATACCATGAGTCAAAACCACACATGTTCCGATGGTATTCCTGGACGGGATCAAATAGATAATCCGACGCTCAATACTATGGGCCAATACCATGGTAATGTCCCCTGGTTTTATAAATTTAGAGCGCAAATAGGCATATGCTACTTGGTACGTACTTTTCCACGTACATACGCTACTCCTCCTTTACAAACCCGCGTATGCTTTGTGACATACCATTTTTATCATTATTCTGGCACTTACTAGAATTTCTTTCTCCATTACATCTGCACTGCTCTGTAGATACATCAGATTTACATCATTAACAAATAGGACAAGTCCGTTTCCATCAAGGACAACTTCATCAAGTAGGTTTCCATCAACTTTATCAAGTAGGTTGCCATCAAGGACAAAACTCTGCATCATATTGCCAACAATCTCCCCCT
Organism: Pinus albicaulis; assembly: GCA_034641835.2. Classification (NCBI taxonomy): domain Eukaryota; kingdom Viridiplantae; phylum Streptophyta; class Pinopsida; order Pinales; family Pinaceae; genus Pinus; species Pinus albicaulis. The sequence continues at coordinate 923,206,935 of CM076576.1, forward strand.
TTGGACTTGATGGAAACCATGATGGTGTTTGATCACAACAACAGATAGATACATTGATTATAACCATTATTCAAACACCGTGATACTCTCCCCCTATTCAAACACCATGATACTCTCCCCCTTTGACATCAAGGTCAAAGGGCGGATCAAAAACAAAAACAAGGTTTTTTTCTTCATGTAGAAAGAAGAGCTCTGTAGATCTGATGTGCGTTGAGGTTACCATGCTCTTTTTTTCCCAAGGGGCAGCATTATCCGTGTTTGAATGTTGAAAGGGAAATATCTTGCGGAAAACTGACTGGCATTTCCAAATTTTTCTCAAAAGGAATCAGTTCAAAATAGAAACTAAATGGCAGAAACCTTTTATTAGGCATTGCCGAACATAACTGAACTCCTATGGAAGGAAAAATCAAGGAAAAGCGAGGAAACATCTAGTTCTTTGCCGATTTGAACAGGTTGAAAGAGTTGGTAAGGTTTGTCCTCTCCAACTCCTATAAATTGGAGCTGTGGGCTCTTGGTCTAAGGTCGAAGGTTTGATTATATGTGGAGCAGAATTTCATTGTTGTAGCGTGAGGCTTGAAGATTGGCGAAGTTCATTGAGAGCTTTCTACCTTGAGCATTATCACAATCGGAGATAGAGAAAGAGAGAGAGGAAAATGGAGATTGAGGAGGGCTTAGTACAACTAACGGTTGTAATCCTCCTTTTCATAAATCAGTAGAATTGTATCTGTTTTTTTCCATTTGATGCATCAATGTCACAATTTTTGTTTAATATTCCATGTAGCATGATATGAATGGTTTAGATCTACATTTTTTAATTGATAAGAAGCTATATTGTTGTAGAGATTACGCAGGTGCTTTGATTGATTGCAGGATATGAACTTGGAGCCGGTGAAGAAGGATCTCTACTTCGCTGCTTGGTGTTCTCCATAGGATATGTTGTCCACAAAGAGGTAATATTTTCCACCTCGCTTTGTCAATTATATATATTAGCATGAACATGCACGCAGCATCTTTGGAACTTTTTAGCTAATCTAAAATTCTACCTCGAGCACCTAAAAGCCCTGAGAGAATTACCCAATAACCACCACCCAAGCATATTACCCTATAGCAGAAATGGCGACTCTGTTGGGGAGTAAACCCCAAGTTTCCGAGTTTTTCCTATGACTTTACCTCTTTCCTTCTATTCGCATATCCTTCCGACCAGTTTATATGCTTAGTAATCATCTCAAAAGCTCACAGAGTCCAGATTAGACCCTTCTTAGCCATCTGTTCAACTTTACCCTTAGTAACGCTTCCTCTGTAAGTGTTTCAGTGCGTTATAATGCTACTTATGCTCAAATACAATGCGTTAGTCTCAATATTAACGCTCTGTAGCCTCTTCTTGCCAGCGTTACCCAGCCAAAATCTATTTTTTACACCTTTGTTGTGTTTCCCCTTTGGCTGTGGAGTTATTGGCCATCAGATTAGCTTCTCTTGCTGGATCCCTATTCTTGTTTACCACTTGTCATTTTTATTTTTAGTTCTTGTTTAAAAAGTTAATGTTAGTCGCATCTACTTTTGAAGAAGAATTTTTTTTTTAGTTTTTCTGAACTTAGCTGAATTAATTCTGGAAAATTTTGGTTAAAAATTTGTTAAGAGAAGATAGACAGATGTCTGAATATTTAAAGTTGAACTGTGTTATTATAATGTTTGGTGCACGGATGTTGAAATAATATCTTCTTGTAGAATAAACTCTTCATTGAATTGAATATTTAGAGCATGTTTCTGCATGGTTTTTGAGTCAAAGTCTCATCACATTTCATACGTCCACTCCCCCTCTGCAAGAGTAATAATCAAGTACACTAAGAATCAAGCGATAATCAAATTAATCATATAACTTTTTCTGAGCTCACACCAACAGTAGTTCAGGCTAGGATCTCGGGATAGGAGAAGTGAGAAAATCACCCAAGATCTCAAAACTTGAAACTAGAGTCATTAAAAAGTGAAATCCTACTGCACTCATATTATCGAAACCACTCCACTACCACCGGAGTTAAGCACGAGACAACACCAGGGTGCATGAGAAGGTAGCCCACCTTCGAGTGCATTCAATGGCCATGCTATATATTGGGGTTCCCTTCGGGGATGTCGAAAATATATCAAGGATCTAGGTGTTTTGCCCATATAGAGTGATGTCTACAACCGTGACCCCCCTGATGATTTCTATGATTTGATGTATATTTAGTTGCGAAACTTTTTAGGGACTTACACAAGGTGACTAGGACGGGCTGTCCTGGTACTTAAAACAAACATACCTACTCCGTCTTCGGTCTTTGGGAGGGTACTCGTCTTCATGAGAGTGCTTACACCTATTGTCTGAGGTTCAGGCGAAGCTCTAGAGTAACTGTAACTATGTTTATGACTAATTCTCTCTGTATTCTATTGTAATACTGGGTTTTTTCTATAGCAAACGGTAATACTTAGACGGGGCCACCCTGTTCTAGTTGCTTGTTGATTGATTTTAGAAAGTCCTTTTTTATTTTTTTCTTTTTTTTAGGTGTGTGGTTACTATCACTGAGACTTTATAATACATCACAAATAATTAAAATTTGCTAAAAATAAACAGGTCACCATGGCGTCCTTCGACCCTCGCCGTCTGTCTCGATGATAGTGAGGCCTCCCTCCATTAACACCTGATGAGGAGTCGAGTCTCGATGGGCCTGTGCCTTCTTCAGAAGAGCAGTCTCCAATGACAATCCCTAATTTTCACATAGCCCCATATCACACGGAGTTTCCAGAGGATCCTTTTACGGAAGAAGTCGTACCTCCTTGCAATCCTCCTCTCACTGACCCATGGGCACCAGTGTTAGTTTAGGTTACACAAGCCAAGATATGTCTTCGGCTGCACCAACACCTGTTTCACAACCGACACCCATGGGGTCGATGCCAATGGTAACCAACTCTAGTTTTCCACCATATTCCTCACTGGTATTCAGTTCTACGCCAATGATCAGAAACCCCAGTAGCTAGGTGTTACACATCATTTTGTCACTGTCCCTGCAATCCCTCGCCCCGCATATTGGAGGGTAATTCCCATGACTTGTGAGCAATGTCATACTTTGCAAACACCTTATTTTCATCCTTATGCATAAGGACATCATTTCTCCTGTTGGACATTGTTGAAAATGGCAACAAGAAACAGTGAAGGAGGCCTCCTGAAACATCTTTCCTGATCCTAGTTGGAAAGTGATCACCTAAACTAGGTGGGGACCACACATGTGATTTTTGTCGAAAAGTCTATTTTTAGACTATGTCTATTTTTAGACATACGGAGCATGATTCGGGGATTCCAGTTGGAGATTCTTGAATTATGCGACATGTTGGTAAAAATAGATGAGACTCATATTTTTAGGTCACAGGCTATTTTTAGACTGCCTCTCCTAAAAATATGGAAGTCAAATATTATTTACCCTTAATAATATTTAGACTATAAACAACAGTTTACTCTCTTGGAGCACTTCAGTTCGAGTCATGGAGGTGGCTCATGCATCTGAAAGAGGAATCATGTGGTTCCTAGGGTTTGATGGCATCTTGCATGTTAGACTTCAGTTAGACTCATGTGGCAGAGTTTTGGTGGAGTTGATTGAGGAGTTAATGGAGGTGGTGTTCTGGTTAACTAGTTGAACTAGTTGTATTGAGTTTAACTGGCTAATACACTAGAGATGAGTTGTGTGAATTAAATATTATTTAATTCACTAATTATTAACTCATTATTCAACTAAAGAACACATCAGTTTAACTCAGTGCATGGACAGTTCAATGGCGACAAGTGAAAGAGGTAGATGAAAGGGTTGAGTTAGCTATCAGTTGCGACATCAGTTGTGCATGAGATTTGCACCACACTTGGAGGAAATTACCAATGAAAATTGCGCAGTTGGAGCCAGTGAGATTCAAACTTGGATCTCTATTTAGACCAGCCTTGACTGCGCAATAGAGGCAGGGAAAGTAGTGGGTGTGTTTTGAATCTGTGACTTGTTCAAAACCAAGCTAGTTTTTGTGTAGCTTTGGGAGATAGTACTGAGTACTTGTGAGGAGTTTGTACTATGTATTTGCTGCATGTTCTCTCCATTTATAATATACTATAGCTGGGGGTTTTCAGCTATAAGCTTTCCCCATACATACTGTGTTAATGTGTGTGATGATTTGATGTGAGATTGCTTCTATTCTTTCCGCATGTGACAATTAATGGTAGAAGAAGGTTATGTGTTATGCATGCAATTCGAAATTGATGTATGATCGGGTTAATATTCATTGAATAAGTGATTTATTCAGCTAATTTCTACATGGTATCGGAGCAATATTAATTTTCGAGATCTATTACGGTGATTGCAAACTGATTTCCTCGGACAGAGCCTGCATACGGGCCAGATAGCCTCCGGATTCATCTTTCTTTGGAAAGTGAAAGGTCTGGTAAAAGCCCATGCAGTCAATCTCTGATTTGGAAATAATTTGTTCTCAAGTGTAGATCAGAAGCGATTGAGTTATCAGCTGGTGGTGAAATTCGAGTTTGCAGATTTGTGTTCTTGGTGCCGCGGTGAAAATGTATTTCATCGGGTTGCGACTAGAATATGCCTTGGAAGGCAGTTCGAATTATGTTGCATGGAAGGACCGCATGGAGGCTGTATTAGATGATCATGGGCTGTTGGAATTCGTGGAGAAAGAGATTCCAAAACCTACTTCTAATGATGCTGCTGTTGTAGAAGCATGGCAAAAGAAACAAGCAAAATGTCGAAGGATCCTGTTGGAGGGTGTAAAGGATCACATTGTATCCAGTTTACACGGGAAGGCCTCTCCATATTTGATGTGGAAAGCCTTGATGGATTTGTACCAAAGCAAGAGCGATCAGAGGAAGCTGGCGCTCAAAGATAGACTCAGGAACATCAAGTGTGAGAAGGGGGAAAGTATGCCGAAGTACCTCACGAGGTTCACCCAATGTCGGGACGAGCTGGGAAGTGTTGGTGTGACGGTGGTGGATGAGGATCTGGTGAGTTTGGCACTTCTTGGTTTGCCGAAGAGTTGGCATGCATATCAAGATAGTTTCAATGGTCGGGAAAAGTTGCCGGGATGGGAAAGACTGTGGTCTGATCTCGTGCAAGAGGAGATCCGGCGAAATACCAGAGATGGTTCTTCGTCAAAGGGAGCTGATGAAGAAGACTGCGCTTTGGCTGCCAAAGCAAGGAAGGGGAAGGGCAAGGAGAAGGCTTCTCAATCCGGTGCGGATAGTAAAGAGCGTGACATGTCCAAAGTGAAGTGTTTTCACTGTCACGATAATGGACATTACGCCACGAATTGCCCCAAGAAGAAGAAGAACAAGCAAGCTGCTGGATCTGCAGCTGGTGAGGCTCTTGCCTCGCAATTTGAGCTGGATTTCTCATTGATCGCATGCATGTTGTCTAGTGCATTGGGATCGGGGTGGTATATTGATAGTGGAGCTTCCTTTCACATGACGGGAGATGCAAATATTTTCAGTGACTTGGTGGAGAAAGGTCTCCAGATGCATGTTGAGTTGGGCGACGGTGGACGATACAATACGACCGACATTGGTACCATAACCTTTCAGAGGGAGTCAGGTAAACTCATTCTTTTACAAGATGTATTGCATGTACCGGGTCTAACAAAGAATCTGATCTCAGTCGCAATGTTAGAGGATAAAGGGTATGAAGTTGTCTTTAGAGAAGGAAAAGTTTTCCTTCGGCACAAGGCAACGAGACAAGTCAAGAAGGTTTGGATTCGAGCAAAGAATCTCTACAGACTTGAAGTAGATGGGATGTCTACGGAGCTTCCTATTGTTGGGAAGCGAGAGGAAGACATGCAATTGAAACTTGAGAGGGAGCGGGTTTTGCATGCAGGTGAAAGTGAACCTCGAGATGTGGAGCAGCCACAAGAGGATCATGGAGTGGAAGAGACCACTCATGCAGAGAAATTTCGTGCCAGACGGGCAGAGGGAGTGCATGCAGCTATACCACCAGGTATGAGGTGGGGCGACATGCATGATTAATCCCATGAGGATATTTCTGGGCAGATTCATTGAGATTGTGTGGATCTCATGGATTGAACCTGGCTACGAGGTGCCCACAGCGCGGCAGTAGCAAGATCAGTTGGAGTGATGCAGGCAGATCAAAGTGACAGTGTCGGATACTGGAGCGCGGATCAGAGTTGACAGCAAGTGCAAGAGTGCATGGGTGCAAAGAGTTCAACAGCGTAGTGGTTCCTGATGACATGTGCAGTAGCTAAGCAGAGGTCGAAGACTTTGATGATAGATGCTAGATGCATCAGACTGATTGAGTTGTTTGGAGCCTATTCAGTTTTGTAGATGGCACATGCATGGAGTTGCATGGTGCATGCATGAGTTTGCATGGCACATGCAAAGGGTGCATGGCGAATGCATGGAGTTGCATGTCGCATGCATGGAGTTGCATGGCACTTGTGAAGGTTGCAGGGCGAATGCATGGAGTTGCATGTCGCATGCAATGACAGTCCTTTCTTGTTGAGAGGGAGTGTTGAAAATGGCAACAAGAAACAGTGAAGGAGGCCTCCTGAAACATCTTTCCTGATCCTAGTTGGAAAGTGATCACCTAAACTAGGTGGGGGACCACACATGTGATTTTTTGTCGAAAAATCTATTTTTAGACTATGTCTATTTTTAGACATACGGAGCATAATTTGGGAATTCCAGTTGGAGATTCTTGAAGTATGCGACATGTCAGTAAAAATAGATGAGACCCTTATTTTTAGGACCCAGGCTATTTTTAGACTGTATCTCCTAAAAATATGGAAGTCAAATATTATTTACCCTTAATAATATTTTGACTATAAACAACAGTTTACTCTCTTGGAGCACTTCAGTTCGAGTCATGGAGGTGGCTTATGCATCTGACAGATGAATCACGTGGTTCCTAGGGTTTGATGGCATCTTGCATGTTAGACTTCAGTTAGACTCATGTGGCAGAGTTTTGGTGGAGTTGATTGAGGAGTTAATGGAGATTGTGTTCCGGTTAACTAGTTGAACTAGTTGTGATCAGTTTAACTGGCGATTACACTAGAGATGAGTTGGGTGAATTAAATATTATTTAATTCACTAATTATTAACTCATTATTCAACTAAAGAACACATCAGTTTAACTCAGTGCATGGACAGTTCAGTGGAGACCAGTGGAAGAGGTAGATGAAAGGGTGAGTATAGCTATCAGTTGGAGGATCAGTTATGCATGAGATTTGCATTACACTTGGAGGAAATTACCAATGACAATTGCGCAGTTGAAGCCAGTGAGATTCGAACTTGGATCTCTATTTAGACCAGCCTTGATTGCGCAATAGAGGCAGAGAAGTAGTGGGTGTGTTTTGAACCTGTGACTTGTTCATAACCAAGCTAGTTTTTGTGTAGCTTTGGGAGATAGTACTGAGTACTTGTGAGGAGTTTGTACTATGTATTTGCTGCATGTTCTCTCCATTTATAATATACTATAGCTGCGGGGTTTTCATCTATAAGCTTTCCCCATACATACTGTGTTAATGTGTGATGATTTGATGTGCGATCGCTTCTATTATTTCCGCATGTGACAATTAATTGTAGAAGAAGGTTATGTGTTATGCATGCAATTCGAAATTGATGTATGATCGGGTTAATCTTCATTGAATAAGTGATTTATTCAGCTAATTTCTACAGACATTTCCTCAAAAAGGCACACAAAACCTATGTTTTGGCCTTGGCACGGATAGCCAGTTCACCCCTTGCGCCGATGTGGAAGATTTTCAATAGAGCCCACGCCACCTGGTGCTCTATCTCAGTGCAATGCCCGCGTCAAGCTGTTTTAGGGAAGTTTTTTTTAAATTAGAGGCGGAAGTTTCCTTCTAACCACCTCAAGGATGAGTCACTGGAAGTGGTTAAGTTGATCAGCCATGGATCTCCCTCTTTAGGCAGTGGTTTCCACCTCCCATGGAACACTCCTTGAATATAGGCCTCCCTTCCATAATTATAGGGATCCTAACCTCTCCCTCTCCCTCTATAAAAATAGGCCTTCTCCCTTTATGAAAGCTAGCTGAACTTGGAGAAGAATAATATAGCTGAGTAATTACTATTGAGAAGGTAGAACCAAGGAGAACTCCGTAGAGAGAGTCCCATCCGAATTCCCGACAAGCCTTTGTGAGACGTGCTCCGCTTGAACCCTGTTGGAGGAGACCGCAACGTCAAAGCTTGGTTGTACTCTTCCTTTCATTTATTAATATACTCAACTATGGTGTGGGTTCCATCATTGTGTTATGTTGGTTATTTAATGCAATTGATTTAGTCCTCTTCGACTGACTAATAGTTATGAATGTGAATTAGTATGTTGTATATTTTCATTGTTTCTTGTGTGTGTACAGGTGTCCGAGAATGAAAGTGAGTGGGTCGTGATCTATCAAACCAGGAGCGAGAGGCAGCCACTCTTTTTGACAACAACAAAAGCATAGGACCTTCGATAAGTCATCTATCGAATCTTTGTCCATTCGTTAACTAGGAATCAATATTATAGCTTGTTTTTTTTGTTGCTAGACCCACCATAGGGTTAGTGGGATCACCTCTATCCGCAGAGGGTATTTACCTCACCAACACCAGGCTATACCCAGTCCCAGCACTGCGGTCACAACTGTCAGTGGACCTCTTAATCATTCGGGATCTACTCCTACTGTGATTGCAACGGGACACATAGTTTTTGCTCCTGCTAGCAGGGATACTTCGGTTCCTATTAGAAACCCTTTCGGTTGGAACCCTTTTCTGAGTTCAAACCCCTTGGCCACCATGCCAGGGGGCAGTGTCACCAACACACATATGACGGGGGGCACTTCGGTACCCCTATAGTCATTAGGACAAACAGGACAGCATATTGTTAACATTGTTCCTTTGAGTGGTAAAAATTCCAGTGTAGGGTCTATGTCGTTGCTTAACTATGTGAATAGTAGTATGCCTTTGGCTAGCTCTATCTTGTCCATATGGGCAAACCAACCCCAAAATCAATTTTGGAAAGGGGGTAACTTTTACACTGGGGGAAACCAACAGTTCGCCCCCCAGTACAACATACCCTACGGACAGCAACCATACACCCCTACACCCCCACCCATAGGGAACTTTTATCAAAAAATTCCTACTTATCCAATTGGTAACACATTGATGGGCGGACCTAACGGTCTGAATGGTCAGCCAATACTTCCTTGGCTGGATCCAGGGGAAAACATGCAATTTCCATTTTTGGAAGCTCTAGACATCCCTGACATCTACAAACTGACCAATGATCCCATCAACCACAACCCACTCTAGCCTCCAGTACCGCACAAGATTCTGTCTGACATCCCTAAATTCGACGGGAAACAAGGGGACGATCTGGCTACGCACATCACCACATTTCATCTATGGTATTTTTCTAACTCCATGGTGGATGACAGTATCCGGCTTCGAATTTTCCCCCGCACTCTCATAGGAAATGCTGCCAAATGGTACATTGAGTTACCATGTGGGGTCGTCACCACTTTTTTCGCCTTAGCTACGAAATTTCTTAAGAATTTCCAATTACTTATTAGATACGAAACCAGCACGGAACTCTTAACCTCATTGTGCCAAGACACCACTACCCACATCTCCGATCACATTCATGAATGGAGACGTAGGAGGAGGCTGGTCAAAGCGCCAATCTTGGATCATCTCTTATCCAACTGGTTTTGTAAGTCACTCTTACCAACCCTAGCTAAGGACATTTTTCTATATGGTGCGGTAACAGAAGATCAATCCATTCTTCGTGCACAGCATTTAGATCTGATCTATTCACAATCTGGCATTCTATATGATTTGTTCCCCCATGCCCCTGGTAATCCGAATCCTCCTGCTACTCAAAAACCTGGAGCACACGTCGACGGCCTCATTGGTGCAATCTCTAACGTAGCCATAAAACAGCCTAGTGGAAAAACCTCCCAGCCATCTTCAGCTGCCACTGCCCCTAACCAATCGACTACTCTTCCTACCGCTGAGGTAAATTTTGTGCAATTTTCACAAAAAACTAGTGGCAAGAACAAGAAGAACAAGAAAAAGACCTCTTCTTCGTAAGAGCAGTCGGATACTCAGAATAATACCAATCAGAAAAACTCTGCTAAAAATGAAAAAGGAAAGGAGAAAACCATGAAATTTCCCTGTAGAATCTATGTAGAGGACCACTTGACATACAAATGTCCTCGACTGCAGGAATGCACAGATTTTATCACAAACAAGGACTCTGGGAGGACACCTGTCGTTCTTCATAATCCCTTCCCTAATCCACAGCAGCAACAACAACACATGGTTTTGAACCCACCACAACCCCCACAAAGGGGAAACAGTGGTACACATCCTTCCGGTGAAGGATCGTCCGCCATTTATGGCGTTGAAAGTGTTGAACTCCAAACATGAGCCAAAATCTATGGAAATCATGTCATTGATGCTCAGGAACCTGGTACCAGTTTGAATCCACTGCCACCCAACGATTTTCATATTGAAAGGCCTGTTGTTGACCCTACGATTCATCCCCCCCAAAGGGACAGTTTGACGCATGACTCATAACACCTATGAACGTGCTACCCAAAACTACAATATTGTAGAAGATTTTACGCAAGCACCATCAACTATGTATGCACTCTAAGTATTGCAAACTTGCCCAGCGCAAAGGAAAGCTCTACTTTTGGCCATTGGAGCAATCGACCCCCAGGATTCTACGCTAGCCATCTTTGACATGGAGAAATATAAACCTCGCCTCTCACACCAACTTTTATTCTACGTGCAAGTTGTGTCGAAAGGGAGACCAATCCATCGCACTGTCATAGACGAAGGTGCTTCGACCTGCGTTATGTCAACTACTTGCTGGCTTGCTTTGGGTTCTCCTACTTTGTCTCCACCGTCGAATTCCCTTAAAGATTTCTATGGCCACACTTTCCTCCGAAAAGGCTACCTTGCTAGCTTTCCCATTTCTCTTAGTGGGAAAATGATAGCAATGGACATAGAAGTCGTAGATCGTCATCTCGACTATAATTTGTCACTAGGTCGCAGTTGGTCTTACACAATGACTGCCATTGTTTCTTCGGTCTTCTGACCCATCCTCTTTCCATTGGATGGGAAAATAGTCACAGTGGATCAGTTATCCTTTTGCACCCCCGATTATTCCATGTTACCAAGTAGCACTATACCCCTAGTAGGAGGTGTTCCTAACTCGTACGTCAGTATCGGTACCGTTCTTCTAAGGACATCTTCCTTAATGGGTTTCTTTCCTCTCCCACCACCTAAGGTTCCACACATGATTGAAATGATACCCACCATTTCGTATGGCTCTATTGATCCATGGATCCTATCGGCACCTTCAAACATTGATTCCGACGGAGATCAAATGCCGCTATCACCGACCGAGTTGGCTTATCAATCCATCCAAATCACATCTAAACCCTCCACTGCTTTGGTTTTGACCAATGGTGCCAACCTCCTACCCATCACAATTCTTTCTAAATATCTCCTCGATGAAGTCCTGCCTATGGACAAAGCTATTCGAGAGGTCATGTCTCTAAAATAACGATCTTGGGGAGAGTTCCATCATCACGCTTTGATGTTCGATTCAGACGTGATAACTACTCAAATCCCATATTTTGACCCAACTGAGATCGTTCCCTCCATTTACATGATTGTTCAAACTATCGATTCGGAAGGGAACATGGGCAATCTTTCTAAGGCTATGCTCATCGATATCTCGATCAAAATAGGTATCATGGAAAACATTAAAATTGGAGCCGATCGCAATCTCGAGGAAATTGCATGCTTCACATCCCTTTTAAAGGAATTCCGTGATGTCTTTACTTGGTCTTACGAGAAAATTCTCGGCATAGATCCTTCTATTAATGAGAAAGAGATCAAGAAATTCTAAGTGTTCTTTTTATGGTATTTTTCTCGCTCATTAATCCGAAAAAACTCGAGTTCTCTTCTTTGGGCTCATTAAAATTACACAAAGAAGCTCCAAGAATTCTTTTTATGGTATTTTTCTCACTTGTTAAACTGAAAAACCTCAAGTTCTCTTCTTCGGACTCATTAAAATTACACAAGGAAGCTCCGAGTGTTCTTTTTATGGTATTTTTCTCGCTCATTAATCTGAAAAACCTTGAGTCCTCTTCTTCGGGCTCGTTAAACTTACGCGAAGAAGAAACAAGCTTTCTTTTTAGGGACTTTTTCTGGCTTGTCAAACTGAAAAAACCCCGAATTGCCTTCGTCGGGCTTGTTAAACTACCACGACGAAGAAAAAATATCCATTCTTTTTCCATATTTTTCAAAGCTCTTTAAATAGAAAAAGTAACTGATTTTTTCTTCGTGGGACTCGTTAAAAATTCACAGAGAGCATCGAGTTTTTATTTTTTGGACTTGTTAAAATTTCACAAAGAACATTGAGTTTACTTCGTCTCCTCGTACTCATAAAAAAATGAGGTAGATGTCCATAGAACATAGATTTATCACTTTTCCGGATTCAATGGACTAACTCATGGAAAATGAACTATTTCGGGCTTACTATTCTCCCTTCGTTGTGCCCAGTTATCAAACATGACAAAGGTACCCCCTAGAGTTTTCTTTTACGATGTTTTTCAGACTCTCTAAACATGAAAAAATCACCGAGTTTACCTGTCTAGACTCGTTAAACTTAATCAGATGAGGAAAAAAATTGGACAAAATAGATACTTATTATGTTACATTTTAAAGGTCGATTTGGTAGCACAAAATCTTGAACATGGAACTTCCCAGAAAACTCTCTCGCATTTAGCCGAACCCTACCATCTATGAGTTTAGCCTTCATATACCAATGTCCCTACATTGGTGAATCCCGATACTCTTTGGTGTTCAGTAAGCCTAAGCTGACTAGTACCCTATTAGAGTGCCTTCTATTGTTCAATAGGATCCCGCTATCTACTGCTCCTTGTATCAACCAAATCCATCATATACCAGAACTTATCTATTGTCAGTTATTCCCATTTTCTCTTGATTATTTCCATAAACAAATCATATTTTCCCGTTTCGTGTCGACTGATGTAGGACTCCTCAGTGCCTACCTTTTGACAGATCTCTTCCTATCGACTTCAACATCTTATCTAGGAAATTGATCCAGAAACACGTCAATACCTAGATACTTGCATACATTAGTGGCAGTTCATCTTGTGTTTGGTTGGAGGTACTCATTATTGGCTCCCAATCGAATGATTCTATGAGTGTTAGACAACAACTCCTTTTATTCACACATGCTAGATTGTACTGTGCATCTTAGGGACAATCATCATTATCGGTGGCCACCCTCGCGTCTGTTAACAGCTTTTGTTATTGATTGTTAATTAGACGATTTACTAAATGTTAGACTATAACTCATTCATTCACATGTACGGAAATATGCAGTTTAGTGAAGCGACAACCAACACCTGAGGTTGAGGTTTAAACCATTACAGTTGTGTTTCCTCTCCCAAGTTGCGATATTGTTTTTTGGAGACAGCTTACCAGTTTGATCCTGTTATGACAGACACTTCCATGTTATGATTATTGGTCGACACACTGTTCATATCTTTGCTTTAGACAAATCATGTTGATTAGCTACTAAACATGGGAATGCCTGACTCAAGAGAGATACTATATTTTCTGACATATGTTGTTATTTCCAGTTTTCCTCAGTCCTCCAATTCCTCTCATTCTACTACACTTGTTATAAATTATTTCGGCCATCGTCTTCATCTCTTACCTCACACTTTAGGGGGCATTTTTTACAGGACAAATGACCTCCTCGTTAGCTCAGTGGAGAAGGTAACATGGAAGGAAGAAAATGACCTAGACAAGACCCATTTTTTCCAAGGTAACGCACCTCAGAACAGCTAGGTAGAGTTATAACGCACCTGAGCCATTCAAAGGGAGCATTAATGCCTAGGGTAACGCTCTGTCTTTCCCAAGAGGCAACGTTATCCGTGTTTGAAAACTGACTGGAATTTCCAGCTTTTTCTCAAAAGGAATCAGTTCAGAATAGAAAATAAATGGAACAAACCTTTTATTAGGCATTTCCAAACATAACTTAACTCCTATGGAAGACAAAACAAAGGAAAAGCGAGGACACATCTAGATCTTTCCCAATTTGAACGGGTTGAAAGAGTTGGAAAGGTTTGTCCTCTCCATCTCCTATAAATTGGAGTTGTGGGCTCTTGGTCTAAGGTCGAAGTTTTGATTATATGTGGAGCAGAATTTCATTGTTGTAGTGTGAGGCTTGAAGATCGGCGAAGTTCATTGAGAGCTTTCTGCCTTGAGCATCATCACACTTAGAGATAGAGAAAGAGATAGAGGAATTTGGAGATTGAGGAGGGCTTGGTGAAACTGATGGTTGTAATCCTCCTTTTCATAAATCAATAGAACTGTATCTGTTTTGTCCATTCGATGCATCAGTGTCACTATTTTTGTTCAATCGTCTATGTAGCATGATATGAATGGCTTAGATCTGCATTTTTTATGTTTATTATATGCTATTTTAATTGATAAGAAGCTATATTGTTGTAGAGATTACGAGGGTGCTTTGATTGATTGCAGGATCTGAACTTGGAGCCGGTGAAGAACGATCTATACTTCGCTACTTGGTGTTCTCCATAGAATCTACTGTCCACAAAGAAGTAATATTTTCCATATCGCTTTGTCAATTATATATATTAGCATGAAAATGCACGCAGCATCTTTGGAACCTTACAGCTAATCTGACAGTCTGCCTCAGGCACTGGAAAGCCCTGAGATGGATACCCAATAACCACCACCCAAGCATATTACCCTATAGAAATGGTCATTAAAATATTTCCTATGGTGAAAGTGGGTTTACCATGGTAAAATTTATCCTACATGGCATATTTCGATAAACCTAGTAATAAATGGCTAGGTGAACATTGTTTGGGTGATAACAGATTTCCCCCCAACATAAGAGTGTTAGGAGCAAATCGTAAGACTGAAATACGTTGTAGGTTGCACTTTCACAAGACACCGAAGGGGAGTCATTGAGAGAGAGAGAGAGAGACAGAGAGAGAGAGAGAGAGAGAGAGAGAGAGAGAGTTGAAGCAAGGCAAGGAATGACTAAGAATGGACGGGTGAGACCTACTCGTATGCTAGAAGTCTCCTTTTATTGGTAAGTACATAATCTCAAATCAGGAGAGGGAGGCATACCTATACCCGCTGAAATAATTTAGTACAAATAATAATGATTTTCCCAGCAATGTGCATCTGAGAAATAAAGTACATGATACATGATATGCTCGCATCAAGGAGCCAGGAAGTGATATAATGATACAATGAGTCCAATATACATAATGTGCTTAGAAAACAGAGGTCAAGACTAGACATAATAACATTTGTTGATATGAGTACATGAGAAATAATTCCCCCCCAAATTGAAAGGAGGGGGGGTCACAACTAAATAAGTCATGTTGAGCGGTAAAGGGCTTTGAAGATCTGAATGGAGCATCTGAAAGAGAAGTCCATGTTGTGAACTATGTGATCTGCGAAACCAAAGCCAGCCAAATCTACGAAACTACATCTGAGGCTGGATCATGATCTGCTAACATCCAAGCATGTGGGGGGATACCTTAAGGGCCACCCCCTCACAAGGTCTAGAACATCTCAAACAGACTCGGGAAATATTGGTACAATCTATTGAATCAGTGGACTATCAAGTGTATGATTCTCGATCATGCAATAATGAGTTGGAGTCGAACACGCGAGAAATGACTAAGTCAAAGGGAAATGATGATTCCCTTTGCTTGATATGAGGCACTGAAAAAGGATGAAGGATGGAACCAAGGTACATCACCCTCTAAACTATTCTCCTAGAAAGAATTTGTTGAATTCAACACGAGAGAACCCAACAGAATTGAGGCAATGAGGATTCCTCAACAAAGGCACAGGGATCATAGTAATGTGAGTGATAGATTGAAACCAAGGATGATTATGGAGGAATAAGAGTGTTAGTGGAATTATGACTTCCATTATCAGATCATATTATGCATGGTTTACTTGGCAACGACTAACTCGATTCCAAAGGGGATGCCTAATTACTCAGACAAAGGCTTTTCAAAGACATATTAGAATAGCTAGAGGCCAAATGTGATCAAAATGGGAAGAATGCAGAGAAAATATGGATAAATTAATGTAACAAGACTCAATGGGACTTTGAACAGACTCCATGGATGCAAGGGTGATTCATCTTTGATGCTTTAAAAAAGGGTGACACTATGATGCTTCCACATGGGAAAGGTCCAAAGGTGACCATAAAAACATGAGTAAATAATGGTTATGCATGGAAAAATTCAACACATAAGTTGGAAAGTGAAAAGGAAAATTGGTACCAGATTACATGTGACTTATATGGAGAGATTCAATTTGAATGGGAGAAAAAGTGATACTTCATGGAAAAAATGGCTTCCCGGTGAAGTTTAAAATTACCAAAAAAGAAAAGAGACCGATTATAGAGCTCAATGAGAGATTTCCAATGGTGTTGATGGTTCTTTGACCCGAGCTATAGTTTTCTTGTAATGGCCAGCGGAAAAAACTAGGTTTTTTCCTATAAAAGGGATTCTTGCCCCCAATTCCAATTCATTTGTAAATTTATCTATTAGATTATTTGTATAGGAGTAAAAGGCACTAAATCTTGGAGAGATGGTAGTAGACGAACTAACCACCGGAATTTGGATCTGCAACTTTCATATAGATTATCTTACTTGTCTAAAAATAGCCTTAATGCTTCTTGGAAGGATGGTTCATGGTGAAAAATTAAAGGAATAAAATAATACATGAATGAACTACTAGAGAAGTTCTAGGATAATCCCCACCCACTAAGTCAAACATGGGGACCTGGTGGTAAGTGTGGGATCACATAGAGTATAATAGTTGAAAATATGGTATCAGGCATCTATGATATGTGATGTGCATATGGCTCGTCGGAGAGACTGGTAGGACATATTATCCAAGGAATGAAAGGATAATTTACCATAACTAGATCATGGAGGTATAGGTAGAGACTAATGGTAATCAAGTGAGAATATGGACAGGGGGTACCATCATGCCCCCAAGCATGAGATATTTCCCCCTGACATTTGATGATGGAGGGGACTTATCAGGTATGAAAAGGTGGGAATGATGCCCATATATGGATGAGTTTGTGGAATGCCATTTTGTTTCATATGTTTGAATAATGGATTCAATCATCTAGTCCCATAGGCACGAGATACTAAAGAGGATGATGATTAGATGTAGGGGCATAGGTGCCTCCTAATTTTGTATGTATGGTTAGAGCATGTTATGAAAATGCCATAAGCATTTAGAATAATGGATTCCAAACAAATGTATGGATGGTTTTGGTACATAATATGGTTATGCACTTTGTTGTGTCATCGCCATTTGTTGTTTATGGTTGTCTTCTACTACATATATGACTCAAATGGACTTAAGTTATGGGTTCGCAGACATGGTGTCACTATACCAAAGAGTGGCTTTGAATATAATGAATTGATGCTCACTTACACGACATGATGGTTGGACAACAATGATGTCTAAGGGAATAGGTTGTCGATGGAGGATGGAGGAATGATTAAATGGATCATTCCCAAGGTGATATAGAGTGATATGAGACTCTAGATGGTGGTACTAGAGTCAACACTACCATATGTGACAAGAGGGATAGGAATAATTACTTCTTATGGACCCTAAAAAGTGGATTCCCCCTTACCAAAACATTGTGTGGTAATATAATGGCCACAAGGTGGATGTGGTTTGAATTCATGGGTTTGAAGTGTTCAAAAGGAAACAAGAAACTCCTAATTTAATTTTCCCTTGAATTAAATTAGGATAAAATTGAAATTCCACATCACTAGACAAATTGAATGAGTCAACAAAGTTGAAATAGTTTTTATCACTCAGTTGGATTAATTAATTCAATTTCGGGTCATGAACTTGAGTTGTGTACAATGATTCCTAAATTTTAGGAGCATAGGTTGAGTTAATTTCAGTTGTAACAATTTAATCCAGATAAATTGAGTTATGGTCAGTTAAAATAGTTCCAATTATTGGAGGAACTGATTGGAGGTCTAACAATGGGGTGTAACTTCAGTTTTTAACTAATTAACTGATAAATCACCCTAAATTAACTCATGAATTCATTAAATTCAAGTTACCCATTTCAGATTGGAGTTCAAGGGCAGTGTACTACCAATTTTTTAATTTTCCGAGTTGTATAGGTGGTGCATGCAGTCTAAGAAGGGCCTAAAGGAATTTTGAAATTCTCGATGAGAAAATTCCCTAATTAATAAGGGTTAATTTCTTATCAAACAACACACGGAAATAGGAACTTGGGAAGGCTTGAAATTGGCTAAGTGATGGCCAAAGTCGCTCAGTCAAGCGTAGGATAGAATATACTTGTGCAGGTTGTGCTCAAGCTTGAGTAAGCATATTGTATTCATCCAAATTATTTGATTAAGGGGTTTTGAGCAGTTTCTTTCCCCTAGATAAATATTTGTGTATGTGTGTCAAATCATGATGCATGCTTTTTATATGTGTTCTCAATCATGAATTTTCTTCCGCATATGAGTGGAGTAGATTTGAGTCTTGTGTTTTAGTACATTACATGAGAAGTTTCGAATCTACATTCAAATTATACATGGTATCAAAGCAAGATTCACAGTAGAGAAGAGAATTCAAAGTTGTCTTTGAAGGAGGATCGCATTTACAGGATCAATTCTTCAGAGATAGTAGGATGGCATTCTATGGTTTAAGGCTTGATTATGCCCTTAAGTATAGCTTGAATTATATTTCTTGGAAGGACTACATGGATACAATCTTGGAAGATAATAGGTTGAAGGAATTCATTCATAATGATATCCCGAGATCGGTAACAGTTGATGCTCAGAATCTATAAAATCGGAAGAAGAGTGTAGACAAGGTGAGGAGGATAATATTAGAGGGAGTATGATACCATATTGTCTCTAATATCCATGGGAAAGAGACTTCATATGTAATGTGGCAAGAATTTATATATTTGTTTCAGAATAGTAGTGACCATAAGAATTTGGAACTCAAGGACAAGCTTCCAAATATTAGGATGCAAAAGGGTGACATAATACCATAGTACCTGAGTACATTCACACAATTTCATGATGAACTTGGGAGTGTTGGTGTTATTTTTGTAGCAGATGATCTGGTAAGGCTAGCACTTCTAGGCATTCACAAGAGCTGGCAAAACTACCAAGTTTCGGTAAATGAGAGGGATAAGCTACCAAATTGGGAAAGATTGTGGCATGATTTGGCGTAGGAGGAGTTTAGGCAGAACACCACAATTGGGACCTCATCCAAGGGTGAGGAAGAAGAAAACTGTGCCTTGGATGTAAAGACAAATAAAGAGAAATGGCAGAAATCCAAATCTAGAGGAGATTCCAGTCAAGGGGGTAAGAATAAAGACTTGTCCAAAATCAAGTGCTTTCATTGTCATGAACTGGGACACTATGCCATGAAGTGTCCACATAAGAAGGCAGGAAAGAAGCCCTCAGGAGGAGTGACATGGGAAGATTTGGCTTCAAAATTCAAGCTTTATTTTACCCTCATTGCATGCATGGAAAGCAAAGTGATGGGTAGTGTGTGGTATTTGGATATCGGTGCCTCATTCCATATGATGGGAAACCGAGAATTTTTTAGTGACTTAGAGGAGAAATACCTCCAAATGCACATCGAGATGGGAGATGATGGGAGGTATAGTGCGACTGGTATTTGTACACTTACTTTTCAAAGGGAGTTTGGCTCCCCTCTCAGGCTCATTTATGTGATGTGTGTTCCAAGTCTAAAGAAGAATTTGGTTTCTATCACGGTGTTGGAAGACCATTCTTATGATGTGATATTCAAAAAAGGAAAGGCATTCCTAAGGCACATCTCCATGGGAAAATTGAAGAAAATCAGGGTTCGGGTGAAGAACCTCTACAAGCTGAATGTGGAAGACTTTGCTACTTTGATCACAAATGCAGAGAAGGTGTAGAGTCGAGATGTCGGTGAATTATGGCATAGAAAACTTGACCATCTGCACCATGGATTTTTGAAGATCATGCAATAGATCACCACAGGACTCCCCAATGGACCACTAGAGGAGAACAATACATGCAAAGGATGTACCTTGGGTAAGTACACAAAAGCCACCTTTAATGATCAAGATAGTAGGGCACATGCAATCCTTGAATTAAGTGTTGGATTTTCTTCATGCTGAAGACAGGCCATACATTCTCCAAATTTTTTGAATTTAAAGAAATTTTTGGGAAAGAAACTGTCATGAAAGTGAAGGCTCTTAGGAGTGATAATGGTGGTGAATATGTGTTGAATGAATTTAAAATTTTATATGCAAAGGAAGGCATTCGAAGGGAGTTGAAAACACCCCACAACCCACAGCAGAATGGGATGGCTAAGAGGAAGAAAAAAATTATTGTGGGATCAGCAAGGGTGATGTAGCATGACCAAGGCCTACCACTGCACTTGTGGGTTGAAGCATGCAACACAATGGTCTATTTGCAAAATAGGAGTACTCAACGTATTCTTGATATGATTACACCAGAATAAGTTTTTTTAAGGGAAGAAATCAAATTTGTCACACTTCAAGATATTCATATCTTCGGTTTACTGTCATATTTCCAAGGAATCAAGAAAAAATATAGAGCTGGAAACAAATTTGGGAATATTTATGGGGTACATTGATACACCTCACAATTATCGTGTGTACTTGGCATATCTCAGGATGCCAGTTGTTCATACAGATGTGAAATTCAATGATGAGAAGTCAATGAGGTGTTCCCTTGAGAGTGAGCTTCAATTTCATGCAATTGAGGAGATTTTGGCTCCAAAGGAAGAAACTCAGGATTTTATGGAGCAACCACAAGCATAAGAGCAGAGAATGGAGACATCCGCTCAAGAAAAGACATATAGAGAAGGAAGGAAGTGAACCAGGGAAGCTAACATATTACTACATGATTCTAGAGAGAATGTGGGAGAACCCACATCACATTGCAGGTAGAGGAGGTCACTGGATCGATACGTAGACTACATGGCTCTGATGAGTGAGTTAGTAGAGACAAAACCAACCCCATTCGAGGAAGCAGTGTAGCAACCAGTATGGTTTTATTCCATGGTATAGGAATATGATTCCATAGTCATAAACATTGTTTTGGAAGTGGTCCCAAGACCATAGGACAAAAAAATGGTGGCTTTGAGATGGATATACAAGGTGAATCAAGAATTATACGAAAGCATCAAGAAACATAAGGCTATATTTGTGGCCAAGGGGTTCTCTCAGGTGGAGGGAATTGACTATGAGGATACCTTTGCTCCAGTAGAAAGGTACTCTTCTATCAGATAAATTCTAGCACTTGCAACGCAAATGGGATGGATGATTCATCAGATGGATGTGAGCACAACATTCCTCAATGGAGTGATTGAGGAGGAGGTGTACATTGAACAACCGGAAGGATTTGAGACCTTCAACAAAGATTCACATGTGTGTAGACTCAATTGCGCGTTGTATGGATTGAAACAAGTACCGCATGCTTGGTATGCAATGATCGACAGATAGTTCACCAGGTTGGGCTTCACCTTTGCCAAAAGTGAATCAGATGCAATCCTTTACCATATTGTTGTTGAAGGTAAATTTTTTATTATATTATAATATGTTGATGATTTAATTTTAACTAGTGATGATAATTTGATCAATTCCTACAAAGAGGATATTGCAAGAGAATTCGAGATGAAGAACATGGGATTCATGCATTATTTCCTCGGTTTGGAAGTATGGCAAGGATATGGGAAATTGTTTGTCTCTCAAGGAAATTTTTCCAACAAGATATTGAATAAGTTTCGCATAGAGAGTAGCAAACCCATGGACACTCCTCTTGCATGCAGTTACAAGAAGGAGGATTCCACTTCAAGTGAGGAAGTGGAGGCTGCTATTTACAAGCAGCTTATGGGTTCACTTATGTATTTGGTGAACACACGACCAAACATGTGTTATGCAGTTAACCAGCTTACTCAAGAAATGGTTAAACCAACCAAATTTTGTTGGAAAGAGGAAAAACATGTGTTTAGATACCTTAGACGCATTACTCAGTTTGGAATTTGGTAAATACAGATAGAGGGAGTGAATTTTCAAAGATTCACAGATGCATATTGGGAAGGGAGTCCATCAGAAAAAAATAGCACATCGGGAGGAATTTTTACTGTTTGTTCACCAGTATTTTATTGGTACAGTAGGAAGTAGAGATCAGTTGCACTCAGCTTAGCAGAAGCAGAGTACATGGCCACTAGTCAAGAAGAATGTGAGGCTATCTAGATGAGGAAGATTATTGTTGGGTTATTTCGTCAGATGATGGATCCTACTGTGATTTACTATGACAAGTATATTTGTATCAAACTCTGAGAACCATTTTTTCATGATGAATCCAAGACTATTGATATCTGGTATCACCATCTACGAGATTCTGTGCAGAGGTAGATCATGTTGTTGTAATACATTCCTACAGAGGAACAAGATGCATATATTTTGACAAAGGATTTTCCAAGAGGAAAATTTGAGTTCCATATAGGCAGGATTGGGGTAACTGATAATCACTTTCTTGTTGAGAGGGGGTGTTGAAAACGCGGCAAGAAATTCCTAATTTAATTTTCCCTTGAATTAAATTAGGAGAAAATTGAAATTCCACGTCATTAGACAACTTGAATGGGTTAAAAGAGTTGAAATAGATATTATCACTAAATTAGGTTAATTAATTCAAGTTGGGGCCATGAACTTGAGTTTTTTACAATGATTCCTAAATTTTAGGAACCTAGGTTGAGTTAATTTCAGTTGTAACAATTTAATTCAGTTAAATTGAGTTATGGTCAATTAAACTAGTTCCAACTATTGGAGGAACTAGTTCGAGGTCTAGCAGTTAGGTGTAACTTAAGTGTTTAACAATCTAATTGATCAATCAGCCTAAATTAACTCATGCATGCATGAAATTCTAGTTACCCAATTGATATTGGAGTTTAATGGAAATGTACTATCAGTTGTATAATTTTTCGAGTTGTACAGGTGGTACATGCAGTCAAAGAAGGGCCTAATACGCAATTATCAATGAGAAATTTCCCTAATTAATATGGGGTAATTCCTCATCAAACACCGCAAGGAAATAGGAGCTTGGGAAGGCTTGAAATTGGCTAAGTGTTGGCCAAATTCAGCCGGTCAGGAAGAGGATAGAATATACTTGTGCAGGTTGTGCTCAAGCTTGAGCAAGCATATTGTATTCATGCATATTATTTGATTAAATCATGATGCATGTTTTTTATATGTGTTCTCGATCATGAATTATCTTCCGCAGATGAGGAAAGTAGATTTGAGTCTTATGTTTTAGTACATTACATGAGCAATTTTGAATCTATATTAAAATTATACATTAAGTAAGGGGTGGTTGAACCAATCATCATCATGGGAGACATGGTTCACATATGCAACATCTACTCTGGGAGACTAATGAAAAGTGGATGTAAGGTCCAACGATGTTGAGATTGAATTATCTTCAGAAGATGGATATGAAGAAACACATTTAGAAACTTCTAAAGAGTCTGAATGAGTAAATCCCATGGATGATGATAGGTAGAGAATGGGTGTTGAATTATCCGTAATATTGACATAAGGAGGGGGAATCACAATGGTTAGTTGAGAAATATCCTATACTGGAAAAGAACAAGGGCCAGAACCCTCAAGCAGAGGAGAATAAGAGTCACTACGAGCGACATATAACTTGTGAGAACTTGAAGTGTATCACGAAATTCTTCGAGACGGGGAAAATGATGGGAATAATTTCCATACTTATCACACAAAGCATAAGGGTGATTCTTGCGTAATGATTTATTCTTCTTGGTGGACTAGGGTAAGATAACATGGACCTTAGGAATGTTAAGGTCGGATAAAGTATCAAAGACCACATTCTTAATATGGGGAAGTTTGGGAAATTATTGGTGGAATTCCTAATAACATCACACAAAACACATGGAGGAGAAGGATTTGGTGGTTTAGGAGGAGAATGAGTAGCTTAGGTTACCTTGTCTTTCCCCCCCATTTTCTTTGATTTCCCCCCTCAGCAGATGCTTTCACAACAGGAGTGGATTCCTGTTGAGGTTGTTGTGGAACTGAAGCAAAGGAAGGGGTGGTAGGAACTAGTTGAACTAGAGTCAAAGTCGTATAAGGTTTGAGTTGGTCAGGAGGAGTGTTTGCAGGAGGATCAATGTACCATACTGGGATCTCCAAAGTGATGTTAGAAACACTCATCATAGCCATTACAGAGATAGAAAATATTCATGATGGTGGGAATGAGAAAGGTATTTGACCGAAGGGGTAAATACCTAGAGGAACTTATCTTAGGTGTGAAAGACTTGGAGGAACTTCTCCTGGGTGGGAAATACCTGGAGGGACACCATATAAAGAGGATTGGCCTAGAGGAATAGTTCTTGAAGTGCAATTTGAGCCTTGGGTAGAGGGTTTTTGAGGATTTGGTCGCTGGGAAGATGTACTGGACTTCTTGTCCGTGGCCCGTGACGCTTTAAGCATGCAAAAAATAAAAGCGATAGAATCAGAAGGAGTAGGTCGTTGAACATAATAAGACCCAAGAAGTGTGGAATATTTATAGACTCCATGGGAAACATTAGTAAGGGTAGGGGTATTATTATTTATTGTCATCAATGACATAGTGTTTTGAGGAGAGGTCTGAGACTGAGGTTCATAATAATTCAAATGATCAATAGTAATTATCTTTCCATTATCAGGGAAGCGCATATTGCAAAAGATAGAGAATGTTAAAAATAACATGGTGTATGTGTAACTACGACCCAGAAAGATGTTATAATCTAAAGTGGCATCGATGACTTCGATATCAATTGAAGATCGTCTTGCCAACAATGGTGATGGGTAAATTTCGATATAAATGGAGGGGCTACGAGGGGTGGTTGTCGCAAGAATGAAGAGTGATAGTAGATGGTGACAGGTTAGGAGAACCAAAATTCCTCCAAACACTAGCACCCATCATACAAATGGAGGTGCCTTTATCTATTATACACCATTGAATAGTGGTGTTTTTCATTGACTAGTATTTGAAATGAAATGAATGAAGGGAGGGGGGTGTTCCACTTTATCAAAATAAGATACAATCAAACGATCATTAGAAGGATCCACAATTCCTAGAGTATATAGTAGAGATTTTCGTTAGAGTAGACAGTATATATTTTCATTGGGACAGGCACATATGGAGGACTTCTAGTGTTGACATGGTGGCAAGAGACTGTGCCAAGTCATCTACTATACTATATGTATGGGCGGTTGTAGAAGAAGAAAAATTTTGACGTAATTCACCTTTGGTAATATTAGGTTCAACCTCTACCTCAGGTTGAGTGATCTGTAAGGTACCATTCGGTGACGACAAGGGCTCAGTGGAAATTTTGGATTGAGAATCAATCGCTGACTTATCAGGAGAATTGTCATATTGGCATGACTGAGTCTAGAGGTTCATGTATTTGTAATTCATCATGAGAATCTAGTAATTTGCATTCCCAAGTTGTGAAGTTTGGGGGGCTTGGAGGATTCTGGGTTGGTTGGGTAGCCACACATCCTTGATGAGGGAATGGATTAGTAAGCATTGTCTACCATGATGAATCAGCAAGAGGAGGGACCATGTTTTGATATCCTCTAAAAGTAGTTGTTTGAGATTCCCATGTTTTATGCATATGAGGTAAAAGGGGGAATTCATGTTTGCAATAGCCATATGTCACGCAACAAGCACAAGGATTATTGATTCTAAGAGACTTGTTATTCTTGGGTTGTGTTCCCTGTTGCTGGGTTACAGGATTAGGTTTTTCATCCTTATTGGATTTAGGTTTTCTACCTTGGTTTCCTTGATTACATTGAGGTTGATGGTTTTGGCTACCCTTCCCCTTCTTCATTGTATTGGGGTTAGGGGGGATGATAGCGCTCTTTTGATCATATACTTGACTCCGTGGAAGCGGTTTCTATTGTGATAGAGAAGGTGGAGGCATGGAAGGTTTAAGTTTTGGTGTCATTAGGGTTGGATAGCTAGTCGGCGCAGAAGGATAATATGGATTTGCGACAACATTTTTGTAACCAAGTTGAGACCTATCTGGCCTTGGCATTGGTCAATGTGAATGGAAAAATGCATATGATGTGCTTATACCTTGGTAAGATTTGACTCGTGAAGGATCAGTATAAGCGAAACTGGTCCCCCTAGGATTTACCATAACTCATAGGAGGTTGAAAATATGGTGATTAATATTAAGGGTGGGAAAGGGATCCAATGATACCATTAGCGACATGAGATGCCCCAAGTGCAGAAGCGGCACCAAGCGGAGGCATATCAGGGGGGATAGTACAAACATAACCTGACTTTGTATAATATCATATCATATCTCAAGGATATCTCAAGGGATTCTTCCTTAGTCTAATGGAAGTGAGAGGAAAATTTTTTACCTATGGGACCAAAATGGTTCTCAAAAACCAATCCATAGACATGATCTTCAAATTCATGGGCTTTATAGAGGCTCCTCCTTCTATGCCATTCTTGTACATGGTCAGAAAGGAGAGTGGCATAAGTTTTATGAAAGGAAATTAAATTTTTTGTACTTGTGTCATATCAAAGAGGTAACTGGAAATATCAAAGGAAGTATTTGGAAAGAGTCACAGAGGTGGAATGAAAGGCATGCAACTATTCAACATACCACTTTGCAACAACTCTAGTTAGGGTGAGTTGGAAGATACAAAGATGAATGGAGTCCTCGGTAATTGAATTTTATGAATACCACATGTGGAAAGAATGAAAGTTATTGGTAGGGTCTTCTCCAGGATTAACTTCAAACTTGGGAAGATCCGAGGGAAGTTTTTTTGGAATGGGAGGCCAATTATGGTCATGGAGAATGGGATATTTGATGAGATGGCTTAAATTAGGGAGCCTCAAACCAGCCATATAGGGAAGGAAGAGTGGATTAGTGGCTATACTTGAATAGGTTTCATCTATAGGGTTACCTTGGTTAGTACCTTTATAACCAGTTGGATTTCCACCACCCACATTAGTGCTTGACATGGTGGTGATGCGATTTTGGGAAAATGCAGAATCATTGGAAGAACTGGAAAAATTAGTTGAAATATATTCCATATGTGGAATAAGTGTAGGATTGGGTATATGGACCCTTACTCATCAAGCATGGGTAAGAGGATGTCCTAAAGGAAACTAGGGGCAAAGGACATAGAGTCTCCACGATATATGCCTAGGGAGCACAATGGTGTCGAGACAAAGAAAAATAAAATGGCTAAGGGGTGATGGTAGGAGAAAAGAGTAACAAACAACAAGAAAAAACCTAGTGTAGTGGTGTGAAGTTTAAACTAACTATAATTATATTCTACTCTAATTCAAACAAACACATCCAATCAAACAAAAAATGACCTCTAGCTTAAAGGTGATCTAATCCCCATAAGCAGAGTTGTCTAGAGAAATTTGAGGTTGAAGAATAACTTCTTGCCCACAACGACTCCTATAGGGTATTTTCCTAAGATTGGCCACTAAGGTTACCTTCACCCCCACAGGGGTGGTTGAGTCTTGAGCTTCTTAGTGATCAGCCATGACACAATATTCCCTACAACAAGTTGGGTAGCCTTAAGGAGAACCACTTGCACCATGACCTAGCCTAACCCACTCCGAATTGAGTTTCTAACACACTTTGACTTTGTACCAAGGGATGGTGAAGGATTTTAAGCTCCCTAAAATGTCAAATTTCTTTGTCTCAATATAAGTAATCAATGGGTGTTATTGGAAGCTTATCCCACCGATATCACACCTAAATACAAAGATTATTTTGGCCCTAATGCCCAAGTGGGATTAATCTATGTGAGTTCAATTATTATTATGGTGGAGTGTTTCAAGTCTTGGCTTGGAGGTTGTAAACAAGCTCACGTTTTCTTAGGGTATGCGTGTGAGAAAAATGTGTCAAGTGGATGAGTTAATTATGCATGTTTTGATGATGCTAATGTTGGTGAAAATAAAGTGCATAAACTATAAATAGTATTAAAAATTAGCAGTAAAATGAACAACAAATTCAAAAAAACAAACCCCCACCCAAGAAGGAAATCAAGAAGCAAGAAAAATGGTGGAAAATAAGCAACTCAAAGACACAAAAACTAGCCAAAATATCTATTATCTAAGGGACTAGGATCTAGAGGCAAAAATATACTAAAGGTGATGCAGAAAACCAAAAAAAAAAAAGTGAAAATGTTGGAAAATTGCAGAAAACAAGTTGCAAATGGGAGTATGTGTAAGGGGATCCAAGAGGGAAGAGACAACACAATGTTCTAAAGGGAATGGAGTGTTTCAAAAAGCTATCTAAAAAGACTGCAAAAGGCTGGAAAAAGTGTTAAAAAATAGTGGCTAAAAATGTTGCACACTAGACTTCTCAACTCAACAATTTTCTTTCTAAATGATAAAGGTGTACTCTAAACCCTAAGGGGGGTTTTTCCTTCCTCAAAGAGAAAAAATACTAAGTGTATTTATGCCTAGATATGGCTCATAAAATAACATAAGCCCTTCCTGATACATAGGAAACAATCTTGACAAATTCTGAAAAAAAAAAAAAAACAAAAAAACAAAAAAACAAAAAAACAAAAAACAAAAAAAAAACTGAAAATAAATAAATAAATAAAAATAAAAAATAAAAAATAATGGAAAAAGTGCAGGGCGGATGTTATGAACTAAAAATTGTGCCCGAATGCAGATAATGGCATGAAAAGTGTGTTTTGGGATGCAGGCTTTGAGACAAAAAGTGTGCTCTTATTCTTGAATCTTCCGCTCAGCAAATCTGCGCTAGATTGTGCCGTCTTGTATGCTGCTGGTACCTATAACCTGCAAAAAATTCATAGAAATCCAACAAAAGAAAGAAATTTCCAAAATAGAAATTGAGAGAAATAAAAAAATTAGAAAAACCCTAAAAATAGTGGAAAAACAGTCACCAAGGTTCTGAATCGCTACACCAATGGAGTTGCCATTTTTTGAAGACTAAAATGCTAAAGCCCTAGTGGAGTCGCCATTTGTTAGTATGAATTATTTATGCAAGTGAGCAAAAATACCTTAACTTAAGTTATAGGTGACTTATAACCGTAATAGAAAAATATGGTAGTGTGTCTATGCTTAACATCTGCAACAAAATCTAGCCTTTATGAATATTTTATTATATTTTTTGAGAGAGAAAATATATTCAAAATCGTCAAATATCTCTATTTAGAAAGTGGTCGAATTAATTAACAAATAAAAATGATTTATTAATCACTTTGTGAGTATTAAGATAAATATGAATTTGAAATAGTTATTAAATAATGATTTAACAATGATCTCATAAGGAAAATAAAGTTTGGTTAAGGAATAATAAATAAATAATGATTTATTTAATTATTCCAAGGTGATTAAGTCAAAAGTGATAAGAAATAGTCATCAATAATGATTTAATAATTATTTCTAAAGAATATTAAATAAATAATGATTTATTTAATTATTCTTAAGAGGGTTTTTGGATTTTAATGAGAAATAATTTAGGAAAATGGTTCACTAAATTATTTCCTATGGTGAAAGTGGGATTACCATGGTAAAACTTATCCTACATGGTTTATTTCGATCCACCTAGTAAGAAATGACTAGGTGAAACTTTGTTGGATGATAACAGATATGGGGTGATCCAGATTTATGCAGGAACGCAATAAAATACAAAAATAGACATAAACACAGAGATGCAGCGGAAACAATACTTCATTTTATTATAAAAGAATGACTGAAATATGCTTACAGACATAATGGAAATAAAAATAGCTAGGGTGCTAGTAGTGTATCTCTGAGAAGAGATATGGCGGGAGACCTCTGAACTATGTTACAAGGCTCGAGGGCCTATTTATTATTTAGAAACAATGGAAATCCATAAACATCCAAAACCCTAACCCTAGGAGATGAAGCGCCAAAACTATGGGCCCCGTTTGGGTAAATTGGTGTTTCAACTTCCCAGGGACATAACTTTGGCATAAGATCTTTGTTTGACGTGCACCATACCTTGTTAGAAATATCTATCTGAGAACTAAAAAAATTTATGTGAGAAACATTAGACCATAAGCCCATGTTGCTCCCGATTTTCCCAAAAAACGTTGTTTAGGGCCTCAAAACGACTCCGGAAGTTCAGGACCTGAAAAACTGCTAAAAATGGTAAGTCGTGCTGCAACTTTAAAAATGAAAGAACAGATGGTGGGGGTTAAAATGGAATATTTGGGTGGCCACCAATATCCACCTAGATCATTAAGGAACCAAAACAGCTCCGAGAGTGCAGGACTCGAAAACCTGCTAAAATAGTAAGTTGTGTTGAATGTGAAAAGCTGCAAGAACTGACGGTGCAGGTCCAAATGGAATAGGTGGGTGGCCACCGATATCCTCCTGGATCATTCCTCCCTCCTTAGGAAGAAATGGTCCCCATTGCGTTGAGATCGTCCATGAGATGAGTCAAATTCTGTTGAACTAGGTATTAGATTTGTCGAATATGTCATGGACCTGCTGGCGGACATGCTGGATGCATTTAGTAATTTTGGTTTCTTCATCAACCTCAGACAATACATGTGTGGATTCTGTATGTGTAGTTGCAGGAGGTAAGGCAACATCAGGTGGCGGTGCGTCAGGGGTCAGATCAATGGGGTGCTTGTCCTGACAGTGTAGAGGAACCTCTGTGAGTGAGAAGAAAATGTCCTCGTATTCCTCCATGACTTTGTCCATCTACTCCAGCCGTGCAAGGGAGCCCTGTTTCGAGGTTGTGGCTACAATATTCTTCTTTCCTTGTGAGAAATTTGTAAGGAAAATAAATTTCCCAGTTTGGGAAAGAATCTTAATGCGTTTTTTTGCAGTAGTTAAAGAGATTACAAGAGGCGGTACTACCTCTGGTATCCTGTACAAGTTATTTCCCATAGTAATAATAACAGCATGAGGCCTAGACTCATACACAGCATGTCACCTCCACAAGTATGGTTGGCTCAATAATACATCAGCTACATTAAGAGGAGCAACATCACATAATACCTCATCCGTGAATGGCTTGATGTTGTACCGAAGGCGGCACTATTGGCGGATGCGGATATCTCTCCCTGGGTGAAGCCACCCAATGGTATATGGTTTCAGGTGTGGTATGGTCAGTAGGCCAAGCCACTTCACGACCTCTTCTTAAATGAGGTTCTTTTGGATTTTGCTATCAACAAGGAATTGCAGTGGAGAACCCTTCACCCACATCTGCAAATGGAAGAGGCGCTCCCCCTCCTTTGGATCCTCGGGATCCTCCCTCTGGATCTTGGTGGTGGAAACAATGGCACTGGGATCCGCATCAATTATTTTCTTCTGTTTTTCATTGTCGTTGTTTGGTTCTGACTCGGGATCAGAAAATGCATCTGATTCAAGTGCCTTTAGTTCCGCCACCAACAACTGTTTGGCTTGACACTTGTTTATGCTACGAGTGGGGTTGTTATGAAATTCACACCACTTCCCCATGTCCTTCTTTTGATTTGTGGTGTTGTTCTGAGTCACCCCTCTTTGACCTTTCTCCTTGTTCTGTGGTTCGGGGGCACCTTTCCCTAGCTTCAACTTCGCAGATCCAAAATCTTGCTTCTTCTGCTTAAATTTCTGCTCAATCTTGGTAGCATATAGATATTCCATGCCAAGCGATGTAATGTCGAGGAACTCCATTTCCTAATGAATGTGTTTGTGCATACAGTCACGGTACTTGAGCACCAAATGTCTCTCTGAATCTTTAATACCCAACTTTGTGCACAGGGTATGCAACAAATTCGTTAGTTCGTGCACATCTTGGTCCCTTTGCTGCCACAGCGTGGTCCATTGGATGTATTTATCCTCATAGCTACCCACGGGGTAATATTGTTCCTTGATGTTGTCTCAGAATGAATTCCAAGTGGGTGTGGCCGAGAACAGAGAGGGTTCCCCTTCGTCCTCTTGCTCACAGTAGGTTTCCCACCAGTCTTTGACATGGGGAGTAGCTTTGATGAGTGAAAAAATAATATTTTCTCGGTCAGAGAAATCATGGACCAAGAAGTACCCTTCCAACAAATTTAACCATCTATCTACGGCGTCTGCATCTATTTGGCCTTCAAATACAGGAATGTCAAAGTTTACCTGTACCTTGAAGGGAGTGGTGCCTCCAGAGTGGTTGTTGGATGCAGATGCATCGTAGGTGTGCAGTCGTTGAAGGATCTGAGAAAATTTATCCATCATCGCGTTCCTTTGCTTCTCAAGGGCCTCCTCGAGCAATATTTTGATAGGATCTCCTGCTCCCTCGTCTTTCTTTTCTTCTGCCGTGGGAGGTCGTTGGGGTTTGCGAGGTTGATCTTGCAAGGGTTCAATCAGATCAAGCCCTAACTCCTTATACCCTGACCGTGTTGGGGACATGCAGAGAAAAACAGAGACAGAGAAGACCGCTCTGATACCACTGATCTAGATTTATGCAAGAACACAATAAAATATAGAAGTATACATAAACACAGAGATGCAGTGGAAACAATACTTCATTTTATTCATAAAAGAATGACTGAAATATGCTTACAGACATGGTGGAAATAAAAATAGCTAGGGTGCTGGTAGCGTATCTCTGAGAAGAGATGTGGCGGCTACAAACCTCTGAATTGTGTTACAATTAGGCTCGAGGGCATATCTATTATTTAGAAACAATGGAAAACCCTAAATATCCAAAAACCCTAACCCTAGGAGATGAAACGCCAAAACTATGGGCCCCGTTTGGGTAAATTGGTGTTTCAACTTCCCGGGGATGTAACTTTGGCATATGATCTTTGTTTTATGCACACCATACCTTGTTAGAAATATCTATCCAAGGACTACAAATTTTGATGTGAGAAAAATTGGTCCATTGACCCATGTTGCTTTCGGTTTTCCCAAAAAACGTCGTTTAGGGCCTCAAAACGGCTCCAGAAGTTCAGGACCTGAAAAACTGCTAAAAATAGTAAGTCATGCTGCAACTTAAAAATTGAAAGAAATGATGGTGGGGGTTCAAATGGAATAGGTGGGTGGCCACCAATATCCACCTAGATCATTAAGGCCCCAAAACGGCTCCGGGAGTGCAGGACCCGAAAACTTGCTAAAAATAGTAAGTTGTGCTGAGTGTGAAAAATTGCAAGAATTGATGGTGTGGGTCCAAATGGAATAGGTGGGTGGCCACCGATATCCACCTGGATCATGGGGGTTTCTATGGGTGGATGAGGTTTTGTTATAATTTAATGAATATGTCGATGATTTATGGAGTGAATGATTTAATGAAAATAAATAAACTTTTGCAATCTTAAATGCTAAAATTCATTTTTTTCTTTCTTCCTTTTTTTCCTTTTTTCCTCTTTTTCTCAAGATATTGTTGTCATTGTTAGTTTCCACTAGTTCTCTATCTCATGTTTCCTTAGGGAGGTTTCCACTATGAGGAAATTCTCTTATTTTCTTTTTTCTTTTCAAGTCTATTCTTGCCTCAAGGACATTTTCAACTAAACACCAATCTTATATGCTTGAAGGAGGTTTTCATCATGGGATTTTTTAATTTTAATTTTATATTTTCTTGTTTTTATTTATCAAGTGTTCCACTTTTTTTTATTGGAGATAGGGTTTGTCTTCATTTACTTCAATTTTGGTATTCCTCCTCGTGATTTTCCTGTAAAAGTACTTATGTTATGGAACCAATTACTTTCTCTTTCACTTCTTTAACCCTTTGGGTCTTCACTTATTTCATGCAACTCTCTTACAACATTCATTCATAATCAAGTTGACATTGTTAACCCTTGGAAATCTACATAAATCTAGCATTTTTCCAACAACGCATGGTGAGATTATGGAAGAAGAGAGGTTTGAGGACTCTTTTTTCCAATAAACATAAATGCTCATAAAAAATTCATATGAAACATATTTTAAAGGATTCATGAAATATTTTTCATTTTAAATTGCTGAGTGGTAGCTAGCTAAGACTACCCAATGATGTTTTTATGATGAATTTTTCATATGATATGAAATTTAAGTGATTCAAAAGCCATTTGAAAGTGTATTTATAACGAAATATCTAGAGGAAACATGTGTTTAAAGTGTAAAAAATTGGTATGTCAAATTCACTAAGAAACAACCTATATATAAGACCTATTTATATTTTCTGGATTGGACCAACAATTACATTTTTTGGATAACTTTCTCATTTGAGATTCTATTGACATGATTGAAATGAGAGAAGAAACTGGGTTCATAATTATGTCCACTAGAAATATTTTTTAATGATATCTTTAATTGATATGCAAAATATGCCAATATATAGTCAAGATGCAAAACTAGAATGGTGTAGATTTTGAGAGAAACAATCACTATTTTGGGTGTAAATTTTCATATGATTTAAAAATGGAGTTCTTCAATTGGTTTTTAAACTAGAATTATAGATATATATTCTTTATAAATGGGTTTTTAAAATCTCTCCATTCCCCCCCTCAAAATATGATTGTGCTAACTATGTTTTTAACAATTTGCACCTAGCTTTTCACAAAAAATAAAGGATGGTAGGAGACATACTTGGAGGTGAATGATATGCATATTTTAAAATTCCCTTATTGATGATATTCATTTTTTAGCTCATATTATTTACCATAGAAGTGTTGGGGGTTTTTATTCTTTTTCTTGAATCAGTTGTTACATTCCCTACATCGGTTTTCAAAAAGTATTTTGCAATAAATATATAGAAATAAATGCAAATTCCAATATAAGAAAGTCCATCTCAATGTAGTTTTTAGCACTTCCCCAACAATGATACCAAATATTGATGGGCCAAATAATTTCTACAATAATGTTGAACTCCTTAATGGGTCCCATCAATAGGTATATTTTTAAGTTCATTGTGTTATCCTCCAACCCTTAAAACTCTCATTTTCTCACATTAATTCGCATTTTTAGGGATAATATACTTAGTAAGAATACTAAAAGGTGTTTTTCATATTGTATGGCCTAATGTGATTAATATGCAGGAAGAACAAGCATTTTTGGAGGTATTTACTATGCAAGGGCTTGGTGGAGACAACCAAAGAGAATATAGGAGGCTTTTCCACCTCATTAACTCTCTAACTCAGCTTGAAATCACATAATCCTAATCAATAACTCGAATTCACTAGTAGTTGAGGGAATACAAGTACATGTGAAAATAAAGGAGAAAAATATCCAAAAATATCAAGAGCTTGGAGGGAATCACTCCTCTTTTCAAGGGATTTTCCCTCAACTTTTGTATAAATAAACTAGCCAAGACGCTAATTAGGATTCAAATTTTTGTTGTAGCTGGGGATAGCTATTGAGATCCTAGTGCTTGACATTGTTATTCTCATTTTTCATATGATGAATGTGACTCTTTTTTTATACTAATGGAAAGTTCACTATTGGTCTACATTTGACCTAGTTTTGGAGGGCTAAAACCCTTGGGTTTGTTCCCAACCTAGAGGATTTAGTCCCTCTCGTGTATTTCTTCATTTTTTAGTTGCAGGTTTTCCTATCACCTCTCTTGTGGGAAGAGTGATTGGAAGATCTACAATAACAACCCCAAAAATATGTGTTTATGATTTCTTGGACATTTTTAAGTATTGGATTGAAATACTCTTGCATGTTTAGTTTCTAGAACTTAGGAGTTAGAAATATTGGTTTGGAAATTGGAAATGTGTTGTAGGTTAGAGTAGATTTCAATAAAATTTAACTCGTATTTTCCATGTTAATTTACTTTGTTGTAATAATGATCATTTGATGCATGTATTTGATTAGTTTGTATGGATTGTGTTGATATATAGGGGTGGTAACACCTTTATACATCCACCTAGGCCACTCCTTATCCCTCTTATACATCGCACATTGCTTCCAAACTCTGCAATTGAGACCACTCTGCTAAGTTGGATGAAGGACACCATAGGCACAAACTTTGGTGAAAGATAGAACTTTGAGGGTTACTAGGCTTGGCTAAGGGGCTCCCACAACCTTAACTCACCTTATTATACCTTATTCTACCTTCCATACCCCATTCATACCCTCAAAAATCTCTCATACCCCCCTCTTGTAGCCAAACAGGACCTCCTGTAGCACTTCCCATAGTAGACTTGTAGCATGGTTTCCTTCAACCAGATTTGCTCCAGATTTAGACCTTGGCATATTAAATTTGAATAATGACCCCCAATAATATATTTAATTATTAGAGGAGACTCTAAGACCACTCCAACCCCATCCTTTCCTCACTACAACCATAGAACAAAAAATAGAATTATAATTTTTTTTCAATTGTGTTGAAGGTTGGATTTCTCAGTTTCAAGCAAGCTGCAAATAGATAGATGATTGATGCAATTAGGTTTTTAATTTTGATTAAATATGTAAATAGAATATCATGGTTTACTTATACAAACGAGACTAGTTTTTCCTTCTTGCAATTTCAATTCATCATTTACATTGAATGAATGGAATTTTCACTTTTGTAGTTAGAATCATGTTCATATCCTTGCAATTATTATTTTATTTTTATCTTTGTATTTAGTTGAAGGAGTGGTCTCTAAACACCTTGATATGATCTCATGAATGAGGGTGACATGAGTAGAACCTAACCTACAGTGCATATATCATTATCACCTCTAAGTTTGTATGAACCCTTGGTTGATAATTTAAGTTGAGAAGCCTTTGGGAGTTGCAACATTCTTGATGCAATACTAGGTCTCATCACTTTTTGGTGTCGTTTTCATGGAGGTATCCAAGTAGGTGTTGTTTATAATTCATATTTTCTTGTTTTTTTTTTGTTTTTCATCGGCCTTATTATTTTGGGAAAAGGGTGAAAATTTAAAAAAAACTAGGTGTTCCATGCCTCATAGGAGTAGGGATAACCAATGGAAATTATTAACAAAAAACCCCCACCCCCTCAAGCAGTCAACCTTAATTATTCTTCGATGACTGTGAATTTCCCTCCCTGACTACAGGGGAGCTAGAAGACCCTCTAGGTGAGAAAACTGAAAATTTTGAGGATCCCATAGGGGAGGAAGAACCTATCTCACCTACCCAACCCATGGATGAAAACAGGAACAATCAGATTTTCCCTATCATAGAAACTAATGAGGCCAGAATGAAGAATATAAGCCTTTATTTCCTTCCACATTTTTTTGGCCTAACCTCTGAGGATACTGACACCTTCATGTTTGAGTTTGTTGTTGTTTGTAGGACCTATGATAGTGCCTATGATGAGCATAAGTTGAACTTGTTTCCTTCAACCCTAAAAGATGTAGCCTTGCGCTGGTTTATGAGTCTACCTAGAGGCATCATCACCATCTAGACCCAAATGAAATAAGCCTTCAATGAATAATATTGGGATTATTTTAGGTCCAAAGAAACAAGGATGAAATATATAGGATGACCCTTGGACTTGATGAATATTTAGAGGACTATGAGGAAATATTTCAACTCAATTATAGGAGGGCCAACTATACCCTTGATCTTGAGTCACTCAAGCTAGTTCTTCTCCGAGGAATCAGGGGGGATGTAATGGCAAACCTCAACATGCTGTATGGAAGAGATATATACAAATTTCCTTATGATTACATAAAACTATATTCAAGAATCACTCTAGGGATTTTAGGAAAAAGGGTAGGTTTAGCCAAAGCTTGGTCAGTTCCTCTTCCTCCACAACAACCATCAAACATTATATAGGTAGTATGTTGGAATATTTTAAGAGTGAGATGTTGCATACCTTTTCCCTACAAATGGATACTATGAAAATCAAAAGGAGGCAAGAGGAAGCATAAATGGAATTAGAATATGTGTCTACTTTCCAATGCACCTTCAAAATTGAGAAAACACCCATAGGAAGACCTCTAAAACTTTATTTTCCCAACCTCACTCTAGAAGCGTCACGCCTGGTCAAAAACATTGAAAAAAACATAAAAAAGAGGAAGTTTTTTGACTTTTTCTCCACAACCAAGGGGTGTCATGAAAAACTAGGACCTAATCTGGAAATTGCAAGTGAAATAGCATCCAACCATGTAAGCCATTCTTCATTTGAGTGCCCTGAGAGAAAGTGTCACGCCGCTACGCGATACTTATGTGGAGACCAATTTTCCTTAATTTCCAAAAATCACCAAAAATTCCCAAAATGCTCAAAATTTTTCAAAATTTGTTTTATGACACCTGTGGATGATAATCTAAACAGCCAAGGATGCCTCATAAAGTAAGTCTAATTTATCCTTCTATTTGAGCTTCATTTGAGCTTCCTTAAGGTTTTTCTTCATTTGTTTGAGTCTGATTTGGGAGATTTTTCTTCTGGTGAAATATTGATTTGACATATGTCTCTGGAGGTCATTGTTCTTATTGTATTTCTTCATAATATTCTCAAGATTCCATTCACCCTGTCAATCCAATACTCTCTATCCTGATTGATTTCAGCAATAATTAGTTCATCTAATTATTTCCAACCTGATTGAGGGGTTGATTCTTTTTCTTTCTCAAATTTCCTCTTGAGACCTCTTGTCCTTGGTCCCCTTACTTTTGTTTCAACCTATGCATCCTCCAACTAATATTCATCTACCAGTTCTTTATCTTTACCTTTGTCTGCCTCAATATGCACCTTTGGCGTGTCTTGGAGAAATAGTTTCACTTTTAACTGTAGATTCTCTTGATGTAGGAAGGTGATCTGAGAATTTTCCATTGATAAAATCTCCCTCAGCTCTGTTATCTCTTCATATTTTTCCTTTATGATTTCCTCGGATGATTTTTCCTTCACATGATTTTCCATGTCAACCTCTGGGGGTGCTTTTTCATCATGCTACTGCAATGGTGACTCACCATGATGATTAGGTGGTTGATCTATTGTTTGTCTTTGCTTAGGTGTAGCTTCAGGTGTAAGTACACCTTTGATGGTCTTAGGAGAAAAAATCATCATCTTACCCTTCTCATAGGTTTGAGTGATCTCAACCTTAGGTGATATTGAAACCTTTTCTTGTCTGCTTGAAGACCCAACCTCCTTTGGTTGTGCTGATGCTGATGATGTGCTATGAACAATAGGTATACTAGTAGTAGGTGTTGATGTTACTTTCTCCATGAAAGTTTCCCAAGTCATATTGTTTGTTGAGAGTTGGTTCAAAACAACCAGCTTGACCAAACCATGGTGGAATAAACAAGGATGATGATTTTTACCTTTGCTTTGTACCTTTTCTACCATCTTGACCAAACTCCTGAATAAATAGTTGGAAAAATTGAGTGATTTGGTGGCTTTGAAGTGCATTAGTAACCTGACATGGTATTGGTACAGTCTTGAAAATATCCCTTCGCATGTAAATTATTCCATGATTATCTTCATTAATGGGTGTTAAGTCTCAAAATTGTCTTTCATATTCATACCTATTTCCATTATGTCATAACCATTCAGCTCTCATTTCATAACTATCTGACCTAGAACCCTACATAAAGTAACCATTTTCATAAATATATGGGTTAGGATCCTTGTTTTCCAAAGTTATTTATTTTATGTATTTAAATTGAATTTATGATTAAGAATTAGAAAATTAACATAGCTTCATATATGTGTGTGTGTGTGTGTGTGTGTGTGTGTGTGTGTGAGTTATGTGACATGTGTAGGCCTATCTTGGAGATTCTAGAAGGGTCTTACTTGGCCTCCCAAGACCAAATTCGAATTTCAACTCAAGAGGTGGACCATATTCCAAGGAGAAATATCATGAAGATCTTGATGTGTTGTGGGATTTGTATCTAGAATTTAGGGATAAGTTGAGACAAGTATGGATCTAGTAGATATTAAAGGGATCTACATTATTGAGTAGATATCCCTAATTTTTGTATAAATAGGGGGATATTTCTCCTATCATGTCATGTGTAAAATTAGATTTATGCTCAAGCTTTGAATAAAGAATTAAATTGTGGCACCTTACTCATGAGTGTTCTTTCACTTTGAACTGGTTTTTCTTACATATGGAGAATCTCCATTTACCATCTCTCATACTTTTGGATCGGCCATCTACAATGTGTGAGATTTATTTTATTTTATAGATTAAAATTTATTTGTTTTCTTAGTATTAGTTTTAGAATGACCGTGTAATCTTTTCTTTCCTAGAACATCTCAAGAAAGTAGATTTTTCTATTTTCCAATTGGATTATGTTTGAGGCATTAGAGCACAGTTGTTTAGTTTCTTTACATTTACATGTTTTTACACTGATTTCTTAGATTAGATCCTCAATTATGTGTATAATCGAATGCTCCTAAAGATCATGTCAAGAGGGTGACTCTGTCATACTTCCAAATTTCATTCTCGAGTATTTAACCTATGCAATAATTGAGTTTTACTTTACATGCCTTTATATTGCTTTCCTAAATTGGATTCTCATTTATGTGTATAATTTAATGCTCCTAAAGATCATGTCAAGAGGGTGACTCTGTCATACTTCCAAAATGCATGCTCGAGTATTTAACCTATGCAATAATTGAGATTTCCTTTACATGGATTTAAACTGATTTCCTAGATTAAGATCCTCAGTTAAATGTATAATTGGATGCTTGTAAATCATACCAAGAAGGTGACTCTGTCATACTTCCAAATTGGATGCTTGAGTGTTTAACCTATACAGTAATTGAGTTTTTATTTACATGCTTTGAAATGCTTTCTTAGATTAAAATTTCAATTCCTGCAAGTGTGATTGTGTGCGCTATATTTTCTTTTGAAATTTTTTTTCTTTATTTTCGTTACTTGATTTCATAGGTTAGTTGAATTTCATTTTTCATTGTTTGATTTCATATATTAGATAAATTGTTTTTAGTTATTTTGTAGTTAGATTGATCTAAACTGAAAGACAATTTCTAGCACATATAGTGCACGCATGCTTCACAAGTTTACGGAACCCCCGGGTTGACAATTAAATGACAGGAAATTATTTTGCCCCAACATTTTGGCATCGTTGTCGGGGAAGTGTGCATAGGAACTAGCTTTTAGTTTAGAGTGTATTTTATTTTTAGTTTTTACTAACCATTTATGGACAAAAGATCTAGAATGCAGCCCAAACACTACATTGAGGAATGGTATCAAAAAATGATTGCACCACACCAGACATCTATTCTTCAAGAGATCCTTTTGGAAAATCAAAAGATCAAGACAATTTTTCATATCCTTACAAGAAATCAAGTACATTTCGTAAATTTGGATATGAATATTTCAAAGATTCTAATCCGTAAATGGCTTCATTGGAAGCATTCATATACTTAAAAAATAAAAATATATATATAGTTTTTTTTAGATAGATAGGAAAAATGAAAATAAAACCAAGCTTCGCTATAATTTTAGAATTTTTAATTTTGTTTTTGAAAAAATAAAAACAAGTTTTTATAAATTTTAGGATAAATTTGATGTTTTGTGGTGCAGTAAGAACCACCCATTTACTAACCCTTGACAAGAAAGATTTGAAATAAAACAAATGATTGAGAACAAGGAGCACAAGTGAAGATCACGAGTGATAATTTAAGGTATGAGATCAATCATTTTCATTTTATTTTTGTAAAATTACAGAGGAATCGATTGATAAAATCTTGACTATGTTAACAAAATAAAAATCT
This sequence comes from Pinus albicaulis, assembly GCA_034641835.2. Taxonomy (NCBI): domain Eukaryota; kingdom Viridiplantae; phylum Streptophyta; class Pinopsida; order Pinales; family Pinaceae; genus Pinus; species Pinus albicaulis. Next base: position 923,248,729 of record CM076576.1, read on the forward strand.
AAAGTATGCTCTCCTCCTGCACTTTGTGTGATCCGGAGGATCAAAAAAAGACTTACATAAAATAAAACAAACTCACAGAACATTAAATGGAAATGCGTAATTACTAAAAAGCATCAATTTTGAAACACATTTTCTGATTAATTGAGGGTGAATCTGGAAAAACCGAAACATGGGTTTTTCTCAGAACGGGGTGAATTAAGTGACTTGGAATGGTTTCCTCAATTTCGCAACCGTTTGTGAGAAATTTGTGGTTCTTTGGAACCTTGATTTTTAGACTGCATGAGAACAAACAGATTTTCAATGCACAGACAATTTCGGCCATGATGGAAGGAGAAATTCATTTTTTTTTTATATACAGGAGGTATATCCGCAACGACCCAGCTATGAAGTCTCACGCAAGCCTTCAAGGTAGCATCTCCATGCCCTATGTGCCTGCACAATAAAAACAAAAAAAAAACAAATAAATTATTGCAAAAGTTCTGAATTCTCTCCATGCTTTCAACCTGCAACAAAAATAATAAAGAAATCATGAACAATTTCAGAACTTTTATAGTATAAAAATCGGTTATGAGATCCACTATTTGGGCAATAAGGATTAATTCAAAAGATATGAGAAATTATTTTCAAATATTTTGGAATCTCATTTTCCTAAAAATCTTGGATTTAGAGGGCAAAAAGGATGAGTTCAAAAGATATGAAAAAAATTTGGCAAATATTTTGGAATCTCATTTTCCTAAAAATATTGGATTTAATTTGACCACTTGTCAAGTTTTTTTTTAATAATTAAAATGAACAAAATTCCATTAAATTCATAAATATTACATGTGATTTATTGGTAATTCATTCAAATTTCATAATAGAGGTCATGAGTTCAAATCTTGTGGAGATTGGAATTTTCTAATTCACCTAAGATTTTGACACAAAGAATAAAAAAATCATTAAAAATATATATATATATATTGAAATTCATGATTGAAGTAAATAGAAAAGGTTTTTTTGATTGTTTATTTAAAAACGTGATATCTACACAATGAGAAAGCTATCATCAGAGTTTGAAATAGTAAGGAATGAAGAAATTGCTTAAAAGACACAACAGGTAACTTGAGGCACTAGTTTCGACACATGTATAAATTCTTCTGTTTTTTTTTCTTCGTGAGCTTGTTTTATTAGTATCAATTCTCAGTTTTTTGCATAAATTTCATAATGAGAGATATTGATCACCTCTCTCTTTTGATAATCTTACATTCCATTGCAGAAAAAGTACTAGTTTTTTTTGCAGGTTCTAGGAGGAAGGACAAGATGACTACATGCAACAGTGTCTCTCTCAGAGACCACATTTTACAAGAAGATGATTAGCAAAATATCATCAATGCATGAGCACATGCTAATTCAGATCAGATCCAGCACTTGCAAGCATTTCAGATGCCATCATCTCCATTAAATCTATGTACTTCAAAAAAAAAAAAAAAAAAATCACCTCATTTCCCTTTACATTTTCTATTTCATTTCTACTTAGTCATTCAATAAAATCCTCGTCTCATTTTCCTTCACTGCTCATTTTTTTTCTTTTTTTTCTTTTTCATAGTCATTATATTTCCCTGCCGTGCTTTCACTAACCTGTAACCCAGCAATAAAACCATTCAGCTCCTCTACAAAGCTGATTCATTTAATTTTCATTTTCATTTTGTCAAATAAACCTTGATTCACTGCAAAAATTTTCATCCATAATCCTTCAAAAATTATTCTTTCATGCTCGCGTTAGATGATGGAGGATTCCTTAAGGCCTCCCTTTTAACAAGTCTTGGCCTATCGACATCAGCACATTATCTAGGTCCAAGACTAGAGTCTTTATTAGTACCTTAAGGCTTGTATGCATTAATGACAAGTTCTCTCGCTGACAATCATGGAAATACATCAATGTCCATTGATCGTCAGATCTTGCAAGTGGCTCGACATCAGCTCATCTATTCGCACTTCGCAATATGTACTTAGGTACCTTGGCACTCATTTAAATTAATGGTGAGTTCGCCTCGCATTGGTTAATGACATTCATCAATGGTCGGTAATCCAATGACTTCTCTTCATGCTCGACATCAACACATGTATTCGCATGACTAGAATTGTACCATCGGATTTTGTAACGATTGAATACTACATCATTTCAGCAGTTTGCAACGGGAATCAAATTGTATTAGTAGCAATTAAGATCTCAATCTTTTCATCAGCACAAAGAGAACAAAGAAGCAGATCAAATTCCTTTGTTTACATACTTCATGATCCAACAGCATCAACATCCACACTCTTCTGTATACCCAACTCATCCACATTTAAGGTAAGTGAAGGTATGTGGTTTTCTAATTTTTATTCATGTAATTCCTTAGAATTCTAAGATTTTCATATTCCTCACTCCCTTTTTCACATTTTCATATCTTTAGTTGAGAGGAAGGGACATCATTTCATGTTAACAAGTCATACACTATCACACATTTTCATTTCATTCCAACCCGCATATACTTCCCAACCAACTATTGGTGCAGTATGATTCCAAAATATTATGCTTTTCAAATTATCAATTCATTGATGAGTTATTATAGTATTTGATTCTAAATATTTCATGAACTTTTATGCAACAAAGAAAATAAATCATTGTTACACAAGAAACATTGCTCAAAAATCGGTTGTTACACAAGAACCAACCATAAATAAAAATAAAAAATGTTGCAATCAAATGTATTATACTTTTCCAAAATAAAATATCATGATGCAAAGTTTGGAAATAATCTATACAAGTCAAAACTCATAAAATATCAACTCATGGACAAATTAATCAATGCAATAGTTGCATGAGGACATGCAACAACTTCAGTTGGGGGGTATGTTGAGTCTCAAAATTGTCTTCCATATTCATATCTATTTCCATTATTTCATAACCATTCAGCTCTCATTTCATAACTATCTGACCTAAAACCCTACATCAAGTAACCATTTTCATAAATATATGGGTTAGGATCCTTGTTTTCCAAAGTTATTTATTCTATGTACTTAAAGTTAATTTATGATTAAAAACTAGAAAATTAACGTAGTTTCATATATCTATATATGTGTTATGAGTTTTGTGACATTTGTAGGCCTATTTTGGAGATTCTAGAAGAGTCTTACTTGGCCTCCCAAGACCAAATTCGAATTTCAACTCAAGAGGTGGACCATATTCCAAAGAGAAAGATCATGGAGATATTGATGTGTCATAGGATTTGTATCTAGAATTTAGAGATAAGTTGAGACAAGTATGGATCTAGTAGATATTTAAGGGACCTACATTTATTGAGTAGATATCCCTAATTTTTGTATAAATAAGGGAATATTTCTCCTATCATGTCATGTGTAAAATTAGAGTTATGCTCAAGCTTTGAATAAAGAATTAGATTGTGGCACCTTACTCATGAGTGTTCCTTCACTTTGACTTGGTTTTACTTACATATGGAGCATCTTTATTTACCATCTCTCATACTTTTGGATCGGCCATCTACAATGTGTGAGATTTATTTGCTTTTATAGATTAAAATTTATTTGCTTTCTTAGTATTAGTTTTAGAATGACTGTGTAATATTTGCTTTTCTATAACATCTCAAGAAAGTAGATTTTTCTATTTTCCAATTGGATTATGTTTGAGGCATTAGAGCTCACAGTTGTTTAGTTTCTTTACATGTTTTTACACTATTTTCTTAGATTATATCCTCAATTATGTGTATAATTGAATGCTCCTAAAGATCATGTCAAGGGGGTGACTCTGTCATACTTCCAAATTGCATGCTCGAGTATTTAACCTATGCAATAATTGGGTTTTCCTTTACATGTCTTTATATTGCTTTCCTAGATTGGATCCTCAGTTATGTGTATAATTGAATGCTCCTAAATATCATGTCAAGAGGGTGACTATGTTAGACTTCCAAATTGCATGCTCGAGTATTTAACCTATGCAATAATTGAGTTTTCCTTTACATGTCTTTAAATTGATTTCCTAGATTAAGATACTCAATTAAATGTATAATTGGATGCTTGTGAAAAATACCAAGAAGGTGACTCTATCATACTTCCAAATTGGATGCTTGAGTGTTTAACCTATACAGTAATTGAGTTTTTCTTTATATGCTTTGAAATGCTTTATTAGATTAAAATTTCAATTCCTGCAAGTGTGATTGTGCGTGCTATATTTTATTTTGAATTTGTTTTCTTTATTTTCGTTACTTGATTTCATAGGTTAGTTTTTTTTCATTTTTCATTTTTCATTATTTTATTTCATATATTAGATAAATTGGTTTTTGTTATTTTGTAGTTAGATTGATCTAAAATGAAAGACAATTTCTAGCACATACAGTGCACGCATGCTTCACAAGTTTACGAAACCCCCGGGTTGACAATTAAATGACATGCAATTATTTTGCCCCAACAATGGGGCATACTTATCAAGTAAATTTCTGAAAGGGGAAACATGTTCAGGTTCATCTTTGCAATGAGGTTTTAGGAGTATTGGGTAGTTCTCAAGGTCCAATTCCATGCCTTTGAACCAGACTTCTCCTTCATTTGGAATACATGTTGCTGAAGTGGTGGCATCTGTTGATAGAGTGAATTAAATTACTGCTATGATGACCTTGTATCTACTAAAGTTAGTGGAAAAAAGGCTAGTCAATTGAGCATGACATTCTACCTCCATGATTCTCTCACAAAATCTCAAACATCCATTTTTTTCAAAACATATCTTAGCATAAGGGGAGGCATTGATTCTTGCAATGTGGATGGCTCAAACCTGGAATGGTAGCCTCCCTTGTGAACCTTATTTTCACTCTCCATAGTTCTTGTGAACAGGATGAAACCCTAGCTAGATGGAGTGGGTAGGGACAGTGAATTTTGGGAAAACAAGGGATAGGCATAGGTTGACTTTAGGGGCTGTGATGAGGTGTAAGAAAGCTAAGGAAAATTCCCCCAAAAATTAGGAGGTAGATTGATGTGTTATCTTAAGGATACAAGTGAAATTTCTTGAAATAGGTATGGGGAGATGGACCAAAATGTGAAAACACGGGGATTTTCTAGTTTTCATATGGAAATGTACTAAGAAATTAGGGTTTTGATGGAAACAATGGTAGAGAGGGTTGTGAGTGATAGGGAGTGTTAGAGTGGGGTTTTTGGAGGATAAGTGAAGGTTTTAGATGGTGGGATAAGGGTTTTTAATGACTGAAACCAATAAAAAATGGGACGCCGTAAAACGTAGTGGAGCAAAACCTTAAGGAGATAAATCACTCATACACTGAGGAATTGACTTGGAAAAGGAATTAAGAGTGTTTAATTATTGATTTTGGAGGCTTCAGAAGCTTTGCACACTTTTTTTGAGGCTTCAGTAGCTAATTTGGAGGTCTAAACCGAAAAGCATAGTGTCTTTGGCAGAAACGTAGCATAGTGGCAGAAGCGTAGCACCAGCACCTAGAAACGTCGCGATGCCTCCCAAAAACGTAGCAGAGTGAATTTGCTTGCAATTTTCTCTGGCTTTCTTCCACCTTTAGCAAGGGTACAGTGTTTGGAAGGTGAGATAGGAGATTTATCGAAAAATAAAGGATAAAATGAGTGGATAAAATCACTTTTTCCCTTTATAACATTATAAAACACCCTTTTTTGTCCTTTAGTGAAATCATGATCTTTTGAGAAAAACTTTTCCTTTTTTGAAAAATTTGACAATGTAACAAGCTTTTGAAAGAATATAAATTGTCTTACTTTATTTTCCTATGTATTTTTTATCAATGAATATTGGACACCAACATTGGCTTCATCTTGGGATGGAAGCTCCTTTAGGAGGTTTCAAGAACATCATATATCAGGTAGCCTCGTCCATTGGGCGGCGGAGTCAAAAATGGAAACTGAAATAACTTCGACAAACTGAAAAAATGACTCAAAAAAAATTGACTGGACTTTTTGGAATTTTTAAAGAAAAACATCAGTTGATTATAGAAGTTTCATGACCTTCTCCTCATGCTTCAAACTTCTGCAATAGATTCTTATTCTTGACAGCAAATAAAAGTGATATATACAGCGAAAGTGAACTTTTTTCTTCAAACTTAGGTAAGGTGGTGTTTGAGGAACCTACCATTCACCGATCCTCCCATAATTTCCCGCCCATCAAGATCTTCTAACAAAAATGCCTTATTTCCTCTGAATGTTGTAATCTTGTATGGACCTTTCCATATGTTATCAAACTTATCGTGCTTATCTTTGTCTTCATTCTGATCATCCCACCGAAGAACAACATATCCTACTTTGAAATCATCATATTTGGTCTTCTTGTCATATATTTTGTTGATTTTCTCCTGAATTTTTGAAGTGTGATTGAAAACTTCTTCTCTTGTCTGTTGTAAATGAATCATTTGATTGATTCTTCGTTGGATATAATTTGTTTCATTATCACTTTCTTGCAAAATTTTCATCATTGGGATAGCTAAATAAGTGGTAAACATTGTGTCAACACCATACACAAGATGAAAAGGCGACATGTTGATTGATCTCTTCGTGCTAACTATGTCCGCCCATAGAGCATTTATGATATTCTTGTGCCAATTTCTCTTTTTCTCTTGCAGCAATTTCTTGATTATATTCACCAATGATTTGTTTGATGATTCAGCCAACCTATTTCCTTAAGGATAGTATTTTTTAGAATGACCAAGTCTTATGTGATATTTATCACAAAATTCAATCATTTTCTTGGACTTAAAGGCAGTTACATTGTCAGTAATAATTTTCTTTGGGAAACCAAAATGAGACAAGATATTTCTTTCCAAAAACTGATTAATGATAGTATCTGTAGCTTGCCTCATTGGAATGGCTTCAATCCACTTTCTGAAGTAATCAGTGGCGGTGATTATCCACTTATGCTGAGCTGATCAAGGAGGATGGATCTCACCATGAAATCAAGACCCCACTGCTGAAAGGGTGCTTGAAGTGTAATGGGTTTTAAGGGCAGCGACAAAAGATTTATTTTTCCTTGAAAAATCTGACATTCATGACAACTCATGACAGTCTGATAAACATCAATAAAATTTTCCAATAGAATTCGATTATAAAAATATTATTTTTTGTAGTCTTCCATAAAAGATGACCACCACAGTCACCTTTATGAAATTCACCTAGGTATATATGTAAAGAGGTTGAATTTAATTTTGAAGGTTTTTGTTGGATCAAGGGGAAAGGCAGATTTTGGGTTCGGGGATGAGGCCTAGTTTTTGCAGAGTTCTGAATGGGGCAAGAAAGGCAATTGTTTTGATGCTTTGGATTAATGAATGGATAGTTTCAGACCGGTGAGGAGCTGAAGAGGGCAAGAGGCTTTCAAGAATCCTCTTCAAACAGATGAAAACATGGAAAATTAAACAAAACTCAAGGCAGAGCAAAGCAATCTAATGAATTCCACCTTTATAACTTGTTTGTTTAATTTAAGAAGAAATGAGAAGGATAATGATACACATGAAACATCAGTAAAATTACAATCACAGAGAGAAACACACCATAAAAACATAGAGCCACATGGATCCCAAAGAGTGCTGCAAACCCTGGTCTATTCCTTTGCCAAAATTGCAGAGATGAAATGTACAATGAAGTGCCAAGCAATCCCAAGTGTCCAACCCTGAAAATGACTGAGAAAATACAAGATATAGACAAGCCTAACTCATCCCCATGCCTATATGGGTCAAGCTCACTATTTTAGGAGCTGTTTCAACAAGATATAAACTAAGAACTGGAAAATAGGCAGTGGAACAGCTTGCCTCTATAAGATAGGAAACTGATTCATTCAGTTAGAATTCACTTTTTGGTGAATGAATCGAATTGCATGAGTAAAAATGTGCCAAAATTACATCAAAGCCATGAAATTACATCAATTTACATCAAGATATTTACATTTGAAGATGAAAAATTCAAACTGGCCAAAACTAGGCGAAAAACTGAGTTACTGAGTGAAAACTAGGCCAAAATTCCCAATGTGCCGCACCTGAAATCTCTATGCGTCGCACCACTTTGGAGCTGATTTTGAAGGCCTTCCTGGAGTCAAAATTGAGTGAAAAATAGCTTGTTGGAAATATATTCCTATCTACTTTCCAACCCAAGTGGAATTTCTGAATTTTGTTTCCATTTTCCCCTCCAAAAATGAGTTTTCCCAACACTACTTCCTGTGTGTCCAAAAAGTGGGAGAAAGGTCATTTTTAGGGTGTTTTTAACCCCTCCGGCAACCCAAAACTTGTCAAAATCTCTGGGTAATGGGTAGGAATGCATAAATTTTCATGAAAAATCCAAAAATACAAAGTTTTACCCAATAGGATCTGCAAATCATAAGCGCGCGCCAAGTGGCGTGACGCGTCGGGCAGGAAAATCTTTGTTAAGGCCAAAAAATTCAAAATTGACAAAATATGTCCCAAATTTCTTGAAATTTGGGCTGAATGTCCACCATCATGCGCTATGTTGGGCCAAGGAAGCTTCAGCCAAAATTTGGAGTCTATAATGCCTTTTGCGACGCTTTAATGCCCTCTTTAACTTTGCCTTCAGGATCTTGATTCGTGCCTTGCAAACATGATTTCTCGCCCAATAATTATTCTTCATGTGCCTTAACATGTTCTTTTCCTTTTTGGCCTTCTCCAACAGCTTCTCCAAATGAATATTGACCCTCTCAAGCCAATTCTCTCGATCAGCCTCAATCTCTCACTCAATGGATGTCATCTCGGTTTGGCTTCTTTGGGCAGCTTGCCGGTTCTCACGAATATTTTGCAACTCCATGATAGTTTGTTGATCTTCCAACTGTTTGTTTCACTGCTCAAGGTAATTGATAATCTATTGGGTTCTTTGAAACTTGACGGAAAAAGTGTCTATCTCCTCCTTCTGCTCCTGAATGGTCTCCCTCAACTTTGAACTTGGTGAGCTCAAATCCTCATCAATGAGTATGAAACTTGTATCCTGGCCTCCTGAAGGCCCCTCATCCTGCATGGGACTCTTACCCTTATCCTGTACCTGTACCTGTGCTGCTGATGACGGAAGCGAGACCCCTTCCACCCTGGGTGGAGATAATACTCGCCTGGCTGCTACAAATAACCCTCTAGTGCCTCTCTGATAAGTGACATACACTGGCACACTAGTAGTCTCTGTCTCCATGATGTCCAAGGTCTATATTGTCTTGGATGAAAAGGAGAAGTTTGGTGTCTTTGATTTTGTTGCCAAATATGTGGTAACAAGTGAGGGACTATGGAGGGATAGGGTTGTGGAAATGATAGACTATTTCCAAGTGAAATTTGTCAATTGAATATTTTTGGAGCAGTTAATTGGTTTCTTGAGATAGCCTTGGGGTTTGGGGAAATTTACAATTGGGATGGGGATAATGGTAATGGGATAGGAATGAGTGACTTAGGGATATAAGGTAATAGGGAAATGGGCTGCTATGATAAGATAAACAGTGAGGAGGGACTAACAAAGTGGGGGAAATGGGAATGATTGACACCAAATCAATTTCAAAAACCCTAAAGGAGCATTCTTCCAACAAGAGAATAGGGTTTGATTTTTTTTATTTAAACTCTCATAAACATCACCAAACACATGTCATTGGAAATTACAAGGTTTATTGACTTACTTGGACAAATATGGACCGATTCGATTTGAAGATTTGGAAGAAATAGCAATAAACTTGCTTCCCAGTCCAATGCGTCGCGCAACCAACCTAGTGCGCCACGTTGCTTCTATGCGTCGTGCAGGAGCAAATTTACACACAGGGAGCCGACCCAATGCGTCGCACTGGGAAACTTCAACACAGTCTGCCCTCAAATTGCTTGCTTCGGCCTCCACGATTTCTCCTTGGCTTACTCCAGTTTTCACACCACATATTTGAGCACATTTGGAAATTTTGGAGAAGTTTATGGTAAAGTTGGGCTTGCAACTCTATGCGTCGCGCCACAAGCCCAACGCGTCGCGCCCTTTTGCAGGAGAATTTTGGAGACCTTCTCGGTGTCCAAATTGGGCGTGGGATATCTTGTTGGAAATATTATTGAGTCTAATTTCCAACCCAACTAGAATTTTTCAATTTGGAGTTCATTTTCCCTGTCAAAAATCAAATCTCCCAAGACTAGTCGAAATGTGCAAAATGAGGCTACCTCAAGGCAGAGTGCTGTTTCAGTCAACTTTTCAAGGTCTTCCTCAACTCCAAATTGAGCTCATGATAGCTCATTGGAAATATATTTGTGTCTAGTTATCATTTTACTCATCAAGAAAGTCATTTGGCCAACCAAGATAGGATAAATCTTGATTTTCCCAAGGTCACTTCAGAGGTGCATCAATTCTCCTGAGGCAACTGTATTTTTGACATTTCTCTAGAACCATGACACCTGTGTAAAAATTGAAGGAGGTTTTTCTTCCTTGGCCTATTTTGGAAAAAAACCACTATCATTTTCCAAAATTCATCTTTTATTGCTCAAAAACATCATTTTAGTAAAACTTATCCCGATATGTGGAACAAGGGATTTGTCGAAATGAAGCGAAATGAAGGGGATAAGGGGCTTATAAATTCTTGAGAAATTTTTTGGAATTAGAGAGGGATGTTAGAAAGTATGGGAAAGTGGAATTTAAGAGATTGAGTGAGGGGAAGGGGTCCAAAATGGCAAAACACAGGCCTAGCCTAGAAAATTGCCAAGTTGTAGCAAGAAACTAGGGTTTGTGCGAAAATGAGGAATTTGGGGGATCTCAGTGATAGGAAGTGTTTAATAAGGTACATTAAGGATAGGAAAAGGTGTATGAACATCAGGATACAATTTTTGCTGATGATTTGACCATCCAAGAGAAATTACCTCCAAAACCCTAGGAGAGGGAAATGAACCTTACCTAGGCACAACTGAAGCATGAACAAGGTGTAAAATGACCCAGTGGAACTTGAAATGATGATGAAAACCCTATGAATGATGGTACACTTAGCTGAATGGTGACATGGACCGACATTTGGACAACTTTGAAATGAGTAAAAGCAAACCCTAGACCTAATACCTAGTGACCAAATTTTACTTGAAGACTCACTGAAATGACAAAATTTGACCTTGACACCTTAAAATCACTTTGTAAGAGCATGTTTGATCACTGGAGGAAGGCTACAAAGACTGACACTAACATTGGCTCCAATGGGGATGGTAGCTCCTTGGAGGTGCCAAGAACGACAGATCGTTGGGAGAGCAGACAAGTGCCTTCATCCATTGGGCAATGGAATAAAAAACTCAAGCTAAAATGCATGACTGAAAACTGACACAAACTAATTTAATAACAAGACTGAAAAATGACTCGCAAATGACTCAAACAGCTGACACACCAAAACTGAAATCAGACCTTCAGTTTTATAGCCTCCAAAATGAAACTATGTTGAAACTGACTAAAACAAAAATGACTCAAGACCTACTTAACTGAAATTAGTACTTACAAAGCTTTTTAATGGCAGCAGTACATTGAGATTTGAGGGCTTCAAATCATGATGACAACCAACTGCCTATTGATGAAATATGTACAATCATGTGTAGTGAGTCTTCCAATGTAACCAATCCAGCAGATGGCTACATACCGAAATTTGGCTCTCACTTTTCTCGAGTTGGTAGAACGATGTACATGTAGGCAACTCACAATAACCACTGAAAACAAGGCTTATGATAATGAACCAGGAAACATTTATCTTTCATGATGCTTGCAAAAGAATGCCGAAAGGATCTTGAAAATCCTGAAGCACTAGTTGGTCTTGAGATCCAGCAGCAAAAATACAACTACTCACTTCATTATGATCTGAAAGAACAATTGATTGCCGAGTGATAGGAAGGCACAGAGAGGTATAGGCTTCCTCCATCTGAGTGTTAGTTGTAAGTTTCTTAACCATGAGAAATTATGGCATATTATCTCTCTCAAGCTCATATTCCTCAACTTCATGGTCTAGGTCATTCTTAAACAGAAAACAATCTTCAAGATTATCAAACATGACAGCCTTGTCATCTTCATGAAAGAAAATATTATATGTTTGCTGATCTATAAAGATAATTACAAGACCATCATCATTTTCAAGAGGAATAAGTTTCACAAACACTTTCTTGAACATGTGCACACTACAAATCTGCTTTAGCTTGGGCTGTAACATGACCTTTCAGGAGTTGATCTATCTCATCTTCAGACAAAGGAGATAATGCTTTTTGTTTTCTTTTGCTCAAACAGTGATTGTCTTCATGAAATAACATTTTAAAACATGAAAAACTTGAATGACAGTCCTTAATTCCTTGATCTTCTAAAATTTCAAAACATTGTTGATCATCTTCATATGACATGGCAATCAAATTATCATTTATCACTGAGTTATTGAAAGAATATTTTTCACTTACTTGAACAAAGATCTCATCTTGTTTTTCGTGAACTGACTGGATTACCTCCTCATGAAGGCTTTGTTCTAATGAAATGAGAACATTTGGATCAATAACTTTGTCTTCTTCATTCCGGATGATCTCAACAGCAGAGCTCTCCTTCATGGGATTCAGCACAAGGTATTCTTGATCATCACGATATGAATCTAGATCTGAAATAGCTGTCTTGACTTTATCACATTTTGAAATTGAAACTTGACTTTCCTGTATATTGTCTTCTTCTATGGACAGATCTGAAATAAAACCTTCTCTTTCATCATTTTCCATTGTACCAAGATCTTGATCCTACTACAAAGTTTCCTGAGCATCTTGATGGTTATCCTCTAAGTTCTCTTTATGCTGCTGAAATGGATTTTCGTACAGAGCCTCCATGATCTCATCGTCCATGAAGTCATCATCTTCATAAACTTTTTCAAGATTTTCAATAAAACTATGAACATGGCTACAACAGTTCTGAACTAAATTTAAGGATGGATAAGATTCTTTATACCTTTCAAAGAACATGGTATGAAAATCCTTTAAACAGTAAATACAAGCAGGTGGAAAACTTTCATACCAAGATCGGGCTTCACCTTCCAGAGTGGCCATGAATATCTTCATCAAGCAATCTTCAGGAAAATCAACCTTCAACTTGCGAATATGTATGTGAAATCTAACCAGATGTAAAGCAACATCCTTCCTATCATCATCTTTAAACGTAGGCAAATTCCTTTGCCAATCTACCTTAGGAATTTTATTTGGAAAACCTGGAATGTGATCTCGGCTCATGGGAGCATACCTTCGATCCAGCGAAACCATTTTGATAACAATGAATTCACCAAGAAATTCCTCAAGCTACTGATTCTTGAAGAGTAGAGTCACCATAAAAATTCTAAAACTTGGGATTCTTAGACACTGGAGTCGCCAGGTGAATGATTTCAGCCTTGCGGTGTCTGATCGTTGTCCACCATCAACAATCAGATCTAACTTGATACATGTACTGGGGAAATTTTCAAGTCAGATGTTACGTTTATAAAACTAGACCGGAGATTGACTAAAGCAGCGTTTATCTACTTATGCACTTGCAAAGCAATGTGCAGTTCGAAGGCTACCTGGCATAACTTCAGGCTCCGTCTCTAGCTTATAAAATGAATAACACTAACAAGAAAACCATTTTTTTATCCCCAGTATGGTCGCCACTATGTTATTGCCTAAATATACCTCAGGCTGAAGGAAGGCAGAGTCTAGGGTAACATCAAACCACGCTTAATCTAGTAGCTAGCCCTACCAGATCAGGAGAGGGCTCTCTCCGGGTCAATCTCAGCAAAAATAATCAGTGAGGCTTGAGATGACTTGAAATAAAGGCTGATTTTAGGCTAGGTATATAAGTAAAAGATTTTGATTTTGATTTTGGGGGTTTTTGTTGGAATCAAAGGGAAAGGTAGTTTTGGGTCCGGGGATGAGGCCTAGTTTTTGCAGAGTTCTGAATGGGGCAAGGAAGGCAATTGTTTTGATGCTTTGGATTGAATGAATGGATAGTTCAGACCGGTGAGGAGCTGAAGAGGGCAAGAGGCTTTCAATAATCCTCTTCAAACAGATGAAAACATGGAAAATTAAACAAAACTCAAGGTAGAGCAAAGCAATCTAATGAATTCCACCTTTATCACTCATTTGTTTAATTTAAGAAGAAAACAGGAAGGGAAATGGTACACATGAAACATCAGTAAACTTACAATCACAGAGAGAAAAACACCATCAAAACATAGAGCCACATGGATCCCAAAGAGTGCTGCAAACCCTGGTCTATTCCTTTGCCAAAATTGCAGAGATGAAATGTACAATGAAGTGCCAAGCAATCCCAAGTGTCCAACCCTGAAAATGACTGAGAAAATACAAGATATAGACAAGCCTAACTCATCTCCATGCCTCTAGGGGTCGAGCTCACTAGTTTAGGAGCTGTTTCAACAATATCTAAACTAAGAACTGTAAAATAGGCAGTGGAACAGCTTGCCTCTATAAGATAGGAAACTGATTCATTCAGTTAGAATTCACTTTTTGGTGAATGAATCTACTTGCATGAGTAAAAATGTGCCAAAATTACATCAAAGCCATGAAATTACATCAAGTTACATCAAGATATTTACATTTGAAGATGAAAAATTCAAATTAGCCAAAACTAGGCGAAAAACTGAGTTACTGAGTGAAAACTAGGCCAAAATTCCCAATGCGCCGCGCCTGAAATCTCTATGCGTCGCGCCACTTTGGAGCTGATTTTGAGGGCCTTCCCGGAGTTCAAATTGAGTGCAGGATAGCTTGTTGGAAATATCTTCCTATCTACTTTCCAACCCAAGTGGAATTTCTGAATTTGGTTGCCATTTACCCCTCCAAAAATGAGTTTTCCCAACACTGCTTCCTGTGTGTCCAAAAAGTGGCAGAAAGGTCATTTTTAGGGTGTTTTTGACCCCTCCGGCAACCCAAAAGTTGTCAAAATCTCTGGGTAATGGGTAGGAATTTATAAATTTTCATGAAAAATCCAAAAATACAAAGTTTTACCCAAGAGGAGCTGCCAATCATAAGCGCGCACCAAGTGGCGCGACACGTCGGGCAGGAAAATCTGTGTTAAGGCCAAAAAATTCAAAATTGACAAAATGTGTCCCAAATTTCTTGAAATTTGGGCTGAATTTCCACCATCATGTGCTATGCTGGGCCAAGGAAGCTTCGGCTAAAATTTGGAGTCTATCATGCCTTTTGTGACACTTTAATGCCCTCTTTAACTTTGCCTTCAGGGTCTTGATTCGTGCCTTGCAAACATGATTTCTCGCCCAATAATGATTCTTCATGTGCCTTAACATGTTATTTTCGTTTTTGGCCTTCTCCAACAGCTTCTCCAAATGAATATTGACCCTCTCAATCCAAGTCTCTCGATCAGCCTCAATCTCTCGCTAAATGGATGTCATCTCGGTTTGGCTTCTTTGGGCAGCTTGCCGGTTCTCACGGATATTTTGCAACTCCATGATAGTTTTTTGATCTTCCAACTATTTGTTTCACTACTCAATGTAATTGATAATCCATTGGGCTCTTTTCAGCTTGATGGACAAAGTGTCTATCTCCGCCTTCTTCTCCTGAATGGTCTCCCTCAACTTTGAACTTGGTGAGCTCAAATCCTCATCAATGAGTATGAAACCTGTATCCTGGCCTCCTGAAGGCCCCTCATCCTGCATGGACCTCTTACCCTTGTCCTGTACCTGTACCTATGCTTCTGATGATGGAAGCAAGAACCCTTCCACCCCGAGTGGAGATAATACTCCCCTGGCTGCTGCAAATAACCCTCTAGTGCCTCTCTGATAAGTGACATACACCGGCACACTAGTAGTCTCTGTCTCCCTGATGTCCAAGGTCTATATTGTCTTGGATGAAAATGAGAAGTTTGGTGTCTTTGATTTTGTTTCCAAATATGTGGTAACAAGTGAGGGACTATGGAGGGATAGGGTAGTGGAAATGATAGACTATTTCCAAGTGAAATTTGTCAATTGAAGATTTTTGGAGAAGTTACTTGGTTTCTTGAGATAGCCTTGCGGTTTGGGGTGTTGGAAATATGATGCAGAGTGTTGTCCTTGATGGCAACCCACTGAATGAAGATGAAGACATAAGATTGTTGACTTGTGTTGTCCTTGATGGAAATCGACCTGATGAAGTTATTCTTGACTTGATGGACTTGGTAAATGATGTAAATCTGATGTGATATGATGTTTGTTGACAATATGATGCTGGGTGTTGTCCTTGATGACAACCCACTTGATAGTGTGTTGTCCTTGAATGGCAACCCACCTGATGAAGTTGTGCTTGATAGAATATGTCTTGATGAACCTGTTTAAAGATGTAAATCTGATGTATCTATAGAGAGTACAGAAGGTAATGAAGAAATGAATTCAATATGTGCTAGATCTATGATGAAAAGAGTATGTCTCAAGGCATACGCGGATCTGTCTAGTAGAAGTCGCGTATGCACGCGGGAAACAACGTGCCAAGTCGCGTATGGGAAAAAGCGCTCATAAAGTGCAAAACCAGGGGTAACCACCATGGTATTGACCCATTGTATTGGGTAATGATTCGTCTAAATGACCCCATCCAGGAATACCATCGAAAGTAATGTGGTTTTGGCCCATGGTATTGATAAAGGGTAAACCTATATAAGGAGAAGGAAATCATTGTGAAATGGGTGTGCAAGAAGTCTGAGCTTGAATGAATACTTCTCTCTGAAGTATATCTGAATGGAAAGGGTTACAGCTGAATGATAGATCTGAATGCATGATGCACCAATGAAGAAAATGATGAAGAAGGGAATCTAGATCTGAAATGTATTTGTATTTGCTAGATCTGTTTATGGAATGATTAGATCTGTGATGAGGCCAACATCTGTTTGAAGTAAAGGGTAAAATCTGTGTGATGTATCTATTCTAAAGAATTGCAATGACCTAAATGTCTAAAGAACTATACGCTAGTTCGCCGCAACGGAAGCGCGTATATACGCGGCTTCGATGAAGAGAAAGCGCATATGCGCAATGAAATTGGTTCTATAATTTGTACAGAGGTATACGCTTGTTTGTGTGAACGGAAGCGCGTATATACGCGACATCAGTGAAAGGAAAGCGCGTATGCAAACTAGGTTTGGTCGAAATCAATAATAAAAATGTCCGATCTATTCCGTTGTGTTATCGTTGTCCGTATTCTGCGCTTCCGAGTTGTCCGTACGCTGGTTGTGTGACTGTGCTTAAATGTATGGAGTGGGTCCAGTCTGAAAATATGATGAAACGAGGCCTGCAAGTGGTGTTCTAAAGGAAGCTTTGGATCCAGTGTGAAAATTGATGAAACGTGGTCCATAGAGGTGCTGAGGGTTGTAGCCTTCAGTCGGGGGGTTGTAGCTCCCTTCCAGGTGAGGCTGGTAAACGAGAGCAGGGGGTCGTAGCTCCCTTCCAAGAGAGGTTGGTAAACGAGCGTAGGTGGGTGCCTGCGTGCTGGTATGAGTCTGCGCCAGCACATAGTTGTAAGATGTTTTCTTTATAATAAAACATTGAAGGCTAAGACAACGGCAGCGGTGGTTTTCTCCCGACTTCGGTTTCCACCTAAAATCCTGGTGTTCTTGTGTGATGCTTATGTGTGATGGTTTATTCTATTATTACTGCACATGCTTACTGTTTATAGAACATCTAATGAATGAATGATGGAATGATATAAGTGAAGAATTAATGGCATAATTAGATCTATGTGTATACACGAGTTTTATGAAGGATATCCGTGTGTATACGCTAGTTGGCTTCAACAAAGTAGTGTATGGGTTTTAGAGCATGAAAAAGTAAAAAGTTTTAGTTTGCCCTAAATATTGATTCACCCCTCTCGCAGATTTCTCCCAACATGGGGAAATTTACAATTGGGATGAGGATAGCGGGAATGGGATAGGAAATTAATGATTTAGGGAAACAAGGGAATAGGGAAATGGGCTGCTATGATAAGATAAACAGTGAGGAGCGACTAAAAAGGTGGGGGAAATGTGAATGATTGACACCAAATCAATTTCAAAAACCCTAAAGGAGAATTATTCCAACAAGATAATAGGGTTTGATTTTTTGTATTTAAACTCTCATAAACATCACCAAATACATGTCATTGGCAATTACAAGGTTTATTGACTTACTTGGACAAAGATGGACCGAGTCGATTTGAATATTTGGAAGAAATAGAAATAAACTTGCTTCCCGGTCCAATGCGTCGTGCAACCAACCCAGCGCGCCACGTTGCTTCTATGCGTCGCGCAGGAGCAAATTTACACACAGGGAGCCGACCCAATGCGTCGAGACAGTCACCCAATGCGTCGCGCTGGGAAAATTCAACACAGTCTGCCCTCAAATTGCTTGCTTCGACCTCCACGATTTCTCCTTGGCTTACTCCAGTTTTCACACCACAGATTTGAGCACATTTGGAAATTTTGGAGAAGTTTATGGTGAAATTGGGCTTGCAGCTCTATGCGTCGCGCCACAAGCCCAACGCGTCGCGCCCTTTTGCACGATACTTTTGGAGACCTTCCTAGTGTCCAAATTGAGCGCAGGATAGCTCATTGGAAATATTATTGAGTCTACTTTCCAACCCAACTAGAATTTTTCAATTTGGAGTTCATTTTCCTTGACAAAAATCAAATCTCCCAAGACTGGTCAAAATGTGCAAAATGAAGCTGCCTCAAGGCAGAGTGCTGTTGCAGTCAACTTTTGAAGATCTTCCTCAACTCCAAATTGAGCTCATGATATCTCATTGGAAATATATTTGTGTCTAGTTATTATTTGACTTATCAAGCAAGTCATTTGGCCAACCAAGCTAGGAGAAATCGTGATTTTCCCAAGGTCACTTCAGAGGTGCATCAATTCTCCTGAGGCAATTGTATTTTTGACATTTCTCTAAAACCGTGACACTTGTATAACAAATGAAGGAGGTTTTTCTTCCTTGGCGTATTTTGGATAAAAACCTCTCTTAGTTTTCCAAAATTCATCTTTTATTTCTCAAAAATGGCATTGGAGTAAAACTTATCCCGATATGCGGAACAAGGGATTTGTCGAAATGAAGCGAAATGAAGGGGATAAGGGGCTGCTAAATTCTTGAGAAAATTTTGGGAAGTAGGGAGTGATGTTAGGAAGTATGGGAAAGTGGAATTTCAGAGATTTAGTGAGGGGAAGGGGTCCAAAAGGGAAAAACACAGGCCTAGCCTAGAAAATTGCCAAGTTGTAGCAGGGAACTAGGGTTTGTGCGAAAATGAGGAATTTGGGGGATCTCAGTGATGGGAAGTGTTTAAATAAGGTACATTAAGGATAGCGAAAGGTGTATGAACATTAGGATACAAGTTTTGCTAATGATTTGACCATCCAAGAGAAATTACCTCCAAAACCCTAGAGAGGGAAATGACCTCACCTAGGCACAACCGAAGCATGAACTGTGTGTAAAATGACCTGCTGGAATCAAACATGATGATGAAAACCCTCTAAATGATGGTACACCTGCCTGAATGGTGACATGGACCGAAATTTGGACAACTTTGACGGGAGTAAAAGCAAACCCTAGACCTAATACCTAGTGACCAAATTTTACTTGAAGACTCACTGAAATGAAAAAATTTGACCTTGACACCTTAAAATCACTTTGTAAGAGCATGTTTGATCACTGGAGGAAGGCTGCAAAGACTGACACTAACATGCCATAATATTTTCTAAGCCTTTTCCCTTGATTATTTTTATAGGCTTGATCTCCAAGTCATACTCCAACATAGCAGCGATCCATTTGCCACACCGACCTTTAGGATCATTCTGTGTAAGGACATATTTGACAGTAGAATTTGGGACATATGAAATAACATGATAATGAAGAATATAGACTCGAAAGTCCTTCAATACTTTAACTAGCACCAAGGCATATTTTTCAATGGTATTGTACTTCAAGGTTGCATCTCTAATGGTTCTACTGAAAAAGGCGATGGGTTGTTCTATTTTCTTATTTTTCTTTTGCATAAGGACAAAAACTAAAGTATGCTCTGAAGCAAAGGAAAAAATGATGAAATCAAGTGTGTAATCTAGACTAATAAGAATAGGAACATGACATAAAGAAAACTTAACTTGATTGAAAGACTTATTTTCCTCGTCATACCATTTTACTTCACTATATTTCTTCAGCATATCAGTAATTTTCCTTTAAGTGTTCAGCAATATTGGGAACAAACCTTCTCAGAAAATTGATTTTACCATTGAATGATTGGATTTCCTTATTTCTTCTACGATATTCCAAGCTCATAATTGCTTCAATTCTTGAAGGATCTAATCGGATGTCGTCTTTTGATATGATGTGGCCCAGTAGTTTTCCTTCTTCCATAGCAAACAAGCTCTTCTTAGGATTCAATGATATTCCAAATTTCCTACACCTCTGAAAAATTGTTTTCAAATGCTGCAAGTGCTACTCATATGTCTTAGAAAAAATAGTGATATCATCAAGATAGATGACCAAAAATACATCATTTTCATTGGCGAAGGCGATGTCCATCGCTCACTGAAAATTCACTACTGAATTTTTCAATCCAAAGGGCATTTTGGCGTACATGAAGGTACCCAATGGTGTTGTAAAGGTTTTATTTTCCTGATCATATGGATGGAATAAAATCTTATTATACCTGTTATATCTGTCCATAAATGAATTTCTGGAAGATCCAACTACCCTTTGCAGAATATGGTCCATTTTTGGCAGTAGGTAATTGTCTTTCAGCGACATTTTATTCAGCTTTCTGAAATCTATACACTAGTGAATCTCTCTCATCTTCATTCGTATTGGTACTAAGTTAGAAATCCAATTTGAGAAGCGAGGCGGAACTATAATACCAGCAGTAAATAAAAATTTTACCTCTTTTTGAATGGAGGGTAGCAGCTTGGGATTCATTCTCCCTAATTTCTGGCGGAAAGGATTATGTAATATTCCTTTTTCAGGAATTTCTGCAATTTCTTCAATGAGGACGTTGTATAAGGAAAACCATGCAATAAAAATGTTTTACAGGACTCATATCCTCTTATATATGTTGTATGTAGCTTAAATATAAAAGGGAATCAGAAATAAATCATTCTATCTACACTAAACAGATCTCCTCAGCTCAAATATGCTCAAAAGCACCCCAATCCCATTACTTCATAAAATAGAAATGTCGGAGACTGCAACAGCGTTATTTTTATTATGAAATCTACAGAAAAATATGGTTTCATATATATCTGTAGCTTTCATTAATCATGGAATCAGAAATAAGAGTTTTGACCTCTTTTACAAGCACATCGGAACACCCTGGCAAGGGTTTCCGGCAAAATAACAACACAAGATGCAGCACTGCAGAAAATAGTGTTGTACCCAGCAACTCTATATTATAAAATACTAAATGTAATCTTAAATAGACCAAAAAACATAGAAATTTTCCCAAGGCCTCCCTCAATAGACCTCTCGGAGTGAAATAGACACCTCCTCCTCCGAAACAAGCATAAAACAAGAGGGTTTCACCCAGCTGCTGCTGCTACTGCAGAAATGACACAGTTACTGAAGGTGACTGCACTGTATGTGATTTAGAATAGATATCCTCAAGAAAAATGATGAAAGGTGAGCTCAAGACCTCCTCCTTAGATCTCCCAATCAACTAGACCAAAGGAATGATGGAATTCCCACATGAGAATTCCTTGCACTAAACAGTGCTGCAACTCCAACTAAACAGCTGAAGCTTGAAATTAGTCATAAGACCAAAACAAGATGAATGAATGAACGATCTCTTTGCTGCTATCTCCTCCTTCTTATCCTTGGTGAGCTTTTCCACCCCGAACCCCACTCATTGGTGATGTGACTTCCTTGAGAATATTCCCCTTTCAAAACTGTGTTTCCCTAGTAGCTTTCCCTCCTCTTGTGACAGCGCTATTGACTTGGTCAAATGAACCTAGCTCATTTATTTTCCCTTATTTCACACCAATGTGGCTTTATTTTGTCCTCCTAATCTAATTTCTCTTCACACTGGGATATGTTTTATTGTCTTCCCCACTTCTTATTTCAAAAATGGAGAAGTTATAATATTCCAAGTAGATGTGGCTAATTGGGAATATTACAGTCCTACCTGCTCAAAATTTTCTTACCCACAAGAAACAGTAAAGAAGGATTTTGCAAGATATTCTTTCCCTCCCAAGTGGCATCCTCATCTGGTAGATTCCTCCATCGAATCAGATATTCCTTGATGACTCTGTTTCTCAACTGCCTCTCCCTTGTGTCTAAGATTTCTTCTGGCTGCAAGATTAAGTGGCCCTCATCATCAATAGGGGGGAGATCCATGTTGGAAACTACATTCCTCCCAATGGCCTTCTTGAGGCGAGAGACATGGAAGATATTATGGATCTTGCTCCCCTTAGGAAGCTCCAACTCATATGCTACCTTACTGATACATTTCACCACCTTGTATGGCCCATAGAAACGTGGTTTGAGCTTCTCAGCTCCCTTATCCTTGAGTGTGGACTGTTTGTAAGGCTGAAGACTCAGATAGACAAGATCTCTCACCTCAAACTATCTTTCTATCTAACCACATTCTGCATACATCTTCTTCTGGTTCTGGGCAGTGGCAATTTTGTCTTTGAGTAACCTGAATATGTCCTGGTTCTCCTGAATCCATTCCTTTTCCCTTGGAGCTTTACTTGCCCCAAACATAACATCAGAAAATGAGAGTGCCTTATACCCATATAAGACTCGAAATGGGGTCATGCCAATAGAAATATGGTGAGTAGTGTTGTAACAATACTCTCCCAAGTGGAGCCAACGCAGTCGAGCTCTCTACTGCCCTGCCACATAGTTCCTCAAGTAGCCTTCTAGCCACTTGTTCACTATCTCAGTCTATCCATCGGTTTGGGGATGATAGCTAGTGCTTGGAGTCAAATCAGTCCCCACTAACTATAAAATTTCCTACCAAAAGCCACCCATGAAGCGGCTGTCCCGATCACTCACTATGGTCCTTGGGAGACCATGGAGTCTAAATACATCTCTGAAGAAGAGCTCAGCTACCTATGAAGCAGTATAATGTGTAGAAATGGAAAATAAATGAGAGTAATTTTTTATTCTATCAACAACAACAAAGATACAGTCCTTACCTTGCACTGTCGGTAAGCCGGTGATGAAGTCCATACAGATACTTTCCCACTTCCCATCCGGAATAGGTATTGGTTGCAATAACCCAGCAGGGTGAGTGTGTTCTCCCTTGTTCTATTGACAAATGATGCATTCTCTGACATGTCGGAACACATCCTCCTTGAGACCCTTCCATGAGAATCTCTCTCTGATAGCTCTATAAGTCTTTGTGAAACCTTGATGCCCGGCAAGTGGGGAATCATGTGATGCCAATAAGATCTTCTCCTTGAGCTTGGAATTCTTAGCCAAGAAGATCCATTCCCGGTAATATATGACCTCATCCATCACTCTAAACCTCTCATCCGATACCATTCCATCAAGTATTTCACATGCAAAGTCATCTTTGGAATACTCAACCAAAATTTGAGCTTTCCAATCTACGTCCATGCCCCTCAAAGACAGCGTTGTAGGTCTCCTAGATAGTGCATCAGCTACTACATTGCTCTTTCCCTTGACATATTCTATGTCAAAATCATAAGCTTGGATTTTGTTCACCCACTTCTATTATCTCTCCTGGAGTTGTTTCTACTCAAGGAAGAATCTAAGACTGTTATGATCAGTCTTCACCTCGAACTTATTCCCCACCAAGTATTTCTGGAATTTAGCTAATGCATGCATGATAGCCAACATCTCTTTATCATAGATGGGGTATAACCTCTCATGAGGGAGCAGCTTCCTGCTCTCAAAGGCTATAGGATGCCCACCTTGCATCAATACTACCCCAATACCTTCACCTGATGCATCACATTCTAGCGCAAAAGGTTGATAAAATTCAGGCAAAACCAAAATAGGACAACTACTCATTACCTCTTTGATTTTATCAAAAGCCCTCTGCGCTGTGGGTGTCCAATGGAAAGCTCCCTTCTTTGTCAATTGCGTGAGTGGTGTTGCTAGTTGTGAAAACCATTTCACAAACTTCCGATAATAAGTGCATATGCCCACAAACCCTCTGAGTTCTGTGGCATTCCTGGGTTCAGGCCAATCTCTGATAGCCTGGATCTTCTCCTCGTGTACCCTTAATCCATCCACTCCTATGATGTGCCCTAAATACAACATCTCTGTGAGGCCAAATTCACATTTGGAGAGTTTGGCATATAATTTCTACTCCTTGAGGATATGTAAAACTGTCTCAATATGCTGCAAGTGCTCCTCCCAAGTGTGGCTATAGATAAGAATATCATCAAAGAAGACCAATAGAAACTTTCTCAAATGACCACGGAAGATGTGGTTCATGCAGGATTGGAAAGTTTCTGGGGCATTCTTCAATCCAAAGGGCATTACCAGAAACTCAAATTGCCCATAGTGACACCTGAATGTTGTCTTGGGGATATCTTGCTCCCTCACCTTGATTTCATGATACCTGGATCTCAAATCAATCTTGGAGAAGTATTTAGATCCCCTCAACTCATCCATGAGCTCACCGATCCTGGGTATATGGTACATGTTCTTCATATTCTTCTTGTTCAAGGCGCTATAATCAATGCACATCCTCAATGTGCCATCTTTCTTCTTTACCAAAACCACAGAGGAAGAAAAAAGACAAGTAGTAGGTCGGATGTGTCCTAGAGCTAGCAGCTCTTGGATAGCTCTCTCAATCTCATCCCTATAAGCCTTTGGGTGCCTATAAGGAGTGGTGATTACTGCTTGGATCCCTTGTTCCAACTCAATGGTATGTTCAAACCCTCGGTCAGGAGGTCTCCCTGGTGGGATATCTCCAAATACTGTAGAATACCGGTCCAAGAGAGACTGAACATCTGGATGCACTGGTGAATCCTTGCATTTCACTTCTGATATATGCAACTCCACTTCCCATTCAACATCCCCTCTACGCAGATTTGCCTCCATCCTGTGTGTTGAAACAACCTGAGGGGGGTATGTGTTTATACCCTTGATCTTTTGTTGCTGGCCATCCTTCCCTCCTGTCCATTCCATCTCCAAGGTTCTACAGTTAGTGGTAACTCTCCCAAGAGTGATTAACCACTGGAATCCCAATATGACATTGGTGTCTGGAATTTCTACCACAAAGAAGTGGTCTGTCAATGTGTAGGTCCCCATAGTAATGGTTAGTGCCGAAACATACTTGGCACATGGCAGGGTCATAGCTCCTGGGACCAAAACTGAAAATCCCTCAAAATCCTCCATGTGGATGCCTCTCCTTTGTACCAGCTGTGCTCAATAAAATTTTGAGTGGCTCCACTATCTATCAACATAGAAACTCTTTTCCCCATGATAGTACCTCTCACCCTCAAGGTTAGATACTTTAGGACTCCTCTTAATGTTGCAATAGCTCCCCCTCTTGGAGAAAAGTATTCCATGGATTGTACAGCTCTGGCATCCCTCTTGGAGAAGGTCTTGACATGATGTGTCCTTCCCGCAACATCTCCTCCCTCCTGTTAGTATGAATCCTTTTTCGAAGTGTACGAAAAAGGACCACTTTAGCTATGCATAACTAATAGCCCTAACAACAAAAGTGGCTGCCAATATCTTCAGATCTGCGGTTAGTTAGACAAGAAAAGAGTTGCAAAACACCAGATCTATGCATGGAAAGACATTAAGCAGTAAAAACAAGGGTTTGCTCCATATACCAATAGACAAGACAAGAACAATTTTTGAAAGAATTTTTATATTAATTGGGCACCTGGGAGGAAAACAAGAAGGTGTATCCAATTCTCCTCAGTGGGATGGGTTCTTGGAAGTCCTCAGCACTTCAGATCTAAGATTTCTCTCTCTTGTTGGTGTAGAAAACCCACACAAAGAATGGAACTCAAAGGGAGCTCACACAGCAAATGGCAGAAAATGGTGACCAAGTGTATAGATCCAGAGTGATCTAATAGGCAACAAAGGTGAAGAATGGTAGGAAAAACCCTCCTATTTATAACAAAATATTGGGTCATTCTAGATCTTGGTGCATGGGTTAACCAGATCTAGATCCACTTTTTATGGAATGTTTTATTATATTTGTTGGAGGAAAAGGTATTTGACTTGGGTCAAATCCCTTAATTTGTTAAAAATAAATAAATAAATGATTTATTTATCTTTTTAAGGAAGCGATTAGAAGATAATCAAATAAATAATGATTTATTTAATTATTTAAGGAAGTGGTTGAAAGATAATTAAATAAATAGTGATTTATTTAATTATTTATGGGTGATTTGGTCATATTTAACAAGGAATATAATCTAAATAAGGTTTAAATGATTATTCCTAGAAAATAATAAGATAAATAAAGGTTTATCTAATTAATTTCTTTGATTTTGGGTTAAGCATGACTGGGAATAATAATTAAATTATGGTTTAATTAATTATTCCATGAGGAAAATCAAACAAATATGGGTTTGTTTAATATTTCCTTTTGGGGTTTCCTGTTTTAACATAGTGAAAGCAGTTTTACTTAGGGTAAAACTGGTCTTACATAGTGTACTTGGGTCCATCTAATGATAATAGGTTAGATGACCAAAAAATGGTGTAACAGATTGCCCCCCAGCGTGCGAGTGTCAGGAGCAAATCGTATGACCGAAGTACGTTGTAAGAACTCAATCACTAGACAACAAAAGGGAAGTCAGAGAGAGAAAGGTGAGGTAGATAGTGTGCTGAAGGACTAGACCCTAAGGAGACGAGACTCGCAGGTGCAACAAGTCTCTTTTTATGAGAGGGTACCTGTGCTGAAGGCGGCGGGGGAGGCATACCTATGCCCGCCGAGACAAAGTACAAAAGAATAGTGTGTCCGGTAAACAAGGGACCGAACCATAAAGTACAGCTGGCATAATCAGGAGCCAGATAAAAATACAATGACGAATCCCACATACATGTTGTGCCTGGGATAACAGCCAGGACTTGTACAATAATATCGGAGTACATGAGATACAAATACAACCCAAATGCCCCCTGTAAATGGGGAAGGGCTCACAAAATCTGACTGATACATGCAAGTCGAAGAGGCGCTGCAAGTGGCTACAGCCAACATCATCAAATATCTGGAGCTGCATCGAAGGCTGCAAAGAAGAGGTCATCCGGGCATGTGGGGGGCTACCTGTAGGGCCACCCCCTCATGAGGGTTGAAACATCTCACACACACCCGGGAATCATCAAGAGCTGCTGCTGGATCATTGGACCATCAAGTATACGAATCTCGATCATGCTGAAGGAGCTGGAGAAACAATCAAGCTAAAGGGAAAGGAGATATCCCTTTGCCTGATCCGAGGCACCGAACAAGAATGGAAGTTGGAACCAAGGTACACCGCCCTCTAGACCTGGCTTCTGGAATAAATGAGCTGATGTCGACAGAAGGAGGTCCGCCATAGTTGAGGCAATGAGAGACCCTCAACTAAGGCACGAGAGAAAAGAGTAGAGCGACGGACAGACTGACACTAATGATGATAGTGAAGTGGAAAGGACTGAGTAGCTAATGGACAACTTCCCTTGCTAGAGCATAAAGGGCATGAATGACATGGAAGCGACTGACACAACATCATCAGGGATGGGGGACAGTGGAACTGAAGGTCATAATGTGCGACACAAGAGAGAGACCAATCAATGACGGATGGAGGGCTATAGTGGGGTACAAAGGGACTCGGTATAGACTCCATGGAGGGAATGATGACTCAACTTGGATGCTCTGAATAAGGGTGACTCGATGGTGCTGCCACACAGTAAAGGCCCCAATGGGGGGCCGTGGAAACATGAGTACATGATGGGAACTCATGACGAAAAATCAACACGAACGAAGACAAGTAAGGGGGCAAGATGGTGCCCCAAGTACAAGTGTCGTAAGTGAGGAAATTCGATTTTTAGAAGGGGTGAAGTGACCCTTCTTGGACAAAATGTGTCCTGGTGGAGTATCAGATCTCAAAAAACTAACAGATACCCATTTGAGGGCTTGGTGATAGCTTTCCAACGGTGCAGACGGTTCGTCAAACGGGGCTACGGTGTGGTCACAGAAGTCGAAAGAAGAAACAGGGGTTCTCTTTTAATAAGGCAGTTTTCCCTCCAAAATCACTCATTTTCTATTGTTGTTGTGGTGAATGTAGAGAGGAGAGAAGGCCCTAAATCTTGCGGCGAACGTAGCGGACAAACCAACCGTTGGAATCGCGATCCGTCGGTTGCAGGTAAGAGGTCGAACTTTTCTCTTGCATTTTGATGGATTACATTTTCAGTTTAGGACCCAGGAATCCAGAAACAGCCCCTCCTTCATCTCTACGGCCGGGTCGCACTTTTTGGGGCAAAAAGTGCGACCTAGGACGTAGGTATCAGGGAAAAAAGTGCGACCTGGTCCAGAAAAGAGCAGAAAACTGCAACCTGGGAGATGAGGGGGTTTTGGTGCTGTTTTATGGCTGGAAGTTGGGTTTTGGTGTTTGGTTATGGTTTTCCCGATCTGTACGCTGAAAAAAATGATGTGTTTGTGCAGGTATGGCAGAGTTACGGGTCAACTGGAGAGAGAGAGATCTGGGGACACTACGGACAGAGATCCAGGCGGATCAGGGCGTCCGCCATGTTTTGGCCAGATTTGGGGTTCTCAAGTTTTTGGAGAACCCGTTGATGAGAGCAGGGGAACCGTTACTGGCCCGGATTATCAGTTACTGGGATCCAGATCAGGAGATCTTTGTAGTGCAGGGGCACGGGATCGAGCTGACGGTCCAGGACGTGTACTTCCTGACTGGTCTCCCGCCACTGGGGATGGTGGGAAACACACAGCCAGTGTTGCCGCGGGGGCGGCATATCATGGAGTTCGTGGAACGCCATTGTCGACCGGGTCTCCAAGTCAAGGGGACTCGAATACCGATCGAGGATCTAGAGAGGCTAGAAACCCGTGCAGTGGCCGCAGCTGTGCTGCGAATCCTGGGCATCCAGGCGTTCCATCACATCACTGGGGGGCAGATGATGATAGTGGAAAGTGTGTTGGGTGGGACCTACTATGGGTGGGCCCAAATGTTGTTGGTGTCGCTAAAGCGACAGTTGTCACTATGCAGGCGGCAGGTGAACCATGACTGCTCATATGGGACTTTGTTGTGCGCCTTCTTCTTTGAGAAGATCCCGACCTTGAGGCCTCATGTACAGCTTCCAGATGGGGGCCCGAGAGAGCCCAGGATGCGCCGTTGGGGACGGCTACTGTGCAGAGGAGGAGGAGGGGCGGTCGGGCGAGTGTTTCGACCAGAGTTTTTTCCCATTGGGATCAGATTCCATTGTACATAGACGACTATCCCTATAGTGGGATGAGCTACTGTGGAGATCCGGATCTGCCACTTCCGCCTGGTCGAGTCTGGGGGCCCGATGGTAAGTGACAGATTGCTATTCTTGTGTGGGCATGTTAAATTTTTTGAAAGAGGACATCCGCCGTAGATGCGAAAGGTTGTTGACCGGAGTATCAGAGCACGGGTGGCAGGACTTAGACGACCAGTTCATAGAGCCATGTGTTGGTCTACCCTCGGAGTGGCGAGGTGTCATGCGGCGCATGGCGATGGCCGGTCAGGCTATGCGCGATCTACATGCTGCAGGGGCAGAGCCATTGGCCTGGGAGCCTCCAGATAGTGATTAGGGGTGGGGCATGTGGTGCCCCCTATGATGTATGTAGGGGCAGGTGGTGCCCCCAGTTTTGGGTTTTGTTTGTAACATACTATGGGCATGTCGTATGTATCAGAGTAGATGGACTCTAAACACATGTTTTGCGACACATATTATGGATATGCATCGTTTTTTTATGGTTATTTAATGTTATTGTCTTGTATGAAATGTGTGTGATAAATGCCAATCTAGAACATGGTTTGCAATACTATCTACATAGTGATTCTGTTCTCGAGGTACATGGTTGAAATTTATGGTTTCAAACGCACGTATTAAGATTTTCACTCGTAAATAGCGTCTAAACAGCACAGGGTTATGCACACGATAAACACCATTTAGTTGCATTACAAGAAGCAGGGAATCCAAACGAACGTGCAGATGGAGGATGCGATGAAAGAGGGCATCGGCTAATAGACCACGCACTGCATCATATTCGGCCTGATTTTTGGTGGCAGAACCAATGCATACCCCGTTAGAAAGAACAAGGGCATGCAAGGGGGTGAAGATGGCCCAACCTGCCGAGGCTAGATTCCTGGAGTAGCGACTTGCACCATCGGCATAACCGATAAAGGGTGTGGATGGGGGGTCCTGCAGAATGGTGTGACAAGACAAGAAATGAGGGGAGGAAAGGGAATGACGGCAGCGTGAGTGTACCGAAGTCATCGGGCGGCAACCACAGGAGGGATTGCAAGGGGCAGGATGACCATGGCTCATACAGGGTGGTATATGAGGGCTATCGGAAGCATGGTGAGGACTCGGGCTGCAGAGGTCAACAGAGACACAGGTGGAGTGATCTCGTGTATGGGGAGGAAAAGGGTGATCAAGGGACACAACAGGGGAGGATGCAGACGGGCTAGGCTCCGAGTGTCTCGCAGAGGAGGATAGGTAAATAATGGTTACAGTAGACTCCGTCATCTGAACATCAGGGGGGGGAATGTCGATGGGAGCGGGGGGATCCTCAGGCTGACCTGAAGCATACTGCATGAGGATAGGAGAGGCGGATTGATTTTGTTCAATCTCATACTCTCGGATTACCTCTAAAGAGGCGCGGTAGTGCGTCAGGTGAGGGCAATGGTGAGAGTAATGGCCATGAACGCCGCACAAAGCACAAGGCTTGTTGGTGCGGAGAGTCTTGGGGTTCTTGGTTACGGACGAAGAAGGAATGGGGGCTTCAGGGACCGTAGACTCGGAAAACGCGACTTTAACCATGGGCTGAATACGGGGCAACTCGGGACAAGCATGGGTGGCATGACCGGTGACATCACATAAAGCGCAAGGCTTCGCGGGCGGTGGAGGGGCCGGGTCAGTCGTGGTAGTCTTGTCTTTGGGTGCCCCCTTGCGGGCTTTGCCTTTCTTCCCGGGTGCCGTCACGATAGGAGAAGGGTCCTGTGGAGGTGCTGGGGGCACAGAGGCAACGGAGGAAGCTAGGGGGACCGGTTGAACCGGTGTCAAAGCCATATAGGGCTTGGGATGACCAGGAGGGGTGGCGGCTGGGGGATCAAGGTACCAGACCGGTATGCCCAAGGTCAAGTTATGGAGAGAGAGGGTGGCCATGACGGGGACAGAATATACTCCGGGAGGGGGAGCTAGGAAAGGGATCTGCCCAGCAGGGTAATGACCAGGAGGGACGGCTTCGAGATGGTTAAGGCCAGGAGGAACCGATCCGGGAGGATAAAGGGGTTCAGGGATACCAGCTGTAGGGGTAGGGCCAGAAGGAGGAGGTCCGGCTGGCTGAGATGAATGGCTAGGAGCGGGTTGCGGAGGGCGAGGAGGAGGTTGCTGACTAGCCGAGGCAGGCCGCTTATGGGCAGCCTGAGACGATTGCATCATGCAAACATTCGATGAGTTGGGATCGGTGACAGGAGGGGGGGAAGGTTAGGGAAAGTTCCAAGCAGGGAGGAATCTTTGTAAATGCCGGGGGAGACACTGGTCAAGGAATCAACGGTTTGCTTGTTGGCTACAGAAGAGATGGTCGTCTCAGGGGAGGTCTGAGATTTTGGCTCATGATATGTCAACTGGTCAATGGTGACTATCTTTCCATTATGGGGGAAAGACATCATGCAAAAGACCGCGGATGGGACAGCAAACATAGCATAGGTGTAGCTTCGCCCCAATAGAATGTTGTAATCTAGTGGGGCGTCGATGACTTCGACGTCAACGCAAACAGTCTTACCGGCGAGGGTGATAGGACAATTACGAAACAGGCCAATGGGCTGGGAGGCATGACCGTCCCATGCTCGAAGGGTGATCGTGGAAGGGGCCAGCTCAGGAGATCCGAGTTGCTTCCAAACCGAAGCGGACATCACGCATGTGGATGCCCCCTCATCAATGATACACCGGGACACGTTGGCGTTCCGGATTTTGACTGGGATTTGGAAGGCGACGGAGGGAGGGAGAGGAGGATGGTCCGATTGAGTGGCGTCAAAAACAATCATTTGGTCATCAGCAGGATCTACAGCACCCACGGCAGATAGTAGAGCCTTCTTTTGGGAAGGGCACGACTGAAGGAGCTCCAGTGTGGAAATGGCGGCAGGGGATTGCGCCAAATCATCTACTATGTTGTATGAATGGGCAGCTCGACTGGGAGCAGCGTTTCGACGTAGTGGGCCCTTAGGTATCTTGGTGGGGACCTCAACTTTTGGTTGAGGGATATGTAAGGGGCCACTGGGTGACGAAAGAGGCTCTGGAGAACTTGAAGAAGGAGGCTCGGGAGCAGACTGAGCAGGAGGCTTGGAGTACTGGCGAGACCGAGTTTGAAGGTGAAGATCGACGGACGGGTTAGGATCGGAGTGCATCATAAGGATCTGGTAATCAGAGGAACCAGAAAGGGAAGGGGGGGCGGCTACCTGGCTGTCGGGCGGTTGGGTAGCCATGAATCCTTGCTGAGGGAAAGGATCAGTAAACACAGCTGGCTGGGTAGTGGCCACATTAGGAGGAGCATGAGGGGAGGCGTGTTGTCCGCGCAATGTGGCTTGAGACTCCCACATCTGCCGCATCTAGGGTAATAGGGGACAATCGTGGGTGTAATGACCATAAACACCGCAACACGAACAAGGCTTACTTGTGCGAAGCGGCCTGTCCGGCTTGGGCTGAGTGCCCTGTTGCTGGTTGGCAGTGTTGGGGTCCACACTAGGATTGGGTCCATGGGTACCAGGGGCAGATTGGTTTGGATTGCCTCTCCACCTTCTTTGAGAAGAAGGGGGACTAGTCGCGCCCTGCTATGCAAATACTTGCCTTGGAGGGGGCTGTAGGTGCTGGTGCTGGGGTTGAGGAGGCAAGGGAGGAGGAAGCGCATATGCTGGAGGAGCTGGCGCACCAGGCTGCGGATAAGGGTAATGGGTAGGTTGGGCAACATTGAGGTAAGCAGGAGGTTGGGAAAAAGGAGGAGGCATGCCGTATCCTGGATACATGCTACCGGGAGAGGGGAGAGTGCTGGAGGAGCTGGCCCCTCCCTAAGGGGGACCATAGCCCATAGGAGGTTGAGTGTATGGATGGGAAAGGGCTCCAACGATACCGTTGGCGGAATGAGATGCCCCCAGGGCGTTAGCGCCACCTGGCTTGGGGAGGTCAGGAAGAACGGTATAAACATAACCAGATTGAGCGTAGATCAGGTCATATTTCAAGGCTATTTGGAGGGCGGCTTCTTCAGTTTGAGGAAAATGAGAGGCGACATCTTTGCCGATGGGAGCGGGAAGGGTGCGGAGGAACCAGTCCATGTAAACCCGATCTTCGAAGGGAGGGGCTCGACATAAGCTCCGTATTCTTCGCCATTCCTGAACATGGGCGGAAAGGCGTGTTGAAGAGGATTGCTTGAAGGAAGTCAAGAGCTTCGTGCCAGTATCGTATCAGAGAGGGAGATGGAAGTACGACAAAAAGGCTTGGGCAAGAGTCTCAAAGGTGGTATGGGTAGAGGTGGCTTGTTCGAAATACCATTTAGAAGCTTCGCTGGTGAGCGTGCGTTGGAACAAATGAAGACGGATGGAGTCATCGGTAATGGAATTGGAGGAACACCACATGTGGAAAGATCGAACATGATTGGTTGGATCTTCGCCATTAAGGCCCTCAAACTTAGGGATATCCGAGGGGAGCTTGGTTGGCATAGCAGGCCAATTAGCATTGTGGTGAATGGGGTCATTGATCAACTGA
The DNA here is from genome assembly GCA_034641835.2 of Pinus albicaulis. NCBI lineage: Eukaryota > Viridiplantae > Streptophyta > Pinopsida > Pinales > Pinaceae > Pinus > Pinus albicaulis. Next base: position 923,282,577 of record CM076576.1, read on the forward strand.
TGGAAATCGGGGAGGCTGAGGCCTGCAATGTACGGCAGCACAGGGGTGGCCGGGGTAGTTCCTGTGGCGGTTCCGCTAGTAGTAGGGGCGGCATTAGGGCCGGGAGAACCGCTAGCGTTAGGCCTTGGACCAGACATGGTGAAGGTGACAGGGGGAGAACCAGGAGGAGAAGGAGGACCCGATGAATCAGGAGAGGAGTCGGAGTGCGGACTCGAAGGTGGACTGGCTCGACGACGGCGGTGCGGAGCAGGTCGATCAACCGGAAACTGAGGGTGAAGGCCAAGAAGTCTCCAGGAAAGGCGCCTTGGGGGCGCAATGATGACAGGAAGAAGGAAACCGACAAGGGCAGAAAGGGACAGAATCAAGTAATGTCAAGGGCAGATAAGGTGCAGTGACAATTGATTTTAGAGTCTTTGCCAGGCGGTGTTAACCAGGTGCTTCTTCGCTTAGGGTCAGTGTGTGGCATGCGTTAATTTTAATTTTTAAACCCTTTCCGTTTTGAGAGCAAGAAAAAAGTGTGCTGCGTAGCTGAAAATAAACCTACAGAGAACATAATATAATGCTGAAATAACAGAAAAATAACAGCTACTTGTGCATCTATCTAACCCAAGAAGGTGGGTCTCTCAAAACTATTCTGAAAAGAAAGGGAAAAATCTATGTAAAACACACGGAAAAGAGGCCAATAGATCTAAGGTCAAAAGGGACAGGGATCTAAAGGATAAAGCTGCTGAAAAGAGGTGCAGATCACAGCCAAGAGACAGAGGCAAGGTGGCTAGAAAAAGGAAGGAAATCAGCAAAAACCGGAGGGGGCAAGGCGGAGGCCTTCAAAGGAGGTCCAAACAAAACGACGGGAGGTGATTTGAAAGGAAGAAAGGCTGATTTCAAAGGATCTGAAAGGGAGGTAACAGATCTGGAAAAAAGGAGGCTGAAGCTCTGAAAAACAGATGGCTGAAACAGCTTAAAACTCTTCCACAAAAAGTGGAGGGTACTAAAGCCTTAGGGGGCTAGGTTCCCACTTAAATGAGTAAAAACAGATCAGAACTTGGTCAAAACGGGCTGAGACAGAGGCTGGAGGACCCTGGCAGAAGCTGCAGCAAAACCCAGAAAAATTGCAGAAAAATTGCTGAAAAAATGGCAGGTCGCAGTTTCTGACCTGATTTCGGTGCAGGTCGCAGGAAACAGGCTGAAAAGTGCGACCTGGAGGTCCAGGTCGCAGGTTTAGGGCCAAAAAGTGCGACCCCCTGTTCCGGTTGTCTCGGCGGCAGATTTTCAGAAAAGTTGACATCTCAGTTGCGGCTGGTGTCGCTTACCTGCGCAATAGGGCCAGAAACACACGGAAGTTAGAAATTTTAAGGTTTTAGGGTTTTATGTGAGAAAAAAAACATAAAAATAGGAAAAATGAACAGCTGAAAAGAAACCCTAGGGTCTGAAGTAGCTGGATATGCAGGAATATGAAAAACGACAGCGGTCGTAATTTAAAACCCGTGTGGAGTCGCCATTTGTTAGTATGAATCCTTTGTCGAAGTGTACGAAAAAAGGACCACTTTAGCTACGCATAACTAATAGCCCTAACAACAAAAGTGGCTGCCAATATCTTCAGATCTGCGGTTAGTTAGACAGAAAAGAGCTGCAAAAAACCAGATCTATGCATGGAAAGACATTAAGCAGAAAAAGTAAGGGTTTGCTCCATATACCAATAGACAAGACAAGAACAATTTTTGAAAGAATTTTTTGTATTAATGGGGCACCTGTGAGGAAAACCAGAAGGAGTATCCAATTCCCCTCAGTGGGATGGGTTCTTGGAAGTCCTCAGCACTTCAGATCTAAGATTCTTCTCTCTAGTTGATGTAGAAAACCCAATGCAAAAAGTAGAGCTCAAAGGGAGAAAAATGGCAGAAAATGGTGACCAAGTGTATAGATCCAGAGTGATCTAATAGGCAACAAAAGGTGAAGAATGGTAGGAAAAACCCTCCTATTTATAACAAAATATTGGGTCATTCTAGATCTTGGTGCATGGGTTAACCAGGTCTAGATCCACTTTTTATGGAATATTTTATTATATTTGTTGGAGGGAAAAGGTATTTGACTTGGGTCAAATCCCTTAATTTGTCAAAAATAAATAAATAAATGATTTATTTATCTTTTTAAGGAAGAGGTTAGAAGATAATCAAATAAATAATGATTTATTTAATTATTTAAGGAAGTCGTTGAAAGATAATTAAATAAATAATGATTTATTTAATTATTTGTGGGTGATTTGGTCATATTTAACAAGGAATATTATCTAAATAAGGTTTAAATAATTATTCCTAGAAAATAATAAGATAAATAAAGTTTTATCTAATTAATTTCTTTGATTTTGGGTTAAACATGACTGGGAATAATAATTAAATTATGGTTTAATTAATTATTCCATGAGGAAAATCAAACAAATATGGGTTTGTTTAATATTTCCTTTTGGGTTTTCCTGTTTTAACAGAATGAAAGCAGTTTTACTTAGGGTAAAACTAGTCTTACATGGTGTACTTGGGTCCATCTAATGATAATAGGTTAGATGACCAAAAAATGGTGTAACACCTCCCAATCCTGAACATGGATTGTCTTCCTTGCTCTTGAGTGAGTCTCTTGCTGCAAAGAGGTTCTTTCCCTAGGCAAGATGTGTTGTAGATCTCTAGCTTTCTCCACGGCTTCTAGGAGGGTGGATGGTTTAGTGGATTTGACCAACCCTTGCAATGGTTCAGCCATCCCATTCATAAACATGCATACCTTCCTACACATAGTGAGGTTGGATACCATCACTAAAAGCTATAAATACTCAGTAATATAATCCTCAAGATCTCCCTCCTGCTTGAGCTTGGTTAACTTGGAAAAGTGGGCTTCCGGATCTCTTGGATCAAACCTCTCCACTAGATTCTTGGTGAAAGCTAAGTATGAAGTGATATGATGATGCCCAAGTGTGGTCAGTCCATGAAACCACCATTCTTGAGCTTCCCCTTATAGGTGCAGCGCAGCTATCTTGATGGCTTCTATCTTAGAAACCTTGTTGAGATGGAAGTATGTGTCCAGCTTCTCCACCCAAGCCTTGGTTGTGAACTTAGGTGTCCCATAAAATCTGGGCAAGAAGAAACCTACCATAATGTGTTGTAGGGCTGATCCTTGCATCAAGTTATCCTCCTTTTGATGAGGATTAATCCTCCTCCCATCCTTGATCCAACAAAACTCCTGAAAGCTCAAGTGCTCCTTGAACCCTTTAGATTGGAGTTCATTTTCTTCAAAATATTCTCCCAGGTTTCCCTCCTTATCTCCCCCAGTTAGAAATGAAGGCATGGTATATTTTTTTGATGCAGTTGAATGCCCCATGCCATTTGCAGTGCTGGTGCTTGCCTCATGGAAAAACTCAATAGAATCCCCTTCATGTCTCATCTCCTTGAGGTCCCTTGGAATGTTCTGTAGGGTTTGAAGTAGGATATTTGAAATTTCTTCCTCCTCCATTCTGAAGATAAGTCTTTCCCACAAGCTGAGCCAAGAGCAGAGCTCTGATACCACTGTAATATTCCTTGTCAGAAATTTCTGCAATTTTTTCAATGAGGACGTTGTATAAGGAAAACCATGCAATAAAAAAGTTTTACAGGACTCAGATCCTCTTATATATGTTTTATTTAGATTAAATATAAAAGGGCATCATAAATAAATCATTCTAGCTACACTAAACAGATCTCCCCAGCTCAAATATGCTCAAAAGCACCCCAATCCCATTACTTCATAAAATAGAAATGCCGGAGACTACAACAGGGTTATTTTTATTATGAAATCTACATTAAAATATGGTTTCATACATATCTAGAGCTTTCATTAATCATGGAATCAGAATAAGAGGTTTGACCTCTTTTACAAGCACATCGGAACACCCCGGCAAGGGTTTCCAGCAAAATAACAACACAAGATGCAGCACTACAGAAAATAATGTTGTACCCAGCAACTCTATATTATAAAATACTAAATTTAATCTAAAATAGACAAAAAATACAGAAATTTTCCAAAGGCCTCCCTCAATAGACCTACCGGAGTGAAATAGACACCTCCTCCTCCGAAACAAGCATAAAACAAGAGGGTTTCACCCAGCTGTTGCTGCTACTGCGGAAATGACACAGTCACTGAAGGTTACTGCACTGTATGTGATGAAAAATAGATATCCTCAAGAAAAATTATGAAAATTGAGCTCAGGACCTCCTCCTTGGATCTCCCAATTAGCTAGACCAAAGGAATGATGGAATTCTCGCATGAGAATTCCTAGCACTAAATAGTGCTGCAACTCCGACTAAACAGCTGAAGCTTGCAATTAGTCATAATACCGAAAAAATATGAATGAATGAATGATATATTTTCTGCTATATCCTCATTATTATCCTTGGTGAGCTTTTCCACCCCGGACCCCACTCATTGGTGATGTGACTTCCTTGAGAAGATTCCCCTTTCAAAATTACGCTGCCCTAGTAGCTTACCCTCCTCTTGTGACAGCGTTGTTGACTTGGTCAACTGAACCTAGCTCATTTCTTTGCCCTTCTTTCACACCAAAGTGGCTTTATTTTGTCCTCCTAATCTAATCCCTCTTCAAACTGGGATATGTTTTATTGTCTTCCCTACTTCTTATTTCAAAAATGGAGCAGTTATAATATTCCAAGTAGTTGTGGCTAATTGGGAATATTACAGATTTTGATCTGGTATCAAAGGAATAGTATGTTGAATTATACCCTTATCATGTATTTTTAGATTGGAATACTCCCATGCAAAAACATCAGCAAACTGAGACATGAGCGATGCATATTTACCTTTCATATTTGGGCTCAAGGATTTTGAAATCTTGACCATATTGGGCTTTACAGTAGTGCCAAGAATAAGATCTTCCACTCCTACTTTTGTTGGCAGCATGGTCAGTTTACGTGCAACATCATCTTGGTCAAAAAGCACCTCCAAAGGCACAATACCTCTAGGAATGGATTTGTATTTTAGCTGAAGTATTTTCATTTCTGTTGCATGCAATTCTTGGTAATTTTCATAAAATTTGTCATCCATTTGTGAATTCACAAATTCCTCTTCCGTCTGCAATAATTTGTTGATCTGTTTGTCATCCTAAAATACCTGCCAATACTGAACATTATTTGGAACAACAGAGCTATGTTTGATGTTTATCTCATACTTCTTATTGGGATACAATGGAATTTTAAACATGTTGGCCGAAGTGGCAATAGAATCAGCAATAACATTGTTGTCCCTTGGGATCAATGACAAAGTATACTTGATGAAGGTATTGAGGATATCTAATACTGCATTTAGGTAATATCACATTCTAGGATGCTTGGCCTGGTATTCCCCTTTGACATTTTTTATTACCAATTTGGAGTCGCCATACACAAAAAATTTCTTAGCACTTAACTTCTTGAGAATTTTCAAACCGGCTATCAAAGCCTCATACTCCGCTTCACTGTTCGAATAGTCAAATGCTAACTTATAAGAGGACACTCGAACATTGGAAGGAATTTTAAGAGTCTAATTTATAGGGATTTGAATCCATACTCCAATTCCAGCCCCTTATTTACCCAAGGCTCCATCGAAGTCCATGGTCCACAAACCACTTTCTTCATCAATATGTTTCAAATCAGATGACTGAACTTTACTTGTTTCTTGAGAGAGGTCTGTTGTACCAAAAATTTCTATTTATTTCATTGTTTCACCTCTTTTTTGGGCTAATTCACTTGGTTTCAAACCACATGGAATCTTTTGTTTATTTTTTGAATTTGCAATTTCTAAAACAGAATTTGAAATTATGAATTTTTTGTCTTTTCTTCCATCAAAATTTATGAAGATGCTTAACATTCATCATTGAATAAGATAAAAGGCTCTAAATTTGCGTGAACAACATGTATGGGATGATTATTAGGCTTTTCTTTGCTATTGATCATGTACTTCATTTTACTTTCCCAATATAGTTTTCTAAGTTGGCCAAAGATCGATATTGTATCTTATGAAAAGTCGAGCTGCAAGGTATCTCTAAGTTTCGCTCCACATAACCAGGAGAGAAACATTCCATATGTGGGATGGATATCAGCCACAACAACATCCATGAGGACATTCTTGGCTGGGATTTTCTCTAAAGATGCGACTAGATATTTAATGAGGCCAAGACATTTCACTCTGCCTGAATAAAACGAATAAAGGTCATGGTAGGGTCTTGTGATATCTAGGAATAATTTGTCCATGATGGCTTTGGGCATAAGGTTATGAGATGCTCCAGAATAAATCATGGCATTATGGAGGATAAAATCGTGGATTTTGAGGCTAAGATAAAACAGAGGAACCTCACTATCTTCTAAATCACCATCAACAGTAGGACCAAATAAAATTTTTGGGTGATCATCACTTATATTGACCATATAAGACATCTGATCTAACCTAAGAAACTTGGCTACTTGAAACTTATACTGGTCATTCTTGACTATTTTAGTTAAAGGAATGGAGAATTTCAGTTTTGAGATTTCATTTTCAAGAATAAAAATGGCAGAATTTTTTTCTACCTCTTTGGCAGGGAAACTTTTAGGGGCTAATATTCGCAGGTGGGCTAATTTTCCATGCTTTTTCCAGAAAAAATATTCGCTAGTTTCCATTTTTTTCTAAAATTATTTGCCCAAATTTTATAGTACGCCATTATTGTTCCTTAAAAATCACCAAAATAATATCAAATAATATAAAATCATTGGAAATATAAATATTTCTACAAAAATGTCCCAAAAAATTTTACAATTTGTATATTAGGGACTAGTAAGATTCGCCAAGATTTATAAACTTTAAGACAAACTTCCATCCTTAAAATTTTCCCTGCTCGTTGGATGGTGCATCTTTCTTCTCAGGGTGATCTTTGTGTGGGATCTCCCTCTTCTTTCCTCCATCTTGGACTTATTTATCTTTTTTCTGACTACTGGTAGAAGCTTCATTTCCCTTTGTAGGACTAGGAACAGCAGGTCCTTTGTCTTTGCTTTTATTTGAAGTAATCGCTTTATGATGAGTGTCGGTTTGAGAATTATGTTTTTTCTGATTGTAGGTTATAGGAACATTCCTATTCCTCAAACCATATTTCCGTTGTACTTGAGTAAGTGTGTTTTGATATCCCATCTGGTAATATTATGTTTGTACTGATAGCATATCATCATTTGACAAGACATATTGTTGATCGTCAAGTGCATGAATTTATGCAGAAAACTGATCTTCTTCAGTGAGGAAAATACGTTATTGATTTTCCTTAAATAAATGTTTCTCACTTGAAATCTCTTCTTCATCTTCTTCATCTTCTTCATCGAGGCCTTTTATGTAGTTTTGTTGAAATGGAGTGTGAATTTTCTGTTGACTTTGTGGATCCTGACCCCTCTATTCCCTTTGCTTGATCTTGTATTGATGTTGCTTATTTTGAACCCTGAAATTGGGATTTTTAAAGGAGGGTTCAGCTTGTCTATCAGCGATGGCCATTTTGTCCATCATCTTCTCCATGGTTTTAATCAAGGTGTTGAGCTTGCCCTCAGATGAAGTAGATTTTTCTTCCTTGATAGTCACCCTTTTCTCTGTCTTGATTTTTTAATTTTTGATAATCAGATTCACTTCCACGCTCACTACATTTCTCTACATTTAATCAAGGGTTGATGGATTTCTTTCCCTTAGCTGGTAAGCCATATCAGGATCGAAACCATCAAGGTAATGAATTAAGGCAAGGCCTGGAGGAGCCTTGATATTTTCATGAATAAAATCATAAATTCTATTGAATCTAACTATAAAGTCTTGTAAAGACTCATTAGGATTCCTTTTCAAAGCATTATATTCAGCTAGGATTTGCAATGGATTCTTCTTCTCCTCCAATTTTTCCATAAACAAGTCAGTTAGTTGTTGTGAATTAGCTACTGAACCATATGTGAGATAATGGAACCATTTTTTAACCTCTCCTGAGAAATGTTGTTCTATGATACGCATATCAGCATCATCATTGTCAAGATCTTAAAGACCTATGAAATCAAACTTTGACAATGTGTTGATGAGTAGTAACCTTTGATATTCCATCAAAAAGGGGCAATCTTTGACCATATTTTTGAGGTAGTGCGGTGAGTTGTTGCGGTAAGATCAACAGAGCGAATATGGCCATGATTAATGGAGGAATTGTAGAGGTGTTGATGGAGTGAAAAATTGTAGAGGTAACTATGGAATGAAAGGAAGAGATGATGATATAGTTGTATGAGGAGGTGTAATAGCAGGTGGTGAAGCAAAATCTTGTTGTTGGTATAGAAAATAAGTTTTGTGTGAAGTCACTTGAAACTTAGCCACCAAACCTTGAATTTTGTGAAAGTTATACCAAGCTTCACTGTCAACCTCAGAATGAGAAGATTATGAAAATGGTAAATAGGTCTCAAAATCAATAGGATCAAAGATAATTTTTGAAAGAAAAGTTTCTGACTTAGACCTTAATAAAGATGTTTCAAATTCAAAATTATAGGACAAATATTCTAAAGCAAATCTCGTAGGCAAGGATTTTGATTTCACAATTGGAGGAATAGCCTTTCCAACTTTCTGAGAATTTGTTTTTTGCTTTCTTAAAAGACTCTTAGGGCCATTGATAATTGGTGAGGGATTTGGGTCTGGATTTGACCTAGTGTGTCTTTTGGGAGCTAGGTTTCCTTGAGATTTTGTACTTTGGCTCAAATTTACTGACTTAGCCTTCTTCGAATGTCAAAACTTGTGACCCACAAGTCTAACCTTCAGTGGACTAAAGAAATTTTCCTAGGTAAATTTTTTCAATCACTCCTCGGCAACAGCGCCAAAAATTTTATCACTCCCCCCCGCTTCCCAAGGCTAAGAATGGAGTTGAAGGAAGGTAACCACAAACCAACCTTTAGGTGAGGTAGCTAGCCCTACCAAAACCATAGAGAGCTCTCTCAATGTCACTTTGTAGCCAAATATATGACCAGATATAATGATCTTATGCTAGTTATGATGCTCAGTAGATTAGGGTTTTTTTTTGTTTGAAGTTTTGCTGGATAGGAATGACAGTTAGGGAACTAGGTCTAGGTTTTAGGTCAAATTTCAAAGGTTAGATTTCAGAGGAAAGGATGAGGCCAGGTAGGTAAGCTTAGAAACATGCTCAATATATCATTGTGTATAGGGTGAAAAAAGAGAGAGTCAGAATGATAATTGAAATGAATTCATTCATCAAAAGAGCACGGACATGTTCATGTAAATCGTATAAAAACAAAGCATGGAAAGCATGATTTATGTATATAAACCGATAAGAATTAACATAAGAAGAATATATATGAAATATGGATAAAATATAATTCAACATGATAAGTTTATAAGAAAAAAAAAAAATCTCAAAGGCATAACACTGGAGTCTCAACATTATGTCTGCAACATTGTCTTTGATTTCATTCAGAAAAATCTTGTACAATAGCTCCACTGAAAATAACAACTATCCTACCATTCAAATGGATTGATTTGGACTAAATGTAGTAAAATAAGAGTCATGACACCTCATAGGGTCGAAATCCTATCCAAAAATCATCATAATTAGAAACTAGGGAAGTTAGAAACTATTCCCTAAAATTCAACTAGATACTAGGAGTGTATGTCCCCTTCATTAAATTACATGTTTCCTCATCACAAGAGGCAAAAAAAAACTAAAATACTCAAAATACACCTCATGGAATAGATTAGCATCGAATTCTGAATTTCCTGGCTTGACAACTGTCTGAAGGGAATCCAATGCATAAATGTAGCGCCATTAACAGAAGTGTTGTGCTTGTCTCGCAGAAGCATCATGCATGTTCAAAGGTGATTTTGACCAACTTTAAAGCATAAAATTTCATGTATTAAGGTTGGGATAAGTATCCATATGTGTTTAATTTACAATGCACCTTCAAACTTGATAAAAAACCCATAGGAACTCCAAAACTTGATTTTCCAAACCTCGCTCTAGAAGTGCCGCGCCTAGTCAAAAACACTGGCAGAAACATGAAAAAGAGGCAGTTTTTTTTATTTTTCTCCACAACCAAGGGGTGTCATGAAAAACTAGGACCTAATATGGAATTTGAAATTGAAATTGCATCAAACCATGTAATCCATTCTTCATTTGAGTTCCCTGAGAGAAAGTGTTGTGTCGTTGTGTGACGCTTCTGTGGAAACCAATTTTCCTTAATTTTCCAAAAATCACCAAAAATGCCCAAAATGCTCAAAATTTGTCAAAAAAATTTGTATGACACCTCTGGATGATAATATAAACATCCAAGGATGCCTCTGAAAATATTTCTAAGGCATCCTTCTCTTTGAGCTACATTTCAGCTTCCATAATTTTTTTCTTCATTTGTTTGAGTCTGGTTTGGGAGATTTTGTTTATGGCACAATAGTGATTTTCCATATGTCTCTTAAGGTCATTTTTATTTTTTTCTTTCTTAATAAGCTTATCAAGATGTCCATTCACCCTATCAATCCAATACTCTCTATCCTGATTGATTTCAGCAAGAATTAGTTCATCAAAAGTTTTCCAACCTGATTGAGGAGCTGATTCTTTTTCTTTCTCAAGCGCCCTCTTTAGACCTCTTGTCCCTGGTCTCCTTGATTTTTTTTCAAATTCTGAATCCTCCAACTAATCATCATCTACCAGTTCTTTACCTTTACCTTTTTATTCCTAAATATGTTCCTTTGGCTTGTCTTTGAGGAGTATTTTCACTTTTAACTATAGATTCTCTTGATGTAGGAAGGTGATCTAAGAATTTTCCATTGAGAAAATATCCTTCAACTCTGCTATCTCTTCAACTTTTTCCTTTATGATTTCCTCAATTTATTTTTCCTCCACATGCTCTACCATGTCAACCTCTGGGGGTGCTTCTTCATCATGTAGCTGCAATGGTGACTCACCTTGATGACTAGGTGGTTGCTCTACTATTTTTATTTTCTCAGGTGTAGCTTCACATGTAAGTACACCTTTGATGGTCTTAGGAGAAAAAATATCCTCTTACCCTTCTAATAGTTTTGGATTATCTCAACCCTAGGTGATTTTGAAATATTTTCTTTCTTGCTTGAAGAGCCAACCTCCTTTGTTTGTATTGATGTTGATGATGTGCTATGAACAATAGGTGGACTACTAGCAGGTGATGATGCTACTTTCTCCATGAAATTTTCCCAGGTCATATTTTTTGTTGAGAGTTGGTGAAAAACAACCACCTTGACCAAACCATGGTCGAATAAAATAGGATGATGATTTTTACCTTTTCTCTATACATTTTCCACCATCTTAACCAAACTCCTGAATAAATAGTGTGACAAATTGAGTGATTTGGTGGTTGTGAAGTGCATTAGTAACCTAGCATGGTGTTGGTACAGTCTTGAAAATATCCCTTCGCATGTAAAATATTTCATGATTAGCTTCATCAATGGGGCACACTTATCAATTAAATTCCTGAAAGGGAAAACATATTTAGGTTCATCTCTCCAATGAGGTTTTAGGAACATTGGGTAGTTCTTAAGTTCCAATTCCATGACTTTGAACCAGACTTCTCCTTCATTTGGAATACATGTTTCTGAAGTGATGGAATGTATTGATAGAGTGAATTCAATGCCTGCTATGATGGCCTTATCTCTGCTGAAGTTAGTGGAAAAAATTCTAGTCGATTGAGCATGACAACCTACCTCCATGATTCTCTCACAAAATCTCAAACATCTGATGTTTTCAAAACATCTCTTAGCATAAAGGGAGGCATTGAGTTCTTGCAATGTGGATGTCTCAAACCTGGAATGGTGACCTCCCTTGTCAACCTTTTTTTCACTCTCCATAGTGCTTGTGAACAGGATGAAACCCTCGCTAGATGGAGTGGGTAGGGACAGTGAATTTTCGAAAAACAAGGGATAGGGATAGGGTGACTTTAGGGGTTGTGATGAGGTGTAAGAAAGCTAAGGAAGCTCCCCAAAAATTTTAGGAGGTAGATTGATGTGTTAGCATTAGGCTAGTGTGAAATTTCTTGAAATGGGTATGGGGAGATGGACCAAAATGTGAAAACATGGGGATTTTCTAGTTTTCCTGGAAATGTAGTGGGAAATTAGGGTTTTCATGGAAACAATGGTAGAGAGGGTTGTGACTGATAGGGAGTGTTATATTAGGTTTTTTGGAGGATAATTGAAGGTTTTATATGGTGGGATAAGGGTTATTAATGATTGAGACCAGTCAAAAATGGGAGGCCCTAAAACGTAGTGGATCAAAACCATAAGGAGAAAGAGCAATCATACATTGATTAATTGACTTGAAAAAGTCATTAAGAGTGTTTACTTACTGATTTTGGAGGCTTCAGAAGCTTTGCACACTTTTTTTGAGGCTTGAGTAGCTGATTGGGAGGCCTAAACCCAAATGTGTAGTGCCTTTGGAAGAAATGTAGTGTAGTGGTATAAGCGTAGCACCAACACCCAGAAACATTGTGCTACCTCCCAGAAATGTCGTGTTGCCTCCAAGAAACGTAGCAGAGTGAATTTGCTTACAATTTTCTCTGTTTTTTTTCCAACTTTGGCAATGGTATAGTGTTCTGAAGGTGAGAGAGGAGCTCTATCGAACAAGAGAGGATAAAATGTGTGGAGGAAATCACTTTTTCCCTTTATAACATTATAAAACACCTTTTTTTGTCCTTTAGTGAGCTCATGATCTTTTGAGAAAAACTTTTCCTTTTTTGAAAAATTTGACAATGTAACAGGATTTTTAAAGAAGACAATTTTTCTTACTTTATTTTCTTACCCATCCTAACTCCCTTTTGAAGATAACTTGTATGATGGAAATGACTCTTTTTTTGCCTCCTTTATGATAGGATTTGAACATTTATGTTGGCGAAATAAAAGACATTGACCTAGGTGAAAGCACGGTGACTGACCTAAGACTCTAGATGATAATGGAGGACATGACTCATGAAATGACAATAAATATGAATAAACTGGAGAGAGTAGCTTTTTAAGACCTAGACATATCCAGTGAACAAAATTTTATTTGAAAAATGACTTGAAAATATAAAATTTTTCCCTAGGACCACTACTAAGTAAACCTGAAAAAAAATAATAATAATAATAATTTAAAAAAAAAAATTAAAATTAAAAAAGAGTCCAGTTCTAAGTATAAAGTCCTTTGATTTGGCTTGTTCAATTCTCCTGCTACTTTCTAGAGGCCAATTCTAAGTATATTTGTTGAACTTGTTCATGACACTATTCAGATATACATGGATGATTTCACTCTGTGTGGATATGACTTCCAGGAAGCTCTTTCTAATCTGTGCAAAGTCTTCAAGAAGTGTATTTAAATGAATCTTTCATTGAGTCTTGAAAAATGTGATTTTTTTACGAATGGAGGGTATATCCTTGTCCATTCTATATGCAAGGAAGGGATACAGGTTGATCCAAATAAAATTTCCATCATCAAAAGGGTCCCTATCCCTCAAAAACAAAGAGATGTCAGGAGTTTCCTTTGATTGGTTGGGTATTACAGAAGTTTTATTAAAGACTTTAGTAAATTGGATTCACCCTTCTTTGGACAATTAGCTAAAGATTTAGATTTTTTTTGTACAAGCATCTCTCAAGAAGCCTTCGAAGTACTAAAGACAAATTGACCATTGCACCCATCCTTAGAGGTCCCAACTGGGAACTACCTTTCCACATACACATAGGTGCCTCAGATAAAGTTGTAGGGGACGCCTTAGGACAAGTGGAATACAAATTGCCTTATGTTATCTATTTCATTAGTAAGAAACTTTCTAAAGTTTAGTTAAATTATATTGTCACTGAAAAGGAACTCTTGGTTTTCGTACATTCTTTGAACAAGTTTAGGCATTATATCACTAGTTATCAAACTTGTGTTCACACTGATCATGAAACCATTAAGTATTGAATGAATAAACCTATTTTCAATGCTAGGATAATTATATGGTTGTTATTATTGCAGCAATTTCATTTAACTATTATTGACAAACCAAGGAAAGAGAATGTGGTTGCATATTTATTGTCAAGACTAACCTTGCTTGCAGAAAAGGAAGAAATGGTAGATGATCTCCTTGGTTTTTTTTATATATCCATCTACTTGGTTTCAAGGAGGTTTCCTCCTATTCTATCCTCCAAGGAGAAAAGCAAGATTGTCAGGATAAGTGCCCCATTCACTTGGATTGAGTAAAATCTTTTCAGAGTGGAGCCAGATCAAATCCTGAGGAGATTTATGAGGGAATATTTCTTTGACATCCTCTCAGCATGTCATGATGGGCCCTATGGGGGTCACTTTTCTGATAAGAGGACAACATTCAAATTTCTACAAGTAAGTTATTATTGGTCCAATTTAAATCAGGATGCAAGGAGGTACACCACTAGCTGTGTGTTGAACCCTTAGTTAAACTAAGAGGGGGGGGGGGGGGGTGAATCAGTTTAACACATACATGGGATTTTAAAACTTTTCCCTTAAAACTTATTTACACATTCATTTCATGATCAACTTAATATGTGAGCAATCTTAATTTGTGAGCAGCAAGTATCAAGCAGATTTGTTAATGTAACAACAGTCTTAATATGTGAGCAACAAGTATTAAGAAGATTAGATAAACCACATCAACACATAGACATCATGCATAGAGACACCAGATATAAGTGGAAACCCATAAAGGGAGAAAACCACATCTTATTATTGTTGTAATGCAAAGGTAAGCTCCAAATCCCTCTCACCACTGATTTTCTGCAGGCACCGACCTACAGGAGGCTCCTACCTCAATTCTGCAAGCTACAACTTGCAAGGAAGCTCCAACTCCCATTAATTTTCTGTAGGCACCAACCTACGGGAGGTTCCAACCTCAGTCATCTACAACGAACATTTTATCAAGCTACAACTTGATGTGGAAGCACCAACTCCCATCTATTTTCTGCAAGCACCAACCTACAGGAGGCTCCAACCTCGCCCGCCTACAATCGACATTTTATCAAGTTAACAACTTCGATGTAGCACCCAACTCCCCATCTATTTTCTACAGGCACCAACCTACAGAAGGCTCCAACCTCAGTCAGCTACGACTGACATCTATCAAGCTACAACTTGATAGGGAAGCTCCAGCTTCCTTACTCTTTCAAAAGAAAAACACTTGTTGATTTACCTTGGATATCAGCTCTGTTTTGTACTGACCGCTTCGTTGTTCATCTATTCCTTATCCGTCTCCTGTATCATCTCTCTCGCATCTTCTCGCATTCTCTATCGCCTTCCTTTGTCACTCGCTCATCTCCTCCTTATTCTCCGCTCTCAGCCTTCTTCTTCCTTCACTAATCGTCATTTCTCCATTCTCTTCACTCAATTTCCTCAACCTCCTTGAAAGGCATTTCATCGTGATATTATATATAAAGAGTTCATCACATGACTCTCACATTCCTCAGTGAATTTGAAGTGAATAATCCTCGGATTTTTTCCTGCGTCTTCTCATTTATTTAAATTCGCCATTCAGAAAAATATAACAATATGCATTAATTTCAATATTACAGTGGGAGTTTTGTTTTCCTACTGGAGACTTTCCAATGCATCACAAACAATAAAAAATTAATTACAACATTTACATTCACATTTTCAGTTACATACTTCAATTTCACTCAACTCCTTTTCTGGATTTTGGCTTTACTGGATTTGTCTTTTCTGTTGTTGTTGAGTGACTGTTCTGTATACTTTGGTTCACCTCTATGTCTATTCATCTGTTCACTGTACTTGTGTGCACCAGCTACATATATAACTGCTTTTCAGGTTTTATTCTCAAATACATATGAATCTGGGCGATGTCTCTACATTACCATCTCTGTTCTCGGACCCCCTGCTTACACCCTCTCTGTCCATATAATATACTTTCAAATCAACCCCCTTCAGACTTTTTGGATCACTGTACATTTTTCTGCAACTATCTCTCTCTCTTTCGTTGTAGTTGTGTAACTGCTGCACATATAACTGTCTTTTAATATAACAGCTGATTTTAAATCTGGGCAAACTTGAATTAATGCGGAAACTTCATTTTTCCATGGTTATAAAACCATACGTATAAATTCATTCATATTTCAATCTTTGCAATATTTCATACGGGGCCATATATATCAGGACCCACATATTCCAAAGTCTTCAAAGTGAAAACGCCTTTTGAATTTACTACAGAACCTTTGGTTTAATCAACTCTCGGCATCTTCAAAACTGTGGTTAAACCATAATCAAAATCCCAACGTATAATATTTCAGATTAATATTCAAATATTTTGGCCAAGCTATTACATAGAAGTCTCTGCATATACTCGCTATTGATTAGGCCTCACGCATATGCAAATACTTTAAAAACCTCACCATATCAGCGTATTTCATATCTGAGCCCACACATTACATCAACCATTCATATGTGCCTTATCATATAATATATATATACCAATCATATCACAACACTCTGTATTATAAAGTGAACCATGCAACATATATGACCCTTTCTTAAACTTCGAATTCAACGGCATTTAAACAAATGTTCGGGCCCACCTTCAGATAACGTACCTTGGCGTTATGTCGCCCTTTTCATCCGACGGCGGAGAGCACGTCGCCTCGCTCCACACGATCCGGCGGATATCGCTCGATGAAGATGCACGGATGATAACACGCGATGGCGTGCAATGAGAGTGGTTTTTCAAATTCGTTCAAGGACGCGTGTCGCCCGTCCTATGGAATTGCTCCGATTTCATAAATATCGCTTGCCCGATGAAAGCGGTGCGATGAAAACCGGAATCCCCCTTCACTGTTCATTCCGCTCGTGGTTCCTCTCCTTCGCTCAAGGTTCCACGTCCTTCCATGATCCGGTTACTAACGCCAACCCTTGACACACAGTTCTACTTTAAACCTTTTTCCTGACCCTGTGTCACCTTATTTAATGGAATCACTCCAGATTCATTCCTCACTTAAATACCTTCACAGGTTTGATTCTTATGTACCAGTGTTATGTTCCTTCGACCGAGCCAGCGGGGAATCCATTGGCCCTCACTACTTCAATTACGTTCACCTTCAATATTTTTTGCGTTTATGGGTTACACTAACTGTGATTTCACCAAATTTCTCATAACGTGCGTCTAACGCACTTGCACACAGTTAACTAAACAGTTCCTCGGTTTTTCAACTGTGGAATGGAAATTTATGGGTTTGAATTGAGTTCTCTGCTTTGAAAGCATCGATGCTTCGAAACTCACACTTTCAATCAAATATTCAACCCTACTATGCACTCAAATATTTCTTATATACATGTATATAATCTCTATTAACCCTTGGGATTTTTACCCCAAACAAAAAGATTCAATTTTTTTCGTCACAGTACCCCCAACCAGTTCTCAACCTCGATCTCATTTCGCAGGTTATGCACAACAGAGTTTATAACTAAACCCTTCTTCTAAGTACTGTGTATGGGACAACATTATAAATACCCCAAATTCATAAACTCAGAAAAATACAAGGATACACATATGCAATTAAGTCATCAATGCATAGATAGTTACATATCACAGATCTTTCACATAGAATACTATACATATAATACTGAAACCAATCCTTTTGTTTCATCTACTGCCTAGGCTGTCTCTTTTCCTTGTCTGATGCTGCTCTTAGATTGATCTTTTTGCTGCCTCTGCTGCCTCTCTTTTTGCCTCCTCTGCTCCTTGACTGATGTTTCAGGTGCTCCTCCTTTGTCATCTCCTTTGCCATCAATGACAACATTTCCAACAGTCTCCCCCTTTGGCATTGATGGCAACACATCCACCGATAATCCAATGCTTCCTCCAATTCTTCCTCTACCTAGCTTCTTTTAGAAGAACCTTTCTTCTATTACCTGCTTTTCCTCCCCCTTTGACATCAATGGAAAAGGGTTGCACATTTCTCAGTGTAGATTCTATGTTTGCATTTCTTCTCTCTGATTTGTGTTTATATCTTCTTCTTCTGAATTTGTACCCTACTGCTCCAAACTGGTGTAAAAGAGTTGTTGAGAGAACACTTTTGGGGATTATTGAACTTGTCTATACACATTAAGTCGATACCATTCCGAAGCATAGACTCCTTGCACTTGTATAGAGAGTAGGTGATGACATCCATATATAATCAGACTTGTATAATAAGAGATTCATTATTGGATCAAGACTTAAAGATTGTGAATGCTCCAAGTGACATATCAGGCTTGCTTCAACTATACTTCAGTCTATATCTGATGTAGTGCGTCAATATATTTCTTTTGAGGAATATTGTAGATGAGATAAGTCTTCTTCTGCAATACACATCTGTAGACAACATCTGTTCAGTTATTATGATGCCAATATATCTTTTGTTGTTGTGGTTCATCTGTGCTACTTGTTGTTTGTAATCTGAGCTAGACTGCTGACAAGGATAATACACTTAAAGACTGAAAGGTCCTTGTTGATGTTGTGAACAATGAATCAAACCAGAGTTTACAACTTATTGTGAGATTAGGCAATATCTTTCAATATAAGAGACCAAATGACTTTTACTGCTTGCACACTGTACTTTCAAAACAAATCCTTCAATGTATTGGTCAGTCTTATTTATCAATCATGCAGTTTTCTTTATGACATGAGGAGGTATGTATGTCAATGATAAATCTCTCTTTAAAGGTGGATTACCAGTAAATCCTTTGTGCTGAAGTAGGATTTAGATGATTTTAAAAAAAAAATTGAGCTTCATATGGTAATCACAGCTAGTCCTTTATTCTTCAGATACTTTTACTGTTCTATCAGAATGAACTTCCACAAAAGCATATTCAAGATGTTTAATTGAAAACTCAGCAAACAGACTTCACACGGTTTTGTAACTAATCTTTAAAAAAGAGGCCTTGAAGATATACATGTACCAACTTCAAGAAGGCATGAAATTATATATAGAAAAATATGCTGCTTCGGTGCTCAATATACTACTTCAAGTGTAAATTAGATACTGATCCTTTAGCACTGCTACTGCCCTTTTCATGCTGAATGCAGATAACCCTAGGAATTTTACCTTGATGCATTCTTGCCATATTCCTTTGATCCTGAGGACCTGTATCATACTACTGCTCTATGACAACACTTGATATTCTATTGATAGGCATGCTGCTTGTACCTAAACACCAATTGATATTACTTTGATAAACCATGCAGAAATTTCAATTCAGCTTGCACATTAACCCATAATTTATGCATCCTTCATAAATTCTATTATTGATCTTTCCACTGTTCACACCAACAATCATCAATATATTGAATCTGATCTTGGCATTATTTACCATTCTTCTTTTTCTGTCCTTCTGTTCCAAAGAAATTCATTGCATGTTCCTTTCTAGGACTACTCTAGAATCATTGCTGCTTTATATTCAATTCAATTGTTCTAACATAAAGATTTTTTAGGAAGACATCTTCAATTTCTTTTCTATGAATCTTCATGGGCTGATTACTCAGAGATTTGTCACTTATTTGACTTCATTCCTCCAAGGGGACTTTTCATAGATCAATGATGTACTGACATCAAGATAGTAGACTCTTTTCTTACTCAATCTTCTTAATGTGATTCATTGTTAATTCCAGCACTGTGATGCACAGTGTGATCACCACTTAATGTGCTGATGTCTTCTTAGATGTTCATGGCTAATGTTCTCTCTACTCCCAAGGCTTTTTGCTGCTTTCTCTCCCTCCATCAACCTATTGGCTATTGTGTGCTTCTTCCTCTATAGTTCTCTGTTGGAGAAAATTGTCATGTGCATTCCTGATCTTATAACTGTTCTCATTCTAAGGTGCTCTTCTTAGACTAATTTCATGGGGTCTATATTTGAACTTCTCTCCCCCTGGGATGTTGCTTCATATTTGTCACTGGATGGATTTTTGTTTTGCTTCCTGGAGTAGCTCCCCTTGAGACTATGGAAGATTCGTTATGTTATTAAGATAATAGGCTCCCCCTTTTTCTTTTCCTTCCATACTTTATTGGGGTTCTTCATAATGTCTGCACTCCCTTTTGATGCATAGCTTTGTTTGATTTGATTGGATTTCATCATCTGTCTGGAGTTCTTTAATATATATGGCATTTTACAGTCTTTTGCTTTGTGACCACGATTGAGGCATACATAACATCTTATTTGACCAAGGTGCATTTGAGCTGATGTATAATATTTTGTTCCTCTTCTTGAATACATTTTACAATCAACAATTTTATGTCCAAAATTATTGCATGCATAACAATAGCCATGGAAATGATTTGTGTACCTGGTGGAAGATTGTATTTTCCCTTTTCTTGCTTGAGGTGTTCTTCTTGTTTGCTGCATCTTTTGCAGGTTGGACTGGGTTTGCTTTGTCTTACAACATGTTTCAGTATGTCCTTGTTTGTGGCAGGTAAAACATGTGATATTTTTCATAGGAGGAAAGAACCTCCTTTGACATCTTCCAAATTTATTCAATTCATCTTCAGGAGCATATGAGCCTTTAGCAGCTGATTGTTTCATCTTCTCATTCTCTGTCCTACCATGTTGCGGCTTGATTCTATTTGTTTCTTCACAAATCCTGTTCTTGCTGGCTTCTATTTTTGTAGTAATCTGCTGAGCTGCTTCACTGTCCTTTACAGCTTTTACAAAGATGATTTTCTTGTTATCTTCTGCCTTGGACTTACTGGTTTCTCCTTCATATCCTATCCCAGTATTTATGAGAGGTGACATTTGTGCATTTAGAATCTGGTCCAACTGTCCAGAGCCTTTCATTAGAGGTGTATTCATTAATAGTTCTCTTTGGGATTTTTCTAAGTTCTTTCTTAGGCTCACTACTTCTTCTTCCAATCTTTCACATTCCTGACTTTTCTCTCTCATTTGTTGCAGCAGAGTGTCTTCTACTTTCTTTGCTTCTTCAAGCTGTGTCTTCAGGCCAATAATTTCTTTCTTATCTTCATATTCTCTCTCATCACATATTTGCACCAATGTCTTCAGGTCTTTGTTTTCATTCTTCAGTCTTTCTATTTCAGTCAAGGCTATGTCAAGTTTGGATTTTTCCTTAGCTGCAATTTCTTCATGGTTCTTACTACCATTCACACTAGCAGGTACCTCATGTGTTTGAACATTTTCCTTTTGACATGAATTTTTCTTCTTCTTAATTTTCTTCTCCTTCTTGACAATGCAATCCTCAGTGTCTACTCCATGCATGAAATGCAGTCTGTCCCAGATTTCTTTTGCTGAAGTTAAATCCATTATCAACTCAAGGTCCTTGTTATGAAGACTGTTATATATCACACATTTTTCCTTGGCATTCCTCTGTTGTTCTTTCACCGTGGGGGAGTCTGTGCAGTAACCATCACATACAAGCTTCCATACTTCAGGTTCATAAGCCAATAATCCTGTTTTAACCTTATCTCTCCATTCAGGAAAGCTTTTCGTACTTAACACAGGTACATTTTGATAGTCCATGACTTAACCAGATCTCCTTCAAGCTATTAGGCTTGCACCAAAGGAACCGACTTTGATACCAATTGTTGAACCCTGAGTTAAACTGAGGGGGGGGGGGGTGAATCAGTTTAACACATACATGGACTTTTAAAACTTTTCCCTTAAAACTTATTTACACCTTCATTTCATGATCAACTTAATATGTGAGCAATCTTAATTTGTGAGCAGCAAGTATCAAGCAGATTTGTTAATGTAACATCAATCTTAATATGTGAGCAACAAGTATTAAGTAGATAAGATAAACCACATCAACACATAGACATCATGCACAGAGACACCAGATATAAGTGGAAACCCATAAAGGGATAAAACCACATCTTATTATTGTTGTGATGCAAAGGCAAGCTCCAACTCCCTCTCACCACTTATTTTTTGTAGGCACCGACCTACAGGAGGCTCCTACCTCAATTCTGCAAGCTACAACTTGCAAGGAAGCTCCAACCCCCATTAATTTTCTGCAGGCACCAACCTACAGGAGGCTCCAACCTTATTCAGCTACAACTGACATTTTATCAAGCTACAACTTGATGTGGAAGAACCAACTCCCATCTATTTTCTGCAAGCACCAACCTACAGGAGGCTCCAACCTCAGTCAGCTACAACTAACATTTTATCAAGCTAAAACTTGATGTGGAAGCACCAACTCCCATCTATTTTCTACAGGCACCAACCTACAGGAGGCTACTACCTCAGTTAGCTACAACAGACATCTATCAAGCTACAACTTGATAGGGAAGCTCAAACTTCCTTACTCTTTCAAAAGAAAAACACTTGCTGATTTACCTTGGATATCAGCTCTGTTCTGTACCATCTGCTCTGTTTTTCATCTATTCTCATCTCTGTATCTTCTCAGATTCTCCATTAGCTTCTCCTTCTTTTCTGCTCAGCTCCTCCTTCTTCTCTGCGCATCTCCTCTTTCTTCTCTGCCTCACTGCTTCATTTCTCCATTCTCTTCACTCACTTTCTAACCTCCTTGTGCATATCAATGTGATATTATATATAGAGTTCATCACATGACTCTTTACATTCCTCAGGGAATTTGAAGTGAATAATCCTGACTTTTTGCCTTCTTCCTTCTCATTTATTTTACCCGCTCATTCAGAAAAATATAAAAATATGCATTAATTTCAATATTACAGTGGGATTTTTGTTTTCCTACTGGAGACTTTCCAATGCATCACAAACAATAAAAAATTAATTACAACATTTACATTCACATTTTCAGTTACATACTTCAATTTCACTCAAATCATTTTCTGGATTTTGGCTTTACTGGATTTGTCTTTTCTGTTGTTGTTGAGTGACTGTTCTGTATACTTTGGTTCACCTCTGTGTCTATTCATATGTTCACTGTACTTGTGTGCACCAGCTACATATATAACTGCTTTTCAGGTTTTATTCTCAAATACATATGAATCTGGGCGATGTCTATACATTACCATCTCTGTTCTCGGGCTCCCTGCTTACACCCTCTCTGTCCATATAATATACTTTCAAATCAACCCCCTTCAGACTTTTTGGATCATTGTACATTTTTCTGCAACTGTCTCTCTCTCTTTCGTTGCAGTTGTGTAACTGTTGCACATATAACTGTCTTTTAGTATAACAGCTGATTTTAAATCTGGGAAAACTTGAATTAATGTGGAAACTTCATTTTTCCATGGTTATAAAACCATACGTATAAATTCATTCATATTTCAATCTTTGCAATATTTCATACGGGGCCATATATATCGGGACCCACATATTCCAAAGTCTTCAAAGTGAAAACGCCTTTTGAATAGTTTTTACTACAGAACCTTTGGTTTAATCAACTCTCGGCATCTTCAAAACTGTGGTTAAACCATAATAAAAAACCCAACGTATAATATTTCAGATTAATATTCAAATATTCTGGCCAAGCCATTACATAAAAGTCTCTGCATATACTCGCTATTGATTAGGCCTCACGCATATGCAAAAACTTTAACAACCTCACCATATCAGCGTATTTCATATCTGAGCCCACACATTACATCAACCATTCATATGCGCCTTATCATATAATATATATATACCAATCATATCACAACGCTCAGTATTATAAAGTGAACCATGCAACATATATGACCCTTTCTTGAACTTCGAATTCAGCAGCATTTAAACGAATGTTCAGGCCCACCTTCAGATAACGTACCTTGGCGTTATGTCGCCCTTTTCATCCGACGGCGGAGAGAACGTCGCCTCGCTCCACACGATCCGACGAATATCGCTCGGCGAAGATGCACGGACGATAACATGCGATGGCGCGCAATGAGAGTGTTTTTGCAGATTCGTTCAGGGACGTGTGTCGCCCGTCCTATGGAATCGCTCCGATTTCATAAATACCGCTTGCCCGATGAAAGCGGTGTGATGAAAACCGGAATCCCCCTTCATTGTTCATTCCGCTCGTGGTTCCTCTCCTTCGCTCAAGGTTCCACATCCTTCCGTGATCTGATTACTAACGCCAACCCTTGACACACAGTTCTGCTTTAAACCTTTTTCCTGACCTTGTGTCACCTTATTTAATGGAATCGCTCCAGATTCATTCCTCACTTAAATACCTTCACAGGTTTGATTCTTATGTACCAGTGTTCTATTCCTTCGACCAAGCCAGCGGGGAATCCATTGGCCCTCACTGCTTCAATTACATTGACCTTCAATATTTGTTGCATTTATGGGTTACACTAACCGTGATTTCACCAAATTACTCATAACGTGCATCTAACGCACCTACACACAGTTAACTAAACAGTTCCTCTGTTTTTCAACTGTGGAATGGAAATTTCTGGGTTTGAATTGAGTTCTCTACTTTGAGAGCATCGATGCTTCGAAACTCACACTTTCAATCAAATATTCAACCCTACTATGCACTCAAATATTTCTTATATACATGTATATAATATCTATTAACCCTTGGGATTTCTACCCCAAACAAAAAGATTCAAATTTTTTCGTCACAGTACCCCCAACCAGTTCTCAACCTCGATCTCATTTCGCAGGTTATGCACAACAAAGTTTATAACTAAACCCTTCTTCTAAGTACTGTGTATGGGACAACATTATACATACCCCAAATTCATAAACTCAGAAAAATACAAGGATACACATACGCAATTAAGTCATCAATGCATAGATAGTTACATATCACAGCTCTTTCACATAGAATAGTATACATATAATACTGAAACCAATCCTTTTGTTTCATCTGTTGCCTAGGCTGTCTATTTTCCTTGTCTGATGCTGCTCTTAGATTGATCTTTTTGTTGCCTCTGCTGCCTCTCTTTTTTCCTCCTCTGCTCCTTGACTGATGTTTCAGGTGCTCCTCTTTTGTCATCTCCTTTGCCATCAATGACAACATTTCCAACACTGTGATCATTATCAAATGATGGGTAATCCCACACCTAAGGATAAGATTCCCTTACAACCTCAAGTGACCCTAGAGCCATTTGAGAAGTGGGGCATGGATTTCATTGGACCTATTGATCCCCCATCAGGACAGAAGAAGAAATATATAATTGTGTGCACTCATTACCTGACTAAATGGTTTGAAACAAAGGAAGTAAAGGCAACAATGGAGAAAACGATGCTTGAATTTCTAAGGGAAAACATATTCTACAAGTTTGGTTTTCCAAGGGAGTTAGTCACTGATCAAGGAGAAAAATTTACATCAAATCTGATTGAAGATTTCATGAGGTGACATAACATCAAGCACAGGACATCCACTACCTATCACCCTCAGGAAAATGGGCAAGTGGTGGTCACAAATAAATCATTGGAAAACATTCTAACAAAGGTTGTTAGAAGCAACATAAAATGTTGGGTAGACAAACTTGTAGAAACCACTTGGGCCTACAACACAACTTGGAAAACCACCACTGGATTTACTTCATTCAAACTAGTTTATGGGAAGAAGGCCCTTTTGTCCATTGAATTTGAATAAAACACCTTAAGGATGGTAGCTCAGTTAGACTTGGACCTCACTACAACACAACAAGAGAGGCTACTCCAACTCAATATTCTAAACGAATTTAGGATGCAATATCTCCTGCACACTGAGGTAATCCAAATACAAAGGAATATTTGGCATGATAGACAAATTAAAGAGAATAATTTTCAAGAAATATATTGGGCCCTACTATATGGTTCCATATTCAAGTATTTCAAAGGAAATTTAATGAAAATATGGTTGGGTCCCTATATAGTAGAGAAATTTCATGAGAATGGGTCTGTCCAGATCAAAACAATTGACGAGGAAGGGATTTCCTTACTTGTCAATGGTTATAGCTTTCATTTGTGTAAAAGACCTATTTTTAAGGAATAGTTTATTAGTTCAATCATCAAAAAAATGAATTTAATTGGGAGGCTCACAATCCTCAATCCATGTAGCTTCTTTAAAAAAAGGGAAAGAGATAAAGGGCCTAGGTGAAAACCTCTATAAGGCATCTAAGGCCAACTCTAGGCCGGTTGAAAACCTCTCTGAGGTATCCCAAGATCAAAAAATACAAAAGAAAATAAAAAATATGGAAATATCCCCATATGGATACCTCCTATGAGGTGTATAGGGAAGGCATGCAGATTGAAGACCTCTTCAGAGTTAGCTTGCATGTCTCAAAAAATAAAATAAAATAAACGAGAGAGAGAAAAAAAACAACAAAAGGAAAAAACAAAAGGGAGGAGTTCTTACGCCAATTTTTCTAACATCTCCCTTTTCGAGGACTCCATATAGTCAACAGAATCATGGCTATAGAAGAGATTCTACAAATTCATTTCTCCATTCTTTTCCAGCCATTCATTGCATTTTCACCCTCTTCATCCACCTCCCTTCCTCTCTCCATCATTTAGCCAACAATTGGACCATGTTTTGCCTCCTTTTTGAAGTGATACCAGACTGTCTTGAGTTTCTACAAGAGCAACCTGAATTGCTACAGGAGGCACATCCAATTGTAAAAGGGGTCAAAAGGTCATGCATTCTTTATAAATTGTTGGGAGAGGTCCACCGAAATTTCTCCATCACTGATCCACACTATCTGGCCAAAAATCCATCTCCAAATTCCACTCTGCCATACATAAAAACAAAAACAAAAACAAAAAATTCCCTACCTTCAACTTTTCCAGCATCTACCCCACCTTCTGATGATTCTAATCTTTTCCCCGTAGCTCCTATTATTTTCTCTCAATCATGGATGTAACCTGAGGTCTTGAAGAGGAATTAAGTGATTTCTATAGGAAGGAGACTCCTCCTGTAGCAGCCTGTACAGTTACAACAGAATCCAAGATCATTTTTTTACATCCTTGGATCAGAAGATCCATCCATCCTGAGGCATCATGAAGCCATTTATGAAGATAATAAAGGACACATCATCCTTAGAGATCACATATCAAGTCATTCATCTACTCAAACAACAACATGTTGAAGACTGGGAAGAAACATGCACACACAAAAAAAATATCAGTCAATGAATCATCGCGTTGTGAAGACTTGTACAGACGAAAATAAAGGCTATCAACACCTTCAACCCTTCATTATATGAAACCCAGCAGCAACATGCAAGCATCTCCAACAAGTCGACGTCACAATTAGGGTCAGGTATGACACCCCTCACTTCTTCGTTATGCACATATTGGAAAAAAAATGTGTTTAATTCTTGAGAAGGAGTTTTTAAGGGTTGGAGGTGGTCAGTGAACTTGTCCACGTTCAATTATTAAACTAAATTTCATTCAGTTACACATTTTAGGTGGAAAATTCAACTTAAGTGGGGTGGTGATTACAAGGATAGGGGTGATGACGATGAGGAGTAGAGTGATGGTTTCAAGGAGTGGGTACAAAGGTTCAAAAAGGAAACTCATGCAGATGCCAAGTCACCACAGTTCTCCGAGCCTTTACCACAAAAGGAAGGAAATGTATAGGGCTCGACTCCATTTGCATTATCGCTCATTTCTAGAAAGAAATTGGAGAAGTGCAAGCTATATTTTATCAAAGACTTCCTACGGTTCCACTGAGTTGCTATAGACTGTGTTTTCAGGTGCTACAGGAGGAGTTACAGGTGGTGTTATAGGAGGGTCTGGACTGATACAAGAGGGTTTGAACTTCTATAGGAGCATATAAAGGAAGCTACAGGAGAGAATCAAGGGATAAAGAGAGCCAAAACTACCAAACACTTTCCTCAAACTCTTTGCACGTGACAAATTTATCTTGATAGAAGTAATTGGCCTTCTCCCTCCTTAATTTCCATACATTCGCATGGAAAATTATGCTTGAATTAAGTACCATGTAGCAAAAAATTGTGTTGTAGTTCCCTTTGAATATTTTCATATGTGAAGGCAAGATAGGGACAGAGAAAAAATATTTTTTTTATAATTAGCATCCTTCCCCTCCTCTGATAGAGAAAATTTTGACACTATCTTATCACCCGAGACTTACATCCTATAGAGAGAAATACATTTGTAACATACCCAAGAATGGTTCTTCATGACATTGACACTAAAAATAAAATCCCTTGCTCATGAAACCCATGAAGAAAGCCAATAATAATTTTATTTTCTTCTTTACATCATTTACAAAATCATAATTACATATGTCATGATGAAGATCGAACCTGTTGGGGTTCCATTGTTTTGGCCAGATTGGCAAGACCAAAATACTAGACAACATCAAATCACTTTGGGATCCTAGGATCTAGCCCTCCTGGATCCAGAGAGGGATCTCTCTATAAATACAAAGAAGGATATATATCTTTGAAGCTCAAAAATGAGGTATTAGGCTAGGTATGAAGCACAAGGGGTTTTTAAATGATTTGGTTGTTGGGTTGGAGATCATTAATTGAGAAGGTTATGGGAGAAAAGGAACAAAGTAGCAAGATGTTTCGGCAAAAGAAGATAGGTCAAGAAAATGTCAATCCATTGGGCTATGGAGTCATGAAAGGGGATTACTTGCATAACAACTAACCAAGAGCTTCCATAGGGCAAGTCATCTATACTAAAGGATCTTTCAGATAGATGGTGAAATGGAACATTAAGGAGTGAAAGTGAAAGAAAGAAAGAAACCCAATTGCAGTCTGGAGATCAGGTCAGATATCATTTAAATCCAAACCTGCTTTGACATACTCAGAGGAAACTCTCAATGAAGACACAAAGGGTAGCTTAAGATCAGGTCAGAGGTCATTTAACTTCAGGCCTGCTTTCAGCATACTCTCAAGGAAAAATAGAGTTAATATTTAACACAGAACAAGGCCTAAGATCAGAGAAGGACTTTTAACCTTCAATGCTTTTGACGCTAGCTCAAGAGATCTTAGAAAGGCCAATCTGTTGGAAAAGGACCCCAGTGGACAGGGCTAACTTTAAATCCCCAGTATCCCAATTCTTCCAGCTTAAACCCCACAAGAAAATCTAAGCAACAAACTCCAAATTCGAACATCAGTAAGCATGGGCTAGAACAACATATTTGACTGGTTAAATTACATGAATTTTCTCTTAGATTTACTATCAGCAGAAAACATCAAAGATAAGAAGAGCAGTGGCCATTAAGGTACCATGCAGGGGTATATCCTAAGCCTAATTTACTGATTCTTATTAGAGAATAAATGGACAGTATGATTAAACATGAAATAAGTAAGGAAAACATCACCCGTAATATAGACCAGGATCCTTTGAAATTTTCTTGTTCAATTGATGTGCAAAACCAGTCACATACTCTGAGTTCAATGGTTGTTTATAGTCCAAACTTCTCCTCCCAGCCTACTAAATTACAAACTACTAAGATACTTCCCCCAATAACTGTTCTAACAGTCGAATGAATCCCTACAACTAACAACAACAACCTTTACAATGAATTCTACAGGGGTTCTTATAGGAGAATGAGTAATTGTGGTAGTAGATGTACATTTAATTGATTCATTAAGACAGAGTGGAGGAAATTTTCATGCCCACTCTACTTAATGGATCTGTGTTGACACATTGGTACTCTTTAGGCTGGTCAAGAAGTCCTATCAGGTTAACATTAACCTCAGATGTATTCTTTGAAGTTCTCTCTGACTGTAAGTACTCTGTGATGCCTTCTGGAATAAGTAACATGGATAAAAATCTGCAGGTCTCCGTACTTCCATAACTTCTCTCTTGACAGTTCTTTAGAAGCTTATGTCAGTGTAATCACCTTTAAGGGCCTGAGGAGGCATGGATAACGTTGTAGGTAGGTGTCCTTCTGAGAAAATGCGTTCTGCTGTTATTAGAACACAGATATGGCTTGTTTCATGTGCTTAGGCTTCATTAAGCCTCTTAATCACCTTCATGATCTTTAAACTATGTCTTTGTCCTTTG
Source organism: Pinus albicaulis (assembly GCA_034641835.2). Classification (NCBI taxonomy): domain Eukaryota; kingdom Viridiplantae; phylum Streptophyta; class Pinopsida; order Pinales; family Pinaceae; genus Pinus; species Pinus albicaulis. Next base: position 923,312,455 of record CM076576.1, read on the forward strand.
AACACGTGTCATAGGTGTTAAATATTCAATAATGAGCCTTAACCCTTTGATTCCACCTCTGATACACTTTTTCGCTGCTATGGTGGTCTCTCTGCGCTTTGAATCACAGTGACTGTGATTATGGAAACAGAGTGAATTCATTACTCTGTAATCCCTGCAAAATACAATAAAATCATTATAAAATCTAGGGGAGTGGTGGAAGATTTTCTGTGGAGGCCTGTGGAATGATGGCGGAAATGGTGGATGCAGGTAAAAATAGGCGAAAAAGCATTAGAATGGTGAAGAAACAGGGTTGATGAAAGTTTGGTGCAAGGAGGACTTTGGGCCATCGGATTAGATTAGCCAAGGGTGATCAACGATCGAGATCCACTGGGGAAATACTTTTAGAAGGTTAAGCGGAATAAATAAGATTTAATGTTAAAATGAAAAGGTTTAACTTTGGGTGATTTACAAAGAAAAAAGTGTTAAATGAATGAATTTGGGGCCTTTGGATGGTGGGACCCGGACGATGGAGGGCGATTAAATGTGAACCGTTAAATCTTAGGAGGAAATAAACGACGGAGATTAAAGGATGAAGCTTTCGGGGGGCAAAGAGGGAAATTGGTTTTAGTGGGAAAACAATTTTTTTCACGCCGCTTGGGAGTGGTTTTGAAAATCTCCCGAAAAAACGCGATACATGTCGCTGCATGACACGTGGCAAAACAAAACTGCCCATTTCGCATTTTTTTTGTAACGTTAACCTTCGGATGCAAAAATTATGCAAAACGCATACTCCACCATTGGATGAGGGCGCTCTGATCGGACGATGCGGGCTTCTGCACGAAAAAGGTAAGATGCGCGGGTGATTAAGTGGGAGGTGGTCGAAAGCGGATTGGATCCCAACCGTTGGATCTATAGAATGGACAGTCAAGATCTAAAGAGGGAGCGGGGAAGCCAAAGGGTAAGTGAACGGGCGATATGAACGAGGGCCATTGGATCTAAAGGGATCAACGGTGGAGATCTAATCGCATCGGAGGCAGGCAGGGGGCCGAAACTCCGAAGTATTGGTGCTGCGAACACATGTGGACCTTCGGATCAAGACAAGATTCGACGGTGGAGATTGATCGAGGGGGGAAAGTTATATGGTTGGAGAAGATGATCCTGACCATTGGATTTGAAAGGATTAATGGTCACGATCTAAACGGGGCTCACAAATCGGGAGGATCAACAGCACGGGATTGGGCGCTTTGCGATTTGCAATTATGCGAGAGCCGTTGGATCAAAATGATAGATCAACGATCTAAATATAATCAGAGGGTGATGTAGAGGGGGGTGATGGGCGCGATGCATGGTTGGTGCTGACCGTTAGATCTGTGGAGATCAACGGCTCAGAACGCGCCCGCGGTCTATAAAGCAAAAGACCATCGCATTAGGAACTTTCGATTAACAAAGGGAAAAGGGTTAAACCAAGGCTCCGATTGCGATAAGCGCCCGGGGCTTTAGCGCCTGGTCCTGGGTGCGGTTCATATGTGGGGAAGTGGTTAGGGGCTAGGCCGAAAGGGGCTTAGGCCTTAAAAAGGGGATTTTGGCCTAAATTTAGTGTTTTTTAAGGCCAAATGAGGGTTTCGGTAGGCAGAAAAGGAGGTTTTTAAACCAGACAAAGGGAAATAGTGAGGTTTAAAGGGGAATTAGGATGATTTAGAGGGTTAATGAGGGATTTTTAGGGGAAAAAGGGATGAAAAATGGGGTTTTGAGGGGACAAAATGGGCAAATGGAGGCCTCTTAAAGCAATTTTCTTCACAAAAAGAGAGGCTTTTTAAATGGAAATAGCAGTGAAGATTGTTCAGAGGGAAAAAGACACATGGAGGCTTCAATAATGATATGTTTTCAGAGAAAATGTATTTCTTGAAGGCTCAAAAACATTTTAGCCACCTGTTTTCTCTGCCAAAAATTTATAGGTGGCTAACAGTGGCTCCACATCGGGATGGCATCTTCTTGAAGGTGTCAAGAATCTCAGAAAATAATCTTTGGAGTAGGCCAGATGCTTGATTCTTAACCATCTTTTCTTCTTTAATCAGCTGCCACAACTCATGAAGACATCATATCAGTAGTAACATTCTCCCAAACAACTACCTACCCATACTATTGTCCTAACATTTTTTCTTGTGGGTGCATTTGGACTTGCAGACCCTTTACACCATCATTTTTTTATAAACAGGAAAATAAACCTATTCTACTGCTACCCTTATTACTCCATGAGACCATATTAGACAGTTGGCCTCATAGCTTCTCTACCTAAACTACTATTTGCTAGGATTAAACAGTCTACAGATTTCTTCTCTACATTCTAAAACAGAAATTGAAATACAGTCAAACCAGGATTAGACTGTCTGATTTGCTGTGGGTCCATAGCATAAAGACAAGCTGTAATATGGACTGAAACTTTACAAAAATTGAAAACAACTAACTAATTTCTCATAGGCTGAGCTTTATTGATATTTACTACCTATCCTACTCTAACTTGAGATATTTACAAGTCTAGCTTATAAACACTCTCTTCCAATACATCCAGTCAATTAGATGATCCCATGACTGGCCCTTTCTACTCAATTCTTTGAGCATTCTGGATAGGCAGGGCCACTCCCATTCTCTTTGCTTTGTAACAACAACTTTTAAAATATTTCTTATTGTCTGCAACAAGCTGCTCTTGATGACCTTTGATCCTTCTTCAAATGTTTGCAGGAAATGAGCATAAGGATCTTGAAATGATACCTGGTTGTGAGTGTTAGGCATGTGGTTTTCAACCAGGACTGCTTCCTCTTCCACTGGACCAAGAACAAGACTCTCTTGAGAAAGAGAATCTCCCTCATCTTCTTCATTTCCTGAACTGGAGGACTCATCATAAATTGCAGGGTTGTCCTCTTGTAGCTTTGAGATATTCTGATCTGGTGGGTTGAGCTCTGTGAAATGATCAATGTATTCTTGAGCAGGGGTTTGTTCCATTGCTTCCTCCTTTTCAAGAGAAGGCCCCTTGTTTTCAACCTGCTCAAAAATGTCTTTCTTATTTTCCTCTTCATCTTCTGAAATTAAAGGCTACTAACTTCCAATCACATGGAAACTATTACTGATGATCTGAGACAAAGCAAAGTGAAGATTCAAAGAATCTTCATCTGCTACTATACTTTCATAACTTTCCTCATCAGTATCATAAATAGCCTGACTTGGTTCATTACTCTCTTGAAGTTGATGGAACTAATTTTCCTCCCACAAATCTGCTAATGATGGCTCTGCAGGATCAACTTCTGATTGGAAAACATCATCATCAGATACATCAAAACTTGGAAAATAATTGAAGTAAGTAATGTTACCAGTCAAACATACTGGATTATCAGCATGTCTTTCTTCATTCTAATTTACAGAGGAGTCTTGTAAATCTTCATAATCAAACTCAATAGGTGAATGAGCAAGAGTGTGTGTTCTATAAAAGATTTCAGAGGCTGGTTGTCTATTAATGATCTGATCTATTTCTTCTTCTGTCAAAGGGGAATATTTTCTTGTGTTTCTTTGAACATAAGTGCAGCAGCTCTCTATTTCTTGTATTAGCTGATTTGGAGGCTGGATGTCTTCTTGAGCCTCTTCTAGGAGGTCTTTACTCGTGTTTATAGGGAAACCTTGAGGATTTTTTGATATTTCCTGATCTTTTTCTGTTTCAAACAACTCTTCATGATCATGATGATATTCAGTTAGAATACCAGGCTCATGAGTTGTTTCTTCTTCCACATCAGATTCTGCATCTTCTATGTGGTTTCTTGTTTCCTCAAAGCAGCATTCCCTGTTAGCTTTCGCCATTTGATCATGATATTCTTTAGTCAACATAGTACAAGATATAGGTAGGCAATCGGACATTTCTTGATCACCCTCGTCTTCATCTTCTATAGATTCCTGAGCATCATACGTATCTTGATCATTATCTAAATCTTGAGTTTGTTCTTGCTCTGGAAAATGCATGGGCTACTCTAGATAATCAGCATTCGTATTTAAATTAGCCACATACATCTCCACTACTTCACCAAATCTCTTCACCAGTCTTATAATTTTATCCTCTAAAGCATTTATCTTTGCTTCTTGATCCATACTTGGATCCATGTTCTTACAAAGAGGTCACTATATCTTCTCAACTAGTTCATGGGCTTCTACCAGTGGAGTCATTTGGTCTTTAGGACTTATAGAGTGTGGAGTCTCCAGGTGGATGAATTTGAATGTTTGAAGCGGGCTGTTGTCCACCATCAACAATAAGATAGCAATCTAACCAGAGATTTTGGGTCTTCTAAGTGCCTAAGGGTGTCTAAGATAAAATGCACTCAAAACTTCCCCAGCGGAGTTTCCATTATGTTGGGGTTCCAGTGTTTTGGCGAGATTGGCAAGACCAAAAGACTAGACAACATCAAACCACTTTGGGATCCTAGGATCTAGCCCTCCTGGATCCAGAGAGGGATCTCTGTATAAATAAAAAGAATTATATATATCTTTGAAGCTCAAAAATGAGGTATTAGGCTAGGTATAAATCACAAGGGGTTTTTAAATGATTTGGTTTTTGGGTTGGAGATCATTAACTGAGAATGTTATGGGAGAAAAGGAACAAAGTAGCAGGATGTTTCGGCAAAAGAAGATAGGTCAAGAAAATGTCAATCCATTGGGCTATGGGGTCATGAAAGGGGATTACTTGCATAACAACTAACCAAGAGCTTCCATAGGGCAAGTCATATATACTAAAGGATCTTTCAAATAGATGGTGAAATGGAACATTAAGGAGTGAAAGTGAAAGAAAGAAAGAAACCCAATTGCAGTCTAGAGATCAGGTTAGATATCATCTAAATCCAGACCTGCTTTGACATACTCAGAGGAAAATCTCAATGAAGACACAAAGGGTAGCTTAAGATCGGGTCAGAGGTCATTTAACTCCAGGCCTGCTTTCAGCATACCCTCAAGGAAAAAAAAAGTTAAGATTTAACAAAAAACAAGGCCTCAGATCAAAGAAGGACTTTTAACCTTCAATGCTTTTAATGCTAGCTCAAGAGATCTTAGAAAGGCCAGTCTGTTGGAAAAGGACCCAATGGATAGGGCTAACTCTAAATCCCTAGTATGCCAATTCTTCCAGCTTAAACCCCACAAGAACATCTAAGAAACAAACTCCAAATTCGAACATCAGTAAGCATGGGATAGACCAACATCTTTGACTGGTTAAATTACATGAATTTTCTCTTAGATTCACTATCAGTAGAAAAAATCAAAGATAAGAAGAGAAGTGGGCATTAAGGTACCATGCAGGGGTATATCCTAAGCCTGATTTACTGGTTCTTATCAGAGAATAAATGGACAGTATGATTAAACATGAAATAATTAAGGAAAACATCACCTGTAATATAGACCAAGATCCTATGAAATTTGCTTGTTCAATTGATGTGCAAAACCAGTCACATACTATGAGTTCAATGGCTGTTTACAGTCCAAACTTCTCCTCCTAGCCTACTAAATTACAAACTACTAAGCTAATTCCCCCAATAATTATTCTAATAGTCGAATGAATCCCTACAACTAACAACAACAAACTTTACAATGAATTCTACAGGGGTTCTTATAGGAGAATGAGTAACTGTGGTAGTAGATGTACGTTTAATTGATTCATTAAGACAGAGTGGTGGAAATATTTGTGCCCACTCTGCTTAATGGCTCTGTGTTGACACATTGGTACTCTTTAGGTTGGTCAAGAAGTCTTGTCAAGTTAACATTAACCTCAGATGTATTCTTTGAATTTCTCTCTGACTGTAAGTACTCTATGCTGCCTTCTGGAATAAGTAACATGGATAAAAAATCTGCGGGTCTCCGTACTTACATAACTTCTCTCCTGACAGTTCTTTAGAAGCTTTTGTCAGTGTAATCACCTTTAAGGGCCCAAGGAGGCATGGAGAACATTGTAGGTAGGTGTCCTTCTGAGAAAATGCGTTTTGTTGTTATTAGAACACAGATATGGCTTGTTTCATGTGCTTAGGCTTCATTAAGCCTCTTAATCACCTTCATGATCTTTAAACTGTGTCTTTGTCCTTTGAACATGGGTCATAGGCATTAAATCTTCGATAATGAGCCTTAACCCTTTGATTCCACCTTTGATACAATTTTCCACTGCTGTGGTCGTCTCTCTGCGCTTTGAATCATAGTGACTGTGATTATGGACACGGAGTGAATTCATCTCTCTGTAATCCCTGCAAAATACAATAAACTCGTTATAAAATCCAGGGGAGTGGTGGAAGATTTGTTGTGGAGGCCTATGGAATGATGGCGGAAATGGTGGATGCAGGTAAAAACGGGCGAAAAAGCATCAAAATGGTGAAGAAACAGCGATGATGAAAGTTTGGTGCGAGGAGGACTATGGACCATCGGATTAGATTAGCCAAGGGAAATCAACGGTCGAGATCCACCGGGGAAATCCTTTTATAAAGTTAAGTGGAAGAAATAATAATTAATGTTAAAACGCAAAGGTTTAACTTTGGGTGATTTACAAAGAAATAAGGATTAAACGAATGAAGTCGGGGCCTTTGGATGGTGGGACCCGGACGGCGGAGGGCGATTAAATGTGAACCGTTGGATCTCAGGAGGAGATCAACGGCGGGGATTAAAGGATGAAGCTTTCGGGGGCCAAAAAAGGAAATTGGTTTTAGTAGGAAAACAATTGTTTTCACGCCGCTTGGGAGTGGTTTTGAAAATATCCTGAAAAAATGTGATACATGTCGTTGCATGACACGTGGCAAAAAAAAACCGCCCATTTTGAATTTTTTTGTAACGTTAACCTTCGGATGCAAAAATTATGCTAAATTCATTCTCCACCATTGGATGAGGGTGCTCTGATCGAATAGTGTGGGTTTCTGTGCGAAAAAGGTAAGATGCACGGGCGATTAAGAGGGAGGTGGTTGAAAGCGGATTGGATCTCGACCATCGGATCTATAGAATGGACGGCCGAGATCTAAAGAGGGAGCAGGGAGGCAAAAGGGTAAGTGAACAAGCGGGATGAACGAGGACCGTTGGATCTAAAGGGATCAACGGTGGAGATCTAATCGCATCGGAGGCAGGCAGGGGGCCGAAACTCCGAAGTATTGGTGCTGCGATCACATGTGGAGCGTCGGATCAAGACAAGATCGACGGTGGAGATTGATCGAGGGGGGGAAGTTATATGGTTGGCAGAGATGATACTGATCATTGGATCTGAAAGGATGAACGGTCACAATCTAATCGGGGCTCGCAAATCGGGAGGATCAACAGCTCGGGATTGGGCGCTTTGCGATTTGCGATTATGTGAGAGCTGTTGGATCAAAATGATAGATCAACGGTCTAAATATAATGAGGGTGATGTAGAGGGGGGCGATGGTCGCGATGCATGGTTGGCACTGAACGTTAGATCTGTGGAGATCAACGGCTCAGAACGCGCCCAAGGTCTATAGAGCAAAAGACCATCGCATCGGGAAATTTCGATTAACAAAGGGAAAAGAGTTAAACCAAGGCTCTGATTGCGATAAGCGCCCGAGGCTTTAGTGCCTGGTCCTGGGTGCGGGTCATATGTGGGGAAGTGGTTAGGGGCTAGGCCGAAAGGGGCTTAGGCCTTAAAAAGGTGATTTTGGCCTAAATTTAGTGTTTTTTAAGGCCAAATGAGGGTTTCGGTAGGTAGAAAAGGAGGTTTTAAAACCAGACAAAGGGAAATTGTGAGGTTTAAAGGGGAGTTAGGATGATTTAAAGGGTTAATGAGGGATTTTGAGGGGAAATTTGTGAGGGGAAAGAGGGATGAAAATGGGGTTTTGAGGGGACAAAATGGGTAAATGGAGGCCTCTTAAAGCAGTTTTCTTCACAAACAAAGAGGATTTTTAAATGGAAACAGCAGTGAAGATTGTTCAAAGGGAAAAAGACACATGGAGGCTTCAAGAATGATATGTTTTCAGAGAAAATGTATTTCTTGAAGGCTCAAAAAACATTTTAGCGACCTGTTTGCTCTACCAAAAATTTATAGGTGGCTAACAGAACGTAGTTACACTTTTTCAACACTCCTAAGGGAACAAGGTGTGTTGGGAATTAAAAGTAATAGAATGAATCAATCAAGGTAAAAAAATTATGGATTTGGGAGATTCATGCTTAGGAATTTGTGTAGGGGTGATGACAAGGTGTTCATGGATGTGGATTGATCCAGTTTATAGGCCTATTGACCAAATTCGACAAAATGGCCTATAATATATTTCCCCCTAAAGTGAAAAGTCAAAAATGACAACTGATGACTAAAGTGATTTACCTTGTGTCAAGTTTGGATCAAGAACAATTGGTCGGATCATAATTTGTTAAAATACATATTCATCATGATATATTTGTTGAGGGAGGCATACCCATACTCGGCACATAAGCTAACATTACATGTACAATGATAAAAAAATACACGTCGACTAATGACAAAAGGTGGGCCCATGACTGGATGACTGTTTGATCATAGCCATCATACTTTATAATATTGTATTAATCCTGAAATTGCAACCTGGATGGATGAAATTACATCTATGGGATTTTATCTCATTCACACAATCTTCCAATGTACGATTCTAACCATGTTAATCAATGATTTGAGGTCAAGCATGCTAGATACCATCTATCACCAATGATGTAATCCATTAACATAAGCGAGAGAAACCATTGATGACGTTAATGGCTCTCAAGGTACTACAATGAAATATTTATGGTGTGAATGAATGAGTATAATTTGAACACCACACAGAATTTTTCGGTGGAAGGCCAATGATGCAAACTTTTCGTCGAGAGTGAGGAAACTTCCCATTGATGTATGCAAGCCCCAAGGTACTAAAGGGAATTTCTAAGTCAACTTCCTAGATAATGAGCTGATGTCAACAAGAAGTGACCCTTCACAAGAGGGCCTTTATGTATCCCCCATCAACGACACGAAACAGGTATCATAATTTGAGACAAAATGATGTGGATACGGAACTAGATCAGGAACAACAGACATGGAATGAAGGCATAACATTATTGTAGCAGATATCGACTAAATGACTTCTCTTTAACATATTGGTGACATTGAATTGAGTTGGTAGAATTGACCAAAAACCAAAAGTGGAGACTTTGAAATCATATGATGAACTAAAAGACAAGAAGATTTCCCAACCCAACATCCATAAAGTGAAGAGGAAGAGTGTCATGTTCAAGAGTGACTCGTTGGAATTAACAAGTGGAGTACCTTGTTTCCCCAATTTTCCCAACCATTGTTGGCCAATACCTCTTTATTTTTTAACAATATTAAGGAATATAACATATGATTGAAAGGTAAGTTCATCCTTTGGATGAATCCCTCCGAGTATGTTTAACTAACCCTGAGAAGGAGTGGTTCGGTCCCTTCATGATCAACAATCCCATCATTGTTTGATGTTTTTACAAGTCTAGTGAAGTTATAACTCGACATCCTATTCATGTTTAGAGAGTTTGAAAAAAAATATGAAAAACAAAAGTCCAAATGTTTATTTTTGTGCATAGGTCCTCGAGTATGAAAAAGAAAAAAAGGATACCCAAGACAACCTCTTAGTCATGGTTGACTAAGGTATTAATTTTTGTAAATATTCTATCTCAGTCCAAAAAATGGTTAAACTCATACTGAGTGGGTGTATTTTCATTTACTTTAATGAGATCAAAAAGACAAGTCCTCGTAAATTTTAATGAGTTGAAAGAGGACTCAACAGTTTTCCTTTTTCGTGAGTTTACAGAGCCCAAAAAAGTGATAAAAGTGTGCTCTTTGGTCAAAATGATTCATAACAAGAAAAATTCCATCAAACAACTGTCGACCTGCTCAGAACACCATCAAAAGATTAAAAATATATGTTTCATGATCAAATTGAATCATAACTAGGTCAAAACATTAAATATTAATAAAACACTGACAAGAATGACCATAAATAACCAAATTGACATTTCATTTTTACCAATTCACATTTACCCTTTGATGTTTGATTTATGGCTACTTTTTCCCTTGATCTTCTGTAGCTAATTGTGATCAATGCAGTGGATCGTTTCAGGTGTCGTCACTTCTAGGTAGGAGCTAAAACCTTTATCTTTCATTTCATGATTTCATTTTGTGATTTCATGAATATTTGCTTGGTTTTTTAGGGGCTTAGTGATATAATTATTCGCCCTAGGATCAACGCACCCCAAAAGGTAAAAAGGAGCATTGATATGGGATCATTTTCACTGGGGACAATGTTGCAATGCACTATCTCCCTTTGGGAGGGTGCATTGGGCATAATTACCAACTTTTTTTCACCATATCCTCTCAAAATTTGTCAAGTCTTTTGCATGAAATGGTATTTAATGAATTTCCTTGTGATTTTTAAGGACTCGTTGGAAAAAAATGGCTTTGATATGGAGGGGAAGAGAACATGAAGAACGAGATATGAATGCAGCAAATGACCCTGCTACCATCCAGGCATTAATATATTGTGGATTATTGAAATTATTTTGGCTCCTTGGAATGAGTCAAAAAATGGAGATACTATAACATATTGTGCATGCATGTGATGTTCAGGCTCAGGAATTCAAAATAAGAGCTCATATGCTAAAAATACAGGTTAAGGACATATATTTATTGACTATTTTATGTAGGAGAGGTTCCCCTGTCTCTTTCACAAGCATGAGAAGGGGTGGAGAGAGTCAAATATTATGTTGTCGCTCATTGCACACTTCAATCCTAGCTTACCAAGGATGGGAATATCAACATAAAATATGTTTTATGATTTCTTTTAAGCATGATCCTATTCATCATTACCAGATTGGTCGGTAGCTCTACACTACACGTGGCCAATAGGTCATACATGCAATATGCTCTAGAATGTATAGAACCGGTAGTTTTCAACTAGAGTGAGGAAGTGTTGGTCAACATGAAAGAGCATCTTACTAAGGTAAAATATGGATGATTGAAAATTTTTGGCTATAGTTCAATCCTGATCTCTATTGCTTTATAATGGATTCCATTGCCACATCCCCAACATATCTCTGTAAGAGTCGTGGTAAAAAATCCCTATAAAAATATATATAAGACCAAGATCATGGGACATGTATTCCAAGTTGAATGTTGGGAAAAACATCCTAGTGGGTGTTCATTTCAAATATTATAGCTAAAGGAAATTGGAAAAAAAATTGGAAAGGAAAATTAACATTTTTGGAAATTATTTGTGAAAATAATGGAAATTAGGAGAAAAGGAAGGTGAAAGGTCACAGGTTGCATGTAAGGAGGAAAATAATGGAAAATGTCAGGTCCCTACAATACTAGTGTAGCCCATTATTTTTGTTGTTAGTGTAGCCCCCTTATTGTTATTGTTATGCCCATGTAGTCCTCATATTGATATTATTGTTCCCCATCGAATCCCACTATTGTTATTGGTGTGCCCTTACATTATTATTATTATGTAGGCTCTGATTATAGTGTGACCCCTTAGACTCATATATATAGAAATCAAATAATTTTTCATTTATGTAATGTAAAGCAGGTTTCCCCCTCGAAGTGGATAATTTTTAAGTCGTTTATCTATTTTTTATTCTATTTTGTGATTGGGTTGCATAACATTTGGTATCAGAGCTTTGGTTTTTAAGGTTTCGGTTCTTCAAACAGGTCATCTTGAAATTTTCTCTATAATTTTTTTTCTACGAAGCTTCAAATGCTGAAATTGAAACCACATGGACACAAATTATTGGTTAACCTATTGTACAAATTTCAGATCTTGGTTCGCTATACTTTTGGAGATATGATTTGAGGAAGTTAGGGTTTTTGCAGGATCCATAATTTCATCTCAAACAAGCGACCGAGGGAAAATCGTCATAAATTTCATTTTAGGAATCCAATTTGAATTATGTAAAAAGTTGCTAAAATTCCACAGAATTTAGTTTCTTGTGTTTTAATTTTAGATCCGAAGTTCGAAACAGTGACACATGGAACGTTGGACAAGTTCACTGTACTAAACCAGTCGATAATTTGGTCATTGTGGGATATCGGCCATAAATTTATCTTAAAGAATCAAAATTAGGTATGATCTATGGAATTGGAAAGAAGACTCAGAGGGATACTCCAGTACCTAAGTTCAGTTCTTGAATATTTGAAATCGCATAGATCCAACAGCTTCAATATCGAGCTCCCAAAAGAAAGAAAAAGGTGTGCATTGTTTTTTTTAAATTGCATAAGTTTTGTTTGAAAATTCAGTTTGAACTAATTACAAAGGCATATTGGAGCATAGATATTAGTATTGGGTTATAAAATGCCTCCAAAAATTAATTCCACGCCCATTAAGCCCTCAAAAATATCTACTATGACGCATGAAGAGGAATAATTTCATACTAATATCTCAAAATTACAGGACCAAGTGCAAAGATGATCTAAAAGATAATCTAAAAGGGGACATGGATGGTTTAAAAGGTGACATGAATAGTTTAAAATTAGAAATGGAAGGTTTGAAGGCTAATATGGATGGTATAAAAACAAAAATGAAAGGAAAAATGGAATATTTGAAGAATGGTTTAAAAGAAAACATATAAGGTTTGAAGGAAGATTTGTCAAAGTTGCTACAAGAAATTATTCATAATGGTGAAAAGGTATTAGATGATACTCATGATGATAACAAAAGAAATGTTAATCATGATTTCATAGACTCTAATGTTATATTAAAGAGCCACCATATTCCAAAGATCAATCTTAGGAAGTTTGATGGAAAGGATCCGTTAACATGTATACTACAGATGGAGCAATATTTTGATCTCCATAATGTGCAACACACAGAAAAGGTACGCATTCAAACTTTATATTTAGAACCCAATCATTTTGTATGGTATCGATGGATTTTTTCTTGTAAAAAATTTTTCACTTGGTTTATTATAATGGGGGAACTGATAGAAAATTATGAATATACAAATAGCATCACCTTCTTTAGGAAATTGATAAATATCAAACAAAAGGGTTCAATGGCGGAGCACATTGAGGAGTTCCAAACATTGAATATAAGGGTAAATGATATTCCAAAGGAGCATAGGATTGATGTATTCATAGGGAATTTAAAGCATAACATCCAACATGATGTTCGCCTTTGAGTCCGCCATAAGCTTTTATAATCCTTTTCCCTTGATTATTTTTTTAGGCTTGATCTCCAAGTCATACTCCAAAATAGCAGTGATCCATTTGCCACACCGACCTTTAGGATCATTCTGTGTAAGGACATATTTGACAGCAATGTTTGGGACATATGCAATAACATGAGAGTGAAGAATATAGACTCGAAAGTCCGTCAATAATTTAACTAGCACTAAGGCATATTTTTCAATGATATTTACTTCAAGGCTGCATCTCTAATGGTTCTACTGAAAAAGGCGATGGGTTGTTCTATTTTCTTATTTTTCTTTTGCATAAGGACAAAAACTAAAGTATGCTCTGAAGCAAAGGAAAAAATGATGAAATCAAGTGTGTAATCTGGACTAATAAGAATAGGAACGTGACATAAAGCAAACTTAACTTGATTGAAAGACTTATTTTCCTCATCAGACCATTTTACTTCACTATATTTGTTCAGCATATCGTAATTTTCCTTAAGTGTTCAGCAAGATTGGGAACAAACCTTCTCAGAAAATTGATTTTACCATTGAATGATTGGATTTCCTTATTGCTTCTATTATATTCCAAGCTCTTAATTGCTTCAATTCTTGAAGGATCTAATCATATGTCATCTTTTGATTTGATTTGGCCCAGTAGTTTTCCTTCTTCCATAGCAAACATGCTCTTCTTAGGATTCAGCGATATTCCAAATTTCCTACATCTCTGAAAAAAAATTTACAAATGTTGCAAGTGATGCTCATATGTCTTAGAAAAAATACTAATATCATCAAGATAAATGACCAAAAATACATAATTTTCATTGGTGAAGGCGATGTCCATCGCTCGCTGAAAATTTGCTCCTACATTTTTCAATCCAAAGGGAATTTTGTCGTACATGAAGGTACCCCATGGTGTTGTAAAGTTTGTCTTTTCATGATCATATGGATGGAATAAAATCTTATTATACCTGTTATATCCATCCAGAAATGAAATTCTGGAAGATCCAACTACCCTTTGCAGAATATGGTCCATTTTTGGCAGTGGGTAATTGTCTTTCAGCGACCCTTTATTCAGATTTCTGAAATCTATACACTGGAAAATCTCTCTCGTCTTCATTCATACTGGCACTAAGTTAGAAATCCAATTTGAGAAGCAAAGAGGAACTATAATACTAGCAATAAATAACATTTTTACCTCTTTTTGAATGGAGGGTAGCAGCTTGGGATTCATTCTCCCTAATTTCTGATGGAAAGGATTCTGATCCGGTTTCAAAGGAATATTATGTTGAATTATACTCTTATCATTTATTTTTAGATCGGAATACTCCCATGCAAAAACATCAGAAAAATGAGACATGAGCGCTGCATATTTACCTTTCATCTCTGGGCTCAAGGATTTTCAAATCTTGACCATATTGGGCTTTATAGGAGTGCCAAGATTAGGATCTTCCACTCCCACTTTTGTTGGCAGAAGGTCAGTTTACATGCAACATCGTCTTGGTCAAGAATCACCTCCAAAGGCACAAGACCTCTAGGAATGGAGTTGTCTTTTATTTGAAGTACTTTCATTTCTTTTGCATGTAATTTTTGGTAATTTTCATAAAATTGGTCATCCATTTGTGAATTATCAAATTCCTCTTCCGTCTGCAATAATTTGTTGATCTGTTTGTCATCTTGAAATACCTGCCAATACTGAACATTATTTGGAACAACAGGGCTATGTTTGATGTTTATCTCATACTTCTTATTGGGATACAATGGAATTTTAAACATGCTGTCCGAAGTGGCAATAGAATCAGCAATAACATTGTTGTCCCTTGGGATCAATGAAAAAGTATACTCGATGAAGGTCTTGAGGATATCTAATACTGCATTTAGGTAAGATCGGATCCTAGGATGCTTAGCCTGGTATTCCCCTTTGACATTTTTTATTACCAATTTGGCTTCACCATACAAAAAAAAAATCTCAACACTTAACTTCTTGAGAATTTTCAAACCACCTATCAAAGCCTCATACTCTACTTCATTGTTCGACTAGTCAAATGCTAACTTGTAAGAGGACATTAGAACATTGCCAGGAATTTTAAGAGTCTAATTTATAAGGTTGTGAATCCATACTCCAATGCCAGCCCCTTCTTTACCCAAGGCTCCATCGAAGTCCATGGTCCACAAACCACTTTCTTCATCAAGATGTTTCAAATCAGATGAATGAACTTTACTTGCTGCTTGAGAGAGGTCTGTTGCACCGAAAAATTATGTGTATTTCATTGTTTCATCTCTTTTTTGGGCTGATTCACTTGTTTTCAAACCACATGGAATCTTTTTTTTATTTTCTTCATTTGCAATTTCTAAAACGGAATTTGAAAGTTTTTAATTTTTTGTCTTTTCTTCCATCATAATTTATGAATATTCTTAACATTCATCATTGAATAAGATAAAAGACTCTAAATCTGCGTGAACAACATGTAGGGGATGATTATTAGGATTTTCTCTGCTACTGATCATGTACTTCATTTTACTTTCTCGGTATAGTTTTCTAAGTTGGCCAAAGATCGATATTGTATCATATGAAAAGTTGAGCTGCAAGGTACCTCTAAGTTTCGCTCCACATAACCAGGATAGAAAAATTCCATATATGGGATGGATATCAGCCAAACAAACATCCATGAGGACATTATTGGTTGGGATTTTCTCTAAATATGCCACTAGATATTTAATGAGGCCAAGACATTTCACTCTACCTGAATAAAACGAATAAAGGTCTTGTAGGGTCTTGTGAAATCTAGGACTAATCTATCCATGATGGCTTTGGGCATAAGGTTATGAGATGCTCCAGAATAAAGCATGGCATTATGGAGGATAAAATCATGGATTTTGAGGCTAAGATAAAACCAAGGAACCTCACTATCTTCTAAATCACCATCAACAGTAGGACCAAATAAAATTTCTGGGTGATCATCACTTACATTGACCATATAAGACATCTGATCTACCCTAAGAAAATTGGCTACTTGAAACTTATACTGTTCATTCTTGACTATTTTAGTTAAAGGAATGGAGAATTTCAGTTTTGAGATTTCATTTTCAAGACTAAAATGGAAGAATTTTTTTCTACCTCTTTGGCTGGGAAAATTTTAGGGGCTAATATTCGCAGGTGGGCTAATTTTCCATGCTTTTTCCAGAAAAAAAAATAAATAAATAAAAAAATAAATAAAAAATAAAAATAAAAATAAAAATAAAAATTAAAAAAATAAAAATTAAAAAAAAATTAAAAATAAAAATAAAAAATAAAAATAAAAAATAAAAAATAAAATAAAAATTAAAAATTAAAAAATAAAAATAAAAATTAAAAAATAAAAAAAATTTCGCCAATTTCCATTTTTTTTCTAAAATGATTCGCCCAAATTTTATAGTACGCCATTATTGTTCCTTAAAAATCGCCAAAATAATATCAAATAATATAAAATCATTGGAAATATAAATATTTCTACAAAAATGTCCCAAAAACTTTTACAATTTGCATATTAGGGACTAGTAAGATTCACCAAGATTTATAAACTTTAAGACAAACTTCCACCCTTAAAATTTTCCCTGCTCTTTGGATGGTGCACCTTTCTTCTCGGGGTGATCTTTGTGTGGGATCTCCCTCTTCTTTCCTCCATCTTGGACTTCTTTATCTCTTTTCTGACTATTGGTAGAAGCTTCATTTCCCTTTGCAGGACTAGGAAAAGCAAGTCCTTTGTCTTTGCTTTGATTTGAAGTAGTCGCTTTATGATGAGTGTCGGTTTGAGAATTATGTTTTTTCTGATTGTAGGTTATAGGAACATTCCTATTCCTCAAACCATATTTCCATTGTACTTGAGTAAGCGTGTTTTTATATCCCATCTGGTAATATTCTATATGTACTGGTAGCATATCGTCATTTGACAAGACATATTGTTGATCGTCAGGTGCATGAATTTATGCAGAAAAATGATCTTCTTCAGTGAGGAAAATACGTTATCGATTTTCCTCAAATAAATGTTTCTCACATGAAATCTCTTCTTCATTTTCTTCATCTTCTTCATCGAGGCCTTTCGTGTAGTTTTACTGAAATGGAGTGTGAATTTTCTAGAAGTGTCGCACCTAGTCAAAAACACTGGCAGAAACATGAAAAAGAGGCAGTTTTTTTTATTTTTCTCCACAACCAAGGGGTGTCGTGAAAAACTAGGTCCTGATATGGAATTTGAAATTGAAATGGCATCAAACCATGTAATCCATTCTTCATTTGAGTTCCCTGAGAGAATGTGTTGTGTCGTTGTGTGACGCTTCTGTGGAGACCAATTTTCCTTACTTTTCCAAAAATCACCAAAAATGCCCAAAATGCTCAAAATTTGTCAAAATTTGTTTTATGACACCTCTAGATGATAATATAAACATCCAAGGATGCCTCAGAAAATATTTCTAAGGTATCCTTCTCTTTGAGCTTCATTTCAGCTTCCATAATCTTTTTCTTCATTTGGTTGAGTCTGATTTGGGAGATTTTGTTTATGGCACAATCGTGATTTTCCATATGTCTCTTAAGGTCATTTTTATTTTTTTCTTTCTTCGTAAGCTTATCAAGATTTCCATTCACCCTGTTAAGCCAATACTCTCTATCCTAATTGATTTCAGCAAGAATTAGTTCATCAAAAGTTTTCCAACCTGATTGAGGAGCTTATTCTTTTTCTTTCTCAAGCGCCCTCTTAAGACCTCTTGTCACTGGTCTCCTTGCTTTTTTTTCAAATTTTGCATCCTCTAAATGATCATCATCTACCATTTCTTTACCTTTACCTTTTGATTCCTAAATATGTTCCTTGGCTTGTCCTGGAGGAGTAGTTTCACTTTTAACTATAGATTCTCTTGATGTAGGAAGGTGATCTCAGAATTTTCCATTGAGAAAATATCCTTCAACTCTGGTATCTCTTCATCCTTTTCCTTTATGATTTCCTCAGTTGATTTTTCCTCCACGTGCTCTACCATGTCAACTTCTGGGGGTGCTCCTTCATCATGTTTCTGCAATGGTGACTCACCATGATGACTAGGTGGTTGCTCTGATGTTTTCAAAACATCTCTTAGCATAGACAGAGGCATTGAGTTCTTGCAATGTGGATGTCTCAAACCTGGAATGGTGACCTCACTTGTGATCCTTCTTTTCACCCTCCATAGTGCTTGTGAACAGGATGAAACCCTCGCTAGATGGAGTGGGCAAGGACAATGAATTTTGGGAAAACAGGGGATAGGGATAGGGTGACTTTAGGGGTTGTGATGAGGTGTAAGAAAGCTAAGGAAATCTCCCCAAAAATTTTAGGAGGTAGATTGATGTGTTAGCTTAAGGCTATAAGTGAAATTTCTTGAAATGGGTATGGGAAGATGGACCAAAATGTGAAAACACTGGGATTTTCTATTTTTCCTAGAAATGTAGTGGGAAATTAGGGTTTTCATGGAAACAATGGTAGTGAGGGTTGTGACTGATAGGGAGTGTTAGAGTAGGGTCTGTGGAGGATAAGTGAAGGCGTTATATGGTGGGATAAGGGTTTTTTATGACTGAAACCAATCAAAAATGGGAGGCCCTAAAACGTAGTGGATCAAAACCCTATGGAGAGAAAGCAATCATACATTGATGAATTGACTTGAAAAATTCATTAAGAGTGTTTACTTACTGATTTTGGAGGCTTCATAAGCTTTGCACACTTTTTTTTAGGCTTGAGTAGCTGATTGGGAGGCCTAAACCCAAATGTGTAGTGCCTTTGTAAGAAACATAGCGTAGTGGTAGAAGCGTAGCACTAGCACCCAAAAACGTTGCACTGCCTCCTAGAAATGTTGTGTTGCCTCCCAGAAACGTAGCAGAGTGAATTTGCTTACAATTTTCTCTGGTTTTCTTCCAAATTGGGCAATGGTATAGTGTTCTGAAGGTGAGAGAGGATATCTATCAAACAAGAGAGGATAAAATGTCTGGAAGAAATCACTTTTTCCCTTTATAACATTATAAAACACCCTTTTTTTTCCTTTAGTGAGCCCATGATCTTCTGAGAAAAACTTTGCCTTTTTTGAAAAATTTGACAATGTAACAGGATTTTAAAAGAAGACAATTTGTCTTACTTTATTTTCTTACCCATCCTAACTCCCTTTTGAAGATAACTTGCATGATGGAAATGACTCTTTTTTCGCCTCCTTTATGACAGGATTTGGACATTTATGGTGGCGAAATAAAAGACATTGACCTAAGTGAAAGCATGGTGGTTGACCTAAGACTCTAGATGATAATGGAGTACATGACTCATGAAATGACAATAACCATGAATAGACTGGAGAGAGTAGCTTTTTAAGACCTAGACATATCGAGTGAAAAAACTTTTATTTGAAAATTGACTTGAAAATATAAAAAATTTCCCTAGGACCACTACTAAGTAAACCTGAAAAAATATATATATATATATATATATATAATTAAAATAAAATAAAATAATAATAATAATAATAATCATCAAAAATAAAAAATAAATAAACAAAAAAAATAATATGTGTGTGTGTGTGTGTGTGTGTGTGTGTGTGTGTGATCAGTGAATATTGGACACTAACAGATACAACCAAATTGAGATCAGCCCTCAAGACAAAGATAAGACTGAATTTACATGTCCTTGGGGCCAGTTCTAAGTATATTTGTTGAAATTTTTCATGACACTATTGAGATATACATGGATGATTTCACTTTGTATGGGTATGACTTCCAGGAAACTCTTTCTAATATGTGCAAAGTCTTCAAGAAGTGCATTTAAATGAATCTTTCATCCAGTCCTGAGAAATGTGATTTTTTTATGAATGGAGGGTCTATCCTTTTCCATTCTATATCCAAGGAAGGGATACAGGTTGATCCAAACAAAATTTCCATCATCAAAAGGGTCCCTATCCCTCAAAAACAAAGAGATGTCAGGAGTTTCCTTTGATTGGTTGGGTATTACAGAAGTTTTATTAAAGACTTTAGTAAATTGGATTCACCCTTCTTTGGAAAATTAGCTAAAGATTTAGATTTTTTTTGTACAAGCAGCTCTCAAGAAGCCTTCGAAGTACTAAAAGACAAGTTGACCATTGCACCCATCCTTAGAGGTCCGAACTGGGCACTACATTTCCACATACACATAGGTGCCTCAAATAAAGTTGTAGGGGAAGCCTTATGACAATTGGAATACAAATTGCCTTATTTTATCTATTTAATTAGTAAGAAACCTTCTAAAGTTTAGTTAAATTATATTATCACTGAAAAGGAACTCTTGGATTTCGTACATTCTTTGAACAAGTTTAGGCATTATATCACTGGTTATCAAACTTTTGTTCACACTGATCATGCAACCATTAAGTATTTAATGAATAAACCTATTTTCAATGTTAGGGTAATTATATGGTTGTTATTATTGCAGCAATTTGATTTAACTATTATTTACAAACCAAGGAAAGAGAATGTGGTTGCATATTTATTGTCAAGACTAAAATTGCTTGCATAAAAGGAAGAAATGGTAGATGATCTCCTTGGTTTTTTGATATATCCAACTTCTTGGTTGCTAGGAGGTTCCCTCCTATTCTATCCTCCAAGGAGAAAAGCAAGATTGTTAGGATAAGTGCCCCATTCACTTGGATTGGGGAAAATATTTTCAGATTGGAGCCAGATCAAATCCTGAGGAGATGTATGAGGGAAGATTTCTTTGACATCCTCTCACCATGTCATGATGGGCCCTATGGGGGCCACCTTTTTTTATAAGAGGACAACCTTCAAATTTCTACAATTTATTATTGGTCCACTTTACATCAGGATGCAAGGAGGTACACCACCAGTTGTGATCATTGTCAAATGATGGGTAATCCCAAACCTAAGGATGAAATTCCCTTACAACCTCAAGTGACCCTAGAGCCATTTGAGAAGTGGGGCATGGATTTCATTGGACCTATTGATCCCCCATCAGGATAGAAGAAGTATATAATTATGTGCACTTATTACCTGACTAAATGGGATGAAACAAAGGAAGTAAAGGCAACAATGGAGAAAAAGGTGGTTGAATTTCTAAGGGAAAACATATTCTACAAGTTTGGTTTTCCAAGGGAGTTAGTCACTGATCAAGGAGAAAAATTTACATCAAATCTGATTGAAGATTTCATGAGGTGACATCACATCAAGCATAGGACATCCACTACCTATCACCCTCATGAAAATGGGCAAGTGGTGGTCACAAATAAATCATTGGAAAACATTCTAACAAAGTTTGTTAGAAGCAACATAAAATATTGGGTAGACAAACTTGTGGAAGCCACTTGGGCCTACAACACAACTTTCAAAACCACCACTGGATTCACTTCATTCAAACTAGTCTATGGGAAGAAGGCCCTATTGTCCATTGAATTTGAATACAACACCTTAAGAATGGCAGCTCAGTTAGACTTGGACCTCACTACAACACAACAAGAGAGGCTACTTCAACTCAATGGTCTAAACGAATTTAGGATGTAATATCTCCTGCACACTGAGGTAATCCAAATACAAAGGAATATTTGGCATGATAGACAAATTAGAGAGAGTACTTTTCAAGAAATATATTGGGCCCTACTATATGGTTCCATATTCAAGTATTTCAAGGGAAATTTAATGAAAATATGGTTGGGTCCCTATATAGTAGAGAAATTTCATGAGAATGGGTCTATCCAGATCAAAACAATTGACGAGGAAGGGATTTCCCTACTTGTCAATGGTTATAGGTTTCAATTGTATAAAATACCTCTTTCTAAGGAATAGTTTATTAGTTAAATCATCAGAAAAATGAATTTGATTGGGAGGCTCACAATCCTCAATCCACGTAGCTTCTTAAAAAAAAGGGAAAAAGATAAAGGGCCTAGGTGAAAATCTCTATGAGGCATCTAAGGCAAACTCTAGGGTTGAAAACCTCTCTGAGGTAGCCCAAGATCAAAAAAGACAAAATAAAATAAAAAAGATGGAAATATCCCCATGTGAATACCTCTTATGAGGTGTCTAGGGAAGCATGCAGGTTGAATACCTCTTCAAAGTTAGCTTGCATGTCTCAAAAAATAAAATAAAATAAACAAGAGAGAGAAAAAAAAAACAAAAGGGAGGAGTTCTTATGCCAATTTTGCTAACATCTCTCTTTTGGAGGACTCCATATAGTCAACAGAATCATGGCTATAGAACGGATTCTACAAATTCATTTCTCCATTCTTTTCCAGCCATTCATTGCATTTTCACTCTCTTCATTCACCTCCCTTCCTCTCTCCATCATTTAGCCAACAATTGGACCATGTTTTGCCTCCTTTTTGAAGTGATACCAGACTGTCCTGAGTTGCTACAAGAGCAACCTGAATTGCTACAGGAGGCACATCCAATTGTAAAAGGGGTCAAAAGGTCATGTTTTCTTTATAAATTTTTGGGAGAGGTCCACCGAAATTTCTCCATCACTGATCCACTCCATCTAGCCAAAATCCCACCTCCAAATTCCACTCTGCCATACATAAAAACAAAAAACAAAAACAAAAAATTCCCTACCTTCAACTTTTCCACCATCTACCCCACCTTCTGATGATTCTAATATTGTCCCCCTAGCTCCTATTAATTTCTCTCAATAATGGATATAACCTAAGGTCTTGAAGAGGAATTAAGTGATTTCTATAGGAAGGAGACTCCTCCTATAGCAGCTTGTACAGTTACAACAGAATCCAAGATCATTTTTTGACATCCCCGGAGCAGAAGATCCATCCACCTTAAGGCATCATGAAGCCATTTATGAAGATAAGAAAGGACACATCATCCTTAGAGATCACATATCAAGTCATTCATCCACTCAAAAACCAACAAGTTGAAGACTGGGAAGAAACATGCACACACAAAAAAATTATCAGTCAACGAATCATCGTGTTATGAAGACTTGTATAGAAGAAAACAAAGGTTATCATCACCTTCAACCCTTCATTATATGAAGCCCAGCAGCAACATGCAAGCATCTCCAACAAGTCGACATCACAGGTAGGCTCAAGTATGACAACCCTCACTTCTTCGCTATGCACATATTGGAAAAAAAATGTGTTTAATGCTTGAGAAGGAGTTTTTAAGGGTTGGAGGAGGTCAGTGAACTTGTCCACATTTGATTATTAAACTAAATTTCATTCAGTTACACATGTAAGGTGTAAAATTCAACTTAAGTGGGGTGGTGATTACAAGGATAGGGGTGATGATGATGAGGAGTAGAGTGATGGTTTCAAAGAGTGGGTACAAAGGTTCAAAAAGGAAACTCGTGCAGATGCCAAGTCACCACGGTTCTCCAAGCCTTTACCACAAAAGGAAGAAAATGTATAGGGCTCAACTCCATTTTCATTATCGGTCATTTCTAGAATGTAGTTGGAGAAGTGCAAGCTATATTTTATCAAAGACTACTTACGGTTCCACGGAGTTGCTACAAACTGTGTTTTCAGGTGCTACAGGTGGTGTTATAGGAGGGTCTGGACTGCTAAAAGAGGGTTTGAACTTCTATAGGAGCATATAATGGAAGCTACAGGAGAGAATCAAGGGATAAAGAGAGCCAAAACTACCAAACACTTTCCTCAAACTCTTTGCACATGACAGAGTTATCTTGAAATAAGTAAGTGGTCTTCTCCCTCCTTAATTTCCATACATCCACATGGAAAATTATTCTTGAATTAAGTACCATGTAGCAAAAAATTGTGATGTAGTTCCCTTTGAATATTTTCATATGTGAAGGCAAGATAGGGACAGAGAAAATTTATTTTTTTTATAATTAGCATCCTTCCCCCCCCTAATAGAGAAAATTTTGACACTATCTCTGCACCCGAGACTTCTATGAAGTCAAGTTCAAAAATACAACAAAGTTACCCCAAAAAAGAGTAGTAGGGTAAATAGGGGGAGGTTTAAAGAGGAGTGAACCCACATCCACAAAAATAATTCATTACCATCCCCTTGTTTTGGAAATTTTCATGCGACGTGAGTGGATGGGGTTCTTTGAGGAATTAATAGGATATGACAATGATATAACTCAAGAGTTTTTCATGGCACTAAACTCACATGGATAAGATAGTGCTACTACTATTGTTAGAGGACTTTCTGTCACTTTAAATGTTGAACTCATGAGAAGAGTGACTACCTTACCGTTCGGAGTTTTATGTAGCAAGTAGGATAAAGTAGTGAGTGTTACAGCTAGAAATAAATTCTTCATTCATAGAGAAAAGCATGTAGAAGATAAAAATCGAGTGAGAAGAGAGAGCCTACCTTACCCCTAGGAAGAATTGGCCTATCACATCCTCAAATACATATCTTTTGAGGGGAGGTTGAGAATTTTGTATGCCTATAATTTTAGGTTGCTCCATGAGCTAAGGTTAAAAGTAGAATTACCCACTTCACAGAGACTCAATGTTCCACATTTCTTCTTGCAGTCTATCATTGAACTAAGCTAGAAAGTGAAGGAAGGGAAAAACCAACACATTTCCCACCATGGCCTCATTAATTTTGTTATGTCGAATCTACGACTGTAGACATAAGTATTTTCCCTAGACCTAGTGACCTAGTCTAGAACAACATAAGGAAATGAATATAATGTTTCCCTTAAAGTAATTAAACAATGAGATGATGCTTACATGGAATCCATCACAATATTCACTCTCTTCTCGTTTTTTACACTCCAATCCTAACTTTTATTGATATAATTAGAACTTGCACATACAAACACAACAATCCATAGATCTGCGATATCTATGTAGCATTATCCAATCACTTCAATCAATGGATCAATAAAGCATTGAAACATGTGAACATTAACATCATATATAGGAAAACAATATACTCCTTGTATTAATTTAAATGGAGAGGGTTACAACCAAATATAGGAGTTGATCATGTAGATAACTCCCCAATTTGACTTTTCCTTCCTTGCCACAAAGTACACATGTATGTCACCTCAATGCATGGAATGATGACTCTCTTAGAACCAAGGCAGCAACATGAGCGTAATAAATATCCATATCCAAACCCCTAGCTTTTGGATGGAAACAAATATATAGGAGAGGATGGTATTTTAGAAATTCTTATCCATTTACCAATCTAGGCTTGAGATCCACTCTTGATGGGAGGATGAGCTCAAGGGATAAGGGGTGAAATCTCCAAGGTAGGATGAGATAATATTTGAAGGTCTTATCCAATATAAATGGTTGAAACAACTCTTGGAAGCTTATAGAAGAGGAAGCTTCATGATTTTTTTTATTTTCCCTGAAATTCTAGAATCATCACACCCCCAGCAAGGGACAGCCTGCTAACTATCAATGCAACTGTACAGTGGAGAAACCTGCACTTAACTCGGTCTCCTTGTTGAGAAATATAGGGAATCGTTAATTAGGTGATTTATCTTTAATTAGTAACTGCTTGTGAATGATTTTTACAACTTTTGATTAGGATATTATTTACTTAGATATTAATGTTCTTGTTCATCAAAGAGTTTACCAATACATGAACATAAATAGATAAGAGACACAAAATGTAGATTATCATCCGGGGCCAAAACCTCACTCTTTGAGACTAAAACCCACACAAATTCTTCTTATAGAGACTCCAATTGATGAATACCAAGACCAATACCCTTGACCTATTATCCACTCCAAGATCAAGACACTAGTTATCTTGATTGTCTTTTGCTTCTTTCTTCTTCTTGTCTCCTCTTCTACTTTCAACATTCTTAGCACTGAGATAATCATCGAAATATCAACACTATCATATCTCTGAGGTGATACCAAATTATTTGACTGTACTTCCCCCATTTTTTTACACTGTAGAGCACCGAGATCATTATCTTACCTTTGTCATGATACAGAGGTATTATCCTTATCAAGGCACTCGTATCTTTCCTTTAAGGTAGCACCGAGACCTTTACTGAGATTGGTGGGACTTCATTTTGTACTGAAAACTCTTGATGTAGTAGCACCTAACCATACATAATGATAACATCAAAATTGTGTGATTATGGTAGCACTAATGACTGAAATTTTGTATATTCTCTTCACTGCAATCCGCAATAGGTGCACAAAGAATTCTATTGTGATCCATCTGAACTATAGGTACCCTTTCAACACCATATTATAGTTTCATCACCGAATTGTGTCACTGTAGTCTCCTACATGAATCACAGAGATATTTGAACCTGTCTTTTCACCCGAATTCAGAGAGATCCAAACTTGTTGTCTGTAATTTATCCAAAGTCAACAATGGTATTTATAGTAGTTTCTCATATTAAATTAGCCAACATGAGCATTCGAATAGGTGTGTCTTCATTAAGTGAGCCAACATGAAATGTATTACTTCATTTTGAAGCCGACTTGCAGAGGAGTAACATGTGCTTGTACTAGAGGGCTATTAGACTATCCTATAGAGAGAAATACATTTGTAACATACCCAAGAATGGTTCTTCATGACATTGACTCTAAAAATAAAATACCTTGCTCATGAAACCCATGAAACAAGCCAATGATAATTTTATTTTCTTCTTTACAGCATTTACAAAATCATAAATACATATGTCATTATGAAGATCGAACCTGGTTACACTTTTTCAACACTCCTAAGGGAACAAGGTGCGTTGGGACTTAAAAGTACTAGAATGAATCAATCAAGGTAAAAAAATTATGAATATGGGAGATTCATGCTTAGGAATTTGTGTAGGGGTGATGAAAAGGTGTTCATGGATGTTGATTGATCCAGTTTATAGGCATATTAACCAAATTCGACAAAATGGCCTATAATATATTGCCCCCTGAAGTACAAAGTCAAAAATGACAACTGATGATTGAAGTGATTTACCTTGTGTCAAATTTGGATCAAGAACAATTGGTCGGATCATAATTTTTTAAAATACATTTTCATCATGATATATTTGTTGAGGGAGGCATACCCATACTCGACACATAAGCTAACATTACATGTACAATGATAAAAAATACACGTCCACTAATGAAAAAAGGTGGGCCCATGACTGGATGATTGTTTAATCATAGCCATCATACTTTGTAATATTGTATTAATCCTGAAATTGCAGCCTGGATGGATGAAATTATATCTGGGGGCTTTTATCTCATTCACACAATCGTCCAATGTACGATTCTAACCATGTTAATAAATGAGTTGAGGTCAAGCGTGCTAGATACCATTTGATTACTGACCAATGATGTAATCCATTAACAGAAGCAAGAGAAACCATTGATGATGTTAATGGCTCTCAAGGTACTACAATGCAATATGTATGGTGTGAATGAATGAGTTGAATTCGAACACCACACAGAATTTTTAGGTGGAAGGCCAATGACGCAAACTTGTCTTCGAGAGCAAGGAAACTTCCCATTGATGTATGCAAGCCCAAAGGTACCGAAGGGATTTTCTAAGTCAACTTCCTGGATAATGAGTTGATGTCGACAAGAAGTGACCCTTCGCAGGAGGGCCTTGATGTATCCCCCATCAACGACACGAAACGAGTATAATGATTTGAGACAAAATGATGTGGATACAGAGCTAGATCAGGAACAACAGACATGGAATGAAGGCGTAATATTATTGTAGCAGATATCAACTAAATGACTTCTCTTTAACATATTGGTGACACTGAATTGAGTTGGTAGCATTGACCAAAAACCGAAAGTGGAGACTTTGACATGCTATGATGAACCAAAAGACAAGAATATTTCCCAAACCGACATCCACGGAGATGAAGAGGAAGAGTGTCATGTTCAAGGGTGAATCGTTGGAATTAACAAGTGGAGTACCTTGTTTCCCCTATTTTCCCAACCAGTTTTGGTCAATACCTCTTTATTTTTCAACAATATTAAGGAATATAACATATGATTGATATGTAAGTCCATCCTTTGGATGAATCCCTCCGAGTATGTTTAACTAACCCTGAGAAGGAGTGGTTCGGTCCCGTCATGATCGACAATCCCATCATTGTTTGATGTTTTTACAAGTCTAGTGAAGGTATAACTCGACATCTTTTTCATGTTTAGAGAGTTTGAAAAAAAATGCGAAAAAGAAAATTCCAAAGGTTTATTTTTGTACATAGGTCCTTGAGTATGAAAAAGAAAAAAAGGATACCCAAGAGAACCTCTTAGTCATGGTTGACTAAGGTATTCCTTTTTTTTAAATAGTCTATCTCAGTCCAAAAAATGGTTAAACTTATACTGAGTGGATGTATTTTCATTTACTTTAATGAGCTCGAAAAGACAAGTGCTCGGAAATTTTAATGAGTTGAAAGAGGACTCGACATTTTTCCTTTTTCATGAGTTTACAGAGCCCAAAAAAGTGATAAAAGTGTGCTCTTTGGTCAAAATGACTCATAACAGAAAAAATTCCATCAAACAATTGTCGACCTAGTCAGAACACCATCAAAAGATTAAAAATATATGTTTCATGATAAAATTGAATCATAACTAGGTCAAAACATTAAATATTAATAAAATAATGGCAAGAATGACCATAAATAACCAATTGACATTTCATTTTTACCAATTCACATTTACTATTTGATGTTTTATTTATGATTACTTTTTCCCTCAACCTTCTGCAGCTAATTACGATCAATGCAGTGGATTGTTTCAGGTGTCGTCACTTCTAGGTAGGAGCTAAAACCTTTATCTTTCATTTCATGATTGCATTTTGTGATTTCATGAATATTTTCTTGGTTTTTGAGGGGCCTAGTGATATAATTATTTTCCCTAGGATCAACGCACTCCAAAATGTAAAAATTAGAATTTATATGGGATCATTGTCACTGGGGAAAATGTTGCAATGCACTATCTCCCTTTGGGAGGGTGCATTGGGCATAATTACCAAATTTTTTTCACCATATCCTCTCAAAATTTGTCAAGTATTTTGCTTGAAATGGTATTTAATGAATTTCCTTGTGATTTTTAAGGACTTCGTTGGAAAAAAATTTCTTTGATATGGAGGGGAAGAGAACATGAAGAACGAGATATGAATGCAGCAAATGACCCTACTACCATCCAGGCATTAGTAAATTGTGGATTACTGAAATTCTTTTGGCTCCCTGGAATGAGGCAAGAAATGGAGATACTATAATATATTTTGCATGCATGTGATGTTCAAGCTCAGGAATTCAAACTAGGAGTTCATATGCTAAAAATACAGGTTAAGGACATATATTTATTGAATATTTTGTGTAGGAGAGGTTCCCTTGTCTCTTTCATAAGCATGAGAAGGGGTGGAGAGAGTCAAATATTATGTTGTCGCTCATTGCACAGCTCGATCCTAGCTTACCAAGGATGGGAATATCAACATAAAATATGTGGTATGATTTCCTTTAAGGATGATCCTATTCATCATTACCAGATTGGGCGATAGCTCTACACTACACGTGGCCAATAGTTCATACATGCAATATGCTCTAGAATGTATAGAACCAATAGTTTTCAATTGGAGTGAGGAAGTGTTGTTCAACATGAAAGAGCATCTTACTAAGTTAAAATATGGACGATTGAAAATTTTTGGCTATAGTTCAATCATGATCTCTATTTCTTTATGATGGATTCCATTGCCACATCCCCAACATATCTTTGTGAGAGCCATGGTAAAAAATCCATGTAAAAAAAATATATAAGACCAAGGTCATGGGACATGTATTCTAAGTTGAATGTTGGGAAAAACATCCTAGTGGGTGTTCATTTCGAATATTATGGCTAAAGGAAATTGGAAAGGAAAATTAACATTTTTGGAAATTATTTGTGAAAATAATGGAAATTAGGAGAAAAGGAAGGTGAAAGGTCGCAGGTTGCATGTAAGGAGGAAAATGAAGGACAAATAATGGAAAATGTTAGGTCCCTACAATACTAGTGTAGCCCATTATTTTTATTGTTAGTGTAGCCCCCTCATTGTTATTTTTATGCCCATGTAGTCCCCATATTGATATTATTGTGCCCCATAGAATCCCAATATTGTTATTGGTGTGCCCTTACATTATTATTATTATGTAGGCTCTGATTATAGTGTGACCCCTTAGACTCCTATATATATAAATCCAATAATTTTTCATTTATGTAATGTAAAGCAGGTTTTCCCCTCGAAGTGGATAATTTTTAAGTCATTTATCTATTTTTTATTCTATTTTGTGAGTCGGTTGCATAACATTTGGTATCAGAGCTTTGGTTTTTAGGGTTTCGATTCTTCAAACAGGTCATCTTGGAATTTTCACTATAATTTTTTTTCTACGAAGCTTCAAAAGATGAAATTGAAACCACATGGACTCAAAATATTGGTTAACCTATTGTAAAAATTTCAGATCTTGGTTTGCTATACTTTTGGAGATATTATTTGAGGAAGTTAAGGTTTTTGCAGGATCCATAATTTCATCTCAAACAAGCGATCGAGGGAAAATCGTCATAAATTTCATTTAAGGAATCCAATTTGAATTCTGTAAAAAGTGGCTAAAATGGCACAGACTTTATTTTCTTGAGTTTTAATTTTATATCCGAAGGTCGAAACAGTGACACGTGGAACGTCGTACAAGTTCACTATACTGAACCAGTGGATAATTTGGTCATTGTGGGAGATCGGGCATAACTTTATCTTAAAGAATCAAAATTAGGTATGACCTATGGAATTGGAAAGAAAAATCAAAGGGATACTCCAGTACCTAAGTTCAGTTCTTGAATATTTGAAATCACATAGATACAACAGCTTCAATATCGAGCTCCCAAAAGAAAGAAAAATGTGTGCATTGTTTTTTTTTAAATTGCATAAGTTTTGTTTGAAAATTCAGTTTGAACTAATTACAAAGGCATATTGGAGCTTAGATATTAGTATTGGGTTATAAAATTCCTCCAAAAATTAATTCCACACCCATTAAGCCCTCAAAATTATCTACTATGACGCATGAAGAGGAATAATTTCATATTGATATCTCAAAATTACGGGACCAAGTGCAACATTTTTTTTCTCTCACAAAGAACATCC
This sequence comes from Pinus albicaulis, assembly GCA_034641835.2. Classification (NCBI taxonomy): domain Eukaryota; kingdom Viridiplantae; phylum Streptophyta; class Pinopsida; order Pinales; family Pinaceae; genus Pinus; species Pinus albicaulis. The sequence continues at coordinate 923,343,620 of CM076576.1, forward strand.
AAAGATGATCTAAAGGGTACATGGATGGTTTAAAAGGTGACATGAATAGTTTAAAATCATAAATGGAAGTTTTGAAGGCTAATATGGATGGTATAAAAACAAAAATGAAAGGAAACATGGTATATTTGAAGAAGGGTTTAAAAGAAAACATAGAAGGTTTGAAGGAAGATTTGACAAAGTTGCTGCAAGAAATTATTCATAATGGTGAAAAGGTATTAGATGATACTCATGTGATAACAAAAGAAATGTTAATCATGATTTTATAGACTCTAATTTTATATTGAAGAGCCACCATATTCCAAAGATCAATCGTAGGAAGTTTCATGGCAAGGATCCGTTAACATGGATACTACAGATGGAGCAATATTTTGATCTCCATAATGTGCAACACACACAAAAGGTACGCATTGAAACTTATATTTAGAGCCCAATCATTTTTTATGGTATCAAAGGATTTTTTCTTGTAAACAACTTTTCACTTGGTTTATTTTAACGGGGGAAATGATTGAAAATTATGAATATACAAAGAGCATCACCTTATTTAGGAAATTGATAAATATCAAACAAAAGGGTTCAATGGTGGAGCACATTGAGGAATTCCAAAAATTGAATATAAGGGTAAATGATATTCCAGAGGAGCATAGGATTGATGTATCCATAGGGAATTTAAAGCATAACATCCAACATGATGTTTGCCTTTGGGAACCTGATCCATTGGAGAAGGCATTCAGGTTTGCTAGAGAAATTGAAAGAAAAATTATGGAAAAAAGGAAGCCTACCACTCACAACTATAGAGATGGAAGTGTTTTTTCTCCTAGCCTTCCATAACCTACAAGGTTGACACCACAAAAATTGGAATAAAAAAGAGCAAAAGGGATTTGTTACAGTTGTGATAGTAAATACACTAAAAGTCATAAGTATTCTGGGAATAAATTAGCTTACATATATTGTGAAGAGGAGGAATAAAATGAACAAGAAACTTTAAAAGAAGAGGATATACACCAGGAATTTACCTTAGAGAAATAAAAAATGAATTCGACCATATCTTTGAATGCATTGGCAGGAATTACCACTCCTCAAACCCTCAAGGTAGAAGGACATATCAAGAAGAAAAAGGTAATAGTGTTGATTGATTCAGGTAGTACACATAATTTTATTGGTTGTAAGATATCCAAGGAATTTAATTTCTTCCTATATCTAGCACCAGAGTGTCAAGTGATGGTTACAAGTGGAGGAACAATAAATTTCTTTGGAAAGTGCCATAATATCAAGCTAACCATGGGGGAGTATGTATTGAATATCCCAATTTTTTCCATTCCAATGGCTGGTGTTGATGTTGTACTAGGATTTAAATGGTTACAATATTTGGGTACAATAGCTATTAATTTTCAAAAACTTTTCTTGAATGTTTTTTGGGAAGGAAAGGAAGTTGAATTAAGGGGTATCGCAGGGAAACCAAGAAAGATAATCAACTCTAATGGCATGACAAAGCTTCTAAAGAAAGAAAAACAAGGCGTAATTTCACAATTATGCTCACTAGAGTTTCAAACATTGAAATCATCTTTAAGAGAAAATTTTAAGGTTCAAGCAGTGGAATATCACATCGATCATTGACAAAAAGTTATCCAACTCTTAAAGGATAACCTAAATTTGGTGTAGAATCGAATGAAACAATAGGCAGATCAACATTGCAGTGAAAGAAGTTTTGATGTAGGCGACTGGGTATTTTTACGGCTACAACCATACAAACAAATGTCCCTCAAGCATGCTAAGAAGGATGATATATTATCACCAAAGTAATATGGTCCTTACAAGGTGTTTTAAAATATTGGTACTATGGAATACAAATTAGAGCTTCATGCATCTTCCTGAGTACACCCAGTTTTCCATGTTTCATGCTTAAAGAAGGTTACAGGTGACAAAATCCTAGTTCAAACAATATTGCAAGAATTCAATGGGGAAGGAAAAATCATATTGGAACCTAAAGTAGGCAAGTGATCAATTTCAGGGTATCTCATCAAGTGGAAGAAATTACCCCCTGAATATTCCACATGGGAGGACGAGAATTTTATATAGAATCATCCAAAACTACTTAAGCATTGAGGAAAACACTTTTGAATGAGAGGGGCATGTTAGGTCCCTATAATACTAGTGTATCCCCTAATTTTTATTGTTAGTGTAGCCCCCTTATTGTTATTTTTGTGCCCATGTAGTCCCCATGTTGTTATTATTATGCCCCATAGAATCCAACTATTGTTATTGTTGTGCCCCTAAATTATTATTGTTATGTAGGTTATGATTATATTGTGACCCCTTAGACTCCTATATATATAAAGTACATTTTTTCATTGGTATCATCCAATAATTGTTCATTTATGTAATGTAAAGGAGGTTTCCCCCTCGAAGTGGATAATTTTTAAGTCGTTGATCTATCTTTTCTTCTATTTTTGTGAGTTGGTTGAATAACAGAAAATGAATAAAATAGAGGCCACATTATTAAAAAGGATTTTGAGGATAATTTCACAAACTTTTGTTAGTTCAATTTTTGAGCTCTCTCACTCTTGGACTCTTATATTTTTCTTGGAGAATTTCAGATTTGGATCAAGAAAGGAAAAGAGGAAGAAAATGTCAAGCAAGGAAGAGTAAGATCAGGTAGCTAAAATGGGGCTACTTGTAGATATCGATTTGCATATGTGATTTCCTTACTAGATTTGGAATGCATTGTTATGCATGTGTGTTCTTGGTTCTCTTGTTGTCATTGGCATGGGTTTTTCTAGGTGTGAAATTGTTCTTCAGCCTTGCCTTTCCATTTCTTGATATCCATGGTGTAATAGATTTCTCATGTTTTGGTTGATATGGATTTCCATATGGATTCGAAACTAATTAAGGTGGATATATGAATGAAAGAACACATGGCCTAGTGATCCTTAAACCAAACTGTGGATTGTAGTAAATCCACTGGCCTAGTGAACCATGAATCAGATTGTGGGTTGTGGTAAATCCAGGTATTGTGTGCCTCGGTGGGCCTTGGAATCCTCAACTAGTGAATCGTGGGATATATGGTAAATCCTAGAGGTGGTTTCCCTTGATCAGGCCTAGGAATCCTTTCAAGTGAATGGCGGGATATACGATAAAGCCTGGAGGGTGGTGTCTCGATTATGTCCTAGTGATCCCTGGATCATACTATGGATTGCGGTAAAGACTAGAGACTAGGAGACAAGAAAATTCCTCACAGTGTAGCAGTAGTATTCCCAGTTAGCCCAAGCTAATGGGAATATACAATTTTTTCTCAATTTTATGTTTCATGAATAAAATTGTAAAGGAGGATCAATAAAACTCCTTATCAGTAAAATAAATCAATGCCACACGTGAACATAGCTAAATCTGGGCTATCTACATAAGCACACTTAGGTGTGAAAGAGACTGGAGCACTTGACCAAGTCAACTAGGACCAAATCAACAACGTTGTCTAGATACAATGAATCTCCTAGAGGAACAACATAGTTTTAGTTGGAGGCTGCTAATGTGAATGGAGCTAAATCATTGAGATGGTTTAGGGTTTGACAAGACTTTCATCCTATAAAAGGAAGAGGAGGATAGCAGAAGAAGGTTGTTGATTGAGTATATTTCTGAATATATTGTATTTTTAGACATATATCATTCTCTGTTGTTTAGCTAAGGATAGTGTTGTTTAGCACTAGGGTGTTCCTGTTCGGGAATCCCACCTCTTCCATAGAGTAGCTCTTGGAAGAGTCTTGCAGATCTCATCCACTATCAGGCATTTGGAAAAGCTCATCTTCCAACTACAGTGCAGATCATGTTGAGGGTTTGGTTGTCCTTGTAAGCTGCAGCAAGTGGAGGCTATATATGCTCAGATCTAGGCCATTCTAGGGCCTCTTTTCACTGGAAAAGTCTTCTATCCCATTGGCAAGAGAGTTTTGAACCTTTTGAGCTTCATTTTCAGATCTTGGCATTGGGTCAATCTAGTGCTAGAGCCTACAGCACAATTTTCCTTCCAAGACTGCATTATTTGCAAGAAGGAAGTTGCAGGGTGTTTTGATACACATTTGGAGGAGAGATCTCTGGTGTTTGGGTTCTACCCTTCACTATGGTGATCCATGGATTAGATTTCTGATCCATGTTTTGTACAGATCTGATCTGCTTCTATTGTATTCATCTTCAGAAATTTCTGAATACTACTACAGATCTGCTACTTTAGTTCTCAGATCTACTCTCTGTGTTTCACGTTTTGATCAAAACCCCAAGGGGAATTTGTAAAGGAGCTCTTCTAATGTTTAGATATGAAATGAAACTATTATTTTGTACACATATCTACTCTAGATCTATAGTGTAACATACAATTGTTGTAGCTAATAAAAATAACGTTTTCAAGCCATTTTTCAGTCAATACATGTGTTGCAGCCCTCTTTCTTGAGAAATTTCTTCTATTCTTGTCTTCTACATTCTGTCATACATTGTATGGGCCTCATTATGGATCTTATTTATTGTTGTATATATGAAATTTGAGCCTTATTATTGGTCTCCTATTGTTTCTCTCAAGAACTGTGTTATTTTCCTGCAGTATTGTTGCATATTGTTGCAGCCCCATTCTTGGGTGTTTTTCAGCTATACTAGGTGTGGGAGGTCTGTTTACCTCACCTAGTTTGATTTGTTTTTTCTCCCCTTTTTTATTTAGATGCTAGATCTCCATATCTAAGGGATCCAAGGGCTGCAAACTCATTTCAATGAACATACTTCTGAAAAGTGAATTATTCCAGCATGTATTGTTGAATCTTCCCTTTTGGGAATATTACAATGGTATCAGAGCAATCATTTTGGCACAGCCTATGATTTTCTTTATTGAAGAGCCAATATGTCTTTAGAAGAAGAGGGGAACCTCACTAACAAAGAGAATAGGTACCTGAGAAGAATACAGAAGAATTTTTATTACACCAATGATGATAAAGACAAGGGAAAATCCCCTAAATCTGGAAGTGATGAAGATGGGAAGGAGTTTGAAAAAAACCTTCTAAAAGCCATGCAAGATCTTGATAGAGAGATCAAAGAGATGAGATTAGAAAGAATCAAGGAATCTCCTAGGATTTTTCATCCTGGAGAAAGCTCTAGCATGTCTCATCACTGGAATGATCAACTAGTGAACCATCCACAAGCTCCACAACGCTCTACTATGCCTACTTTTTTGCTTGTGGAGAATGAAGGGCCTCAAGAGCAAGCATCCCTTGAAGACTACTTTGAATAATATGAGTCTCAGAATCAGAGATTCAAGGACCACTTGAGTTTTCAAGATTTTTGTCACCTCAAGGACAAAAGAAGACCAAGGCATCATCATAGAGAGGGTGGATTTACTCAGAATCATGATCGACATCACTCTATGGAAAGATTATTTTTACCCAATTTTGATGGGTCATCCACTTATTTTGCCAAAGCATGGGTAGAAAAATTGGATATCTACTTTCATTTGAACAAAGTCCCTGAGATGGAAGCTATCAAGATTGCAGCACTGCACTTTGAAGGTGAAGCACACAACTGGTCATTCCATGGGTTGTCTACATTGGGTCATGCCAATGTGACTACCTATTCTGATTTCACTAGAAGACCGGTGGAGAGGTTTGATAGAAAGGATCCAGAAGCACCTTTCATGAGCCTTGCAAAGTTGAAGTATTCAGGTAATGTAGAGTCTTATATCTCTGAATTTCTGAGATTATCTGTCATGGTTCTTGATCTGTCTGCAGCAAGGAGGGTGTACATGTTCATTGATAGCTTGGATGAACCTTTTCATGGGTTGGTTAAATCTACCAAACCCACTACCTTGCATGATGCCATTAAGAGGGCTAGAGACCTTCAAGATGCCTTCCCAAAAGCAAAGTCAAACTTTCAAACAAGCCCTCTTTCCCTTCTAAAGGGAAGGAAGAGAAATTTTCTCCTTCAAATGAGAACTCATACAAGAAGCCTCTTGATGATGAAGTATGGAAAGATCTAAGAAGGAGGAAGCTATGATTCACTTACCAAGAACCATGGGTACCTGGACATAGATGTGCTATTGGTAAAGCACATTATATATAGGTCTTATCATATCTTGAAGAATATGAAGATGATAAGCCAAGGAGGGCTCACAGCGCTGACAATGTTAGAGGAGATCCAACACCATCAGGAGATGAGAATGGAGAATTTTCTCCCATTGGAGGAACTCTTGCATCCTTGAGGGCAGTACTTAAGTACTTTACCTTAAGATTTTAAGGGTCAATCATGAATCAGAGGGTTTCTGTATTGATTGATAGTGGGGCTACCAACAATTTCATTGATGCCCATCTTGTGCAAAGGAGGGCAATACCCACTGCTACTTTTGAGGGGTTCTCTATTTTGGTCCCAGGAGATAGATCAATTCAATGCATGCATTATGTTCCATCACTTTCAGTCACCATGGGATCCTACACTTTTTTGGATCACTTCTTTTTAGTTGACATACCAGACACCAATGTTATTTTGGGTGTTCAATGGTTGATTACATTGGGGAAAGTCACCGCTGATTGGGAGGCTTTGCAAGTGGAATGGGTGGACAAGAAGAGTGGTGCACTTCAAATAATCACAGGCATGCATACTTACCCCTCACACAACACTTCCACACAAAATATAGAGATGGATTTGCGCAGTGGAAGAAAGGACCTCACTGTCCCTTCTATCATGTTCATGAGATTTCTACAAGGGACACTCTTATCTAGTGGCAAACCACCTAGGAGGCCACCTGATTCAGTTTTGGTGAGAGATATCTCACTTCTTGATGCTCCAAAATCATATCCAGGAGGGATGGGAGCATTAGAAGACACAGCTATATCGCTGGAAGGCTTGGGCAAGTACAATAAGGAGAGAGATTGTATTCTCTCATCATCATCACCCTCCTTCATTTATGATTCTGCGTTGTTGGAGGAGAATAAGGGAAGGTATTTCCTTCCTACTTGTACCTTTGGCATAAGAAATGTCAAAGAAGAGATCAGCAACATGGCAGGCATTCCTATTGATGCATCATCGGTGTTGTCATTGTTGGGGAGTGTAGATCTATATTGGAAATCCCAGCTGTTGGTGGATTATTCCAAAGATCTTCACACTTGCATGATGCTTGATGACCTGCTACATGAAGAGGGCTATCTAGTCCATGAGGGAGTCATATATCATCATGATAGGGTTTTCTTACCTAGAGCTCCTAAGCTCAAGGAGAGAATGCTACAAAGGGCCTTCAAAGAGTTATGTTTCAGCCCTACCTATTCTATGAAGATCTACAACACTATCATGAGATGCTTTGAATGGGAAAGCCTTGGAGGAGAGCTACATCAGCATTTTCTCAAATTCAAGAGCTATGTGGACTTGGGGTAGCCAAAGGACTCTATGCAAGATTCATTTCAGTCATTTCTTCCTTCTCTTGAAAGGGGATAAAAATCTATGCACAATTCCATGTATAGGAGAGACCTTGTTGGTGAAGGATCTGATCATATAATGCAAGATTCATTTTCTGATTTGGCATATTCTTTCACCATGTTTATGTAGGCCATGACTCCTAAGAGGAGTGTTGTATCATGTAAATATCATGGCAAACATTGGGCGACTAAACTTTCTGAATTTGGCCATTCCCTTGTTGTGCAAAGGGAGATTATTTTTCATGATGGGTGCTTCCCAAAGGCACCAAACATATCTCACATTTTCAACCATGGTGAGATAACTTGTGTAGCAAGTAAGTGGTGGGGAAACCACTTACCAAACCTTGATCTGATGCATGAATTAGATGCATTGCGCTAGTACCATATGTGGGACTATGACCCACCTCCTTATGCTCAAATTTATGTTTGTGTATATGTAATTATGCTTCCATACTTGGATGATATAGTTGTGTTATTTGTGGGATTGTATGGACGGAGGATGGGAAGTTTGTATGTACCACATGGGATGGAAACTCTCTATGTACCTCATGCTACATGTTTTAGAGAGAGAATTTCTCCAACCATGTTTTTTTATGTTTAGTTTTTCACTTCTTGTGGGATGGATTATGTACATGTCATGATGACTTTGGAGGAACAATTCATGGAGGCTTGGATTGGTGAATACCTAGCTTGTGAGGAGAGCTTGATCTTTGATGGTGTCACCAATGGAGGAGGAGAAGTGTTGCAGCACTCACCCTATCAGTTTCTTAAGGACAAGCAACATTTTGGAGGGGAGGACTGTAATATTTCCAATTAGCCCAAGCTAATGGGAATATACAATTTCGTCTCAATTTTCTGTTTCATGAATAAAATTGTACAGGAGGATCAATAAAACTCCTTATCAGCAAAATAAATCAATGCCACATGTGAACATAGATAAATTTGGGCTATCTACATAAGCACACTTAGGTGTGAAAGAGACTGGATCACTTGACCAAGTCAACCAGGACCAAATCAACAGCGTTGTCTAGATACAATGAATCTCCTAGAGGAACAGTGCAATTTTAGTTGGAGGTTGCTAATGTGAATGGAGCTAAATAATTAATATGGTTTAGGGTTTGACAAGACTTTCATCCTATAAAAGGAAGAGGAGGACAGCAGAATAAGGTTGTTTATTGAGTATATTTCTGAATATATTGTCTGTTTAGACATATATCATTCTCTGTTATTTAGCTGAGGATAGTGTTGTTTAGCACTAGGGTGTTCCTGTTCGGGAATCCCACCTCTTCCATAGAGTAGCTCTTGGAAGAGTCTTGCTGATCTCATCCACTATTAGGCAATTGGCTAAGCTCGTCTTCCAACTACAACGCAGATCCTTTTGATGGTTTGGTTGTCCTTGTAAGCTGCAGCAAGTGGAGGCTAGATCTGCTCAGATCTAGGCCATTCTAGGGCCTGTTTTCACTGGGAAAGTCTTCTATCCCATTGGCAAAAGAGTTTTGAACCTTTGGAGCTGCATTTTTAGATCTTGGCATCAAGCCACTCCCGTGTTAGAGCCTACAGTGCATTTTTCCTTCCAGGACTGCGTTATTTGCAAGAAGGAATTTGCAGGGTGTTTTGATACACATTTGGAGGAGAGATCTCTGGTGTTTGGGTTCTGCCCTTCACTATGGTGATCCATGGATTATATTTCTGATCCATGTTTTGTACAGATCTGATCTGCTTCTATTGTATTCATCTTCAGAAATTTATGAATACTACTGCAGATCTACTACTTTATATCTCAGATCTACTCTCTGTGTTTCATGTTTTGATCAAAACCCCAAGGGGAATTTGTAAAAGAGCTCTTCTAGTGTGCAGATCTGAACTGGATCTATTCTTTTGTACACATATCTGCTCTAGATATGGAGTGTAACATACATCTGTTGCAACTAATAAAAATAACACTGTCAAGCCATTTTTTAGTCAATACATGTGTTGTTGCCCTCTTTCTTGAGGAATTTCTTCTATTCTTGTCTTCTACATTCTGTCATACATTGTATGGGCCTCATTGTGGATCTGATTTATTATTGTATATATGAAATTTGAGCCTTATTATTTTTCTCCTATTTTTTCTCTCAAAAACTGTGTTATATTCCTGCAGTATTGTTTCATATTGCTGCAACCCCATTCTTGGGTGTTTTTCAGCTATACTGGGTGTGGGAGGTCTGTTTACCTCACCTAGTTTGATTTTTTTTTGCTCCCATTTTTTATTTAGATGCTAGATATCCATATCTAAGGGATCCAAGTGCTGAAAACTCATTTCAGTGCACATACTTCTAAAAAGTGCGTTATTCTAGTAGGTATTGCTGAATCTTCCCTTTTGGGAATATTACAGTAGGTGGAGAAATCTACTGGCATCCATGCTTGTTTATAGCCTAGTAATCCGATAAGGATTGTATTAAATCCTGGTTCTATTGATGAGGGTGAGGTGGTTTAGCCTCAAGAATCGCTGGTTATTCTTTTGGTTTTGACTCCCACATCATGCTTGGAAAATGGCACAGGGGTGATTGGCTGAAGAGAGATTTGGCTCAACCAATCTATGGTCGAGTGGAACACAGTAGTCCCATACCGGGTTGGATTTTGCATTCATTAATAATTGTTCCTTTCCTTGGTATTTTGTGTGTAAGTGTATTGTTTCATATGTTGCATTTATAGCTATTATATCCTCATTATTGTTGTTGTTGATATGTTGGTTATGAATATGTTTTATGACAGTGAAAATGTATGGTTATCCTCATGATTTGATTTTTAAACAAATGAGAAATGAATATTTGACCTAATAGATGATAATTCAACTAATGTGATAAGGCATCATTGCTTCTTAGAGATTCTCGGGTAGGTATAATACCCATATACTTAGAATTTTTTTTTAAACCTGTAGAATGCATATTTGTGACATGTTTGACGAAATGTCTGTCATGGATAGTAGGGGTACAGTTAAGTCTTTGTTTTATTATTTCATATGTATCATTGTTTCTATGTTACTTTCCATTTTTGGAAGTTTCATGGAGTTCTGGGCAGTGGCTTGAGCCCTAGCCTTGAAAAAGTGGCACAAAGTCTAGAGTCGTTGGCATAGAACTACCTAGAAAAGTCCCCAGTCGCAGGCATGCCTTGCTATGGGAGCGACTGGAGGGTCCCAGTTGCATGAACTTCCATGTCAAGGGAGCAACTGAGACTTCAATGTAACAATATTTCACGTTGTCTCAAGGGCTGGTCACCTAGAAGGGTTGGATGGATCCTAGAGATTCGGTTGCATGTGTAGAAGGTCAGATTGGTTGTGTTGTGTCGATTCCACTTCCTTAACTATACATGGGGAGTTGAATCATATCATAGTAGCCTCTCGTGACATGTTTACCCCATTTTTCCAATTACTTGGGTAGATGTGGGAGGAGGGCGTTACAAAGTGGTATCAGAGCATGGCTCAACACTTGGACTGGATGGGCGGAATGTGGTTTTCATGCATACATATCAATTTCATATGTTTTATTTATGCTTGTGGTCTATGTTCTTGTTATGTATGCATGGTGTTAGTCATTGTTACAAATTTTTTTCCTTGTAGTTTTTTATGATGTTGTTGTTAGGATGTTTTTTTCATGAATGCATGACAGTTTTATTTGCATTTTTTATCCATGTTGGTGTATATATGTTGTTATGCATGTATTTTCGTGGTTATGGTTATGCATGTATAGTATTTCGTACATGAATTGTGAGTTCATTGTATGCAATTACGTCATCATGATGTTATTTGAATGTTATGGTGCTAATGTGTTGGTTGAGATAGAGCAGGAGATGCATATCATTAGAGCAAGGTTGCAGCACTAGACCTTGGGACGAGAGCAAACTGTCATGCAGGTATTGTATGTTTGGAATGGAGATATGTTATTTAATATATTTTCATATGCATTATATTTATATATATCCTTGTCATTTTATTTTTATTGTGGTCACATGTTTGATAAATGTTATTTTATCAGTGTAGTCATATGCACATGTGTCAAATAGTCATGGATGATAGTAACTTGTTGTTATATGCATTGTTGTTGTTGTTATATGTTAGTTAACTTGATGATAATGTTATATGTTGTTGATAAATATGTTATATGTTAACTTGTTGACTGTTATATTGATTATTATGTTATATTTTGTTGACGATTATGTTATATGTTAACTTCTTATTGTTATATGTTAGTTAAATTGATGATTAGGGTTATTGAATTTTAGATCTTGATTTTATATGTATCGTGTTAATATATATTTTCCTATGTATATGGTTATGGTTACGATATTCATGTACGAGCTGATATATTTGTGAAATTGTGTTATACTAATCTAGACTCATTGCGCATATGTGATTGTTATGCATGAAAGAGAATTGTTTATGAGCTTATGATGTGAACATGTTAGCTAGTTATTGTTATGGATCTCATGATCTTATTTATGTTGAGGTGATATGTTGTGAATTTATATAGTGCTAATATAGATTGATTGTGCAGACAAGATAGCCTCCCCTTAAGTTTCCATTCCACCATTAAAACCTGGGAGGCCATGCTGAACCTTTTGGGAATTAGACTCAACTAGAATGGCACAAGCATAGTGGAAGCCTGGAAAAATTGGTGGTCCTCTACCACTAATGAAAATCTAAAGAAAAAATCCTCGATCATCACTTAGGGAATTTGGTTAGCTAGGAATAAATGATTTTTCTAGGACCCTATCACAAATTCATACCCAATTGTGGCAGAGTGTGCCTCTATATATGCATTACTACCTACATCTTCTCCTAATATGACTCCTAGAAACATTAGAGAAGAACAGATAATACCACCCATTTCATGGGCCTACTTCGATGGGGTTTCAGACGTACATAATATGTTAGTGTAACCCCCTTATTCTTATTGTTGTACCCTTGTAACCCCCATATTGTTATTATTGTGCCCTTACATTATTATTGTTAGGTCGGCTAGGATTACATTGTGGCCCCATGGACTCCTATATATAGAAAGGAGGTTTGGTCATTTGTATCATTCAATAATTTTTCATTTATGTAATGTATTAGAGGTTTCCCCCTTGAAGTGGTCGATTTATAAGGCATTGATCTCTCTTTTCTTCTATTTTTTGAGCTGGTTTCATAGCATTTGGTATCAGAGCTTTGGATTCTATGGTTTCGCTGCTCCAAACAAGTCATCGTGGCATTTTCGCTATAATTTTTTTCTACGAAGGTTCAAAAGCTAAAAATTTTACAATGTGAAGCCGAAATCCTAAGGAATGTCATGGAAAATTTTCAAATCTTGGTTTGCAATATTTTCGAAGATATGATCTGTGGAAGTTAGGGATTTTTGCAGGCTCCTGAATTTAACCTAAACAGTTCATCATGGAATTTTCACTATAAATTTTTTTCTACAAGGGTTCCAAAGCTGATATTTTTACAGAGAAAAGCCAAAATTAGGAGGAACATCGTTGAAAAAATTTAGAGCTTGATTCGCAATATTGGAAGAGATAGGGTTTGTAGAAGTTAGGGATTTTCACGCTCCCGAATTTCATCTCAAAGAGGTGATTGTGGGATAATTTTCATAACTCTCTCTCTCTCAGCATTGGATTGGAATTCTGTAAAAATTCGCCGCAAGTACATGGACTGTAGTTTCCTTTGTATCAATTTAAGAGCCAAAGAAGGAAACATTGACATGTGGCATGCCGCTCTACTAAACCATTCCATATTAGGTCATTGTGGGATATTGGGCATAACTTTGTCTTGAAGAATCCAAATTAGGTCAGACCTATGGAATTTGAAATACTATTCAGAGGGATACTACAAGGCAAAATTTTAGATATTGAAGATCTGAAATCACAAAGATAATTCAGTTTCAATATCGAGATCCTCAAAATCAAGAAAAAATTTTGTATTTTTTTTCAAGTTGCATAAGTCTTGTTGGAAAAATCAGTTTTAAGTGATTCCAAAGGCCTGTTGAGCATAGATATCAGTATTGGGTTCTAAAATTCCTCCTAAAAAGAATTCAACGCCAATTAGGCCCTCAAAGTACTCTACTATGACTCATTAAGATGAAGAATTGCAACATGATCTATCAAAATTACAAGAGCAAGTGCACCAAATTTTGCTCTCGCAAAGAGCAACAAAAAATGAAATGGAAGTTTTGAAGAAAGGCGTGGGAGCGAAGATGGATGGTTTGAAGAATAATATGGATGGTTTGAGGAAATGCGTGGAAGCTAATATGGACGGCATGGAAGATGGAATGGAAGCTAATATGGATGACATGGAAGAAAAAATGAAAGACAACATGGAAAACATGAAGAATGATCTAAAAGCAGACATGGAAGGTTTGACAAATTTGATTCAAGAAATGTTTCCTAATGGCGAAAATATAGTAGAGGAAACTCATTATGAGAACAAAATAAATGTTAATCGTGATTTCATAAACTCTAATGTTGGATGGAAAAACCACCATATTCCAAAGATGGATATGAGGAAGTTTGATGGCAAGGATCCCATAACATGGATACTACATATGGAGCAATATTTTGATCTCAATAATGTGAAAAACACACAAAAGGTATGAATTGCAACTTTACATTTAGAACAAAATAGATTTGTATAGTATCGATGGCTTTTCTCCCGTAAAAAAATTGTCACTTGGTCAATTTTTACAGAGGAAATGATAGCACATTATGAGGATACAAAGAGCAACACCTTCTTTAGCCAATTGATAAATCTCAAACAAAAGGGTTCAGTGGGGGATCACATTGAGGACTTCCAAAAATTGAATATAAGGGTAACTGATATTCCAGAGGAACACAGGATTGATGTCTTCATAGGGACTTTAAAGGATAACATCCAACATGAAGTTCGCGTTTGGGAACCTGATTCATTGGAGAAGGCATTCAGGTTGGCAACAAAAATTGAATGTAAAATTATGGTGACAAGGAATCCTACCACTCACGTCTATAAAGATGGAAGTGTTGCTACTCCTAGACTTCCACAACATACAAGGTTGACACCACAAAAATTGGAAGAAAAAGGAGAAAAATGGATTTGCTATAGTTGTGATGGAAAATACACTAAAGGTCATAAGTGTCCTGAGAATAAATTATTTTACACAGATTGTGAAGAGGAGGAATAAAATGAACAAGAAACTTCAAAAGAAGAGGATATACACCAGGAACCAACCCTAGAATAAGAAGAAATGAGTCTGACCATATCGTGTAATTCATTGGCAGGAATTACCACTCCTTAAACTCTCAAGATATAAGGACATATCAAGAAGAAAAAGGAAATCGTGTTGATTGATTCGGGTAGTACCCATAATTTTATTCATTGTAAGGTAGCCAAGGAATTGAATTGTTTCCTATACCCAGCACCAGAATGTCAAGTGATGGTTTCAAATGGAGGAACTATAAATTGCTCTGGAAAATTCCATAATATCAAGCTAGCCATGGGGGAATATGTATTGAATATTCCAATTCTTTCCATTCCAATGGGATGTGTTGATGTTGTACTAGGAGTATAATGGTTACAATCTTTGGGGACGATAGCTTTTAATTTTCAAGAAATTTTCTTGAATTTTTTTTCAGAAGGAAAGGAAATCTAATTACGGGGTATCGCAGGGAAGAAAAGAAAGATAATAAGCTCTAATTTCATGACAAGGCTTTAGAAGAAAGAAAAACGAGGCGTAATTACACAATTATACTCACTAGAAGTTCCAACATCAAAATCATCTATTTCTCCACATCTCCGAAAATTCTTGGACAATCATTCCAAGGTGTTTGAAACTCCCAAAGGAATCCCACCTATTCATGATCATGATCATGTTATTCATTTGATTCCAAGAAGTGTTCCTCCAAACATCAAGCCTTACAGATATCCTTATGTCCAAAAGAGTGAAATTGAACGTATGATTGCAGAAATTTTAGAGGCTGGTATAATTCAACCTAGTCAAAGTTCTTTCTCTGCTCCAGTATTATTGGTGCACAAGAAGGATGGATCATGGTGCATGTGTCTAGATTATAGGGAGCTCAATAAGCTCACTATTAAAGATAAATTTCTCATTCCCATGATTGATGAATTATTAGATGAGTTACATGGAGCAATTTATTTTACTAAGTTGGATATTCATTCAGGATATCATCAAATTAGAATTAAGACTGAAGATATTCTGAAAACAGCATTTCGAACTCATGAGGATCATTATGAATTTTTGGTGATGCCTTTTGGCCTTACCAATGCACCTTCTACATTTCAAGGGTTGATGAATTCCATTTTCAAACCCTTCCTTAGAAAATTTGTGCTAGTAATTTTTTATCATATACTAATCTGCAGCAGGTCTTGGAAGGATCATGTTCAAAATGTTGACAGGGCGCTCAAACTATTGGAGGAGAAACAATTATATGCAAAAAAATCCAAATGTTTCTTTGGAGTAAAAAAGGTGGAATATCTGGGTCATGTTGTATCTCACGAGGGTGTTAAAGTAGACCCTAACAAAATTAAAGCCATTAAGGAATGGAAATTCCACAACCATAAAGTAGTTGCGTGGATTTCTCGAGTTAATGGGGTATTATCGCGAGTTTGTTAAGAATTATGGGAGAATAGAAGCACCTCTAACAACATTATTGAAGAAATATGAATTTTCATGGAGTCCTGAAGCAACTAAGGCCTTTGAATATATTAAAGAGGAAATGTACCTAGCATCATTCTTAGCTATGCCAGACTTCACAAAAACATTTATTATGGAATGTGATGCCTTAGGAAATGGAATATGTGTTGTTTTAATGCAAGAAGGAAGACACGTTCCTTTTGAAAGTCATCCAATCAAAGGAAATTATTTACAAAAGGCTATTTATGAGAAGGAAATGTTGGCAATACTACATGAACTAAAGAAATGGCGACCTTACCTAATGGGAAGGCATTTCAAGGTAAAAAATGATCATGATAGTCTTAAACACTTTTTGGAAAAAATACTATATTTAGAAGAGCAGAAAAAATGGGTCAAAAATATGTTGTGTTATGACTTTGAAATCATCTACAAAAAAGGGAAGCTAAATGTTGTTGCAGATGCACTCTCAAGAAAGGATAAAGAGGTGGAAGCATCTCTTTGTTCCATTTCTATTATCCAACCAGATTGGATAACTAAAGCAAGGGATGAATGGAAGAAGGAAGAAGAAGTGTGGACACTCATTCAAAATTTGCAGCAAGATCCTAGTACATCTAATACATTTAGTTGGAAAAATGATTCCTTATGGTACAAAAATCGCTTATATATTTGAAATAATTCCCAACTAAAACAAAAGATTCTTTTGGAATTGCACACTTCTCCTTTAGGAGGACACTCAGGATTTTTAAAAACTTACCACAGGGTGAAGAAATATTCTTTTTGGGATGGCCTTAAATCTGATATTCAAAATTTTGTGGCGGAATGTTTGGTTTTCCAACAAAATAAATTTGAGACAATTAAGACCCCGGGTCTTCTACAACCTTTATCCATTCCAAGTCAATGTTGGGAGGAGATTTCAATGGATTTTATCACAGGTTTACCTAAGTCCGAAGGAAAGAGTGTCATCATGGTGGTAGTTGATAGACTTACCAAGTATGCACACTTTTTTGCATTATATCATCCATTTAAAGCAATTACATTTGCTACTACATTTATGAAAACAATTCAAAAGCTACATGGAAACCCGAAGATTATTGTAAGTGACAGAGATCCCATTTTTACAGGAATTTTTTGGATGGAATTACTTTCTTGTTTGGGTACTCAACTAGCTCATATCTCATCTTATCATCCTCAATCTGATGGTCAAACTAAGATAGTGAATAAATGTTTGGAAGGATATCTTCGTTGTTTTGTATCTGATAAGCAAGCACACTGGGTCAAGTGGTTACCTCTCACTAAATGGTGGTATAACACTTCCTTCCATACTACAACAAAAATGACCCTGGCACTTTATGGATATCATACACTATCCATCACATATTCTTAATGGAAAATTCTAGGGTTCAAGCAGTGGAAGATCACATCGAGCATCAACAAGAAGTTCTCCAACTCTTAAAGGATAACCTAAATTTGGCACAAAATCGAATGAAACAACAAGTAGATCAACATCGCAGCAAGAGAAGTTTTGATGTAGGAGACTGGGTATTTTTACGGCTACAACCATACAAACAAATGTCCCTCAAGCAAGCTAAGAAGGATAATAAATTATCGCCAAAGTACTATGGTCCTTACAAGGTGTTGCAAAAGATTAGTACTATGGCATACAAATTGGAGCTTCCTGATTCTTCGCGAGTGCATCCAATTTTCCATGTTTCATGCTTAAATAAGGTTATAGGGGACAAACTTCCAGTTCAAACAATATTGCCAAAACTTGATGAGGAAAGAAAAACCATATTGGAACCTAAAGCAGTCATGGAAACAATAACTTGACAGCTACGAAATCGATCAATTTCAGAGTATCTCATCAAATGGAAGAACTTACCCACTGAATATTCTACATGGGAGGATGATAATTTTATACAGAAGCACCTGGAGCACTCAAGCATTGAGGACAACACTTTTTTGAAGGAGAGGATCATGTTAGGTCCCTATATTACTAGTATAGTCCCTTATTGTTTTTAGTGTAACCCCCTTATTATTATTGTTGTACCCTTGTAACCCCCATATTGTTATTATTGTGCTCTTACATTATTATTGTTAGGTCGGCTAGGATTACATTGTGGTCCCATAGACTCATATATATAGAAAGGAGGTTTGGTCATTTGTATCATTCAAGAATTTTTCATTTATGTAATGTATTGGAGGTTTCCCCCTCGAATTGGTTGATTTCTAAGGTGTTTATCTCTCTTTTCTTCTATTTTTTGAGTTGGTTTCATAACATAATATATGTGGGGTAGGCATGATCATTCATGTTAATGAACATAGATTTCTAAAAGCTTCAGTGGGTATTGGGACAGGATCAAACAATTATGTAGAACTACAAACTCTAAAAATTATATTATGTTGGCTAAAACAGCTGGGGATAGACTTAGTATAGATATTTGGTGACTCTTTAAATGTCATAAACTGGAAAAAAAATGTGCAGAGATGTCAAAATCATATTTTGGTTCCTATATTAGAAGAAATTTCTTCCTTAAAAAATGGTTTTGTTGATATTTGTATTTATCACATCTACAGGGAGCGGAACGCTGAAGCGAATATCCTTTCTAAGGAGGGTTTGTAGCAGGTTCTAGGAAACTGGAATATAAATGAATCAGTAGTGGGGTAGACCGTGTGTCATATCAACCACCATATCATGGATAATCTTATTCTTTTACTCTACTACAGTCATTTACTTTTTTGGATACGTTTGATCATCAGACTTTTTCGTATATATGGTTTATGTAAAAGGCGATTCTATGACTTCTTTCTTAAACAGTTATATTTTGTACTAAGTGGGTTTTTTTCTATGTTAATGGAGAGGCTCGGTTCATGGCTATGAAGACTCTATGTGCATTTTTTATCTGAGAAATTTTTTTCCTCACTTCCTCAGTAGCGTTGTGATTTCTCTTTTTGTGTCATTGTGGATTCATAGTTTTAAGGAATGCTTAAATGCATCTACATATGTAACTTTTTATTGGCTTGATAAAAAATTTGATTTTTCCTTTGGAAAAAAAAATATGGCCTCCTTTGAGATACATTGAGGTATGAGTTTGCTTATGTTTTATAGTTGGTGCCTGATTGTTTAATTATTTCGTCTATTTGGTGTTTGAGTATTTGATTATGCCATCTAGTTTATTTATCTAACATGATATGTTCACAATCTGTTTGAATGTTTTATTAATTGAATTATAAGAGTATGTGTATGTAAGATTGCATCAAGAAATGATCTTGTTTTAAGGTGGTTTTAATAACACATATGTATGGAGAACAGTGGATATGTACTTGAGTGCAAGTAGGTGGTAGTTGTAGTATTATGGACTGTTGATTGTGAGTTGAGAGTTTTTTATGATATGATTTTTAGTCTTAGAAAGGGTTGATTCCAAATTAATAAATATAAAATCTTGATCTTTGGAACGTGTGACTTACATGTGTGAGAAGTTGTAGGACAACATGCTTGGTATTAGCATGACAAGGTAACAATGGATTTGTTTATATAACTAATAGTTTGGTAAGGTGACATTACATAGTAAGGCTTGATTGCAACAAGATAAAATAAAGGGATTGGGTAAGAATTCCTTTGGTAGTGTTCCGAAACCACAATTCCAAATGAATGAGTGCTTTGCATACAAGAAGTATTCTTAACCTTTATTTTTTCTGACAGTATGTAAATATGTACTATATTCATGAACATGTATTTGACGGGTATAATAGTGGTTTTGAGCTATGGATGGATTTGTCAAGGGAATTAGAGTCCCTTGAGAGATGAAATGGACATGTTCAGTTACAAGGAAACGTGCTTAGCACATCAAGGTAAGGTAACCAGTATATTGTTATATTTATTTATAGACTAATGGTTATTTGTTTACGGCAGTATGATTAAATGAATTCCATGGAAAAATATACTTCTATGAAATCTTGAAGAAGGCTCAAGTTGAGATTTCCCTTGGAAGCATTGGGAACCCATGGGGATTGAGTCATGGTGTTTGTTGTTGGTCATGTGCTTTTGGTCTTTTTTGATTTGTTGAGCTTGATTGTGGCTTTGTTTATGTTTGGTGCATGATCATGCCACTTTGTTTGTGGTGTCATATTGTTATTGGTTTTCATGGTTTCCTTCTTGTATGTTTCTTGACTTGCCTTTTATGTTTGGATAGTCTTGGGAATTGGTTTGGGAAAGAGGAAAGTTAATGGGGCTTAGGAGGATCTGAATGAAACCTAGCAGGTAATGCAAGACTCAGAAGAAGCTCAATGCATGATTAAGGATAGTTGAAGGCAAGAGTATGATAGTGAATTGGATTGGTTGGGTCCATTGGTGTAAATTAACGGTGGCAAGACAGTCATGATAAAGGTAATAAAGTAAGGTAAAGTAAATGTATTTGAGGCGTGAGATGCCTTGGCTATGTTGGGAACTGTTGTTCTCAATGTTTTGCATGTTGTTCATGGATAAAGGGAGTTCTCTTAACCTTGACCTTATGATATTTCGTAATTATGGTGTGAGTATTATTTTTCTGATGTCTATATATGTATACATGTATGTATATATGTATGTTGTGTCTGACAGGGTCGTCATGGATCATGATTGTTTAATGATAATGTTTATATGTATACATGTGTGTATGTATGTCATCTTCTGACAAGATCATGATTGTTTTATGATAATGATTATACATATGAATGTATCTATGTATCTATGTAATTTTCTGATATGGTTTTCAGGGATCATTCTTGTGGAGGAATGATTGCTTATGCAAGGGAATTGCATGAAAGAGATTCCTGGTATTATGGGGAATCAAGTGGGAAGAGTAGCCGTCGCAAATCTACGAGGTCAAGATCATGTGGATATGAGTTGATATTATATTTTTTTACTATGCCTATGTTTATTTTATGGACAGGTAATGTTGAGGGATACATCAGTGGAATGAAAACGGTGTGCTTTGCGGCATGTTGGGACAAGCATGGATAAGACACTAGAAGCAAGGTCGTTTGGTAAGGACAGTGTGGTCTTAGGATGTGTAGTACTAGTGTTATGAACATGTAGCATATGTAATATATTGTAAATATGATGTTGTGTGCATGTTTTATATATGGTTTCGTGTGCATATTGCATATGCAGTGCTTGGTATAGATGGTGCTATGTACATGTTATATATGCAGTTTTGTGTACATATCATGTTGTGCGCATGTTTGATATGTGGTGATGTGTACATATAGTGCTTTGTGCATGTTACATATGTAGTGTTGTGTACATATGGTGTGGTGTGCATGTTGTACATATAGTTATATGTACATGTGGTGGTGTGTCTATGATTGTACATGTGGTGTGTGTGCATGTGGCGTCGTGTACATGTTGTACATGGGGTTTTTTGTGCATGTGGTATTGTGTACATGTCGTGCACGTGGTATTGTGTACATGTGGTGTTGTCTACATGTCATGCATGTGGTGTTGTCTACACATTGTGAAGGTGGTGTTGTTTACATGAAGTATTATATATATGTTGTTCAGGTGACACTATTTACATGTTGTACATGTGGTACTATTGTACATGTGATATTGTGTGTAAGTCATACATGTTGTTTTGTGCACATGTGGTATGTGTCCATGTTGTATATTTTGTTTTGTGTATGTGTGGTATTGTGTATGTGCATTGCGTAGTCATTGTATCATGACATATGTATTCGTTGTTTTGTACTTTGTGTATGTATAAGTATTGTTTTGTACATCGGGCATATTTGTATGTATTGTGTCACACACTAGGTGAAGGTGTATGTATTGTGTTGTTTTGTACATTGGGCGGAAGTGCATGTGTTGTTTCATACACCGGGTGCAAGTGTATGTGTTGTGTTGTACGTCGGGTGTAGGTGTATGTGTTGTATGTCTAGTGTCGATGCATGTATTGTATGGTGTTGTATGTCGTGTGTGGTTTTATGTGTTGAGATGTATACTATGTGTATGTGTACATGGTTGAAGAGAAGCATTTGGTGCTTTCTCAGTGTGGCAATTGATCTGGTGTGTGTATGGAAAGGATAAAGGTAGAAGATAAGGATAAATTAAAGGATAAGTATCAGTATTTTATTTCATTTTTAATTATGCACTTGATCTATGATTTTAGTTTATGATGATTACATGCAATATATGATTCTGGTTTATGATGGTTACATGTGACATATGATTTTTATTTATGATGAGTGTGGTTTAAGCTAACTAGATGTGATATTCTTATACATGATGATTTGATCAAACAACTACTTTGACTTGTTGTGATAGGAAGTGAACATGAGTGCAAGTGTACCTTATTGGCAAGCCATAAATGAGGTATCATTTGAATTTATTTCAATTTGTTTTGGGTCTAATGTAAGTTTTGTGCTTGGTACAGAAAAGCATGGAAAATTCCTGAGTTGGCTGGTTGAAATTTATTGCAAGAATTAGGAGTAGTAGCAAAATGAATTCGAACAGGAAAAAATATGTTGGTAAAGCACTTCAGGAGCAGGGCCATTGTGGGAAGCTCATACCCAATAGTTTCCATTGATTTACGTGGGCATGATGTGACCGGTATGATGGTTTTGAGGTAGGTATATGCCTTGGTTATTTGACCTTCTGATACAAGGAATCCTTGCCAAGAGATGGATCACTCGTGATAGGGGATGCTAGGGAACTTGGAAGCTAAGTGACTGCATGGATGGGTGTTACCAAATTTCCCTAGGGACTATGTAGCAAAGAATGGAAGGATGGGGATGGATTTTTTGTGTTCATTAGCATTTCTATATGGAATCAAATGCACATTTGGAGTGTGCCCTGGAACAATGAGACGGTAATTTTTCAGTGAGAGGACAGGTGGCGTAGGATTGTAGTGATGTAAATTGTATACATATTTGATTTTGGCAGTGCATTATGGACTTCCTAGGAAGGAAGTGAATCCTGGTATTACTTTTGAGGGAGCAGGTGTGAGCCTCTGGATTCCCTTGTTGTGGATGCAGGCATCGTATCCTTGTATTTTATGGTTGAGAAAATGTGCATATGTGTATATGTGTATATGTTTATATTATTGTAAATATTGTAGCGATATAGGTTTATAAATCTCCATAAAGAGTATGGTTATTTGTTGGTTGAGAAAATGTGGTTGTTATTGTAAATATCGTAATGAGATGTGTTATATCTCTAGTAAACAGTATGATTGTCATATTTTCAGCAGGTTGATCATTATAAATATTTCAACGAATTAAGTTATAAAGCTCCATGGGAAGTATATTTTTCTATCAGCAGACCTATTGGTTAGAGGTGTCATTGAACACCGAGGACAGTAACCCCCCAAGGGGGAGGGTTCTGTAATAGCCCTGGTTAAAAGTCCATGTAAAAAAAATATAACACCAATATCATGGGACATGTATTCCGAGCTGAATGTGTGGAAAAAAATCCTAGGGGGGGTTCATTTAGGTTATTATGGCTAAAGGAATTGGAAAAGGAAATGGAAAAGGATTTGAAAATGCAAAATGGCATTTTTGGAAATTTATTTATGAAAATAATGGAAATTAGGAGAAAAGGAAGGTGAGAGGTCACATGTTTCATGTGAGGAGAAAAATGAAGGGAAAATAATGGAAAATGAATAAAGTATAGGCTACAATAATAAAAATGCTTCTGGGATCAGTTCACATACTTTTGTTAGTTCATTTTTGGATCTCTCTCTCTATTTTCTCTCTCTCACACTCTTGGACACTTAGAGTTTTCTTGGAGCATTTCAAATTTGGGTCAAGAAAGGAAAATAAGGAAAAGAGGAATAAAATATCAATCAAGGAAGAGTAGGATCAAGCAACTACACCGGGGCTACTTTCAAGTATCGATTTTCATGTGTGATTTCCTTGCTAGATCTGGCATGCATGGTTATGCATGTGTGTTCTTGGTTCTCTTGTTTTCATTGGCATAGATTTTGCTAGGTAGTGTTCTTCAGCCTTGCCTTTCCATTTCGAGATAGCCATCGTGTGATGGGGTTCTCATGTTTTGGTTGAGCTTTATTTCCGAATGGATTCGAAAGTGAGTGAGGTGGATCTATGAATGAAAGAACATGTTAGGGTCCTATGGTTTAGGGATCAATTTTATTTGCCTCTTTTATTCATTTTTGGATTTTTAATAGTGGTTTAGCCTATGAACCATTGTTTTCATAGTCTAAAGCGTCATTTTCCAAGGCCACTGTAAGAATTTTCATGTCATAGAAGGTCCTTATATACAAATTAAATTTGGGAGACTTTGAGTCTATGAGAAGGTCATAAGGTCATTTTCTCATGAAGATTCATTTAGGGTTAAAGGGTTAATTATCACAAGTCAAAACCATGAATAGAAAGAGTCAGGTTTCATTTATTAAGGTTTTTTGGGCCTGTTTTTAATGGTTTCCATCACGTTCCCATTCCACCATTCATAATTCATGATTCCCTTTTATATACTCCTTCCACATACTATTTTCATTTATATACTCCCTTCCATAAACTCTTTTCACCTACATTTACCATCATATGGACACCCCCCACCCTCTTTAAGTCACCTATCATCATTATTGCTACTGCATCCCTCCATAACTCATTACCACCATTCATATTTCATGATCATAATAACCCTTTACCCAAAGTTTATACCCATGACCCAAAACAAAACATATGAGGCACACATTTTCAAATTTGTGTTCATATTTCCATCATTGCCTCTCCAATCTGTAGTTTTTTCTCTTCTCTAAGAAAATTCAACATTTTTCATAGCACAACGCTGAAATAAGCTTGGCAGAGGTTCGAAAGCAGGGTTTTTCAACTGTGAGAAGGTTCAGTTGGGAAAAATGTGCACAAATTTTTGAGTTATACAGTCATTGTGAAACTAATAGCAACCATTTTAGAGGTCTGCAAACATGGATGGAAGCACTCATATGGTTATACATCATCACTAGGCCATATCAAGCACATCTATGCACTCATCCTTGCACAAGACCATCTGCAACCATATCAAACATGGAGGTATGCTACGAATTTCCTCCAAAATTGATTGTTTTAGTCATCATTTTCAAAATATTTTCTAACCAAATCGAGCCTAATATATAAAAAATTAAAGAGATTTTTCTCAAGAAAATACCAAATAATAAAAACCTCCTTCATTTTCTAAACAGGTGTCATATATCAGTAGTTTCAAATGCATCTTCAAAACCTATTTTTCAAACTGCAATTTATTGTTTTAAACATTATTTTGGGGAACATATTTTGAGGATATGGGGCATAATTTGAGGAAAATGAGAGAGGTTTCTCTCAAAAATAAGTTCATATACAAAAACCTATCTCATTTTTTACACAGGTGCTAAATTTTTGGAATTACAAGTGTCACTTGGAGACCCATTTTCAAAATTCCTTGCTGACAAAATTCTAATTTTTTTGAAATTTGATTTGTAAATGTCTGTAATATTCCAAAGTTAGCATGCAGCTACTTGGAATATTGATTTTTGTTTTTATCACCTAGAAGTTGAATAAATGGGTAAGGAGGCCCATGCATATTAAAAATATGAATAAAATCCCTCATAATGTGAAAAGGGATCATCATAGGAGCTAGATTTCACACCCTCATGTGTGAAAAGAGGCATTTGCATGTGGACAAGGTCAAGTTTGACCAAGTCAAAAGCGTTGGGATAGGAGGTGGAGATCATCTTTAGAGACAGTGTAGTGATAGTGGGATGAAGATTCCTTGGTGGAGGAAACCCTAATGAGTGGGACCCAAGGTGAGAGGGCTTCCATTTACATAAAAGGAGCGCAAGGCAGCCATAGTAAGACATGATAAGGATTATTGATTTTATGGTCTGCATGACTATTTTGCATTCTCTTGTTGTTTAGCAGAGTTGTTGTGTTGCTTAGCACAAGGCATTAATGTTTAGGAATTCCTTCTCCTTTCAATAGAGGCCTCTTGAGGGAGCTTGTACTTCATTTCTCCACATCTAGGCTTTAGGCCAAGCCACCTCCTTCAGCTACAGCACAGTTTCTGTTTAGAGCTAGGTTGTGTTGCAGGGTGTTGCAGTGGAGGTTTCACAACACCACTTACAGAGCTTGTTTTTAAATCGAGGAAGCTTTCTTTCCTTTGGGAGATCAGTGGGGAAGCACTTGGAGCAGATTTCATACCTTGGCACTTGGCCAACACAGTTTCTATCTCCTACAACGCAGTCCCTCTCCTTGAATGCGTTATTTTCAATGAGGGTTTGCAGATTTTTTGGAGGGTAAGATCTTTAGTGTTAGGATTAGCCTTTCACTTGGAAGATCCATTGGAGGAGGTTTGTTCAGCTTGTGCATCATCTTCAGCCATCTCCATCCAGTTCTTGAGTTGTAGCTGCTACTCAGTCCTAGGACTGCAACTCCGACATTTTGTACTTTTTGTATATTTCAGGAAATCCTTCTAGGATTGTCTTGAAATTGTGTTGGGGAGCTTAGATCTTCACTCCCATCATTTTATGAGCTATATTATTTCAGATCTATGTATTGACACTTTCCAGCAGCAATCATTCTCAATAAAACTGCGTTGTCATAGCCTTGGACACTTTTCTGTGTAGCAGTGATCTTATATTTTATGTACATGTTTCTTGAGGCTGATTTTGCCTATCTTGAGTGACTCTTTCCTCAGATCTTGTATACATTTGCTGCTATAATACTAATATAATGGCTATGTGTTCTTCTCATAGTTCATGAGTTTATTTGTCACTACTATTTCCATTATTGTGTTCATGTATTGTTGCATTCCCCATTTGGGATACTACAGTGGTATCAGAGCATAATCTTGGCTCAGCCTGTGGAATCTCAGCCAATATGCTATCAAGAAGACAAGAAGAAGATAATATGAACAGAAAAGACAAAAATAAGACTCCATTCTTTGGAGAAAGAAAGGAGGAGAGACTTTCAAAGTTTATTTCTCAAACTTTGCGGAGCATTCAAGGAGATATTAAGAAGATGAGGAAGGAGATGTGTAGAAAATCTCCAAGAGAGTTTGAATCTGAAGAAAATTCTAGATTTTCATATGATGAGTGTGAGCATGCAGCCACACATTATGATGCACAGCACAGTCATATGCCCATATTTTCTATTAGAGAGGAAGAAGAAGAAGAAATTCCTAAGAGAGAAACTCTTAGTGACTTTATGCAAGAGTATGAGTCTCAAACTCAGAAGATTAGATATCATATCACTTTCCCAGAGTTTTTCAAGATCAAGGTGGAGAGAAGCAAGCAGCATAATAAGAGTAGATTTCTCCTATCTACTTTTTATGGTTCACCTACATGTTCAGCTAGAGCTTGGGTGGAGGAGCTAGACACCTATTTGCAGCACCACCAAATTTCTGAGGAGGAAGCCATCAAAGTTGCAGCACTGCATTTTGGAGGTAAGGCCTATGCATGGTGGATATTTGAGTCCTTTTCTTTGCAAAATGAAAATACTTCTTCTTATGCAAATTTCACTAAGAGGATAGTAGAAATATTTGATGGAAAACTTTCTAAGACATCCTTGGTGAAACCAAAAAAACCAAAACAAACTGAAACTTTGCATGTGTTGGAGGAAACTGTAAACTCAACTCCACTTCAGAAAACCATTGAGGAGGCTGAAATCTTGCATCATACCTTGCTCGAGGCAAGACCTCTATCTCACACTCTTGAACAAGAGGACATGGAGATCCCTTTTTCAAAAGAGGATCCAATTCTTGGAGGGTTGCCCATTCATATTGTAGAGGAAGAAAAAGTTGAGGGCAACAGCGCTGTCATGTATAGAGTTTATCTAGCACCTCATGAAGAGGAAGGAGGAGCTCTTGCTCCAACAAGAGGGATTATTGTATCATTTCAAGGAATTCCCCAAGATCTCATATGTGAAGATCAAGGCACAACCCATGATTATCATGTGCCATTTCTGGAAGAGTGTGAACCCATGGAGATAAAAGGAGGAGGTAGGGAGGATGACCAGGATCATTTGATGAGGAGCACACACCCCTATATATTTCAGAGGGTTGATGCACAAAAGAGGGATATTGGATTGTGTAGTGAAGGCAGGGACAATTCTTTCCATTCATATATGCAGTGTACTCTTGATGTTGATGTCTTATTGCATGGAGACATTTCACCAAGGAGACCACCAGATCAGTAGATGATGAGAGATGCTTCACATTTTGAGGCACCACTCATTGATTTCAGAGGAGTGGAGACCTTGGGAGGTCATTGTACAATGCTGAGAGTCTTGGGTAGACTCAAGGAGGAGGGAGATATTCTCCCAACATCATCATTACCCACTCCCACTTCAATTATGCATTGTGGCAGGAGCAGCAGGGGAAGGATAGCAGCCTTCCAACTTGCATCTTTGGCATGGGAAATGTCAAAGAGGAGGACAACCATATGACAGATGTTCTTTGTGATAAATCATCAGCGCTGTCACTATGGAGGATAGATCCATATTGGAAATCCTAGCTGTTGGTGGATTATTCCAAGATATTTTTACTTGTATGATATTGGAAGACCAGTTGCATGAGGAAGGATATTCTCTCAGAGATGGGGTCATCTACTATCATGGTAGGATCTTCTTATCTAGAGCTTCCAATTTCAAGGAGAAGTTACTACAAACAGCTCATGAAGATTTCCTTTTCAGCCACACTTATTCTATGAGAGCATACCACACCATCATGGAGGGGTACTTTTGGGAAGGCTTTGAGGAGGAGATATATCAGCATTTGAGGAGATGCATAGATCATGTGGAGATGGAGGAGACACCCAAATCTTTGGAAGAGTTAACACAGCCACCTATTTTCTCTTTGAGAATGAGAGGGGATTCATCTATGAGCCGCTCAATTTGCATGAGCAAAACATATGGTAAGGATATTGTTTGGTTGCATAATGATTTGTATAAATATGTGCATTCCTTAACAATATATGTGCAGGACTTTGCTCAAAGGAGGAGCATTCTTCCTTCTAGACCTCATGGTCTACTTGAGGCCATGAGCAGTATTGATGGCCACTCCCTAGGAGGACTTGGGGAGGAGATATCTTATGGAGAACATGCTTACTGTGCACCATACATCATACACTTTCTCCAAACTTATGAGGAGATTGGGGCAGCAAGCAAGTGGTTGAGAAGCCACACATTATGTCATTCTCTATTGCAGTTGAGAGTCAAACTGTGTTGGCTGCATTTGAGAGACCATTTTCCTTCTCCCTTACTACATATGGACGCAAGTATGATTCTCATTACGGCTCCCTATGTTGTTGTTGTTATTATTTTTATTGGGAGCATGGTTGGGGAAGAGACACATTGGTTGGATGTGTCCTTTGGGGAAGAGGATTCCCACATTTTTTGCATTACATGTTCTAATGGGAGCATGGGAGGTGATATGGCCACCACAGAAAAACACTTGTTTCTTTATGAGGTGGTCCATGAGATTGATTGGAGCACTTGGGCTATGACTCTCATAAATCATTGGGAGAAACTTTTCTATGAGTTGCCATGTCATGTTGTGCAACAGCAGTTAGGAAAACTTCGTTGTGACCACATGGGAAACTTTTTTTACCTTTCAGCTCTACTTGAAACCTTCAGTATTCCCCTCACTTGGATGTCATATGATGTTGATTTCCTATTCATCATATATGGGATGGTTTGGGCCAGCATGATTCACAA
Source organism: Pinus albicaulis (assembly GCA_034641835.2). Lineage (NCBI taxonomy): Eukaryota > Viridiplantae > Streptophyta > Pinopsida > Pinales > Pinaceae > Pinus > Pinus albicaulis. The sequence goes on from CM076576.1 coordinate 923,373,372, forward strand.
CGTTGGAGGGAAGATCTTTGGAGATCCAGTTTTCTTCTTGCCACTTGGAGGCAACATTTTTGCAGCCCAAGAGCAACAGGTACTCTACACTTATCATAAGTGGAGAGGAGGACAGTGTGGGGTAGGCTATTTTTTCTACCATGATCATATTTTCAGCCCACCTACATTACAGGAGCTCAAGGTGGAGGGGGGTTTTCAGGAGTTTCCATGTGGAGAGGTAACTCATTTTGTATGGATGATATCTTGGGGATGGGAGATTCATATGGGGATGATATATCCCAATGTATATCAGAACTCATGCCTCAATAAGGCCTTTAGAAAGCCCATTTTTTCCTCCATGGATGTTTTACTTTTACATGATGATAGTTATTTGGGATGCTCACTAAAAGCTAGCTTGCATACTTGCGAGGGGCAACTTGGAGATGTATTGATGAGACAGCATCTTGATCCTTGGAGGATTTTATCATATGAGGATGCTACAGGGGGAGAAGAGGAGGCTCTTCAGTTCTATCATTTCAGTCGCTTGAGGACAAGCAACATTTGGGAGGGGAGGACTGTAATATTCCAAAGTTAGCATGCAGCTACTTGGAATATTGATTTTTGTTTTTATCACCTAGCAGTTGAATAAATGGGTAAGGAGGCCCATGCATATTAAAAACATGAATAAAATCCCTCATAATGTGAAAAGGGATCATCATAGGAGCTTTATTTCACACCCTCATGTGTGAAAAGAGGCATTTTCATGTGAACAAGGTCAAGTTTGACCAAGTCAACAGTGTTAGGATAGGAGGTGGAGATCATCTATGGAGACAGCGCAGTGACAGTGGGAGAAAAATTCCTTGGTGGAGGAAACCCTATTGAGTGGGACCCAAGGTGAGAGGAATTCCATTTGTATAAAAGGAGGGCAAGGCATCCATAGCAAGACATGATAGGGATTATTGATTTTATGGTATGCATGACTATTTTGCATTCTCTTGTTGTTTAGCAGAGTTGTTGTGCTGCTTAGCACAAGGCATTCATGTTTATGAATTCCTTATCCTTTCAAGAGAGGCCTCTTGAGGGAGCTTGTACTTCATTTCTCCACATCTAGGCTTCAGGCCAAGCCTCCTCCTTCAGCTATAGCACAGTTTCTATTTAGAGTTGGGTTGTGTTGCAGGGTGTTGCAGTGGAGGTTTCATAATACCACTTCCAGAGCTTGTTTTTCAGAGGAGGAAGATTTCTTTCCTTTGGGAGATCAGTGAGGAAGAAATTGGAGCAGATTTCATACCTTGGCACTTGGCCAACACAGTTTCTATCTCCTACAACGCAGTCCCTCTCCTTGACTACGTTATTTTCAATGAGCATTTGCAGCGAGGGTTTGCAGATTGTTTGGAGGGTGAGATCTTCAATGTTAAGATCAGACTTTCACTTGGAAGATCCATTGGAGGAGTTTTTTTCAGCTTGTGCATCATCTTCAGCCATCTCCATCTATTTCTTGAGTTTCAACTGCTACTCAGTCCTAGGACTGCAACTCTGGCATGTTTTACTTTTTGTATATTTCAGGAAATCCTTCTAGGATTGTCTTGAAATTGTGTTTGGGAGCTTATATCTTCACTCCCATCATTGTATGAGCTATATTATTTCATATCTATGTATTGACACTTTCCAACAGTAGTCATTCTCAATAAAATTGCGTTGTCATAGCCTTGGACACTTTTCATTGTAGCAGTGATATTATATTTTATGTACATGTTTCTTGAGGCTGATTTTGCCTATCTTAAGTGACTCTTTCCTTAGGTCTTGTATACATTTTCTGCTATAATACTAATATAATGGCTATGTGTTCTTCTCACAGTTCATGAGTTGATTTGTCACTGCTATTTCCATTATTGTGTTCATGTATTGCTGCATTCCCCATTTGGGATACTACAAAGTGAAATTTTTGAATGTTTTGATGCATGCTGAGAGTTATAAGGTGTTTGCGATGAATTTTTGGACATTGCATTTTTTTTGGAGCAGGAAATGACAAGAAAACTCAAAATTTTAATTTTGTTGCACAATTGCTACGTAAGTGGTGACCAGGAATTTCTGAGGTATGCACATGTGGAGGAAAGCAACTGATGGGTCCTAATCCAACTCAGCATCATCATCATCATAACCATCATCTTAGTTTCAGTCGGGACGGCCTGTGACTATGTTGAGCTGGATCCTACTGCGCAACTAATAATTCAGTTGTTTTGTTTTTCAGTTAGTTTTGGACCTTTCTATTGTTGTGCTAGACATCAGGATAAGTATGAAATAGGTAGATAATATAAGGTTGATTTTCTCAAAAATGATGTTAGATTTTTTATCTTATCCTTATCCTAGTTTTAGCTTTAAAACTTGATGTTTCTAAGTTTGGTAGTTTCAATCCTCTTAGTGGATGAAAGATACATTGTATCTAGTTTATGATTTTTCACTCTACTAAATGTATTTAAACTAAGAAATACATGGAAAGAGGGTTCGGATTTGGGAGAAGGCCTTTGTGTGTGTGTTTTTTTTGCTGAAATAAAATTATCAGTACAGAGAATTTTCCACTTGACCAGAGATTCTTGTGGTATGGATTTCAAGTTTATGTGTCTCTTCTTATGTGCATGTTAGTCTCTATATCTTTGTTAAATTTTCACTTTTAAATTTTCTCTAAACAGTTTTCAGAATTCATCTATGTTGATTCTCTCAATGATTGTTTTCCTTTCTATACTATGATGGAATTCACCCTCTGTTAGGTGCTCCATTATGGTATTATTCTCGATATTTGGTCAAAAAATATATGTTGCAGAATTCTTTTAATTCTCTGTTACATGCGATTAGATATCTTTGTGTATTTTCAAGTTACTTTCAAAAATCACTCTCTATTCTATGATAGATGTTATGACTTGAAATTTTACTTGCCTTGCCTCTATTTTAATAAGTGTCTCATTGTTACACCATTTTTTTGGTCATCTAACCTATTATTATTAGATGAACCCAAGTACACCATGTAAGACCAATTTTACCCCAAGTAAAATTGCTTTCACCACATAAAATAACTTATTTGGTCACATTTAACCCACAACAAAGAAATTAATTAAATAAATCCTTATTTATTTAATTATTTCCTAAGAACAAGTTATTTAAATCATTATTTAAATACTATTCTTAGTTAAATTTTACTAAATCATCCATAAATAATCAAATAAACCATTATTTATTTAATTATATTCCCATCATTCCCCTAAAATGATAAATAAATCATTTATTTATATATTATTTATAAATAAAGGAATTGACCCAAGTCAAGAATCCTTTTCCCTCCAACAAATATAATAAAATATTCCTAAAAGGTGCTTCTAGAATTCGATTAATAATATTTTATTCATGCACCGAGTTCTAGACCGCCCCAATATTTTGTTATAAATAGGGGGGTTTTTCCCATTCATTAGTCACCTTCATTGCATTAGATCACTCTGGATCTTCTCTTGGTCACCATTTTCCATTTTACTTTGTGAACTCCCATTGAGTTCTATGTTTGCTTTTCCACATCCATAAGAGAGAGAAATGCTAGATCTGAAACACTGAGGACTTCCAAGAACCCATCCCACCGAGGAGAACCGGAAAACACCTTTCTTGTTTTCCTATCAGGTGCCCCATTCTTTAATATAATACAAAATTCTTTCATATACATTCTTCTTGTCTTGTTCATTGGATCTATGGAGCTATGTTATTTTTTATCTGCTTAATATCTTTTGTGCTTAGATCTGAATTTGTGCAGCAATCTTAAAGGTATTTTGCAGCCATAATCGATGTTAGGGCTATTTTTTATGCGTAGCTAAAGTGATATTTTACGACGAAAGATTCATACTAACAATTGGCGACTCCACGTGGGTTTTCTTTTGCGACCACTATCATTTTATCTATTCCTGCATATCCAGCTGTTTCAGACCCTAGGGTTTCCCTTCCATTATTATTTTTTCCTATTTCTATGGTGATTTCCACCCCTAAAACCATTTAAACAGTCAAATTTTAACTTCTGTGTGTTTCTGGCCTTATTGCGCAGGTGACAGACATCAGCCGCAGCTGAGACGACAAAAATTTTCTGAAATATGCCGCCGCGATAGCCGAATCTGCAGGTTGCACTTATTGGCCCAAAAAGTGCGACCTAAGCCTCAAGACACACTTTTCTGCCCCAAACCTGCGACCTGGACTGAAAACAGGTAAAAACCTGCGACCTGCACTTTTTCTGCAAATTTTTCAGCACTTTTTCTGGGTTTGTCTGAACCTTCTGTCAGGGTTTTCCAGCCTCTGTCTCTACCCGTTTGGACCTGTTTCTGATCTGCTTCACTCACCTAAGAGGGGATCTTTCCCCTTAGGGCTCTAGTACCCTCCACTTTTTGTGGATGAGTCTTTACTGTTTCAGACGTCTGAATTTCCAGAGTTTCAGCCCTCTTTTTCTCAAATCTGATACCTCCTTTTCAGATCCCTTTAGATCAGCTCGTCTCCCTCTCAAAACCCCCTCATTTCGTTTTGTTTGGGTTCATTTCTAAGGCCACTGCCTTGTCTCTCCGATATTTAAGCTAATCTACTCCTTTTTAGCAGCAATCTTGCCTCTACCTCTTTGTTGTTCTCTGCACCACTTTTCAGCAGATTCACACTTTGGATCCCAGTCCCTCCGGACCTTCAATCTATTGGCATCTTTTAGCGCGCTTTGCCTGGTTTTTTCCCTCTTGTAAACTAGTTTTGAGAGACCCGCCTTTTTGGGTCCGATTGCTACATTATTAGTTGTTAATTTTCTATTTTTTCAGTCTTATTTACTGCAGATTTCTTTTCCATTACGCAGCACACTTTTTCTTTTACTCTCAAAACTTCTGGGTTTAAACAATTAAAATTAACGCACGCCACACACTGACCCTAAGCGAAGAAGCGCCTGGTTAACACTGCCTGGCAAAGACTTTAAAATCAATTGTCACTGCACCTTTTATGCCCTTTACCTCACTTGATTTTTTCCCTTTCTGCCCTTGTCGGTTTTCTTCTTCCCGTCATCATTGCGCCCCCAAGGCGCCTTTCCCAGAGACTTCTTGGCCTTCACCCTCAGTTTCCGCTTGGTCGACTTCCTCCTTCCTGTCGTCATAGATTAATTCCTCCCCCGATTCCACACTCCAACTCTTCCCCTGATTTTTCGGGTTCTCCCCCTAGTTCTGGTTCTCCCCCTGTCACTTTCACCATGTCTACTTCAGGGCCTACTACCAGCAGCAACCCAAGTACTACTACTGGGTATGTTTCTAGTGGAACCGCTGCGGGACCTACCTCGACTGCCCCATTGCTCCCTTATATGGCTGGCCTTAGTCTCCCCGACTTCAATTAGTTGATTAATGATCCTATTCACCACGATGTTAGTTGGCCTGCTATGCCAACCAAGCTCCCCTCCGACATTCCCAAGTTCGAAGGCCTTGCTAGTGAGGATCCCTCCAACCATATCCGATCCTTCCATATGTGGTGTTCCTCCAATTCCATTACCGACGACTCCATACGTCTTAGATTGTTCCAACGCACGCTTACAGGTGACGCTTCTAAATGGTATGTTGAACAGGCCACCTACTCCCATACCACTTTTGCAACCATTTCCCAAGCCTTTTTATCCTACTTCCAGCTCCCCCTCTGATACGACACTGGTACCGATATTTTAACCTCTTTCCATCAATCCTCTTCGACCCGCCTATCTGCTCATGTCCAGGAATGGCGGCGAAGACAGAGCTTGTTCCACGCTCCCCCCTTTGAAAATCGGGTTTACATGGACTGGTTCCTGTTAGGGTCCCGTGATTTGGCTGATTTGCAAGCCAAATGACAGTGTAACATCAAACCAAGCTTTGGAGCCCAAGGACCTAGCCTTCCTGGACTCAGAGAGGGCTCTCTCTAAATGTGTAAGGTATATCTGTGTGTTTGCTTATTGTGTTCTGATTTTAGGCTTGTTATGAAGTAGGTTTTTTGGTTTTTGTTTTTTAAGTTGTGAGGGATGAAAATGATCAAATATATAAGATAGGTAAAAATATGTCAGATTAACTGGGATATGGGGTCGAAAAGGTCAAGAAAGCTATCAGACGGTGATACAAGGCTGTTGAAGGGCCGATTTGATTCAAGGTAGAAAGGATCTTTGGGCAAAATGGAGTAAATGGACATCAAGTTTGTGAACAACAAATAATTTCAAGCATAAATAGTTCAATAGATAACATAAACATGGTAGGGAAAACCATTAATCATGCAAAATGTAACTATAAGCTAATCAATACATAGAAATAAACATTCAAGCCACGCATAGAAGTATATGACCCTCTAACTTTGGGAAATGGCTATCAGACTTTGGGGAAAACACTTAAGACAGAAAAAAAACTCAACTCACTATGTCAGAATGCCTAAACACAGTGCTTCAAGCTATTGGGCACTTTGATAACAAGATTTTCATATTTTTAGGCAAAGGGCTAGATCGAAACTAGGCCTCCTTGGTTCAAACAAAATGATAATCTAATCAGTCAAAGAGAAATTTCATGGATGGAACTATAGCTAGCCATAGGTAAGCAGGGCGTACCATAATTCATACTTAACATGTATAAAACCATGAATGAAACAAGCAACAATATCCTAAATATTAAAGAGAAGTCAAGAATTCTTTAATGTTACTTAGGAAGAAGAAAACAAAGAAGCTATGAAGAAACAGGAAATTTGAGGTGCCTCCATGGGCATGTCTCAAATTTGTTCTTTACTGATATATAGCAAGCAAGAAACATGTATTCATGAATGTAAACTAGAAGACAACAACAAAGCAAGAGACACTATACCATTCTACCAAGTCATGGAATCCAACAACAATCCTTCTTCATTCATCCAAGAGCATCTAAGAGGCAATCCAAAAGCACAAGACAAGTATTTCTTCCAAAGCTTATATGACCATATATTGCTTCTCTTCTCAAGTTTAGCCTTGTTTTACAATGAAAGCCTTTGGAATATATAGGCTCAAGTGAGGAAAACCTCAATGTTCAACTTGCTATCCTATTGGCCTAATCAAAATATCTAAACTTGTCCTTGAGGCTTTGCAAAGCCCAAGGCACAAAATATCTCATAAAATATCTAAAAAATGATAAAAAAGGGAAAATAATTGACTTTTCCTTACTTCTCATGTGCAAAAATAGCTAAACGCACATGAGGAAATATCAGTTTTTAAAGGTTCAAAAATTACAAAAATATTCAAAATTTACATCAGCAAAAGGTCCCCTGACTTTCTAGCAACATTTGGCAGCCTTCCTGATGTCAAAACGAGGCTCATGATAGCTCGTTGGAAATTTCTGAGTGTCTACTTTCTGGAAAAACTTGAATTTTCCCAATCTGATGCCTGGAAGTCCTCCAAACACAGGCCTGTGTGTAAAAACCCAAAAAATAAACCTTGCTGATAAACGGGGCAGAATGTTGAAAAAATGAGTGTTTTTCACCATTTTGGGGGAGAAAATGATCTTCAAATGTTCTGAAAATAGCTGAGTATGTGCCCCTAAAATTATGGCATCCAATGATACCATTCTCATCCTATGACGATCTCCCAAACTGAAATGGCGAAGCCCATGAGTTTTGGCCACAAACCCAAAAATACCAAAAAACCAAAGTATGTCAAAATTTGCCAAATTTTGGCGAGTAAGTCCCTCAAATATTTTTAGAAACATGTCTAGAAGCTCGGGCCAAAATTCCAAGCATAAAGGTGTCTTTCTCCTTCTTTCTCGTCGAGCGCCCTCATTGGACAGTTTTGAGCTTTTCTTGGTGTTCTTCTTCGTTGTTTTGGCATTCTAGATTTGGTGAAGAAGTCATGGCCCCTTGCCTAGGAGAGGCAGCTAGCACATGCTTTGGAGAATTCCCTTCATGATCTTTATGCTACTTTTCTGTCTCATAAGGCTACCCCTTTTCCCGTCCTTGTTCATCACTGTTATGCTGCTTCCTGCTACTCTGCCTCACATTCACTGTCAATCACTGTTTGATCAAGGTAGAATTGGTTTTTTAAATGTTGTATGTGATGCCTTTGTGATATCAGGTCCCTTTTCCTCCCAAAACACTGTCCTTTCCTCCCTTTAGAATTCGATGACAAGCTTGGGATGAAGGTTAGAGCAGCTTAGAGATTCATTTGAGGTGCTTTGGGGCGTTGAACACATGAACGGCGCGTTGGCATGAGAGAGCGCCGCGCAACAATAGTCGGGTCATTTTGTCGGGCCGATGTGACCCAAACTTACAGGCGCGCCGTGCGCGCCTACAGGCGCGTCGCGTGCCTGTGTATTTCAATGTAAAAGTTGCACCTGAGCGCGCCGCACGCTTTTCCAGGCGTGCCGCGCAGCCTTAAACCTTCCAAAACTTCTGCAATTTGCTTGAAATCCTCCTTTTCTCTAATGGGTGGCTAAGAGGGCATTTGTGAATGCTTGCTTATGTTTTTTATCCTTGCAATGAGATTTGGTAATGGTTTTAATCCTCTTAAAGTTGAGACCCTCAATCTTAACTTATGAGGGCTTAGAAAGCCTTTTGAAGGAGCGCTTGTTTTGAACAAAACATGAAGCATCGCCTTTGCAAATTTTATCATTTTAAAATTCTATAAAGACCTGTCTTCGAACAATCCTTTTGAGAAGATGTTGCGGTTGATTTTTGAAAAGCAACATAGTGATGGTTTCTCATTGAAGTAAAAAAGGAATTTTCAAGAAACTGTAAACCTCTTCTATTGCCTTCTCACTGTTTATCCTTGAAAAAGAGACTCTGTCACTTCTGCCTACTGCATGACCCTTTTTAAAGGAAAACTTTGCTCAAAGACATACCAATGATTAGTGATGCCTTCTTAGCCATTTTTGCAAGGAAATCAATCAACACTTTGAAGCTCATTTTGACAGTTTCTACCCCGGATGTTTTGAAGGCGATCGTGTCTTCTATGAAGTTGATTGAACTGGCAGGTGTTGCTTTGAGTTTCTTCTGTGACTGTGGGTAGACATAAAACAGGAGATGATGTACTAGATTTAGAAAGTAAACAAGGAAAACTGCCCCTTTGTTCTTTCTGTGAAGGAGGTATTCACTTTTTTTTGAAAGGAAAACCTGACAGGAGATAAGCCAACTTTCTTTGACATTTTGTAGCGCTCATGCTTTTCCTTTGTTTTTTGACAAGATTTCGCTGCTCAGAAGCTTTCAACTGTTTTCTGCTACTCTTACCATTTGTCTCCTGATCAGTCAAACTTTGAAATTAGTCACTGCTATGGCCCTCTGCTTATAGATGAAGGAGGCGCTTTTAACCCTCTGCTTGTGAAATGGAGGAGTTTCTTCAGTCTTCAAACCCTCTGCTTATAGATGAAGGAGGTTCTTAGTCATGTTGTATCATCACCCCTGTGACAGTGTTATTTTTCCCTTTACTGTCCTTTCAGGTTTTGAATGTGGTCGCAAGAGCTTGATGAAAAACTCTTTGTTCTGTAGCTGCATCTCAGGCTCAAGATAACACTAAGAAGCAATTGTCTTCTCATGTGGAGCCAAAGATTGTCTTATGAGATGCTGGTATGTTTCTGTCTTTGAAAGATCCATCAAACACTGTAAAAACACCTAAAATCAACTGGACTTATGGTCTATGGATTGCTGAGACTTAAGGGTGTATTAGTGGCATGACCTAGGGCTGTAACTAACTTCATTAGCAGAGTGGGAAGGTTTGTTATGATTGGTATATAGTAGATGGAGGTTTTTGGCTCTTTGATAGTTTGCCAAGGGAGAAAGGCCTTAAAGCGCCACTTCCTAACTTAGGGGAGATTGTTTGAATAGATTTGGATTGTCTCTATTAGAGCTGATGGGCAGACTAGTATGGCTGAGGTTAGGTAGGATTTATTAATGGGGTTTCATCTCGTCATGGGCGAACTGAAAGGGTAAGAAGGAAAAAAATTTTATGGGGGTTTTCTAGATGACAAATTGACATATGGAGATCAGCTTCTAGAAAACTCAGCTAGGAATTTAGTCATCAACAACGGGTGCAAAATACTGATGACTAACAGTTCCTTCGCTCCCTCTTACCTCCCATTGGCAAAGATGTCGCATCCCATTTTCCCCAAACCGAAGAAGCCGCCCTCCAAATAGCCTGGAACTATGACCTTATCTACGCCCAATCTGGTTATGTTTATACCATCCTCCCCGACCTTCCCAAACCCAATGGCCCTAATGCCTCGGGGGCATCTCACTCTACCGATGGTATCGTTAGAGCCCTGTCACATACCTCTGCCCAACCTCTTCTGAGCCATGGTTTTCCTCCAGGCACCAGCCCCTTCGGCATTTTCTCCCCTCCCTGTAGCATGTATTCAAGCTACGGCACGCCTCCTCCTTTTTCCCACCCTCCTACTTACCTTACTGCTGCCCACCCTACCCCTTATCCATATCCGCAACCTAATGTCCCCGCTCCTCCAGCATTTGGACCTTCCACTCCATTGCCTTTTCCACCCCCACAACCGCACGTACTACCCCCTCCAGGGCAGGTATTTGCACAACAGGGGGCACCTAACATTCCTCCTTCTCAAATAAGGAGACAAGGCACTCCACCCGCTGCTGGTAATCGTGGACCCAATCCTTCCAATATCAACTCTACCACTGCCAACCATCCACAGGGCTCTCAGCCCAAGCCGAACAGGCCACTCCGCACCAATAAGCCATGTTCGTGTTGCGGTGTTTATGGTCACTACACTCACGATTGTCCCTTATTACTACAAATGCGGAAAATTTGGGATTCCCAGGCCACCGTACGGGGATAGTACTCCTCCCCTACTGCCCCTCCCACCCTCGTTACTTCTCAACCTGCTGTGTTTACCGATCCTTTCCTGCAACAAGGATTTGTGGCCACTCAACCACCTCACACCCCGGTAACCACTCAACCTTCCCCTTCTGGTTCCTCTGATTACCAGATTCTCATGATGGCTTCTGAACCACCTCTCACTGTCGACCTCACCCTTCAAACTCGGTCCCGTCAGTATTCCACACCTCCTGTTCCGTCTGTCTCTGAGACTCCATCGTCAGGTCCTACAGAGCCTCTATCAACACCCAACGGTCCCTTGCAACTCCCTCTGCCCAAAGCCGAGGTTCATCCCAAGCCTCCTAAGGGACCATTACGCCGAAATGCTGCCTCTGGTCGGGCTTCCCATTCATACAGCATAGTAGATGATCTTGCCCAATCTCCTGCTACCATTTCAACACTGGAACTCCTCCCGTCGTGCCCTTCTCAACAGAGGGCTCTACTATCTCTCGTGGGTGCTGTAGATCCTGCTGATGACCAATTGATTGTTTTCGACGCCCGTCAGTCAGACCATCCCCCTCTTCCTCCTTCCGTTGCTTTCCAAATCCCAGTCAAAATACGAAATGCCAATGTTTCTCGGTGTATTATTGATGAGGGGGCATCTACCTGCGTAATTTCTGCTTCATTTTGGAAACAACTTGGCTCCCCTGAACTGGCCCCTTCCACCATCACCCTTCGTGCATGGGATGGCCATACCTCCCAGCCCATTGGCCTATTCCGTAACTATCCTATCACCCTTTCCGGCAAGACTGTTTGTGTCGATGTTGAAGTTATCGACACCCCTCTTGAATACAACATCCTTTTGGGACGTAGTTACACCTATGCCATGTCTGTCATCCCCTCCGCAGTCCACCGCAAGATGTTCTTCCCTCATAATGGCAAGATTATCACCATTGACCAATTAACCTACCATGAACCAAAATCTCAGACCTCCCCTGAGTCCACCATCTCTACTCTCACCCACAAACCAACTGTTGATTCCATGACTAGTGTTTCCCCTGGCTTCTACAAAGACTCCTCTTTGCTTGGAAATTTTCCTGGTCCTCCCCCTCCTCCTCTCTCTGATCCTAGCTTGGCGAACGTTTGCATGATGCAATCATCTGGGGCTAACCTTACGGAGCCCACTTTGGCTAGTCAACAACCACAACCTCGACCGGCTCCTAGCCCTTCGCCCCCACTAGCCAGCCTTCTTCCTTCTGAACCTTCTTCTACACACAGTCCCCCCACATCTTGTTATCCTCCTGGGTCGATTCTGCCCGATATCAACCATCTTGGCACCATTCCTCCTGGCCATTTCCATGCTGTTCAGATCCCTTTTCTTGCCCCCCCTCTCGGAGCTCATTCGGTCCCTATTTTGGCCACCCTATCTCTCCCTAACCTGACCCTGGGTATACCCGTCTGGTATCTTGACCCTCCAGCCACTACCCTGCTAGGCCAACCCAAACCGTATATTACTTTCACCCCAGTTCAACCAATCCCCACGACTTCTCCCGCTGCAACGGTACCTCAATCACCTCAACAGGAACCACCTCCTGTTGCGACCTCTTTGGGTAGGCATGGCAACACTCGCAGGGGGGCATCAAAGGACAAGGCTACCCCGACAAACCCTGCCCCTCCTCGGCCTCCAACGCATACCATCCAGTGTGCTTTGTGTGATGTTGTCAGTCATTCCACCCATACTTGTCCCGAACTACCCCGCATCAAACCCCTGGTTAAAGTCGCGTTCCTGGAGTCTACGGTCCCTGAACCCTCTGTTTCTTCCTCCTTCGCAGCCAAGAACCCAAAGCCTCTTCGCACCAACAAACCCTGTGCTTTGTGTTGTGTCCATGGCCATTATTCTCCCCATTGTCCTCACCTCACCCATTACCGAGCCTCTTTAGAGGTCATTCGCGAGTACGAGAAGGAACAACACCCATCCGCCTCTCCTATCCTCGCACAATATGCGTCAGGCCAACTCGAGGATCCACCTGCTACCATTGACATTACTCCTCCTGATGTTAAGATGTCGGAACCTACCACCCCCCTCCTATACCTATCATCATCCGTCCGACCCTCAAAGTACATTCCCTCTGAATCCACTCCATCTGTTTTGCTTGATTCCCCTCTAACAACATTCTTGGGCTCTACATCCTTCGATCATATTTTTACTTGTTCTTCTGTCATCCCCCGAGACGGTCCGTATGTGATCCTTTCTTCCCATGCTGATGATTTAGGTAGCTTTGCGGCCTCATGTGGTTTCCCTGACCTTTTTCCTCCCACCCCTAACCATGATGCTACCATATGTATCTATGATATTCTCCGCAGCCTGAGCTCCAACCCCCATACCTCACCCTCTAGTCAGTCTGCGAGTCATAGCCATCCTCTCCAGCCTACTACCTCCCGTAGTTATCCTGTGTTGTATACCCTTCACTCACGATGTCATCTTTGTTCTTACTCCTCCCATGACTTGTCTTGTGACACTATTTTGCAGGACCTTCCATCCACACATTATATTGGCTATGCTCATGGGACAAGTCACTATTCCCAGAACCTAGCCTCGGCAACTTGGGCCATTTTTAACCCTTGTGACGATCCGCATGCGACCCTCTCTTCTCGTGATCATGAGTCGGGAAGCTTTGCCGTGTCATGCGGTCTTTCCTCCACCAGTCACCCCATCTCCTATCATGATGATGACATTATGGAAGCAATCACCTCCCCTGACTTTATCTATTCCCCCTTACATCGAACCCATGCGTTCACACCACATACACCTTGTGGCCATTACATTGAAACCCAATGTTTGAGTACGGGGGCACCCATATTTAAGAGACCAAGAGAAGCACCTCTCTACAACTCTTCTAGTATATTTGATCGTGATGACTTTAGTACCATTATTCTTCAACATTTAGAAGAACCTCTAAAGTCCCATATCACTTTAGATCACTCTCAGGATGATACCCCTTATCGTTCCTTTATCTCACATCAGCAACCCAGTCTTTTCGACCTTTTTGTTGACCAACCTATCCATTTTCTAAGAGATCATCAGTTCATTATCTCCAAATCCTCTACTTGGGATAGTGGCACCAGATATGCCAACCCAGAAACTTAAAGTCCATTTGATTCATATATGCAGTACTAAACGAGATTGGTAATCCTCCATTTCCTTTCTCAAACTTCATAACCATAACAAAAACAAATGGCGCACCATATCCTTAAAATGTGTTTAAATTCCCCTTTTTCTACATACATTTTTGCATGACCACAACATGCTTGGGGGAACCTATGCCCCTCAACCATAAAAAATCCCCGATCTTAGCCAAAAACAGCACTAAAACCCCCTTTCTCTGCCTGGTCGCACTTTTCAGGTCATTTCCTGGGACAGGTCGCAGTTTTCTGCCCAGTACCTACTACCCAGATCGCAGAACAGACCCCAAAAAGTGCAACCTGGCCTGTTCATGAGATTTTGGTACCTTTTAGTTTTTAGTACCTTGATACTTCACCAGGACACACTTTGTCCATGAAGGGTCTATTCACCTCGTCTCAAAATCGACTTTCGTCACTTACGACACTTGTACTTGGGGCTCCACTTTGCCTCCTTACTCGTCTTCGTTCGTGTTGATTTTCGTCATGAGCTACCCTATTGTACTCATGCTTTTATGGTTCCCCATTGGTCCCGTACTATGAGGTAGCACCATAGAGTCGCCCTTGTTTAGAGCCTTCGAGTCGAGTCACCAGCACATTCATGGAGTCTATCCCACATCCCTTGTACCCCGCCATAGTCCTCCATCCTTTCCTGCTTGGTCCCTCTCTCATGTCACCCATTATGGCTTTCAGTACCGCTATCCACTATCCCTCATGATATTGTGTCTATCACTGCCAAGCCATTCATACACTTTATGCTCTAACAAGGGAAGTCGTCCAACCACTCCTCCACTTCTCTCATTTCATCATCATCATTAGTGTCTACTTGGTTGTCGCTCTACTATTTTCCCCGTGCCTTAGGTAGGCGTTCCCTTATTGCCTCATCTATGGCGGACCTCCTTCTATTGAAATCAGCTCATTTACTCCAGAAGCCAGGTCTCGGGGGCAGTATACCTTGGTTCGAGCTCTTCCTAGCACGGTCGTGATATACATACTTGATGGTCCAGTGACGCAGCAGCCGCTATTGGTGATTCCCGGGCATGTGTGAGATGTCTCAACCCTCATGAGGGGGTGGCCCTGCAGGTAGCCCCCCACATGCCCAGATGACTTCATTTCAGCCCTTGATGCAGCTCCTCTTATATGATGATATCGGCCTCAGCCGCTTGCAACGCCTCTTCGATTTCCACGTATCAGTCAGATTTTGCGAGCACTTCCCCGCGTGTAGGGGGCACTTAGGCGTATTTATATCTCATGTACTACCATATTTTTGTATAATTCCTAATGATTATTCCAGGCATCGCATGTATGTGGGATTCATCATGTTATTTCTTTGGCTCATGTTTAGGCCAGCACATGCTTCATTATTGCGTTCCGTGGTTTTCTGGGCGCCTTATTCTTTGTACTTATTGTGTTCCGTGGTTTTCCGGGCGCCTTATTCTTTGTGCTTTGTCTCGGCGGGCATAGGTATGCCTCCCTCGCCGCCTTTAGCACAGGTACCACTTCATCCACTTGAGACTTGTTGCACCTGTAAGTCTCATCTCCTCAGGGTCTAGTCCTTTCGCACATCAGACAACATTACACTTCTCTCTCTCACTTACCTTTTTATATCTAGTGATTAAGTTCTTACAACGTACTTCAGTCATACAATTTTCTCCTAACACTCGTATGTTGGGGGGCAATCTGTTACACCATTTTTTTGGTCATCTAACCTATTATTATTAGATGAACCCAAGTACACCATGTAAGACCAATTTTACCCTAAGTAAAATTTCTTTCACCATATAAAATAACCTATTTGGTCATATTTAACCCAAAACAAAGAAATTAATTAAATAAATCCTTATTTATTTAATTATTTCCTAAGAAAAATTTATTTAAATCATTATTTAAATATTATTCTTAGTTAAATTTTACTAAATCATCCATAAATAATCAAATAAACCATTATTTATTTAATTATATTCCCATCATACCCCTAAAATGATAAATAAATCATTTATTTATTTATTATTTATAAATAAAGGAATTGACCCAAGTCAAGAATCCTTTTCCCTCCAACAAATATAATAAAATATTCCTAAAAGGTGCTTCTAGAATTCGATTAATAATATTTTATTCATGCACCGAATTCTAGACCGCCCCAATATTTTGTTATAAATAGGGGGTTTTCCCCATTCATTAGTCACCTTCATTGCATTAGATCACTCTAGATCTTCTCTTGGTCACCATTTTCCATTTTGCTTTGTGAACTCCCATTGAGTTCTATGTTTGCTTTTCCACATCCATAAGAGAGAGAAATGTTAGATCTGAAACACTGAGGACTCCCAAGAACCCATCCCACTGAGGAGAACCGGTAAACACCTTTCTTGTTTTCCTCTCAGGTGCCCCATTCTTTAATAAAATACAAAATTCTTTCATATAAATTCTTCTTGTCTTGTTCATTGGATCCATGGAGCTATGTTATTTTTTATCTGCTTAATATCTTTTGTGCTTAGATCTGAATTTGTGCAGCAATCTTAAAGGTATTTTGCAGCCATAATCGATGTTAGGGCTATTTGTTATGCGTAGCTAAAGTGATCTTTTACGACAAAAGATTCATACTAACACTCATGTAAGTTCTGATAATTTGTAAAAATATGAATCATGGTTCCATGCCCATTAGCCCTCCCTCCTAAGTATGAAAACCACCATCATTAAATCATATTATACCTTTACAGATTTGGCCTTTGTCTTATTTGCTTAAGCCTTATTATTTACATAATTTGACATTGTTTTGAGTGAGGGATGTTAATTTTTCAATATTTTTCTATGTTGTATCAATTACTTCATCCCAAATAAATTTTCATTAACAGTGCATCCAATATAAGCATTGTAAATAACTATAAACAGCGATTGAAGACAGAACAATGCATGGAGTGACAAAGAAGACAACATTACAACCATAAGAGACAGCAGATTGGTCCAAGACCAGGGAAAAGCCCCATTGTGGGGAAAATCCTTTCAAATCTTCTTCTTCAATAGATCGTCATAAAAAAAAATTAGCAGAGAGTACAATGAGACCAATACAAATATGCAGTGGAATAAACATATTGGATCTATACATCTGAATATCTACAATTTCAAAATCACGGATCGATGTATCACCAAAACCAAGTGATATCAGTTGGCCAGTTCTAGATCTAGATCCAGAATGTTGTTAATGATTGTGACTACATGACGGATGAATGACGATGTTGCACAAGCCACTGACTATGATACAAATTAGATCTTCCTTTTAATTGTATTAACTGCAGCCTTAACACATTTTTCCTGTGGCTAAAGCACCCATAACTACAAACTAATCATTTTGTGCCCATGGCTGAGGGTCTGAACTACCCTGAACCCTAGCTGCACCCAGAAGACTGATTTCCTATGGCTTTACTAGCTCAACTGCACCCTTGATACACCATGCCCATTGTTATGGCTAATCTCAACCGCTACCTTCTCGTAGCCTGCCCATAGTTATGGCTCAGAACACCCATATCGGATGCAAGACCCTACCTGTGATCCCAATCCCTTTGCGTGAGTTCCTTTTGACGTACCTGTGCAATCCAAAACATAAAACATGAACCAAATACAAAAATAGCATGAAGAAGATTTTATGAGTGAATGTGTGCAAATGAAATTGGGGTCGCTTCTATTTATAGCTTTGTGAGGGACCACTTGGGGCTTTGACCAAATCCACGTGCAGTTAGGCCAACCCATAAAATAACAAAATAATTCATAACTTAAATTATGTTTAACCGATTGGGGTGATCTATAGGTCTATTTTGATACTCTCGAAAAGAGGAATACAATGAAAACATAATATTAACCATTTGAGTTTTCCAATGTTTAATTTGACTCTAGTTACTAAAAATTAACACTCCCTCTCAACTAGGAATAATTCTACTTGGTAATCTTTTCTTTACATCAAAGTGTCATCACGGCTCTACTCCATCTACTAAAAATTTCTCGAATCTAAAAGAAGAAGGATTAGTGAGCAATAGCTTCCACCTGTACCTATTAATAGGATAATCCAACACACATGGGAGCACATCTCTGACCCTGGGTCCTCATCAGGGAGCTCAGTCTCAACCCGGAATCATGAAAGGGGAGAAACTCTCAACCCAATCATGTTTCCTAATGATCTTCCCATCAATGACTCTCATAATTCAAGTGGTAGAACACTTGCATCATAATCAAATTTGGTTTTACAGCCCAAGTACACTCTCAACTCGTTGTCCAAATAAGGAGTTGTACTCCCATCAAGCCTTGCTTGAGGGTATGATGCCAACTGCAGTATACTCTGCATAGACCAAATATGGGGAGAAGCATCTCAACCCTTAGTAACAGACAGGAAAAATACATATTTCCCAGAGTTACCTCAACCCTAGGAGCCCTTCATCTCAATTCCTCACCCTGAGAGCTCAAGTGGGGTAGGAAGATCTTGCTCAATGTCCTCGGTCTGTGTTGCCCCTTATCCGGAGGGGCTACATCCATCAGTCCAAGCTTTTCTTTGAAGACCAAGAACTTTCTTTTTTGAAGTTCCTTGGTGATAATATCTCCTATCTTCTCATCAAACAATATGTGATGGAGTCTAACATCTCCTCTCTGCACCATGTCATGAATGAACTGATATCGAATCTTGATATGCTTGGACTTGTCATGAAAGACAGGATTCTCTGCCAAACAGATCATGCTCTTGTTATCACAGCATATCACTGTGGTATCTAAGACTTTACCAAAGATCTCACCTAAGAGATTCCTTAACCACACAAGTTCACAACTAGTCATGCTAACAGCAATGTATTCTGCTTCTACGGTGCTCAGAACTACTGACTTTTGCTTCTTGCTCATCCAGGATACCATGGCAAAACCAAGACTAAAAAAACATACATATGTACTTTTCCTGTCGGTGACATTACTTACCCAGTTAGCATCAGTGTATCCATGAATTTGGATATCTCTAGCAGAGTATCTCAAACCAAGTGTTATCGACCCCTATAAGTATCTCAATACATGTTTAGCCGCAATCCAAAGCGCATGAAGGGGCTCAGTCATAAACTAACTCAATGTGTTGACTACATAACATATATCTAGATGGGTGTTCACGAGGAACATCAAAGCCCCAATTAGTTATATGTAATCGGATTTATTTTCCATATTAGGTCTAGCTTCTTTTCCACACAGTTTCTTGAAGTTCATCGATATCAGAGTAGTCATCGATTTTCACTCGGTCATACCAAATCTTTCCAGCAGATTCACTACATACTTTCCCTGTGAGATAAATATCTCACAAGGTCTATGCCACACCTCAAGGCCAAAAAATTAATGCATGATACCTAGGTCTTTCATATCGAATTCAGAGCCGGCTAACTTCATCTTACATTTGACCATCAGCGGTTCACTTCTTGTTAAGAATATATCTTCAACATATAGAACCGTGGAAAACCTTGGAAAACCTTAAAATAGAAGTTGGGATCAGCATTGCTTCTTGTGAAACCCAATTTCATTAGATAGTTGTTAATGTGGGCATACCAAGCTTAGGTATCTTGCTTCAACCTGTACAATGCTTTCATCAACCTGCAAACATGTGTTCTACGATCTTCCACTTCAAATCCCTGTGGTTTTTCCACATACACTTATTCCAATAGCATACCATGGAGGAAAGTTGTCTTTACATCCATCTAATGAAGGGTCCATCCTTGACTAGTAGCAAGGGAAACTATCGAATGAATAGTTGTATATTGAGCCACAGGAGAAAATATGTCATCATAATCTTATCCCTCTTTTTGATAGAAACCACGATACATGAACCTCGCTTTGTGCTTCTCAATGCTGCCATCGATTCCATGCTTGATCTTAAATAACCATTTTGAAGTCACAACATACTTTCCATGCAGTGTCAACACAACATCCCATACATCATTTTTCGCAATAGATTTGTATTCCTCGGCCATAGCATCCTTCCAAACTTGTTCTTCAACAACTTCTTGAAATGAGGATGGTTCGGTTGAATCATGGTTCTCATAGCAGTTACATATCCCTGATACTTGCAAGGTTCATTTATTTCTATGAATGATTAACGAACAGGAATACATCTTGCATTGTCGTGAAGCCAAAGCATTCTTTTCCTTGTAGGAGGATTACTGGGAGGTGGATATAGAGGATCCACATGCTCCATTGGAGTATCAATATCATCTGACTCTGGCATAGAAGGACCATCTAGAATGTCCTTGTCATCATTATCTTCCTTCGGAGACGGAGGAAGATCTCTAGCTTTACTAAGTGAAAAATTTTCATCAAAGGTTACATCTATGCTAATTTCAACCTTCCTTTGACTAGGAATGTATATTCTATAAGCCTTAGAGTTTTCACATTAACCCATAAATATAAATTTTCTGCATGTTAGAACCCTGTAATTTACAGTATCACAAGGTGACTGTGTACTTTATCTTTGCAAATTTTTCATATTGTACATGGATGTCAATATTCAAAGTCTTTTCCAAGGAGATATGAATAGAAATTTATCCTAAGTCCCCAACCACATTGCATATCCTTCTACCCCGCCCCTTTGTTATTTCTCTTATCCTAAATTTCATTTTACCCCCTCGACTCTCATACCTCAGCTCCACCTCACATTACCTTCCCTGACCCATCCGCGTTAACCATCTATGTTCCCCACCTCCACATCTGACGGTTTTAGATGCATTTTGAACTCCACTTAGCCTTCAAACTTTAACCATGAAGGGGGGTCTGAAATGGGCAGTTTCAAGTCCGAGCCCTACTCCCACGCGTCAATTCATAGTGATTTCGCAACCCCCTTTCACAATATTGCCTACCACCTTGGGACCCCTCTGAAAACCAACCTTGGGTTTTAAGTTCATGATATAACCTTTCGAAAGGCAATATGTGATGAAGTGGGACCCATTCACCCGCCACACTCTCTTTTCATTTCATTTCCCTTTAAAAGCATTAAACCTTACCTTTTCTGCTTTTCTGCTTTATATTTCTACTTTACCTTTTTTCACCGCTATATCATTGTTTTACCTCCACTTCTAATTCCATGATTGCGATTAAAGTGGGCCATTCCTCCCTAACATATAACCCTTCCCCCACGATCCATCGCATTTCACAAATTATAATGTTTCGCATCGCAGCAAAACCTCAACACTTGCGATCGTCGTTTTGTGATATATCGCATCACACATTTGTTAACTTACCTTTGAAGTGCCCGCAATGTATTTGGTTTAACTTGCGATGCAATTGGCCCCACCACAGAAGCTTTGACCCCCACTTCAGGCCACTTTAATCATAAACCTTACCTTACCACAGAAGCTTTCCTACTTGCAATTGCGATGTAGGGGAGTCCCTCTCCCAGCACTTCGCAAGTTTTAGAATTTAACCCCTGCACTCTTACGCAAACTTTAAGATTTGCGATCTACGGGTTGCGGTCCAGCCCCACCTTTCCTCCACGTCACCGCCTTCTCCATGCGCTTCGCATATTTTAGATTTTACCTTTGCTGTTTAAATGTTAATATTTTCAATCTGCGGGCTGCGATCCGATCCCACTTTACCTACCATGTCACTCTGCCCTCCCCGCACTTTTCACTTCGCGTATTTTAGAGTTTACCTCCGCGCTTATAACTAAACCTTAAGAGTTTCGATCTACAGGTTGTGGTCTAGTCCCACCTTCCCTCCATGTCACCTTCCACTTTTCATCGCATCATCGATTACATTCTTCATAACTTAAACTATAAATATTGTGAAGTCCACAGATGCGATGCGGCTTCAGAACTAAAATCTATACATTTTCAGGTCTGGGTATATGAGTGTTTACATTGTTTTGTTTGAAAAATGGTTGAAACATGGAAATAAGGATTCGGGTAAAAAATAAACACCACAGGTCGATTCAGGAAGCAAAGGGCATTCATGCAGAATTTTTATGTTATAACGGCAGAAACGGAAAAGGTAGAAAAATCATCGGCACCATCACCAATCAATGAAAGTGTCCAGCATTGCACCAGATTTCATTACGGTTTTTCTGTAAAATAGATCCAGGTGTCAGAGCCACCATGGTTTGCCTCTTCGTGACCATCACATCCACCTTCAGGTCTACTGTTTGATCTTACGAAGAGTCATCGAAGCATTTGGATCTACGAAGAGTTGCCTATAATTAATTCCAGAGGCGATTGTTGTCAATGATGTCTGATCAGGCCTTGAATGGCCACACTTGTCCATTTTCTGCTTAAATTTTAATCAATGAAATGTTTCCAAGTAAGATAGGGCAACCGACTTAGTCTTTAGTTAAATATTGACTGCCTTAGTAGTATCAAGCATTGGAAGTTGGAAAATTGGACCTTGCTGAAACTTGCATTGTAAGAAGTATTGGAACTCTGTAACTTTTTGATCTAGGCATCAATAATAAGAGGTCATTCACAATATTCCTGAGCTATGTTAATGGTCATGTTTTCCTCTGTATTAATGTTTTTCCTCTGTCTTTTCATGTTGTGCATCAATTTATCTTATTTCAAAACAGAAAATTTAGATTAATATTTGCTAAGAGGGCACCTTAATTTTGTCTGTGTTTGTTATCCTAATGTTTTCCTCTGAGACCTAAATGCATAATTCATAGACGTTCTGCTTTTCATTTAAGTTAAACCTTAATATCCTTCTCCTTTCCCATTTCACATTGCTAGTAAGATCCAATCTGCATAGTTTTCTTGCCCTGTGAATGCCCTTGAAAAGTTGATGCACAATTCAGCCTTTATGACTCCATAGCCCAATGGATTAGATTTTGTAGCTCTATCTTTCCAACCACCCAACCAATCAAAACAAACAACCCCCCATCACTATAACTAGCCTAATATCAGCACTTATAATTATCAAGTTAAATCATAAAAACAAAGAGATCCCTCTCTGAGTCTAGGAAGGCTAGGTCCTGGACTCAAAAGTGGTTTGATGTTTTCCTTTGTCATTTGTTCTTTCCAATCTTACAAATTACGGGGTGATAACATAATGGCGACCATAATGGGGAATGAGTTATTGAAAAATCTTAATATTTCATTAGAACTCAAAAACACCAGTCAAAATATTGTATGATTCAAGTATTTTCCAAGATTGTTATCTGGTTGTTGATGGTGGAAAACAAACCAGACACAATAAGGTTGCATCATTCACCTAGCGACTCCATGATTCAAAGAACCCATCTTTTGAGCATTCATGGTGACTCCACAACATGCTAACTAGAGTTCCTGCTGAACAAAATAACAAAGTTTGTGGCAAACCTTTTATCTCATGAAGTTTTAAATGCATTCATGAATCATTTAACAGAATTCCAGCTTGATGAATATTTTCAAGAGGTTGTCTTTCTTATTTTGAAATCAAGCAAATTTAGTCCTGAAGCTAAAACATGTTTTCTGGAGATAGTTGTCGAACAATATGAAATTGGTATTGAACTTTTGAATTCTCAAATTTAGTCATATAATTTTCAAGATCCTAAAGAATTCTTGGAAAATCTTCCTTCCCCTAAGCAAGAGGAAATTATACTACCTCACGACTTAAATATTGAGGATGATTGTGCTTTCATGTACCAAGCTGAAGAAGAGGTTTCAAGGTTTAATATTGGGGATACAGCTAATCAACTAGTCATTGAAGGCCTATAAGTAAATATTTTACATCATGCTTTTATTGATCCTATAGCAGATTGTATGGAGGTTCTTTTTAGCTCAATATTTCAAACATGTAATCTCTATAAGGATCAAATACATTAGCAGTTACCATTACATTTGATAACTTTGGTTATGAGGACACATAACCAAGTTATACTGTTGATTTTCCTGATAAGTTGTCAAGTTGTCCATCTGTTTTTACTGTAGAAATTTTAATACAATTATGTATTGCCTGGATTCTCCTAATCTAAAAATTATATTCCACTATTAAATACAGGATCACTTCTACAAAAATCCTTGCAGAAATTTAATTGCCAATTGAAAACACATGAAGAAATATCAATCACACATAACACAGATGTTTTTATCAGGAAAGCATAAAGCTAAAAACCCCACTATCATATGTTATTTATATATCGTGGATCATGAAACAATCTCATATAGAACTCTAATCCAAGAGCTCTCAGTACAATATACAATTGTCTCACACTGTCATACGAAAATTGGCATATTCATGCACCAATTTACTGCCTCCTGACAACCTGCCTCCATTGCGCAATGCCTGCTGATCACAATCCCTTAAAAAATGAGATCCTTCATTGCCTTGACTGTGCAATCCTCATTGGCATCTCCAATGTGTGTGTGGTTGTGTGAGTGCACCCACTAATGTCACAACTGATATTCAAACTGTCCCTTTCACCTATCTCTCAACTGGGTCTCCACTGGATCTGACATGCATGTAGTTAACAGTAGTAAATATTCAGTTGCATGTGATATCACTCCACGTGAATTAATTTAATATTAATTCATTGATCTCTCACTAGTGTATCTTTAGTTACAACTAGCACAACTGATTTTAACACATTTAACTGAGTTAAACTACTTTACAACTCACATAACTACACGTCCAACTCTATTACAACTTTGAATCACTCAGTTACAACTAAGTCCACTTGCATGTCCCACCAACCAACCTTAGAACTCGAAATTTCTTCAGCTAACTAGTTTTCCACTTTAGTTAACTGAAATCAAGTGCTTCAAGAGAATAAATTATTATTTATTGTCCAATTATTATTAAGAGATAATAATAACCGACATGCATTCTATTTTTAGACATGCAATCTATAAATATACTTCGCCCATGCATCTAAAAATAGAACCTCATCTATAAATAGAATTTTCTCACCATTCTAAAATAGACATACACCTAAAAATAGCCTATGGGCCACACCTAGTGTAGGTGCTTAATTTTCACTAAGATCATCATCTTGTTGAATCTCAACACTCCCTCTCAACAAGAAAGGGATTATCCTTCACCATGATCCTGTCTCTATGGTATTTGAATTTTCTCCTGGTGAGCGCCTTCGTCAGAATATCTACATCTTGATCCTCCATAGGAATTTACTGAAGCAACATGATCTTATGTTTCACACAATCTCTGATATGATGATACTGGATATCTATATGCTTAGATATATCATGAAATATGGGATTAATCGAGATTTTAATGCAACTCTGATTATCACAATGAATCACTGTAGGATCTAAATGAGAACCGAACAAACCAACCATGATCTTTCTCATCCAGATAGCCTTACATGTAGCTTGAATTGATGCCATGTATTCCGCTTCCGCTGAACTGAGTGCTACGGATCTTTATTTCCTATTGTACCAAGAAACAATTGTAGATCTGATACTGAAGACCCCTCCTGATGTGCTCTTTTTGTCTGTTGGGTTGCTTGCCCAATATGCATCCGTGAAGCCATGAAACTTCATCTCATCCATTTTTTTGTACCATAAGCCATACTCAGATGTGCCCCTAAGATATCTGAGGACATGCTTGCCTGCCTTCCAAAATAGCTTGGTAGGCTTAACCATCGCTTGACTAAGTTGTTTCACCGTATAGCATATGTCTGGTCTTGTATTTACTAAATACATTAGCGAACCCACTAACTGTTGATAGAAAATAACATCCACTACCTCTCCAGATGTAGCGTTCTATTTCCTCCTGTTTCCTGGAAGAGTATTATCCATGGGTTTTTAGCCCTCCATGTGAAACTTACCCAGTATCTCCCTTACATACTTGCCTTTAGACACAAAAAGTTCACCTTCTCGCTGCCATATTTCCAATCCAAGGAAATAATGAAGGAGGCCCATATCCTTCATCTCAAACTCCTTTTCAAGGTCCTCCTTGCTTGAGTGTATCAGCTACTCATCACCAGTCAGTATTAAATCATCAACATAAAGAACAATGATTAAAATCTTACACTCCACCACAATTTGGTATAGGTTTGCATCTGCCTCACTCTTGGTGAAGCCAAGTCCTATGAAATAGTTGTCAATCCGAGTGTACCAAGCACGGGGTGCTTGCTTCAACCCATAAAGCGCTCTTTTGAGTCTGCACACATGCAACTCGCTACTAAAGATCTCAAATCCTTCAGGCTGCTCAATGTACACTTCTTCCTCAATGATCCCATTAAGGAAAGCAGTCTTCACATCCATCTGATGAATGTGCCAACCCATCTGCATTGAGAGAGAAAGGATGGTCCTTATGGAAGAATATTGTGTGATAGGTGCAAAGGTTTCTTCATAATCAACCCCCTCTATCTGTGAGAAGCCCTGGGCCACAAATTTGGCCTTGTATTTCTCAACACTCCCATCAACAGCTTGCTTTACCTTGTAGATTGATATTGAACCTACCACTGATTTATCAACTGGCCTTATAACAATTTCCCAAGCATTGTTTCTAATAATGGAGTCATACTTATCCACCATTGCATCTATCCATGTGGGCTCTTGCACTACTTCATGAAAGGAAGATAGCTCAGTCACAATAAATTTTCTCATGAGAGTCATGTTTCCAGTGAATTGGTCAGGAGATTGTCTCTGTCTGCACTGTGTAGTAGGGACTCCTGCATTCTATGCCGCATCAAGCTTCAGCCTCTCAGCTTCTGTGGTACGCCTTCTGCCAGTTCTGATGTTTGGCTCTGCGTGAGTGGACTCCTCCACTCCATGAACCACCTCTTGTAGTTGATCCACATCTAGAGACTCATCTTTGGGAACCAAAAGTTCCTCCTCTGTATGTAAGTCTAACTCCCTCTCAAGTGACAACTTCATGGCTTTCTCCTCATTGAATTTTATATCTCGTCGCACCACAGTCATTCAACTATTTGGAAAATACACACAATAATTATGGGGTGTTTCTGTGTACCCCACAAATATCCCAACTTCAGCGGTCGGCTCCAGCTTCTTCCTGGCGTTCTTGGTCACATGCACATAAATGATGAGCCAAAAATATTAAATTGAGAAACATCTAGTTTCTTACCATTAAAAGCTTCTTCATGTGTACTCATGCCAAGTACTCTATGAGGACAACAGTTTTGCACATAAACCACAGTGTTGCATGCTTTCGCCCACAAATGCATTGGTAGGCCCTGATTGTTGATCAGCTATTGTCATTGATGTCAACCCAAGCAGCACCAGGGGCTAACCCAATATTGCATGGGAATTTTTACCTACAAAATTAATATATCCTGGGTGAATAATGCTTTTGATGGTTTCTACTTGTCGATATGTTTCCGTTGATATATGGCACGCCATGTACTTCTTCACGGTTTGAGAGATATTCATGTTTGAAGTTTGTACCCCCAGTTAGTGGGCTAAAACCCCATGGGGTTGGGGCATGGGTCACTGAAAATTCATAATTAATATTTTTTAAGCTCCTAAAATCCCTCCCACGTTCACTTGTCAAAGCCCCTCTCAACTTAAGCATTTATATAATTTGCAAACAGGTCATCGTGGAATTTGCGCTCTAACTTTTTTTCTACGAATGTTCAGAAGTTGAAATTTTTATGAGGCGAAGCTGAAATCCTGAGGAAGCTGCTATAAAAATTTCAGATCAAGGTGCGCAATATTTTTGGAGATATGATCTGTGGAAGTCAGAGTTTTTGCAGGATCCTGAAATTCATATCAAAGAAGTGACCTTGGTAAATTCATCATAACACTCTCTCTGAGTATCGGATTGGAATTCTGTAAAAAGTGGCGAATAGTGGACAGTATATAATTTTTTCTCTATCAATTTCAAAGCCAAATGAAGAAACAGTGACACATGGCATGTCGTACAAGTGTGCTCTACTAAAACATTCCATAATTAAGGCATTGTGAGAGATTGGGTCTAAATCTCTCTTGAAGAATCCAAATTGGGTCAGACCTGTGGCATTAGAAAGACGACTCAAGGAATACTACAGGACTAAAAATCAGATATTGAGGATCTAAAATAATAGAGATACACTAGATTCAATATCGAGCTCCTAGAAGGCAAGAAAAAGCTAGATCATGTGTTGTCAAGGGTTGTAAAGGACCAGACTTTATACGGCAACAAAGCAAAGCAAGGTGCAGCACAGGGTAGCATGACAAGAGCAGCAACCAAGGTGCATAACAGCAGCAATAATTTCATCATATGCAGTCCTCAAGTAGGTAGCACTACATACAATCATTGTAAAGGTATCATTGTACTTAGTCATTGTAAATACTTTATTGTACAAATTGTACTAGTGTCTATCTACCAACGGTTGAAGAGACAGTGTTGGGAGGTCTAGGATCATCATTAGGTGGTTGTGTCAAAGTTGGGGTTACGGTCTAGTATATCTTCTTCTTCTACATCATTCTATATCATTTTAAAGTGGACCATTTTCCCTGGTACGGGAGTCCATTCTTCTTTTATTCTTCTATATGGTGGTATGGTGGTGCTAGGGTGAGTTGTCGCTCATTGGGTGTTGGGGAATCCGTTCAGTTGACTACTAAATAATATCAGGCATTGGAGCATCCATCCAATGGGAGTTGGAGAAGAATTCTTTTCTATATTCTAGGAAGTTGGAGCTTTATTTTCAATTGGAGTTTAATATTAAAGAATTATTAGAAAAGCATTAGGTGGTTTTTGTCCTGGAGTGGGTTTCCACCTTAAAAAATGTGTGCATTTGTGTTCCTCTTGTTTGCTACTATCATTTTACAAACACTGATAATAATTGAATATTAACTAATGCTCTAATTGAAAGGAATATTGATTCACCCCCCCCCCCCTCTCAGTATTTCCAACAATTGGTATTAGAGCAAGGTTCCTTCAATAGCAGTTTAACAGCTGGAAGGAGGTCATGGAGCATACCAAGAATGGTGTACCTCTATTCAATGAAAATAATTGTGCACTCTGGAAAGGAATAATGGAGGTCTATCTCTTGGCGCAATGTTACGAAGTATGGGACACTGTTCAAAATGGATTTACATCAACCACGGATGAATAAGGTAAGAAGAATTTGGTAAATGATGCAAAAGCAAAGAACATTATTATCAGTGGACTTATTGAATCTGCTTATCATAAGGTGTTGGGTTGTGAAACTGCCAAAAATGTATGGGACAAGCTTGAGAATATATATGCAGGTGACTCAAATGTCAAAGAAGCAAAGCTTCAAATCTATAGAGAAAAATTTGAGCAACTCAGAATGAAAGAAGATTGAAAAATTGCTGCATACTTCCAATACGTTGATGAAATAACCAATACTTTGGAAGGATTGGGAGAGACAGTTGACGAGAATACTATTATACGGAAGATTCTTGGAATGTTACCAAGGAGATTCAACCCCAAGGTATCGGTCTTAGAATACAGTGCAAATATGGACAAACTCAGAAAAGAGGAATTACATGGAGTTCTCATAGCATATGAAATGAGACTTGATGAAGAAGAGGGTACTTCGCATCTAGAAACTGCGTTCGTTGCATCTAAGAAAACCAATAAGGATAAACAACCTTCAATTGAAAAGACATGCACCTGTAAGTGTGAAGAAAACGGAGATGATTAAGAAGGTATTTCAGATGAAGAATATGCTTACTTCACGAGAAAACTAAAAATTGGTAAGGGACAATTCAAAGGTAAAATTCCATTGATATGTTTCAGCTGTAATGAGGTTGGGAATTTTGCAGCAAAATGTCCAAACATAAGTAATGGCAACTCAAAAGGAAAGAAAGACTTTAAGAAATTCAACAAGCAAGGATCCAAAAGGAACTTTCTCTCTAAAGAAGATAGCTCATCATCTGATGAAGACAATGACAGTGAAGAAGAAGCCAATGAGAGAGTATTTTTTATGGCCAAGCACAATAAACAAGAGGTATCAAACAACGAAGAAGAAGGATGGACCATAGAATAATTTTATGAGGAAGAAATCAAGCTTATAAAATATCTCAAGGCAGAGAAGATCCATTCCAATACTCTTGAAGAACAAGTTCAAAGTCTCAAAATTGAAGTTGAAGAACACAAATGCATTGAAGAGTCACTTCAAAAGAAGTTGGAAGAAAGCAACCAAGAAAGGGAAGAATTAGAATCCAAAGTAGTCTCGCTGCGTGAGGAAGTGAAGAAAGGAAAAACTATCCAAAACTATGCCAACAGCTCAAGGGCATTGGAATAACTCATCAATAATCAACGATATTGCAATGACAGAACTGGCATCAGTTACAAAGAAGAAGAAGCAGGACCTTCTACAACAAAATACAATTAACCTGTGAGATCTGACATGCATGTAGACTTCACTGGACAAGATTCACAAGAACATCCTTGGAAGACAATTCCTCAACGAAAATTTCCATCCAGGTACCAACATATTTTTTATGGCTACTATTATTCATGTGGAAAATTTGGTCATAAAGTTGTAGAATGTCACACGTACTGTATGAACGAACACAATTCCAGGAGATCTATCAAATTTGAACCTCCCAGGGCTCGGCAAAACATCAATAGATTTGAACATTTAAGAAATAATATTGAATGTTACAAATGTCGAAACTTTGGACACATAGCCAAAGATTGCAGACTTGAAAATCCTCCAGAGAATCTTCCAAGCCATAGAACGAATGAACATGGAAGAAGAAGAAGAATGATAATTGTGCTCTCGCTTTCAAGGCTCAAAAGAACAAAGATGTGTGGTATGTTGACAGCGGTTGCTCAATGCATATGACTGGAGATAGAAGGAAATTTGTATCTTTGAAAGAGAAGAAGGTTGGAACCATACCCTTTGGAAATGATGGATCTTCAAATGTTATAGGATCAGGTACTGTCACTCTCGGAAGCAAAAATGCTCTAGCCAAGAATGTTGTATTGGTTGAAAACATGAATCACAATCTGCTCAGTGTTGGACAAATGTGTGATCAAGGACACACAATACTATTCAACTCCATGAAATGTGAAATCAGGAAAGGCATGTATGGTGAAATTGTGGCTACAGCAAGTCAAGCTCCAAATGACATATATGTTCTGGATGAAGCAACTAAAGCATGTCTAATAGCTAAAGAGGATGATACAATAATTTGTAGCAATGATGATCAACTAAGTAAGAAGTTTGCTACAAAGGTGCAAAGTGATTTCGAGATGTCTTTACTTGGTGAGCTGACATACTTTTTAGGGCTTCAAATATCTCAGTAAGAGAAAGGAATATTTATATGTCAAGCCAAGTACATCAAGGAAATGCTCAAGAAATTTAAAATGGAAGATTGCAAACCCATCCTTACTCCAATGGTAACAGGTTGCAAATTGAGCATAGACGACTCATCTAAGGATGTGGATCAAAGGTTATACAGATCTATGATTAGTAGTCTTCTATATGTAACAGCCTCCTGACCAGATGTTATGCAAGCAGTTGGGCAAGTAGCAAGATTCCAAGTAGCACCAAAAGAATCACATATTAAATACTCACCAGCATTGGAATATCTTCGCCAAAATCTTGGGATTCTCCCAAGTTCTCATTAGATTTTCCTTTTTCATAATATAAAAGGGGAGTGGAAGTAGATTACAGGTTTGCAGGACGGTTGTGTGTCAGGGGGAGTGGAAGTGTGTACAAGTCCACAGGATGGTTGTGTTTCAGGGGGAGTTACCCTTTTCCATTGATGTCAAAGTGGGAGATAATGTTGTAGGAAGAGGTGTCATGATCGCAGGGGGAGTACTTGTGTTGCCATCAATGCCAAAGGGGGAGATTATTGATCACCGGTTGTCATTGATGTCAACCCAAGAAGCACTAGGGGCTAACCCAATATTGCATGGGAATTTTGACCTACAAAATTAATATATTCTGGGTGAATAATGCTTTTGATGATTTCTACTTGTCAAGATGTTTTCGTTGATATATGGTACGCCATGTAATTCTTCACGGTTTGAGAGATATTCATGTTTGAAGTTTGTACCCCCAGTTAGTGGGCTAAAACCCCATGGGGTTGGGGCATGGGTCATTGAAAATTCATAATTAATATTTTTAAGCTCCTAAAATCCCTCCCACGTTCACTTGTTGAAGCCCCTCTCAACTTAAGCATTTATATAAATTGTGATCTTCATTTCCTCCTTAAGAAATGGATTCAGCCATTTGAAACAGGTCATCGTGGAATTTGCGCTCTAAATTTTTTTCTACGAAGGTTCAGAAGCTGAAATTTTTACGAGGTGAAGCCGAAATCCTGAGGAAGGTGCTGTAAAAATTTCAGTTCAAGGTGCGCAATATTTTTGGAAATATGATCTGTGGAAGTCAAGGTTTTTGCAGGCTCCTGAAATTCACATCAAAGAAGTGACCTTCGTCATAACTCTCTCTCTGAGTATCAGATTGGAATTTCGTAAAAAGCGAAGGATAGTGCACAGTCTGTACTTTTTTCTCTATCAATTTCAGAGCCAAATGAAGAAACAGTGACACGTGGAATGCCTTACAAGTGTGCTCTATTGAAACAGTCCATAATTAGGGCATTGTGAGAGATTGGGTATAACTCTCTCTTGAAGAATCCAAATTGGGTCAGACCTATGGCATTGGAAAGATGACTCAGAGGAATACTATAGGACTAAAAATTAGATATTGAGGATCTGAAATAACAGAGATACACCAGATTCAATATCGAGCTCCTAGAAGGCAAGAAAAAGCTAGATCATGTGTTGTCAAGGGTTGCAAAGAACCAGACTTTCTACGGGAGCAAAGCAAAGCAAGGTGCAGCAGAGGGTAGCATGACAAGAGCAGCAACCAAGGTGCATAACAGCAACAAGAATTTCATCATATGAAGTCTTCAAGTGGTCAGCATTGCATACAATCATTGTAAAGGTATCATTGTACTTAGTCATTGTAAATACATTATTGTACAAATTGTACTAGTTTCTTTCTGCCAATGGTTGAAGAGGTAGTGTTGGGAGGTCTAGGATCATCATTAGGTGGTTGTGTCAAAGTTGGGGTCATGGTCTAGTATATATTCTTCTTTTGCATCATTCTATATCATTGTAAAGTGGACCATTTTCCCTGGTACGGGATTCCATTCTTCTTTTATTCTTCTATAGG
The DNA here is from genome assembly GCA_034641835.2 of Pinus albicaulis. NCBI lineage: Eukaryota > Viridiplantae > Streptophyta > Pinopsida > Pinales > Pinaceae > Pinus > Pinus albicaulis. The sequence goes on from CM076576.1 coordinate 923,406,344, forward strand.
GTGGTAGGGTTGTGCTAGGGTGAGTTGTAGCTCATTGGGTGTTAGGGCATCCGTTCAGTTGACTACTGAAGAATCTCGGGCGTTGGAGCGTCCATCCAGTGGGAGCTGGAGAATAATGCTTTTCTAGATTCTAGGAAGTTGGAGCTTTATTTTCAATTGGAGTTGAATATTAAAGAATTATTAGAAAATCATTAGGTGGTTTTTGCCCCGGAGTGGGTTTCCACCTTAAAAACTGTGTGCATTTGTGTTCCTCTTATTTGCTGCTATCATTGTAAAAAAACTAATAATAATTGAAGATTAACTAATGCTCTAATTGAAAGGAATACTGATTCACGCCCCCCCCCCCCTCAGTATTTCCAACACTGATCATGCAGCATAGCTCGTGCAACACCCATGATCGTTATGTTCTTCCTCTCCGTGACCCCATTTTGTTGTGGGTTATGAGGCACTATGAGTTCTCTTCAAATTCCTTCTTTGCTACAGAAGTCTTTGATTTCGTTCGAGATGTATTCTCCACCATTATCACTCCGTAGAGCCTTCACTTGCTTCCTCGACTCTTTCTCCACCAATGCCTTAAACTCACAGAACTTTGAGAATGTCTGATCCTTCTTCTGCATGAATAAGATCTAGCATTTACGAGAAAACTCATCAACAAAAATAACATAATACATGTGTTTTGATGTTGAAGCAACTGAGAATGGTTCACACACGTCTCTGTGAACTCTCTCCAGGATCACTGAAGCACGATTCTCCTTTTCATGAAAGGTGGACTTTACATACTTCCCCATGGTGCAACCCTTGCATTGATATAACTGAGCAAGTGTTCCCATTGTAAGTCCAGTAGATATTTTTTGCATGACTTTCAAGGCTCCATGATGAAGATGGTGCAATCTCCTGTGCCATAATTCGCCCTCATCCTGGCTAGCCACTTTTTCTGCCTTTCCCATCATTGCAGCGCATCCTTCTACCTCCAGCTTGTAGAGATTCTTGACTCGAATCCCTATCCTCTTGGCTTGACTCGTTGTTTTATGTCGCAAGAAATATTTTCCATCGCTAAAAACAACATCATAGCCTCTGTCCTCCAACATCGCGACTGAGACCAAGTTTTTCTTCAGACCTGGAACATGCATAACATATTTCAATTGAAATTGTTTACCTAACTCCCTCTCAAAGGTAATGGTACCAATTTTGGTTGTATTTTATTGTCAATCGTCGCCCATCTCTATATGCATCTGGAGATCTTTATCCTTCAAGTCACTGAAAATCTCCTTATCTCCCGTCATGTAGAAGGAAGCACCACTATCAAGATACAACACCAATCCCATTGCGCTTGAAACCAAGCATGCGATAAAAGAGAAATAAAGTTAAAATTGCAAGGCAGGGACCTCACCAGCTGCAGCTCCAGTAGCCTTCTTGTTCTTCTTTTTCTGTGGGCAGATAGTGGTGAGATGCCCATGTTCATGAGAGTGAAAACACTTCATCTTGGAAAAATCCAGCTTCTTGCCTTTAGCCTCGGATTTTGAGTGGAATTTCTTCCCCTTCCCATTCCTTGCCTTGTCAGCCAAAGCACAATCCTCTTCATCATCATGCTTTGATGAAGAGCCATCTCTGGTGTTCCGCTTGAACTCCTCCTGCACTAGATCCGAAAACAGTCATTCCCAATCCGGTCATTTTTCGCGTTTGTTGATAGAGTCTTGATAACTGTGCTAACTCTTAGGAAGTCCCAATATATCAAATCTCACCAAATCATCATCAGTAACTGTGATTCCCACACTCCCCAGTTCATCCCGACAATGGAAAAAATTTGTGAGATACTTAGGAATATTGTCGCCCTTCTCCATCTTGATCTTTCTGAGTTTATCTTTCAGCGCCAATTTGCTATCGTCGTTGTTGCTTTGTAAAATATCTGTCAAAGCCTTCCACATAGAAAATTGTATGGCTTTCCCATGAAGGCTTGAGACAATATGGTATCGTAGACCTTCAAACATAATCCTTCTCGTCTTCGCTACTTTATTTTTCCATGCGTCATGTAATGTAGCATCTGTCGAAGTGGGCTTAGGAACATCACTATTAATGAATTCCTTCAAGCTATTATCTTCAAGCACCACCTCCATCCTGTCCTTCCATAAAATATATTTCGAGCTACCCTCGATTGCATACTCTAGCCACAAGCCATTGAAATCCATTTCAATTTTTACTCAACTGTCGCACCAAGAAATTCGTGTAGCAAATTCGAATTGTTTCCACCAACAAACTCAGCTACTGCTTGAAAATTGCAATATTCTTAGCTTCGATACCATGTATAAATTATAATACAATTATGTGTTTTCCTAGATTCTTCTGATCTAACAATAATATGCCATTGTTAAATACAGAATCGCTTCTACAAAAATTCTTGTAGAAATTTAATCGCCAATTGAAAACACGTGAAGAAATATCAATCACACATAACACAGATATTTTTACCAGGAAAGAATAAAGCTAAAAACCCCACTATCATATATTATGTATATATCATGGATCATGAAACAATCTCATACAAAACTCTAATCCAATAGCTATTAGTACAATATACAATCATCTCACACTGTCATACAAAAATTGGCATATCCATGCACCAATTTACTGCCTCCTGAAAGCCTGCCTCCACTGCGCAATCCCTTCCTATAACAATCCCTGAATGAATGATATCCTTCCTTGCCTTGACTGCGCAATCCTCATTGGCATATCCAATGTGTGTGTGGTTGCATGAGTGCACCCATTAGGGTCACAATTGATAGTCAAACTGTCCCTTTCACCTATCTCTCAATTGGGTCTCCACTGGATCTAACATGCATGTAGTTAACTGTAGTAAATATCCAGTTGCATGTGAGATCACTCCATGAGGATTAATTTAATATTGATCTCTCACTAGTGTATCTTTAGTTACAACTAGCACAACTGAGTTAAACTACTTTACAACTCACATAACTACACATCCAACTCTATTACAACTTCGAATCACTCAGTTACAACTAAGTCCAATTGCATGTCCCACCAACCAACCTTAGAACTTGAAATTCCTTCAGCTAACTGGTTTGCCACTTCAGTTAACTGAAATCAAGTGCTTCAAGAGAATAGATTATTATTTATTGTCCAATTATTATTAAGAGATAATAATAACCAACATGCCTTCTATTTTTAGACATGTGATCTATAAATAGACTTCGCCCATGCATCTAAAAATAGAACCTCAACTATAAATAGAATTTTCTCACCATTCTAAAAATAGACTCCCACTATAAATAGAATTTTCTCACCATTCTAAAAATAGACATACACCTAAAAATAGCCTGTGGGCCCCACCTAGTGTAGGTGCTTAATTTTCACTAGGATCATCATCTTATTGAATATCAACGCTCCCTCTCAACAAGAAAGGGATTATCCTTCACCCCGATCCTATCTCTATGGTATTCGAATTTTCTCCTGGTGATCGCCTTCGTCAGAATATCTGCATCTTGATCCTCCGTAGGAATTTACTGAAGCAACATGATCTTTCGCTGCACATAATCTCTGATATGATGATACCGGATATCTATATGCTTAGATCTATCATGAAACATAGGATTAATCGAGAGTTTAATGCAACTCTGATTAACACAATGAATCACTATAGGATTTAAATGAGAACCAAACAAACCAACCAGGATCTTTCTCATCCAGATAGCCTCACATGCAGCTTGACTTGCTGCCATGTATTTCGCTTCCGCTAAACTGAGTGTCGCGGATCTCTATTTCCTGTTGTACCAAGAAACAGCTGTAGATCCAATACTAAAGACCCCTCCTGATGTTCTATTTCTGTTTGTTGGGCTACCCGCCCAATCTGCATTCGTGAAGCCATGAAACTTCACCTCATCTGTCTACCTGTACCATAAGCCATAATAAGATGTGCCCCTGAGATATCTCAGGACATGCTTGCCCTCCTTCCAAAAGAGCTTGGTAGGGTTAACCATCACTTGACTAAGTTGTTTCACCGCATAGCATATGTTCGGTCTTGTATTTACTAAATACATTAGCGAACCCACTAACTGTCGATAGACAATAGCATCCACTACCTCTCCAGATGTAGCGTCCTCTTTCCTCCAGTTTCCTAGAAGAGGAGTATCCATGCGTTTGCAGCCCTTCATGTGAAACTTACCAAGTATCTCCCTTACATACTTTCCTTAAGACACAAAAATTTCACCTTCTCGCTGCCATATTTCCAATCAAAGGAAATAATGAAGAAGGCTCGTATCCTTCATCTCGAACTCCTTTGCAAGGTCCTCCTTGCATGAGTGTATCATCTACTCATCACCAATCAGTATTAAATCATCAACATAAATAACAATGATTAAAATATTACCCTCCACCACAATTTGGTATAGTTTTGCATCCGACTCACTCTTGGTGAAGCCAAGTCTGGTGAATTAGCTGTCAATTCAAGTGTACCAAGCACAGGGTGCTTGCTTCAGCCCATACAGCGATCTTTTGAGTCTTCACACATGCGACTCACTGTTGAAGATCTCAAATCCTTCAAGCTGCTCAATGTACACTTCTTCCTCAATGATCCCATTAAGGAACATAGTCTTCACATCCATCTGATGAATGTGCCAACCCATCTGCACTGAGAGAGCAAGGATGGTCCTTATGGAAGAATACCATGCAAGAGGTGCAAAGGTTTATTCATAATCAATCCTCTCAATCTGTGAGAATTCCCGGGCCACAAATCTAGCCTTGTATTTCTCGACACTCCCATCAGTAGCTTGCTTTACCTTGTAGATCCATCTTGAACCTACCACTGATTTATCAACTGGCCTTGGAACAATTTCCCAAGCATTGTTTCTGACAATGGATTCATACTCCTCCATCACCGTATCTATCCATGTGGGCTCCTGCACTACTTCCTCAAAGGAAGATGGCTCAGTCACAATACATTTGCTAATGACAGCCATGTATCCAGTGAATCGGTCAGGAGATTGTCTCTGTCTATGCTATGAAGTAGGGACTCCTACATTCTATGCGCATCAAGCTTCAACCTCTCAGCTTCTGTGGTACGCCTTCTGCCAATTCTGATGTTTGGCTCTACGTGAGTGGACTCCTCCACTCCATGAACCTTTTGTGGCTGATCCACATCTAGAGACTCATCTTTGGGAACCAAAAGTTCCTCCTCCGCATGTAAGTCTAGCTCCCTCTCAAGCAACAACTTCATGGCTTTCTCCTCATTTAATTTTATATCCTGTCGCACCACATTCATTCGACTATTTGGAAAATAAACATGATAATTATGGGGTTTTCCTATGTACCCCACAAATATCCCAACTTCAACGGTCAGCTCCAGCTTCTTCCTGGATTTCTTAGTCACATGCACATAAACAAATGAGCCAAAAATCTTAAAGTGAGAAACATCTGATTTCTTACCAGTAAAAGCTTCTTCAGGTGTACTCATGCCAAGTACTCTATGAGGACAATGGTTTTTCACATAAACTACATTGTTGCATGCTTCCGCCCACAAATGCATTGGTTGGCCCTGATCATGCAACATAGCTCATGCAGCACCCACGATCGTTATGTTCTTCCTCTCTGCGACCCCATTTTGTTGTGGGTTATGAGGCGCTATGAGTTCTCTTCGAATTCCTTCTTTGCTATAGAAGTATTTGAATTCATTTGATATGTATTCTCTACCATTATCTCTCCACAGAGCCTTCACTTGCTTCCCTGACTCTTTCTCCACCAATTCCTTAAACTCACAGAACTTTGAGAATGTTTGATCCTTATTCTACATGAAGAAGATCCAGCATTTATGAGAAAATTCATCAAAAAAAATAACATAATACATGTGTTTTGTTGTTGAAGCAACCTAGAATGGTCCACACACATCTGTGTGAACTCTCTCCAGGATCATCGAAGAACAGTTCTTTTTTTCATGAAAGGTGGACTTTACATACTTCCCCATGGTGCAACCCTTGCACTGATCTAACTGAGCAAGTGTTCCCATTGAAAGTCTAGAAGCTATTTTTTGCGTGACTTTTAAGGCTCCATGATGAAGATGGCTCAATCACTTGTGCCATAATTCGCCCTCATCCCGGCTCACCACATTTTTTGCCTTGCCTATCATTGCAGCGCATCGTTCTACCTCCAGCTTGTAGAGATTCTTGACTTGAATCCCTATCCTCTTGGCTTGACCCATTGTTTTATGTTGCAGGAAAGATTTTCCATTGCTGAAAACAATGTCATAGCCTTTGTCCTCCAACATCATGAGTGAGACCAGGTCATTGGGAATACCTGATACCATTATCTTTAGTTTTGGAAGAGCATCATGGTGTAGATGAGCTAGCCTATGATGCCATAGTTCACTGAGATGATTGGTGTTGTGAACCAATGCTAGAAGTGGCCTTCTTGTGACTCTGTAGAGTCCCGCATATCTCATTCCTAATGTGAATGCTTCGTTCATATGTGAATCAGCAGGCCAAGTTAAGACCTTTCCATTGATGAAGGAAACCCGCATCCCTTTATCTTCTAAATATAAATCAAATTCTCCATAAGTCTTGGAACATACATAACATCATTCAGTAATATTGATTCCTTGGAGTTCAACTGAAAGTTGACAAATCCAAATCCTTTTGCAAGATGAGTGGAATTATCTCCAAGAATAATTTTCAACTTGGTCTCCCTCTCTACCAAATTAGAGAGGAATTATTTGTATCCAGAGAAGTGATGAGTTGCCCCACTGTAAACCAACCAAATATCCCATGAATCCAGTGGAGAAGAAATAATAAGTGCATAAATCAAAATGTATTCAATTTTATTCACAATATTTCTTTCGTACTTGGGAGCCTTTGACTTCTTATGAGAATGATGTTCTAGCTTCCTCTTTGCCTAATCTCTCTTAGTTTCCATGCCCAAAATATATTTTGCAGAACCAAGATCCTTCATGTCGAATTTTTAGAACAATTGGATCTTCAAACCTTGGATAATTTCCTTGTCATTTCCAATAAAAAACATAGCATCCACATACAAGACCAAATAAATAACATGGTCACCAATTAATTAAAAATAAACACAGTGATCCTCTTTGCTTCTTGTGAAGCCAAGTCCCCTTATATAGGTATCAAATTTCTAATACCACATCCTTGGTGAAATTTTTAACCCATACAGAGACTTTTTTAACCTGCATACCAGTTCTTTCTTACCCTTCACCGCAAAGCGTTCACGTTGCTTCATGTAGATCTCATCTTCCAGATCCCCGTAAAGAAATGTTGTCTTCACATCCATATGTTCTACCTAAAAATCAAATGCAACAGCAATAGATAAAAGTAATATAATATAAGTAACCTTGGAAACAAGAGAAAAAATATCACCAAAATCAATTCCCGACACCTGGGAATAACCTTTTGCTACAAATTGAGCTTTGTATTTATCCACCTTGCCTTCTACATTCATATTCTTCTTAAACACCCATTTTCTCCCAATGGGCTTCCTTCCACCAGCAACTCCACTGTAGGTTTTAACCCTAAACAAAAATTATCTACTCACGAATCTTATAACAGAAGATAAACAATAGCGAGAGCATAAAACATAAAATAGATAAACACAAAGATTTTCCCCTGGATCCCAAATCGAGACGACCAGCTTGATTTTTTCATTATATTCCTTTTAGTGTTACAACACATATATATACATGTCGAAGCATACATAAACCCTAATCCATAAACCCTAGATTAGAACATAACCATAGTTCCCTTGACCGGATCTACAAAAATACCAGGGGCCGAAAACCATCGTGCCCCAATACCATGTGCAAAACCATGGACACGGACTACCCACCGGAAATTAAGGACCAAGTCATGGAAAGAATATAACACATACCCAACATCCACCAGATCCCATTCCTCATTTTTGTGCAAGGATACCATTTCATCAACCATGGCCTCCTTCCATAGTTTTCCATCCTATGAATACACTGCCTCTCGGGCAGTTATGGGATCATCATCAATGATAGTTAAAACAAAATTTGAACAAAAAGCAAATGTACTATACCTTTCTAGTTGCCTTCTTTCATGAATTTATCTTCTCATGGCTGGAGTGTGTGGCTCTTCCTCTTCTGAATATTGTTCTATTGTAGAGTATGATTCATCCTCCTTTAGCTCAAACTCTATCTTCTCAGGTTCCTTTTGTAGGAATTCATGTTTAAGAACATATTTCACCTCTCTAAACACCACATCTCGGTTATAGACAACCTTCCTTGTTTCTGGGTTCCAAAGCTTGTAGCCTTTTAAACCATCCTTATACCCAATAAAGATACACATTTCAAATTTATTATCCAACTTGGTCCTTTTCTCCTTTGGAACATGTACATATGCATCACATCCAAATACCCTCAGATGTGAAAGAGATTGTTTCTTACCAGTCCATACCTCATGTGGAGTCTTATCCTCCAACACTAATGAAGTTGATCTGTTAACTAGGTAACATGCAGTCTCCACTACCTCTGCCCAGAATTCCTATCTTAACCCGGTACCACTGAGCTTCTTGCCTTTTCCATCAGTGTTTTGTTCATTCTTTTTGAAACTCTGTTTTTTTGAGGTGTGTATGGATTAGTCTTCTATCATGATGTACCACACTTCTTACATAATTCTTCAAATTCCTTATTGCATAACTCTCCACCATTATCTGTCCTTAGCACCTTTATTTTCTTCTCTGTCTGGTTTTCCACCAAATTCTTAAATTCTTCAAATCTGTCAAAGACTTCAGATTTCTTCCTAAAGAAATATATCCATGTATTCCTTTAGAATTCATATATGAATGAAACATATTGCATAGACTTACCCAGTGATGGAACCAACACAGTTCCAAACACATCACTGTGCACAAGCTCTAATATCTTGTTTGCCCTCTTAGCACCAAAAGGAAAACTCACCTGATTCTGCTTTCCATATACACAATGGTCACAGAAATCAAAATCCAAAGAGAAATTAGACATACATTATACCATACCATTTCCATGCAGTATTCAAAGGCCCTTCTCTCCAATATGTCCAAGCCTTTGATGCCATAGCATGCTCTTTTCTCCAGAGACTGCTAGACTTTCCACTCCACTTTCAGGAACCACCAAATTTTTGCACCCATCAATAATTGTGCTACCTTGAAGCTTGTACAAAGTTCCAATCCAAACTCCCCACATCATCACCAATGCTCCCCGAACCATCTCGCAAGTATCTTTCTCGAACATTCTTTTTACACCTACACCATCCATCTTGCTTACAGAAATCAGATTTCTGGCCAATGCAGGAATATGCAGAACACCGGGAAGTGTTCTAATCCTTCCACCTTGTAGCTTCAACTTGAATTTTCCACGTCCAATGATTCTGGCCTTCTTATCATCCCCTAAGAATACATCACCACCATCATACTTCTCAAACTCACAGAACCAATCCCTATGGGGAGTAGAGTGAAAGTATGCACCTAAGTCAATCAACCATGCCTCATTATCTACATGTGTATTTGAAGAAGAAGCAAAATACACATCCCCACCTTCATCTAAGGTGGTTTTTACCTCTGCAAAAGGAGCATCATCAAATCCCTTTCTTTTCTCAGGAGCTTTATGTCTACAGTCCTTTTTTTAGTGCCCTTCCTTTCCACATTTCCAGCACACCTTTACAAGTTATCCTGGAGATTTAGATCTCCCACTCGAAAAATTATTTTTGTTTATGTTCTGGGACCTTCCTTGTACAGATAAGGAAACTCCATTCTGGCCCTCCATATTTCTCCATCTCATTTCCTTCGACAGCAAGGTTGAGAAAATTTCATCAAAATTCCAACACAGTTCCAAACACATCATTGTGCACAAGCTCTAACATCTTGTTTGCCCTCTTAGCACCAAAATTAAAACTCACCCGATTTTGCTTTCCATATACACAATGATCACAGAAATCGAAATCCAAAGAGAAATTAGACATAAATTATACCATACAATTTCCATGTAGTATTCGAAGGCCCTTCTCTCCAATATGTCCAAGCCTTTGATGCCATAGCATGGTATTTTCTTCAGAGACTGCTAGGATTTCCGCTCCACTTCTAGGAACCACAAAATTTTTGCACCCAGCAATAATTGTGCTACCTTGAAGCTTGTACAGAGTTCCAATCCAAACTCCCCACATTATCACCAGTGCTCCCCGAACCATCTTTCATGTATATTTCTCGAACATTGTTTTTACACCTGCATCATCCATCTTTCTTACATAAATCATATTTTTGGCCAATGCAAGAATATGTAGAACACTAGGAAGTGTTCTAATCCTTCCACCTTGTAGCTTTAACTTGAATTTTCCACATTTGATGATTCTGGACTTCTTATCATCCCCTAAGAATACATAACCACCATCATACTTCTCATACTCACATACCACTCTCTATGGGGATTAAAGTGAAAGGATGCACCTGAGTCAATCAACCATGCCTCATTATCTACATGTGTATTTGAAGAAGAATCCAAATGCACATCCCCACCTTCATCTGAGGTGGTTTTTTCCCCTGCAGAAGGAGCATCATCAGATCCCTTTCCTTTCTCAGGAGCTTTATATCTGCAGTCCTTTTTTTAGTGCCCTTCCTTTCCGCATTTCCAGCACACCTTTACAAGCTTTCCTAGAGATTTAGATCTCCCACTCGAAAATTTATTTTTTCTTATGTTCTGGGACCTGCCTTGTACAGATAAGGAATCTCATTCTGGCCCTCCATATTTCTCCATCTCATTTCCTCCGACAGCAAGGCTGAGACAATTTCATCAAAATTCAAGGTAGGTGTATTGCTACCTATTGCAATAACCAAACTATCCCATGAATCTGGTAGAGAACACAACAAACTAATGCACTTATCTTCATATGAGATTTTAATATCAACAAATGACAACTGAATTACCACAATATTGAAGTCATTAAAATTCTCTGTCACTGAGTCTCCATCCTTCATCCTCAGGTTATACAGCTTTTTCTGCAAGAACAATTTATTCACCAAAGACTTAGATTGGTACAAAGTACCTAGCTTGTCCCACAAGGTCTTCACCGTAGCTTCCCCAAATACATTCAACAATACCGAATCTGAGACACACAACTGTATTATGCCCTTTTCCTTCCAATACAACTTCTTCCAGTATTCATCTGACATTGTCATTGGTTTACTAACTGGATCTACCATGATCCAATGATCTTTATCCCCCTGCAGATCCTCCATCTTGAGCTTCCAAAACCCAAAACTCAGACCATTAAATTTCTTGATCTTTATATTTCTATTGCCCACCATCTTCTTTCACCACAAGAATCGATCCCGCAGATCTCCCATTGAACAGGGTCTACCATAGGCCCGAGCAAAAAACCCCTCAGCAACAAAGGCATCCCCTTGAAGCCGAAACAACTCTGCTACCAAATGTAGGTTTTAACCCTATACAGAAATTATCTACAAATGAATCTTAAAAACATAAAATAAATGAATAAAACATAAAAATATATACACAGAGATTTTCCCCTAGATCCCAAATCAGGACTACTAGCTTGATTTTTCATTATTTTCCTTTTAGTGTTACAACACATATTTATACATGCCGAAGCATTCATAAACCCCAATCCATTAACCCTAGATTAGAACATAATTGTAGTTCCCTTGACCGGATCTACAAAATACCAGGGGTTGAAAACCATCATGCCCCAAAACCATGTGCAAATCCATGCACGAAGCCATAGGTGGGTCTACCCACCAAAAAATAGGGTCCAAAAAAAAATTTCTCGAGGCGCTGCCCCGGACCCTGTCCAGAGGGCTACCTAGCCCCTATGACCCCCCTACTACGCCCGGCGCAACATACATGGGGGGGTGGGGGGGGGGGGGGGGGGGGGGGGGTTGCCCCCCCACATGTGCGACTAACCGTGGAAAGAATATAACACATACCCAACAATTCTCAAGTGCCTTAAGAATCCAAAAGTTAGTATTCGACTTATTTCCCTTATCTTCATTAGTGGCTACACCACTCCCAGTGACCACATTCACGCTAGGATCTTCCTCTCTATTTTATACTCTTAACATATGAAGATTGTGCGTCAAAGTTTGTATCTTTTTCTCTTGCATCTTAGCAATCAAAACATGGCAATATTCTATTACATGGTCAAACTGTCTACAATAATTGCATGATTATCATGTTGGATTTGGACAGTTGCGCGCATAGTGACCATCATCTTCGTAGTTTTATCAAATAACTTGCCCCCTTCCTCGACCATCTGATCCACCTCCTCATCCTCTTCCTCTGCCCTAAAATCTACCGCGCCCAGAGGGGGATGATGGTGAGATAGGTTTAGCCTAAATTCTATATATTTCAGCTTTTTCAAACATCATATCATAAGTGTGACAGTGTTGTTCATCATGTCTCAGTGACGAACTGAACCTAAAAAACAACTGCTTCAACTTAGGCTGATACTTTCCAACCCTTGGATAGAAATGTGTTTCATGCAAACCCGCAACATGACATATTTTGCACCATATTGCGTTCTTCAGTGAGCTAGGTCCTCCGGCATTCATATATTTATTGAAGACGGGACATTGATCCTTATGGTTCCCAGAAGCTTTCATTTTATGAACCAGACCTCTGCACATACCTCCTTGCCCTTATCTTTGCGCAGATTCTCAATCTCCAAATGTATTGCTTCCAACTAATTCTGAATATGTTGAGTTCCAAGCGCAACATGTTGGAATTACTGAGAGGGGGAGTGAATCAGTATTCCTTTATATTAATATTAATATTAATCTTTCAGAGCATTAGTTAATCTTCAATTATTATCAGTGTTTGTACAATGATAGCAGTAAACAAAAGGAACACAAATGAACACATTTTTAAGGAGGAAACCCCCTCCGAGACAAAAACCACTTGAATTCTTTTATAATAATTATTTAATATTCAACTCCAATTGAAAAGAAAGCTCCAACTTCCTAGAATCTAGAAAATCATTCTTCTCCATCCCCCACTTGATGGACACTCCAACGCCCGATATTCTTCACTAGGAAACTGAACAGATGCCCCAACACCCAATGAGCTACAACTCACCCTAGCACCACCCTACCACCCTATAGAAGAACAAAAGAAGAATGGACTCTCGTACCAAGGAAAATGGTCCACTTTACAATGATATAGAATGATGTAGAAAAATAAGACACACTATACCATAACCCCAACTATGACACAACCACCTAATGATGATCCTAGACCTCCCGAAACAGCCTCTTCAATTCTTGGCAGATAAACACTTGTACAAAATTTACAATGATGCTTTTATAATGACTCAGTACAATGATACTTTTACAATGACTGTATGCAGTGCTGCCCACTTGAAGACTTCATGTGGTGAACTTCTTGTTATTGTTATGCACATTAATTGTTGCTCTTGTCATGCTACCATTTCTCACTCTTTAGAAAATTATATCATGCATTGAGTCTTACCTTGATGAATATATAATACTTGCAAAAATTCTTCAAGGAAATACCCATGACATGAAAATAGCAAAACTTACCTCATCTTATAGAGCATATGTCACTGCTAAACAAAAAAAAACAAATTAGAATACAAAGAACATAATGCAATTAAGAGATGAACATTCATATACATAATATAATTACCTGGAGCTTACTTCTACTGCATCATTTTGATGCACCTTGTTTTTCTTTGCTACCATAAAAATTATGGTCCTTTGCAGCCCTTGACAGCACATGATCTAGATTTTTCTTGCCTTATAGGAGCTCGATATTGAATCTGATGTATCTCTCTTATTTCAGATCCCAAATATATGATTTTTGGTCCTGTAGTATCCCTCTCAGTCTTCTTTCCAATTCCATAGGTCTGACCCAATTTTTATTCTTCAAGAAAAGGTTATGCCCAATCTCTCACAATGACCTAATTATGAATTAGTTCAGTAGAGCGAATTTGTACAGGATGCCACATGTCACTATTTCCTCCTTTGGCCCTAAAATTGATATAAAGAAAACCACAGTAAGTGTACGATCTGCCACTTCTTACAGAACTCCAATCTGATGCTCAGAGAGAGAGTTATGATGATTTTCCCAAGGTCACATCTTTGAGATGAAGTTCAGTAGCCTGCAAAAACCATAACTTCCACAAATCATATCTTCGAAAATATTGTGAACCGTGATCTAAAATTTTTACACGAGCTTCCTCAGGATCTTGGCTTCACGTAATAAAAATTTCAGCTTCTGAACCTTAGTATAAAAAAATTTATAGAGAAAATTCCATGATGACCTGTTTCAAGTAGCGAAATCCCTACATGAGGAGGATATGAGGATCACAATTTATATAAATTCTTAGGTTGAGAGGGTCTTCAACAAGTGAATGTGGGAGGGATTTTAGGAGCTTAAAAATTATTAATTATTGATTTTTCAATGACCAATTAGTGTCATGCCATAAACCCATGGGTTTTTAGCCCACTAACTGGGGTTACTAACTTCAAACATGAATATCTCTCAAACCGTGAAGAATTACGTGGCGAGCCATATATCAACGAAAATATATCGACAAGAAGAAACCATCAAAAATATCCTTGACTCAGAATATAGTAATTTCGTAGGTAAAAATTCCCATTCAATATTGAGGTAGCCCCTGGTGCCACTTCAGTTGACATCAATGACAACCATTGATCAACAAACTCCCCCTTTGGCATTGATCGAAACACAAGTACTCCTCCTGCGATCATTTCACATCTTCCTACAACATTATCTATCCCTTTGACATCAATGGCAAAGGGTAACTCCCCCTGACACACAACCATCCTGCGGACCTGTACACACATCCACTCCCCCTTTATTCTCTGAATAAGGAAAATTAATAAGAACTTGGGAGAATCCAAAGCTTCTGGTGAAGATATTCAAATGCTTCACGAGGTAAAGGTTTAGTGAATATATCAGCGATTTGTTCTTTTTTACCAACATATTCAAGTTTGATATTCTTTTCAGCGACTTTTTCTCTAACAAAATGATATTTGATCGGAATTTTTTTTTGTTTTTGAATGCATGACATGATTCTTGGAGATGTTGATGCCACTGGTGTTATCACAGAAGATGAGAATAGGTTCATTGAATTATACGTGAAGATCTTGAAAAGTTAGTTTCATCCAAAGGACTTGAGTACAAAAAGTTGTCGCTGCAATGTATTCTGCTTCCGCTGTAGATAACGAGATTTAGGTTTGCTTTTTTCTCAACCATGATACAAGACAACCACCTAGATAGAATGTTTCTCCACTAGTACTCTTACGATCTCAATGCTTCCTACCCAATCTGCGTTTGTAAAGGCTTGAATAATGAGATTGTTACCCTTTGGATACCACAATCCATATTCTGTTGTGCCCTTTAGATATCGAAGAATTCTTTTGACGGCAATAATATGTGATTATTTTGGTGTTGCTTGGAATCTTGCTACTTTTCCAACTGCTTGCATAGCATCTGGACGGGAGGCTGTTACATATAGAAGACTACCAATCATAGATCTATACAACCTGTGATCCACATCCTTAGATGAGTCGTCTATGCTCAATTTGCAACCTGTTACCATCGGAGTAAGGACGGGTTTGCAATATTCCATTTTGAATTTCTTGAGCATTTCCTTGATGTCTTTGTCTTGACATATAAATATTCCTTTCTCTTGCTAAGATATTTGAAGCCCTAAGAAGTATGTCAACTTACCAAGTAAAGACATCTCGAACTCACTTTGCATCTTTGTAGCAAAGTTCTTACTTATTCGATCATCATTGCTACCAAAGATTATATCATCTACATATACCTCAATGATTGTCAAATTATATTTTTTTTATTTGTACATAAATATTGCTATCAGCAGTACCTTTCTTGAATCCTTGTCGACATATATATCCATCAAGACGAGCATACCATGCTCTGGGAGCCTACTTGAGACCATATAGAGCCTTCTTTAACCAGAAAATATAGTCCTCTTTTTCTGATAGTAAAAAACCTTCAGGTGTTAGATGTAAACTTATTCTTATAATTCATCATTTAGGAATGCTGACTAAACATCCATTTGGTAGGCTTTCATTTTTCTTGAACATGCATAGACGAGAAACATATATATGGTTTCCATTCTAGCAACTGGTGCAAATGTTTCGTCGAAATCAATTCCTCCACTTGTGCATAGCCTTTGCAAAACAATCTTGCTTTGTTTCTGGTAACATGTCCATCTTCATTCAATTTTTTCCTAAACACCCATTTAGTCCCAATGAAATTTTTATCTTTTGGTCATTTAACTAATTCCTAGGTGTTATTCTTCTCTATTTGATCCAATTCTTCATTCATAGTTGCTACCCAATGTTCATTTTGGTTGGCTTCCTCAAAACTACTAGGCTCAAAGGTTGCTAGAAAAGCAATGTGAGATTGTTGTGATGAACGAAGTTGTCGACTTTAATTTATGTCACCAATGATTTGATTTGATGGATGGTTCTTTTGAATCCATTCTTTTGTTCTCTTTGGAGGAGATTCTTGTTGTTGTTCCTATATATCTTGATGATCATTATTTACTTCTTCCTGATTGACAGTTGCTTCTTGTTCTAGAATTTTCTCTGTCTTTTTCAGCCGCTATCTCAAGTTTCAAAGATTCCAGGACCTCATTATTATTCATTAGAAAAATACCTTTGTCAAATGTAACATTTATGCTCTCCACTATCTATTTTTGTCTTATATTATAGCATTTATAGGCCTTTATTTCACGTAAGTAACCAAAAAATATACCTTCGTCAACACATGATTCAAACTTACCCAAATTTTTATCTTCTCTTTTGATATAACATTTGCTTCCGAAGATTCTGAAATATTTTACATTAGCTAGTTTCCCTTCCATAATTCATATGGGGTTTTGTTGCAATTATTTCTGAGAAGACTTCAGTTGATAATGAAGATTGTTGTATCAATTTCTTGAACCCATAATTTTTCATCCAATTTTGAGCCTTTCAACATTGTTCTACCTATTTACTGTACGGTTATTTTCTTTCTTTCAGCAACTCCATTTTGTTGAGGTGTTCGTGCTATTGAAAATTTTCTTTTTATTCCATTTTCGTCACAGTATTGCTGAAATAATTTGGAAGTGAATTCTTCGCCATTATCTGATATTAGACACTTTATTTTCAAATAAGTTTCATTTTCAACCAACTCCTTATAGATCTTAAAGCACTCAAATGCTTCTGATTTTTTCTGTAGGAAACTGACAATTGTCATCCCGGTATAGTCATCTATCATTAACATGAAATATAATTCTCCATCTAAGCCTTTTGTTCTCACAGGACACATATATCAGTATGTATTAATTCCAATGAATGTGATTCAAATTGTTCTTCTGTTTTAAATTTGACTTTTTTTTGTTTGCCGTGCCAACAAGCCTCACATAGTGTGTTGGAAGGTTTTGAGATTTTCGGAATTTCTCATACTGCATCCTTTTTGCTTATCCTTACAATATTTTCAAAGTTTATGTGACCCATTTGTTTGTGCCATAACCAGATTTCATCTTCTTTAGCTAGTAGACATGCTTTAGTTGCTTCATCCATAACATATATGTCGTTTGGAGCTCAACTTGCTGTAGCCACAATTTTACCATACCTGCCTTTCATGATTTCACATTTTGTGGAGTTGAATAACATTGTGTTTCCTTGATCACACATTGTCTAGCACTGAGCAAATTGTGATTCATTTTTTCAACCAATAGAACATTCTTGGCTAGAACATCTTTGCTTCGAAGAGTGATGGTACCTAATCCTATAACATTTGAAGTTCCATCATTTCCAAAGGATACGGTTCCATCCTTCTTCTGTTTCAGAGATACAATTTTCTTTCAATCTCCAGTGATATGCATTGAGCAAACGCTATCAACATACCACACATATTTTTTGTTTTTAGCCTTGAGAGCGAGAGCACAATTATCAGTCTTCTTCTTCTTCCATGTTTGTTTGTTTTGTGGCTTCGAAGATTCTTCTGGAGGATTTTCAAGTTTGTAGTCTCTGGCTATGTGTCCAAAGTTTCGAAATTTGTAATATTTCCATATTATTTCTTAAATGTTCAAATCTATTGATGTTTCGTTGAGCCCTGGGAGGTTCATATTTGACAAATCTCCTGGAATTGAATTGGTTCCTAGGGTATGTGCAAACTTCTACAGCTCTATGACCAAATTTTCCACATGAATAACAATAGCCATGAAAAATATGTTGGTACCTCGATGGAAATATTCGTCAGGTAATTGTCTTCCATGGTTGTTATTGCAAATCTTTTCCAATGAAGTCTACATGCATGTCAGATCTCATAGGTTCATTGTATTTTGTTGTAGTCCTGCTTATTATTCTTTGTAACCGAGGGCAGTTCTGTCGTTGTAAGGTCGTTGATTGTTGATGAGTTCTTCCTGTTAGCCACCTATAATATTTTGTTATACCAAAAGGTGGCTAAAACTTTTTGAGCCTCCAAGGAACAAATTTTATCACTAAATGTTGTTGGCTCTTGAAGTCTCTATGAGGCCTCCTGCCTTATTCCTATGTCCAAATCTTGCACTGATTTTTTCATCCTAAAAACCTCTGAAACCCTACAAAAATCCACAGTTAAATACTGCTGCAAAGGATCCCTTCTCCCTTTTTCTTCTCCTCACAACTAACTCAATTCCTTTTCTCCATTTCCCTTGGAAATCCCTAAACTTCATGATTCTTCCTTTTCATTCATTTAAATCCATTTCCTAAAGGTCTAAGACCCCTTCTTGACCTTATCGGAAGCCTTCATTTCCCTTTGAAAACCATTAAAAAACCATAAAAACACACATTTTCTATGCGTTGGTCTTAAGCCCCTCAGGCTAAGCCCCCTACCTCTTTTCCTCCATGCACCCGAGCGCCGGAACCAAACGCTGTAACCATTGGGTGCTTATCCATTTTTCTCCGCCCGAAGCACCAAAAAACCTTTGAAAATCTTGAAAATTGGGTTTTAATTAAATTTCAAAGTTTTATGCCCGCGAAAATTATGAAATAATCTTGACCGTCGATCTGCTCCATAGATCGGACGGCGCGGCACACGACTTATCGTGTGGACCCCCCAACCATACGTCACTTCTCAAATCCGCCTGGTTTTTCCGCACTGCCTTCGTGCGAAAGGTGGTTTTAACCCAACAGCCAGCGATTCCATACGCTGGCTACCACGCGTCCTCTGTACTTTTCCAAAACCGCCGCATAAAGTCAATCCCCCGCTCATTATCCGTCAGACCATGACCGCCCAGCGGAATCAAAAATAGCCGCCCGATCTGGGCCCCCGCATCCAACGGCTATCATTCATTGAAATCGCCCGCCCGTTAACCAAGTTGCATGCGATTTAGCCGGCCCCCGGCGCAACCGAGAATCCATCTCCGCCGTCGATCTTTGCAGATCGACGGTCCACATTGGATCGCCTGATTCTATTACTTAGTCCACCTTTTCCTTCCGCTGACTTTCCAAATCGCTCCCAACCGTTGATCACAGCGAGATCAACGGTTCCGATCACCCCGTTCTCCCGCACACCTTCCGATGCAGATTTCCATATAAACGCAGGATTTTATAATTTCGTTAGTATTTTGCAGGTTTAAGGTTATTTTTCGATTTATATGGAGAAATTTCGTGGAACAAGGATGACGATCCTTTGCCTTTCGAATACATCGTAGAAATCGACCACAAGGTGCAAAACTATGATTGTCAACAAGGTTTCATGAGACTTTGTTGCTGTGCGCCCTTGTAAAACCTGGAAAACAACAAAGAAATCGCAGAGAAAGAGTATCAGATTGCAGAAAGCCATAGATGAACCAGGACAGAGAGTTGATGATCAGATGGGTGGGGATTACGGCTAAGACAGTTATCAAAAGCCTAATCCCCGACTCAAAACACATTTTAAAAGAGAAAACCTAAAATCGTTTATCAGACATATTGCCTCCACCGCCATATTTGAGTCAAATTGATTCCTCAACCACCGCAGTGCCACCTATTGCCTCAAAGTATTCAAATCGGGAGCCGAATTTATTAAGCAGAATCAGATATTGTGCCTCTGCGCAGCCGAAGAGTTATTTCTCACCAAGGATTTAATGACAGAATGTCGGCAAAAGTAACCGTGGCATCACACAAAGCCTTAAAGGTCAACAAAGCTCCCACCGAGCTAAAATCATAAGTGTAAATCAGTTAAAACAGTGGAACACTTGTACAATTTCTTCGTTGAGTCCTTCAAAGGCCAAGAAGACATTAATGCCTGTATTAATTGATTTTGAGATCTTTTATCAGATCTCGCCTCCTCATTCTTCTATAAATACTTCAGTAGAAGATGAATGAGGGGTTGGTTGCTAATGTAATTGTTGAAGCATTGCAATGTAATTGAGTTGAAGGCTTCTGTTTGTAAATAGTGATTTACTGGCTCTTGGAGCTCTGCTTGTAACAGATAGGTTAGGTTGTGAAGAGAGATGAATTAAAACACTGGATTTGAAGATTGTAACTGGTTTGGAGCATCAATACAAGCTGATTTATGGGATCCTGATCTATGTTGACGGTGATGTTATTATCATTGTAACTTGTTGTTTTATTTCTGTTTTCATTTTGTTTCATTTTACACTATAAAGAACAGTTTAAACAGGGTTAGGACCTGCTGTATATCAGTAACCTTCTGTGCCTGAGAAATCTTTATTTAAATGTTTTCTTTCCACTGTGTTATTTGAAAATGATTTAATTCAGTTTAGGCATAAGAATGCTGGCGTTCCCTCGTCTTATCGCCTTAGTTGGATATTGTTTTTGAATGTTATTTTCAGTATATGTTGTGTGAAGATAAACTGAAGGAATATATGGTTAGCCCTGGTCCCAGACTTGTCTCCATGATTATCTGAACGTTTCCCTTAGAATGTGTTAAAATCTGACTAGTTTCAAAGTACTTATCAGATCTTAGGGCATTCTGTGTTATCTATGTGATTGTCTTGAAAGTAACTAAGTAAAGAAGAACTAGGAGAGGATTTGTGGTGAGCCCGGCCCGCTAGTTTCTACTCCAAAGGTTGCCTTCAAGTTTCCCTTAGTTTTTTACATGTTTTCTATTGGAAGTGTATCAAAGGCTGGCTAGTTTCAAAGTACTTACCAGATCCTAGTTTGCTTCTATGTTTTCCTCAAGTGCCTGGTCAAAGGCTGGCTAGTTTCAAAGTACTTACCAGATCCTGGGCTGCTCTTTGTTCTACATCTGTTTTTCCCTTCTTATTGTGCCATTCCATTCCATAAATCAAACTCTAAAGAGATCCTTAGACATAGATGACTTGCCCCATGGACCACTCTTGCCTCTTGCTGTTCCAATTAAATCCTATTATGACTCCATAGCCCAATGGAATGAAAACCTGTCATCATCCTTCATCTTGATTAAAGCTTATTCTAGTGCTTGCAACTTCTCACTTTGAACCTATTTGCATATAGATCTTTCCGCCTCAGACATCAATCATGTTCAACCATCCAAAACAAAACAAAACCCTTGGACCTCATAACTAGCCTAATATCATTACCCCAAACTTCAAAGAAAAATCCATCTTTGTACATATTGGAGAGATCCCTCTCCGGATTCAGGAGGGCTAGATCCTAGAATCCCAAAGTTGGTTGAAATGATGTTAACTCTGTGATCGGACTTTTGCCAATCTTGCTTATTACAGACACCTAACATTTATGGCGACTCCGCTGGGGAGCTGAACCCGGAATTTCTTTATAAAACTTTGACATTAAAAAGCAGCCTTTCCAAGCACTACCAAGAAATGGTATTCATGATGAAACTTGTTTTGAATCAGTGACAATCTAGGTCAATCCTAGGATTCTTTTAAAGTTTTATCTAACCTTGGAAAATCAGCTAGCTTAGCCATAAGAGTAGATTACCTTTGTCTCACAACCGTAGCTAAGTTTTGAAGCAAAGTTAAGACATTCTTAGAAACCAACAGAAAAAATAATTCAGAAAAAACCAAAAATATTTCAGATTGGTGGTAAAACACTTACTCTTACTTTCTCCTATCTTTGATTGTGTTTTATCTGATACTCTTAGACAGAGTCTGGAAAGGGCCAGGTAGCCTCCGTATCTCATCCTCTTTTAGAGGTGACATATCTAGTAAATGCCCTCCCAGTCAATCTCTGGTTAGAGTTTGTTGTGTTTTGGGATATCCTTGAAAAGGGATGTTTCACAAGCATTGTGGTGGACAGTGTATCTCTTTGAAAAAACTATAAAATTTCCACCTGGCGACTCTATAATCCTGAACAGACCTTAAGACTCCACTGGGAAGAACCCTCATCATCATAATATCTTTCAAACTCAGTTAGAGGACTGTAGGGTTAGAATTGTGTAAACAGATTAGTTAACCTCTCAAAGATTGTCATACCTGGTTAATTTTTTCTTGTTTATTAGGGTCTAAAAAGCGCATCATAGTGGCTCCTAGAAATATTCACACTAGAGCCCATCCTGACCCTAATCCATCTGAGATATTTTATGACCCAGAAAGTATCCTTTGGAAATCTCCTAAGATTAAATTATCAACTGTTTTCAGATCACCCCCAAGAGCCAAATCAGTACCTGAAAAACTTTCAGCTCTACAACAATCACAAGCTGACTTAGTTAATCCATTCAGGACTAGGTCATTTGGTGATTTAGACCAACTAGATTCTGAGTCTTCACTATCATCTCCTGAAACAAGTGAACATCTTGGTAACAGAGAAACAACACCTCCTGATTTACACTTTATGTTGAATTTAGGTGTCCCTCATCCAAGATCAACTCAGAAATCCACTATTGTTTCGTCCGCATCTGCTCACCCTACATCCACTGTTCAAACCACCCCACTTCAGATCACTCCACCTCTTGTAAATCCACCCCCACCACCTATCATGGCAGCATGGTATGCCCCCTTAGTCCTTCCTATACCATTAGCCAATCTTCCACAGGACTATCAGTCCAAAATCCCATTGTATGATGCTAGCAATGCTATAACTGCATCACAACATGTGGATAAGATGAATGACTACTTTGACAGAAATGAAATTGATGATGATTCTGTCAAACTTAGACTATTTTCTCAAAGTCTGGGGGAAGAAGCAAGAAAATGGTTTAAAGGCTTAGCCCCCCATAGTATTAATGATCTTCAAGGTTTACATCAAACATTCTTAAACAAATGGGAGGTAAGGAAGAACCCTCTACAAGTTCTTGCTGACTATAACAATCTCCATAGGAACCCAGGGGAAAGTGTACAGGCTTATTGTACCAGATTTAATAGTGTGTATAATGCGCTTTCCCCGGAATTAAAACCTCCACAAGGTTCAGCTTTAAAAAAAATTCCTGAAGGGTTTGATGCTGATATGACCTATTCGTTAAGAGAGAGAGATTTTGCGACCCTTGAAGATATGCAAAGAGGTGCTCTCTCTGTGGAAGTAAACTTAATGGAGAAAAGAGCAAGGATGAAGAAAGAGAAGAGAGTATCATTTGGGGAGGAATCCATACCTTCCACTTCAAACTCAAAGATGGAAAGAATGATGGAAGAGATGATGAAGAAAATGAGCATTCTAGAGAGAGCGCAAGCAAGTCTAAATCAAAACGCTCCTCAAAACAGAAACCAAAACCAGAATCAGAATGCTAGAAGGAACCAACCTCCTAACCGACCTAGGGAAGATGATCAACTGATCACTCCTCCCTTTCATCAAAACTATGTAAGTGGGGTTGAGGAAACGGATCAAATAACAGAGGGAGATGATATAAACTTATTTGGGGTAGATGATGATAACTTCAAGGTTCGTTATGATAGAAAATAGGGTATTTACACACCTTATGATGACAAAAGGGATGAAAATGAAAATTGTTGTCAAGACATGGAAAATTCCATGACAGAACCTTCAAAAGAATATGAACTCAGAAGTAGATCAAGTCAACAAACCCCCAACACCAAAACCTCTGACAAACCTTCCCAAAGCAGCACTGCAACCAAGCCTAAAACAGTCAAACAAAAGGATAAAACAGTGGCTGATAATTCTGGTAGTGGTAAAGAGAAAGACACTCAAAATCTTGAAAAACAGAGTGCAGTCATTAGCAGTACTAACACCTCGGCTAGTACTCCTGTTAAAACAACTGTATCAAATGTAAATAAAGCAAAGAAGAAAACTGATTTTGCTGATAAAATGACAGCTAATAGGGCTGAAACCAGCACCTTAAAGAATCAAATTCCTTTCAGCCTGGAACAGGAAATCTCAAAAATCAAAATCTTTGTTCCCTTAACCGAGTTAGCTACCCAACATGTATATAGGTCCAAAATTTTGAAGGCTTTGAACATAGAAGAAAGTGAGGATACACTCAATCTTAATGACGACCAGCCAGAGCTTATTTTCGGTCCAAAGATTGAAGGTAAGTTTCAAGAGGGACCTGTCCCTCCCTTCTATGTAAGTTTGAACGTTCATGACAAAATTCTACACAACGCTATGCACGACTCAGGCGCTTCTCATAATTTAATGCCAAAAGCCGTAATGGAGAGCCTGGGCCTTGAAATCACCAGACCTTATAAATATCTTTACTCTTTTGACTCAAGCAGAGTCAAGTGTTTAGGATTGATCAAAGACCTTTGTGTTAACTTAGCCCAGATTCCAGCCAAATGCTTAGTGATGGATGTTGTTGTGGCTGATGTCCCCCCAAAGTATGGAATGCTTTTATCAAGATCTTGGGGGGCTAAGTTATAGGGGACTATGCAGATGGACATGACCTATGCGACTATCCCTGTTTTCAATCAGACTAGAAGACTTTACAGGGAGTCTCATATGAAATACACAGTTACAAGTTAAGACAGACCTCAAAACTCCCCTCTGTATTCCATGAGTACAGGCCTTGATTCTTTTATCATGTTTAATGATGAAACCCTCACAGAAAAAATCACTTTCACGAGATCAATGGCTGAAACGGAGGGAGAAGAGCACTGCAACCAAGCGTCAAAACAGTTTGCTGCACTGGGAAAATTTGGCAAACAAAACGCAGGTCTTGATTTACAAGTCGTAGGTCCATTGTTGTTAAATTTTGACAGCAAAGAAGACACCCCTCAACATATTAAAAAACTTGAGGAATAAAATCATACAGAGGACGTTCACCAAAATGATAAAACTGAAAATGATCCTCTCTGGACTATGTATTTTGATGGGTCATGCACTAGAAAAAATGCTAGTGCAGGTGTGTGGATTACTAACTCTGATAGCAAGCACACAGAATGTATTTCTTGCAAATTAAACTTTCAGTGTTCAAACAACATAGCGGAATACGAATCCCTGCTATTAGGCTTACAGTTGCTGAAAAAGTTAGGAGCCAAGAAAATAACTGCGTATGGGGATTTTGAGTTAATAATTAGGCAAGTCAATGGGGAGTATAATGCAAATCATCCCAGACTTAGGGCCTACAAGAATGACGCCATGGATCTTTTGAAAACGTTTGAGGAGTCCAAACTAATTTTTGTCCCAAGGAAAAGAAATCTTATAGCCCACAATTTAGCCTTTGCAGCTAGGACGTGTTTAACGCCATATCAGATCAATGATTGTTCACCTCAAATAAAATTTAGACCAGCTATGCCTGATAATAAAAAATACTGGCAGGTGTTTGATGGAGATAAACAAATAGAAGACTTCATGCAACTCAGAAATGAATTTGAACTGCATAGTTCAGATTCAGACTATGATACAGACTGCAGTGAAGAAAATTTTCTTGGTGAGGAAGAGCCTTCTCCTGAGCTTGTCAACATTAACCTTCAGACTAGCAAACTTAGAAACGAAACAGAATTGAGTGCAGAATTAGAAACAGAAGAATTAGAAACTCTGCATTCTAAATATGAAAGTTTTCCAAGTGGTCTAACACCTTTAGAAGAGTTGTTTGATCTTAATGATGTGGCCCAAAAACCTAAACTTGAACCTGTAGAGACTGAAGTGGAAGAGTGCAACATAGGCAGTGAGGTAAAACCGAAGATGGTTAAACTGTCTAAAACTTTACCAGCTCATATTAAACTCAAATATATAGAGCTATTTAAGGAATTTTCTGATGTTTTTGCATGGAGTTACGAAGATCTTAAGTCCTATGATACTGAAATAATACAGCACAAAATCCCTCTTAAAGAAAACCAAAAACCATTCAAACAGAAGCTACGCAGAATAAACCCTGTCCCACTGCCTTTGGTTAAGAAGGAAATCATGAAGATGTATGACGTTGGTATTATTGTCCCTATTAGATATTCTGAGTGGGTATCTAATCTGGTGTCTGTTAGGAAGAAGACTGGAGAAATCAGACTTTGTATAGATTTTAGAGACTTAAACAAAGCTTCATTGAAAGACAACTACCCTTTACCCAAGATGGATCATATTTTACAAAGGGTGGTAGGGTCTAGAAGAATTTTTTTGCTGGATGGCTATTCAGGGTATAATCAAATCCTAGTTCACCCTGCTAATCAATTAAAGACAGCCTTTACTACACCCTGGGGCACCTTCATGTATGTGAAGATGCCCTTTGGTCTAATGAATGCTGGGGCAACCTTTCAAAGAGCCATGGACATAGAATTCTCAGAAGAATTGGGCTTCTTCATCATTATCTATCTTGATGATGTCACTGTGTTTTCAAAAACAGATGAAGAACACTTAGAACATTTGAGGAAATTTTTCGAGAAGTGCAGAAATTTTGGGATACCTTTGAACCCTAAGAAGACTTTATTTGGTCTCCAAGAAGGTAAACTTCTTGGGCACATTATTTCTGAGGAGGGTATTAAGATTGATCCCAAAAGGATTGATGCCATATTGCAAATCTCTCAGCCTCGAAACATCAAGGAGTTGCAATATTTCATTGGGAAGATTAACCTTTTGAGAAGATTCATCCCTAACTTAGCTGAGCTCCTTAGGAATATCACAAACATATTGAAGAAGGAGCAAGGGGTTAAATGGACCTTGGAAGCAAAGACATCTTTTGAATTGGTAAAACAAGCTTTAACCAAAACGCCAGTTCTCATAAGTCCTGATTTTTCAAAGGATTTTTATATCTTCTCGTTTGCATCAGAGCATACTATTGTTGTTGTCCTGTTACAGAAAAATCCACAAGGACAAGAGCAGCCTATTGCATTCTTTAGCAAGGCATTGAGGGATGCCCCTCTGAAGTACAACATTATGGAGAAACAAGCTTTTGCCTTGGTAAAAGCTTTGAAGGACTTCAGAGTATACATCCTTCACTCACACATCATTGCCTTTGTCCCAAATTCAGTTGTTAAATACATTCTAACACAGGACCCAGATGGTAAGAGAGGTAAGTGGATTTCTGTTATTCTTGAATATGATTTAGAGATAAAACCCACTAAGCTCATCAAAGGCCAAGGTCTAGCTAGATTAATGGTTGAATAAAATTGTGAAGTTCTTGATATTAACATGATTAATGCTTTGGATAACCAAGAAGAATTCTCAACTCCCATTGTTGA
Source organism: Pinus albicaulis (assembly GCA_034641835.2). NCBI lineage: Eukaryota > Viridiplantae > Streptophyta > Pinopsida > Pinales > Pinaceae > Pinus > Pinus albicaulis. The sequence goes on from CM076576.1 coordinate 923,433,862, forward strand.
AAACCATTTTATGAATTCTCCTTGGTATGCTGATATTATTTATGTTTTGCTTAATCTGAATACACCTCCTGGTTTATCAAAAACAAAGGCAAGATTCCTAAAGTTAAAAGTTGTAAACTATTGCATTATTGATAAATGTCTTTATTGGAAAAATGCAAGTGGTGTATTACTTAAATGTTTGCCTGGGTTTGATGCAGAAAATATTAAGCAAGAATTCCATGAAGGAGAGTGTGGGGGTCATTTATACTGGAAGTCAACAGCCAACAAAATTTTGAGGGCTGGCTTCTATTGGCCTTCTCTTTTTCCAGATATACATAAGATGATCGTTGCCTGTCATAAATGCCAATTATTTGAGGGCAAAAGAAAACTGCTACCCCTGCCTTTGCATCCAATCACTGTTGAAGCTCCGTTTCAACAGTGGGGACTTGATTTCATAGGAGAAATTCACCCCCCATCTTATGCCCAGCATAGGTGGATTCTCACCGCCACAGACTACTTCACTAAGTGGATAGAAGCCATTCCTTGTAGGCAGGCCAATGATTCAATTATCATAAAATTTATGGAGACTAACATCCTCTCCAGATTTGGCTGTCCTACCAAGATCATTACAGACAATGCAGCAGCATTTGGATCAAAGAAAATGGTTGAATTCTGTCACAAGTATCAGATAACATTGGGACACTCCACAGCCTATTACCCTCAAGGTAATGGACTTGCAGAATCTTCCAACAAAAGCTTAGTGAACATAATCAAGAAACTGTTGGAGGACAATAAAAAGTCTTGGCACATGAAGCTGATCCATGCACTTTGGGCTGACAGATTAACTTTAAAGAAATCTATTGGTATGTCACCCTTCCAGCTTGTGTATGGTATATATGCAATCTTTCCTAACAACCTTAGTGTACCAGTAATGAAGTTAATACAAGAGTTGCAGACTGAAGAAAATGACATGACCAGAAGAATAAATCAAACTATTCATCTTCAGCAGACCAGAGAGGAAGTGTATAACAAAGCATTGCAGAAGCAAGATAGTATCAAGAAGATCTTTGACAGAAGAACAAAGGCCAGCAATTTCAAGATTGGGGACAAAGTTTTGAAGTGGGACTCAAGAAGGGAAGAAAAGGGCAAGCATGGAAAATTGGACAACCTATGGCTTGGCCCTTACTCTGTTCATTCAGTTGCTGGTAATAATGCATTTTTCTTACAGAAGCTAGATGGAACAGAATTGTTTGGGGGTCCTGTCAATGGCAGGATGCTTAAGCATTACTTCTCTTGATCCATTTTATGTTTTGAAGCCTTTTTACCTTTTTCCATTGTGAAATAGTTCATCCACCATTGCGTTCAAAGTTATGAAAAATCAAAAATACAAAAACAAAGAAAATAAAGAAAATAGGGCAGGGATGAAAACAATAAAGGCAAAGCCCCATGTCAAAAAGAGAAACAAATCTGAAAGTGTGCAAGCTCAAATGCCACGCCTGCAAAACACACATCTAGTTATTCAAACAGCCTAATCTTGACTAATTAGCTTTTAAATTTTTCTGTTGATAGGTTAGTGAATCCGATTTGCCAAACTGTTCAATCTTGGCTTATCAGTAGATAGATTAGGATAGAAATTGAAGGTTCAAACAAGCTCAAAACCTGAACCTAAGTTTCCAAAGAGAAAGGGCTCAAATCTGTTTTATTTTCTGAGTCAAAAATATGTAAATCCGGTTCTAATCAGATCAAAATCTGAACCAGAGAAAGGGGAAAAAACAGCTCGAACAAAAGCAAAAACAGAGCTGTGGTAAAGGAGAAGGCTATGATAAGAAACTTTCACACCTTAAGCCTTCCATTTTGTTTTAATTTTCTGCAAATAATAATCTATGTGCATCTTGTTTTTATGCCATAGATCACAGCAAGTCAAACAGCTTAATCTTGACTTGGCTGTTTTTAAATTTCTGTTGTAGAATTTAGAGAATGAAAGTCTGCTGGACAGTTTAATCCCAACAGACTGTAGATTAGGTAGAGAAATATCTGAGCTCAACTGTTTAATCTGAGTTCAGGGAGAAATAAGGAGTAGAATTAGATTAGTTTTTATGCTTTCAAAAGAATAAAATGATTGTGAAAAGAGTTTTCCAATCCAAGTGCACTCTGATGAAGAAAGAATGTTAGATCAGTAGGATTGGGTAGGTAGAGAATTGTATTGATGAGGTTCATTCTTTTTCATGACTGTTATCACTTTCCAGAGTAAATCTAGATCATCCAGCAAAAAGAAGGGAAATCTAGAGGATGAGGCACATGGTCAACATCCCAAAGAGAATAATAGATCAGGCACAAGTCAGCATCCCAGAGAAATCAAGTCTGAATTCTTGATGCCTTCAAGAAGGCACCATCCCCAAGTGGAGCCACTGTTAGCCACCTATAATATTTTGTTATACCAAAAGGTGGCTAAAACTTTTTGAGCCTCCAAGGAACAAATTTTATCACTAAATGTTGTTGGCTCTTGAAGTCTCTATGAGGCCTCCTGCCTTATTCCTATGTCCAAATCCTGCACTGATTTTTTCATCCTAAAAACCTCTGAAACCCTACAAAAATCCACAGTTAAATACTGCTTCAAAGGATCCCTTCTCCCTTTTTCTTCTCCTCACAACTGTTAGCGCTCAAATCTACCTTAGGCTGAAATAAGGTAAAACTCAAGGCTACATCAAACCACGCTCAGCCTCGTAGCTAGCCCTACGAGGACAGGAGAGGGCTCTCTCCGGGTCTATATCAGCAAAAGGTCTTCAAAGGGGCTGAGATGACTTATAATGAATATTGATTTTAGGCTAGTAAAGAGATAGGAAAGTTTGATTTTGATTTTTTGGGTTTTTGTTGAAAAAATGGGAAAAACAATTTGGGCTCGGGGATGAGGCCAGATCTTTGCAGAATTCGAGTTGGGGCGAGGTAGGCAGTAGTCTTGATGCTTTTCATTATGTGTATGGATGGATCAGAATGACAAGGAGCTGAAGAGGGCAAGGGAGAACATGGATCCTCTCCAAACTGGCGAAAACATGTAAAACTAAACAAATTTAAAGGCAGAGCACTGGAAACAATGGATTCAACCTCATTTACTCATTCATTTAGTTTCAGAAACATAAGAAGGGAATGGCATACATCAAAAATGAAAGAACTTACAATAAACTGAGAGAAAACACCATCAAGAAACTGAAAGCCACAAGAATCCCAACAGGTGCTGCAAAACCTCTGATCTTTCCTTAGCCAAAATGTGAAAAAATATGTACAATAGTGTGCCAAACTTTTCCCAAGAGTCCAACCCTGATAGTGTCTCAGAAATTACATCATATAGACCATCCAAACCCCTTCCCATGCCTCTAGGGGTCGAATTCCTCCTTCTAGGAGCAATTTCAACTAATTCTAAACAAGGAGCTAGAATCTAGGCAGCCAAACAACTTGCCTCTAAAAGGAAGGAAACTGATTCTTTCACTTGATTTTTACTTTTTTGGGAGTGAATCATATAGAATAGGTAAAAGTGAATCAAAGTTACATGCCAACCACAAAATTACATCAAGATAACTCAAAAATTACATCCACAATCAAAACTGGTCCAACTGGCCGAAATCCTGAGCTGGAAAATGAAAAATTGACCAATTTTCTCTATGCGTCGCGCGCCTGAGCTCTATGCGTCGCGCGCCTTTCAACCTGCTTTTGGGGCACTTCTCGGCATCCAAATAAATCTCATGATAGCTTTTTGGAAATCCCTGGATGTCTGCTATCCAACCCAAGTGTAATTTCCCAATTTGGAGCTCATTTTCCCCTCCAAAACTTCATTCTCCCACAAGTACTTCCTGCTGGTGCAAAAGGTGGCAGAAAGGTGATTTTCATGGTGTTTTTGGCCCCTTTGATCATCCAGAACTTAGTGAAATGCTTCGGCCATTTCTGAGAATGCATAACTTACCATGAAAAATCCAAAAATACAAAGTTTTCTTCCAGCAAGTGTCCCAATCATAAGTGTGCGCGTTGACGCGCTACGCGTTGGGCTGAAAAACCTGTTTTGAGACCAAAATTTTCCAAAATGACAAAAACTTCTTCAAATTTGCTCAAATTTGGAGCGAAGACCCTCCATCATGTATCATGCCCAGCCAACGAAGCCTCGGCCAAAATCCGGAGTGGATCAGGCCTCTTCCGCCGTTTTAGTGCTCTGCTCAACCTCCTCTTCAGAATCTTCATTTTTTCTTTGCAGACGTGCATGCGGGCCCAATAATGACCTTTCATGTGACGAAGCATGTCTTTGTCTCTATTGGCCTTTGCCAACAACTTCTCCAGATGAATGTTAACATGCATGAGTTCGGTCTCTCGCTCAACTGGTGTCATGTCACCAGGTCTCTTCCAGGCCAATTGTCGATCTTCACGGATTCGCCGCAGCTCTAAAAGTGTGTGTTGATCCTCTAGCTATTTGTTACGCTACTCCAGATAGTTTATCACCCACTAAGCTCTCTGCAACTTAACATTCAGCGTGTCAATCTCGGCCTTCTTCTCCTGGACGATCTCTTTCAGTTTCGAGCTAGGAGAGCTCGCATCAACATCAATCAATGTGAATTCAGTATCTTGGCCTCCTGAGGGGCCCTCATCGTGCATAGGCCTCTTGCCTCTGTCCTGAATCTGTACCTGTGCTGAAGAAGAAGGCGAGACCCCTTCCACATCATGTGGAGATAATACTCACTCTGCTGATGAAGTCAACGAGACCCCTTCCACCTCGGGTGGAGATAGTACTCGTCGTGTAGCTGCAAATAAGGCCCTGTGGCCTCGCTGGTATGTCACATACACTGGAGCACTGATATGCTCGGTCTCAGGAATGTCAAGCTGGTGTGAAGGCTCTCCCTCTTCATGAACTACCTCGGGAGGCGGCTGTGATGCTGTGAAGAAGTCACGGGAGATGAAATCCTCCCAAGCAATGCCCTGCTGTGTCAGCTGATGTACCACCATGATTTTGATCAGCGCGTAATGATATATACTGCTATGTTTATGTGTTGGGGTCTTCTTCTGTACAAGAAATTTCATCCTCTCTATTTTGCGATACATGAAGTATGGAATGCTCATCATACGTACCCTCGTGAAATGCATCAACAAACGGACATGGTACGCATAGAGGCGCGAGAATCTGTCCTCGCAACTGAAATATCGAATGATGAGTTTCATCAATGGTGCAAACTCATCCTTCAAAAATCTGAATGGAAATACCCTGCTCAGCGGCCTCATATACCCAGGTTTGATTTATGGCGCATAGTAGGATTTCTCTAGCTGCTGTCGTTTGTTCAATTCCTCTCCTATGTTTGGTATTCCGGTGGCCTGAGCAATGGTCTCTGGTGACAGAATGAAATCTACTCCGACAAGGTTTACACGGCCATCATGTAAATGTAGAACAAATAGGCGAGCTAGCTCATGATGATGCTGAGTTCAGGAAATCATCTCACAGTATTGGAAACATGACTGATGCTGAAAATAATCCATTGCAAGTGGGCAAGCCTGCAATTGAGTCAAAGAAGTAGGCTCCTCCCTGACATGCCTACCACTTTTGCCACTTTTGTGAGACCTCCGTGGCATACTACCCTCAGCTGTGGAATCACTGTCATACTCCTGCTCATAAACTGAATCCGTCTCTGACATGGCTTTGAAATCAAGATGTTTGCAATATATATGCTGATATAGGTATAGTGAAAACAAGAGTTCAGTGTATGCTCAAAACCCAAATGTGTCACATGTGTATAAAAATGTTATAGGAAAGCCATAGTGGTAATGGCTCTGTCAAATGAGTTTGAATGGACAACAGTCACTGCTTGACTACATGGGGTTTGACAAGAGAATAGGAAGAAATATAGTGTAGTGTACAACCCTTGCAAGGATAGTTAGGCTTTGTCAATGGAGAATGGGAATAGTGGATATGGGACTGTATTACAATATAAATGATAAACAGTGTGACAATGACAGTGGTAAGATAATAGCAATGACAGCAGTGATTTGAATAGGAGAGAGAGCGTGAGAGCAGAGGCACCACTGACAATAGATGACACAGGCATATATCAATAGCACAAGTTTGGAAACCCCCACAATATCATTAACATGTCTTTCAAAACCCTAGGGAGTGATTTTAACAATGAACATAGGGTTTTATAATTCACCACATCAAACACTTGTTTTTCCATTTTCGAAATACCATAACATGTCCATGATTCACTAAGTAAGCATGACTAACTTACTTGCAAGCAAAATGAGGTAATTTGGCATGAATCTGGGCGAAGGAGCAAAAATTTCCGGCCCTGAAACTCTACGCGTCGCGCGCTTACCCAGTGTGCCGCGCGCGGTATGTGCGTCGCGCGCGTGCAATATTGCACAGGCCTGTGAAGCCCAGTGCGTCGCGCGCCTCCTGTGTGCGCCGCGCGCACTTCCACTCCAACTCCACAGCTCTGAAACACTCCAAACTCAACTCCAACACTTCAACTCGACTTTGCTTTGGAAATTTATGAAAATGACTTGTCCTCCATGGTTTATATGGGTTGAAAAATATATCATAAGAATCAGATTTGATTTTAATTTTCTCCATAACCCACTTTGTAATGTTTGGCTTTCTTGGCACTTTATCATTTAATGCAATTCTGTCTTTTGGCTTTCCACTGTTTTTTCTGAGTCTTAGACTGATGAAACTTGGTTGTTTTTGCAGGGATTTGGCATTTTGACTTCGGCAAAGACCAAAGGCTGCTTTTGAACTTTTTATGGTGGAACAAATACATAATTATTACGCAAAATAAATCTGACAGTTTCTAGTTCAAAACAGAGTTTTGGACTAGAAATTTCTTCAAATGTTTTTGAGAATAAAAAATATGAAATAGGAACCTTTTCAAAACCAACCTCATGGCCTGCGGGCTTTTATCACATGTATCAAAAGACTGAAAACCCTAGACTCTAGGACTAAAGACTCTTTTTGACGAAAATAATCATTTATGACCATGAATGACGTGACCTGAACTTCAGTGATTTTTGAGGAATTTTAATTAGCCCTGCAGGTACAAGCATGAGGAAATACAAGACGACCAGACCCTCTCGTCAGTCAATGGCATGCCCCTAGCGAAATGCAACGAAGTGGAATGAGTGAGACACCTAGAAATGATATGCAAAAATCGAAATGATCTCTGACGGAGGGCTGTAAGGACCGACTCTAACATTGGCTCCAATGGGGATGGTGGCTCCAAGGAGATGCCAAGAACGGCAGATCTCTGGGGGGAATCAGACAATGCCTTTATCCATTGGGCGATGGAGTCATTATTTCAACAGATAACAAAGAACCTTGGACACATTTATTGACTGAAAACTTAACTGAAAACTGACTGAAACTTGACTAAAACTGACTCGATTTTTAAACTGAAAAGACTGATAAAACTGACTTGAAAAACTTCAAACCAACTAACCTCCTTCTCCAGAATTAGTTCAAGTTCTTGAGCATGCTCTTCCATCATCTTAACTTTCCCTTCATGGTCCTTCAGCACAGTGGCTAATGCTTCTATATATACGGCCATAAGTTTTTCATGGTTTTCAAGCTCTTTCTGATTCAATGCACGTTCAATCTCAATGGATATTCTCTCTTTGAGCTCCTCTTCAGCGAACACTAAAACTGAAGAAGAATCCCTATTACATGGTTTCTCTTCCCCTCTATCAGGTGCGCTCTCAGATGAAAGAATACTAGATGAACTTCTGTCCTTGACCAAATAATTGGAATCTTCATTCTTTTCTTTGTCATCCATTTCTGTCTTGCTGTGCAAAATTTGGGCATTTAACTGTTCCTTACTATGGCCAAACTCTTGACTACTCGAATGGAAAAACTTCCTCCTCTTCGGCAACAGTCCTTTAGGCAATATGCTTGAAACTCTTTTAGCTCGAGGCAAAGCAGTCGACTCTTCAGAAGGGCGGTTGAACTTTATATTTACATAAGGTGAAGCTTGTCGAAGAACAAAAGCTGTATCAACGTAATTATCCTCCCCCGGGCTCACATTTAATACCATAACCATTCGACCCTTGGCTTCCAAATAGTCTTTAAAATACTTTGTTAGCAAGGAACTGTGATAATGCTTTTGCAGTGGTTTTTTTTTTTTTTTGGATTCTTCTGATGCTCTAACAAGGCTCGCAGGCATAGTCTGAAAACCATAGAAGTATTGTTGATGAAATTTCTTTCATTGAACCTAACACCCTGGTTTCCTGTCTTTTTCTCTCTTTCTGCCCCAGTAAGGTCTACAATTGTTAAGACTGCCTCACCCAACTTGTTTTCATTCCTCTCTTCATTGCCCATTTTGGGACTACTTCGAATATTGATGATGCACTGTGATCGACTGGACTGACTATTAGCATTAGTAGCTGTTGTAGTGCGCTTCTGCATACCTTGAGAAAGAAAGGATTCAACCCCTCTGTCCTCACATTTCAAACATTCCTCCACCTTCAATAGATAATCTGTACTTGAATACTCTAAAATCCATGAAGCAGCCTTTTCAGCATACCGTTCTCTAACACTTGACATTTGGCATTAACTCAATGTTATTTTTTTTATTTGATTTTCTTGATTGATTTTTGCAGGGACAGGAGCTGCTGAACCTAGCAAGATGACCAGGGCTGCCTGAAGAACTATAAAACTTGAAAAACATTATCAATCATGTATTAAGAAAACTTAATGATTTCTTCTTCAAAACAGAGTTTTGAAGAAGAAATGTTCTTCAGCATCATTAATGATAATCTTGAAATGATAACATATTGAACCTCCTTCTAGCCTGCAGGCATTATTGAAGCATTTTGAGAACAACTGTCTGCAAACCCTAGACCTGTGGCTCTTGTTTGACCAACCCAGCAAGACAAGGCATTTAATGACTGCAAATGACGAGAAATGACAGAGGACTGACAAGACTGAGTCTAACAACAACTAACTCAGTTCCTTTTCTCCATTTCCCTTGGAAACCCCTAAACTTCATGATTCTTCCTTTTCCTTCATTTAAATCCATTTCCTAAAGGTCTAAGACCCCTTCTTGACCTTATCGGAAGCCTTCATTTCCCTTTGAAAACCATTAAAAAACCATAGAAACGCACATTTTCTATGCGTTGGTCTTAAGCCCCTCAGGCTAAGCCCCCTACCTCTTTTCCTCCATGCACCTGAGTGCCGGAACCAAACGCTGTAACCATTGGGCGCTTATCCATTTTTCTCCGCCCGAAGCACCAAAAAACCTTTGAAAATCTTGAAAATTGGGTTTTAATTAAATTTCAAAGTTTTCCGCCCGCGAAAATTATGAAATAATCTTGACCGTCGATCTGCTCCACAGATCGGACGGCGCGGCACACGACTTATCGTGTGGACCCCCCAGCCATACGTCACTTCTCAAATCTGCCTGGTTTTTCTGCACCGCCTTCATGCGAAAGGTGGTTTTAACCCAACAGCCAGCGATTCCATATGCTGGCTGCCACGCGTCCTTTGTACTTTTCCAAAACCGCCGCATAAAGTCAATCCCCCGCGCATTATCCGTCATACCATGACCGCCCAGCGGAATCAACAATAGCCGCCCGATCTGGGCCCCCGCATCCAACGGCTATCATTCATTGAAATCGCCCGCCCGTTAACCAAGTTGCATGCGATTTAGCCGGCCCCCGGCGCAACCGAGAATCCATCTCCGCCGTCGATCTTTGCAGATCGACAGTCCACATTCGATCGCCTGATTCTATTACTCAGTCCACCTTTTCCTTCTGCTGACTTTCCAAATCGCTCCCAACCGTTGATCACAGCGCGATCAACGGTTCCGATCGCCCCGTTCTCCTGCACACCTTCCGATGCAAATTTCCATATAAATGCATGATTTTATAATTTCGTTTGTATTTTGCAGGTTTAAGGTTCTTTTTCGATTTATATGGAGAAATTTCGTGGAACAAGGATGATGATCCTTTGCCTTTCGAATAAATCATAGAAATCGACCACAAGGTGCAAAAATATGATTGTCAACAAGGTTTCATGAGACTTTGTTGCTGTGCGCCCCTGTAAAACCTGGAAAACAACAAAGAAATCGCAGAGAAAGAGTATCAGATTGCAGAAAGCCAAAGATGAACCAGGACAGAGAGTTGATGATCAGATGGGTGGGGATTATGGCTAAGACAGTTATCAAAAGCCTAATCCCCGACTCAAAACACAGTTTAAAAGAGAAAACCTAAAAGCGTTTATCAGACATATTGCCTCCACCGCCATATTTGAGGCAAATTGATTCCTCAACCACCGCAGTGCCACCTATTGCCTCAAAGTATTCAAATCGGGAACCGAATTTATTGAGCAAGATCAGATATTGTGCCTCTGCGCAGCCGAAGAGTTATTTCTCGCCAAGGATTTAATGACAGAATGTCGGCAAAAGTAACCCTGGCATCACACAAAGCCTTAAAGGTCAACAAAGCTCCCACCGAGCTAAAATCATAAGTGTAAATCAGTTAAAACAGTGGAACACTTGTACAGTTTCTTCGTTGAGTCCTTCAAAGGCCAAGAAGACATTAATGCCTGTATTAATTGATTTTGAGATCTTTTATCAGATCTCGCCTCCTCATTCTTCTATAAATACTTCAGTAGAAGATGAATGAGGGGTTGGTTGCTAATGTAATTGCTGAAGCATTGTAATTGTAACTGAGCTTAAGACTGCTGATTGTAAATAGTGATTCACTGGCTCTTGGAGCTCTACTTGTAATAGATAAGTTAGGCTATGAAAGAAAGATGAATTAAAACACTGGACTTGAAGATTGTAACTGGTTTGGAGCATCAATACAAGTTGATTTATGGGATCCTGGTCTATGTTGACGGTGATGTTATTCTCATTGTAACTTGTTATTTCATTTATGTTTTATTTTTGTTTCATTTTCTACTATAAAGAACAGTTTGAACATGGTTAGGACCTACTGTATACGAGTAACCTTCTCTGGCTGAAAAATCTTTATTTAATGTTTTCTTCCAACTGTGTTATTTGAAAATGATTTAATTCAGTTTAAGCATAGGAATGATGGTGTTCCCTCGTCTTATTGTCTTAGCTGAATATTATTTTTGAATGTTACTTTCAGTATATGTTGTGTGAAGATGAACTGAGGAAGATATGGTGAGCCCTGGTCCCAGTCTTGTTTGCATAATTGTTTGATTGTTTCCCTTAGAATGTGTTAAAAGCTGGATAGTTTCAAAGTACTTACCAGATCTTAGGCCATTCTGTGTTATCTCTGTGATTTTCTTGGAAGTGGCCAAGTAAAGAAGAGCTAGGAGAGGATTTGTGGTGAGCCCAGCCCGCTAGATTCTACTCCAAAAGTTGCCTTCAAGTTTCCCTTAGTTTTTATATGTTTTCTATTGGAAGTGTATCAAAGGCTGGCTAGTTTCAAAGTACTTGCCAGATCCTGGGCTGCTCTTTGTTCTTTATTTGTTTATTTCCCCTTCTTGATGTATCATTCCATTCCATAAATCAAACCTTAAAGGGATCCTTAGACATAGATGACTTGCCCCATAGACCACTCTTGTCTCTTGCTGTTCCAATTAAATCCTCTTATGACTCCATAGCCCAATGGACTAAAAACCTGCCATCATCTTTCCTCTTGATCAAAACTTACTCTTTTGCTTGCAAGTTCTCACCTTTGAACCTCTTTACCTTTGGGACTTTTCACCTCTAACAGCAATCATGTTCAACCATCCAAAAACAAACAAAACCCTTGGACCTCATAACTAGCCTAATATCATTACCCCAAACTTCAAAGACAAATCCATCTTTGTACATATTGGAGAGATCCCTCTCCAGATTCAGGAGGGCTAGATCCTAGAATCCCAAAGTTGGTTGAAATGATGTTAACTCTGTGATCGGACTTTTTCCAATCTTGCTTATTACAGATACCTAACACTTCCAATGCCCTTGATCTGTTGGCATAGTTTTGGACAATTTTTCCCTTCTTCACCTTCTTACGCAGCAAGACTACTTCGACTTCTAATGCTTCCCTTGCTTGGTTGCTTTCTTCCAACTTATTTTGAAGTGACTCTTCAATACATTTGTGTTCTTCAATTTAAATTTTGAGACCTTGAACTTATTCTTCAAGAGTATTGGAATGGATCTTCTCAGCCTTGAGCTCTTTTATAATCTTGATTGCCTACTTAGAAAATTATTCTATGGTCAACCCTTCTTCTTCGTTATTTGATACCTCTTGTTTATTTTGCTTGGCCATAAACAGTACTCTCTCATTGGCTTCTTCTTCACTGTCAATGTCATCATCGGATGATGAGCTATCTTATTTAGAGAGAAAGTTCCTTATGAGTCCTTTCTTTTTGCCTTGATTGTTTAATTTCTTAAAGCCTTTCTTTCCTTTTGAGTTTCCATCACTTATGTTCGGACATTTTGCTGCGAAATTCCCAACCTCACCATAGCTAGAACATATCAATGGAAGTTTACCTTTGAATTTTCCCTTACCAATTTTTAGTTTACTCGTAAAGTAAGCATATTCTCCATCTGAAAGACCTTCTTCATCATCTTCCTTTTCTTCACACTTGCGGGTGTAGGTCTTTGCCTTTGAAGGTTGTTTGTCCTTATTGGTTTTCTTAGATGTAGAGAATGCAGCTTCTAGATGCGAAGTACCCTCTTCTTCAGCAAGACTCATTTCATATGCTATGAGAACTCCATGTAATTCTTCTTTGTGGAGTTTTTCCAGATTTGCACTGTATTCTAAGACTGATACCTTTGGGTTGAATCTCCATGGTAAAGTTCTAAGAATATTTCATATAATAGTCTTCTCGTCAACAGGCTCTCCCAATCCTTCTAGAGTGTTAATTATTTCATCAACGTGTTGGAAGTATGCAGCAATGTTGTTATCTTCTTTCATTCTGAGTTGCTTAATTTTTTCTCTTTAGATTTGAAGCTTTGCTTCTTTGACATTTGAGTCACCTACATATATATTCTCAAGCTTGTCCCATACATTTTTGGCGGTTTTACAACCCAACACCTTATGATAAGCAGATTCAATAAGTCCACTGATAATAATATTCTTTGTTTTTGCCTCATTTGCCAAATTCTTCTTACCTTGTTCATCCACAGTTGGTGTAAATCCATTTTGAAAAATGTCCCATACTTCATAACCTTGCGCCAAGAGATAGACCTTCATTCTTCCTTTCCAAAGTGCATAATTATTTTCATTGAACAGAACTACACCATTATTGGTATCCTCCATGACCTCCTTCCAACTGTTAAATTATTATTGAAGGAACCAAGCTCTGATTCCAATTGTTGGAAATGCTAAGAAGGGGGGTGAATCAGTATTCCTTTCAATTAGTATTACTACTAATCTTTAACAACATTATTTAGCCTTCAATTATTATCAGTGTTTGTACAATGATAGCAGTAAAAAAAAGGAACACAAATGCACACAATTTTTAAGGTGGAAGACCCCTCCAAGACAAAAACCACCTGAATGATTTTCTAATAATACTTTAATATTCAACTCCAATTGAAAATAAAGCTCCAACTTCCTAGAATCTAGAAAAGAATTCTTCTCCAACTCCCAATGGATGGATGCTCCAACGCCCGATATTCTTCAGTAGGCAACTGAACGGGTGCCCCAACACCCAATGAGCTACAACTCACCCTAGCACCACCCTACCACCCTATAGAAGAATAAAAGAATAATGGAATCTTATACCAGGGAAAATGAACCACTTTACAATGATATAGAATGATGTAGAAGAAGAAGACACGCTAGACCATAACCCCAACTATGACACAACCACCTAATGATGATCTTAGACCTCCCAACACTGCCTCTTCAATTCTTGGCATATAGACAATTGTACAAAATTTACAATCATGTTTTTACAATGACTCAGTACAATGATACCTTTACAATTACTGTATCTAGTGTTTCCCACTTGAAGACTTCATGTGGTGAACTTCTTGATGTTGTTCTGCACCTTGATTGTTTCTCTTTACATGCTACCCTTTCTCACTCTTCAGAACATTAGATCATGCATTGATTCTTATCTTGATGAATATATAATACCTGCAAAAATTCATCAAGGAAATACCCATGACATGATAATAGAAAAACTTACCTCATTCTCTAGAGCATATGCCAGTGCTAAACAAACAAACAAACAAACAAATTAGAATACAAAGAACCTAATGATATTAAGAGATGATCATGCATATACAAAACACACTTACATGGATCTTACCTCTGCTACACCTTGCTTTGCTTTGCTACCCTATAAAGTCTGGTCCTTTGCAACCCTTGACAGCACATGATCTAGCTTTTTCTTGCCTTCTAGGAGCTCTATATTGAATCTGATGCATCTTTGTTATTTCAGATCCCCAATATGTGATTTTTGGTCCTGTAGTAGCCCTCTGATTCTTCTTCCCAATGCCATAGGTTTGACCCAATTTGGATTCTTCAAGACAAATTTATGCCCAATCTCTCACAATGACCTAATTATGGACTAGTTCAGTACAGCGAACTTGTACGGTGTGCCACATGTCACTATTTCCTCATTCGGCTCTGAAATTGATAAACAAAAAACTCAATTCCATGCATTAACCACCACTTTTTACATAAATCCAATCCAATGCTCAGAGAGAGAGTTATGACTATTTTCCCAAGGTCACCTCTTTAAGATGAAGTTCAGGAGCCTACACAAACCCTAACTTCTACAAATCATATCTCTGAAAATGTTGCGAACCATGATCTGAAATTTTTACACGAGCTTCATCGAGATTTAGGCTTCGCGTGATAAAAAGTTTAGCTTCTAAACCTTCGTATAAAAAAATTATAGTGAAAATTTCACGATGGATTGTTTCAAGTAGCGAAATCCCTACATGAGGATATGAGGTTCACAATTTATATAAATGCTTAGGTTGAGAGGGTCTTTAACAAGTGAACATGGGAGGGATTTTAGGAGCTTAAAAATCATTAATTATTGATAGTTCAATTACCACAACCAATTATTAGTGTCATGCCACAACCCCATGGGGTTTTAGCCCACTAACTTGGTTTACTAACTTCAAACATGAATATCTCTTAAACCGTGAATAATTACGTGGCGAGCCATATATCAACGGAAAAATCTCAACAAGTAGAAACCATAAAAAATATCATTGAATCGAAATATAATAATTTGGTAGGTCAAAATTCCCATGCAATATCAGGATAGCCCTGTTGGGGCCTTGGAATTCGCTACCACAACATGGGGGAAAACCACCCGTTTTGGACCTTAAAGCAGCTCCTTTTTCGTTTGGTGTGGTGGCTCTGACTGGGGATAGTAAGATCAGTTTCCCAATAAGGAATGATTTTGGGGTGTGTTTTTATTATATAACATGCAATGGAAAATTATTTTAATATATCACATGCATCTATCTAAACTATCTGTTCTACTATATACCCGGGTGTTTCTTCCTTTATGCGATCTAAAGAGATATCTTTCAACTATTAGTAATGTAGATTATTTAATAGTCGAAAGAGATGAAAATTGTGTAAGATGATTCTTCTAACAAAATAGTTTGATTTAAAGAATTGTGAAAATAATATCGCATTCAGATGTGTGATTATATATTAGATAAGAAATCACAAACAAATATTAGAACAGAAGTGCATGTAACATTCATCTATAATGACGTTTCAAATATATAATGCAATAAAAATATGATTTTCAATCTAGAAAGTAAGACTTAATACAAGTGAATAGAAGTACCATATGTATGAAGTTCTACTCATGTAAACTAACAGTAGATATCTGTTCCTCTTCACTTTAAAGCAATTCAAAGAGTACATTAGCACAACATCAGTTAAACAGATTCAAATGTCAAAAGATAATAGACTATGTTCCATTAATTCATCAACGCATTCACAAACTTACAATAGTGCATTCTTTGAGAATGTTTTTGACAAATTTCTAGACCCTTATCTAAATGCATGAGAGGGGTTTAAATACTAAACTAACTATGTTTTAAAAGTATATTATTACATAAAAATAGAGGAGGTTTCAAACAACCATCCTTGTAAGACTAACTTTAACTACAATCTAGGAAAATAAAGTAACAATATGACTAATGAATTTCGATTTTTCTTTTGGATTTGATCCCGAAGTTGGAAAATATCTAGAATGGGCGTGAGATGAGCTGGCTGCGAAATCTTTAATCTGACCTATCCCTTGAATACCACATTTGAGAGTGTTGGTTGCGATCTTCTTGTTGAATCTGTTAAAGACTGTAGGGTCTGGTACTAATGATAAGGTTTGATCAAAAAATTCCAATAATTTTCTTGATCAAGATTATTTAATTTTTTAATCGTTTCATCCTTCATTTATGCCTTTTGTTTCCATTGTGTGTCCAGTTGTTTTACTTCTAAGAGCACTTCAGACATGAACTCTTTGATCAGTTTTGATTTCAACAGCTATTCACATACAGATTCATTAATTTCCTTTGTCAACCTTCATGCTTTCATTGCTGCTCTATGCTTTCTTTATCTATGCTTCCCAATCCTTAAATAAGATCTGCTTATGGGATTTGTCTATCTGGGGTAGACCAGCTTCCTTTCCTGACTTTGATGCTTGCCATTGAATGTGTTCATTGATTTTATTTTCGATCTTCTCACATTCAAGTTTCTGGATAGCTACTTGCTGAAAGAATATTTCACTTGAGTCACAATAAGAGCCAGTAATAGAAGCTTTTTGACAAAATACTTATTGGTGTTGCTTTAACTTAGATTTCACATCCAATGAATCCTTTATGAATTGCTCTAACTGTGGCTGGCTTTGTAATCTGTTCATCGCTACGTCCAATTGTGTTTGCTTCTCAGTGAGTTGTACTTGATGCTGTAAATTAAGACTTTCAAAATCCTTTTGAAATTGGGCCATTTTCAATTCCATTTTCTTGTTGGAGTTAGACTTTTCTTGATTTAACAGTCTCTCTAATTATTGTATTATGTCTTCTCTCTGCTTTAGTAACATTTTAACCTTAGTAGCTTTATCAAGAGTGGCAGTAGCATATGCCCCTGCAAACTATGATATTTTGGTTAAATGTTCAGTAGGATCAGCTAGAGGATCTTTCCATAAAACATCAACAGATTCATTTGTAAGATTTGTGATTGTATCATCAATTCTACTTCTTTTTCTTCTCTTGACTACAGCCTTATGACTAGGACTGTATAAGACATCCAGCAAAGGAATTTCCTCAAGTTGTAACATAATATGTTATGTGGGATAAGCCAGGATGATCTCTCGATCATGAATTTCAGGAACTTGTTGTAGTGGAGTAACATTTTCCACTAGCTTCTGGGAATGTCCAGGTGTCTGAAAACTTGCAGCTTTATCAGTATTGGGATTTGTTTTAGGAGTATTCATTACTTCATAGAACTCATCCCATTCACTATTCAAATTATTTGGTTGGGATTTTTCTGATTGATCAAGTGTATCTTGATTGTGTTGAACTTCCTGGGAAGTTGACTATGTTCCATTACTTCCTCCTTTTTCCTGCATCTCAATCTCTTGGATTACTTGATCAATTAAATTTTCTAGGTTTTCCTTTCTGTTTTCAGATTCATTTTCAAAATGATTTGAATTCTGAGATTGATGCTCTAATTGTCCTGACTCATATTCAAACATGTATTTCACTTCATTATATAAGCTAATACTTGGAGTAGCTATGTTGACATCTTCAATAGTCAAGAAATCCAGAGGAATATTTTCCAGTCTCTTATTTATGTATGCTTGGAAGTCTTCCAAGTCATCTTGATTGAGTTGACTGGATGCAAAATTAAGTACATCTGAAAACTTTTCAACGCCTTGAAATAAATCATCAAATCTATCTATCTCTTTCACTAAAATTTTTACTTTGAGCTCTATGATGTAGTTTCTAATTACATCATTCGGACCATATGGTCGTTTAGGAATTACTGACAAATTCAATAGATTAATTTTTTACACTTCCTTGTAGGCATGACCAATATCAAAAAGTGCAAAAGTACCGCACTTTAAAGGGAAATTATGCCAAACGGCCTTCTTAGCATCTTTAAGCTGTTTTGAAATACCATTTATAACAAGCTAGTAGGCTATCTCTCATGCAAGTAATTTTTCAACAACGTAATATGGTAAGACTTGAGGAGAAGAATAACTCCCAAATACTCTGAGATAAGTGAAAATTTCCTCTACAAACCATCTAGCAACGGACAGAATGTTTGTACTAGCCTCTTTGGAAACCCTAGGGGCTTTCTCAATTAATATCATCTGGTGCATAAGCAACATGACTCTATGGAAAATTTTGTAAAAATTCAAATGGAAGTATGAATCCCAAAGACCTCTGTGGTAAATGTGGAATAGGGTAGGGTCTTGGGCTGTCCATTTCCATCCCATGGTAGGAAAACTAGAAGAAAATCAAATTGCGTCCATGACGTAGGCACTCATTCTAAAGGGGGGTATTTCTCTAGATGAAACACTTATTTTACTCCTATACTCCATGATGTTTCTGGCTAAATTATCAGATAGGATATTTTCCCAATTCAAAATTAAAGAATTGACGATTGCATCAATTAATGGGACCCAATCCACAGAAAACCTAGTGGTATCAGGTCTTTCATATAATCTAGACAACATACAGGCATCATAATAGTAAGGGGAAGTAATTTCTGCTATCAGGTACGTATCGAGTTTATCTCGTTTAAGCTTGCCCTAGTCTTCCTTCCATTCCTTTATGACTTTCATCAGGTCTGGATGTTTTGCTCTAAATCTTTGAAGAAAATATTTGTCATAATTCTACTGTACGATGGGTAAGTGGTAAATTGTCCTCAAATCTTCTACCCTGAACGAACTGATATTCTCTCCCTTTGAATCCTTGAATGTTATGTATTATATGTTCAAGTGTCAATTACCCACGTATCCATATATGTATAGGGGATAATCTTTGGCCTTGTTGCTACCTTATGGATGAATGAACATGCAACGTCGAAGTAGGTCGAGTCTGAAGAAACAGACGTGTCTGTTGAAGCAACTTTGACTATTACCCTTGGCTTTTCATCCTCGAAAAGCTTATACATTGCCTCCCACCAAGAACTTCCACCATCCTTATTGCAACTGGTGTCTGAGAATAGGGGAGACATATCTGAGTTTTTAGTAGATGGTGCTTGGGAAATTTCTTTTCCTTTCTTGTTCACCTCTATTTCCCTTGCTCCGTTAGGTGGTTTCCTGATTTCAAGCAAACAAAGAAAACATTAAAAATATAGAGAACAGAGAGGAAAATAGAATTGAAACAAATATGGCATTCAATCACTTCAACACATGCTCGAAGTAGATATGAATATATCAAAACCTTATTTCTATTAAATTACATTAATCATTAATAATCATTTAAAATCAAATCTCTTACACTTCACGTGAAGTATCTTTCGATCAAATTAAGACGTTGGATCACATATTCAGTTTGATTTGACATGATTCATTTCGCATGCTTGAGTAATTAACTGCCATTCATCACATATCGCAACTTATAACTTCTACCATTTATGATGTTACCCAAAAATCCTGCGAAATGTGATCTGCGCAAATCGCATATCGCAACATTTATGCGGTAAGTGAGTTTGCTTTTAGTTAATTCCTGCGAAATGCGAAATGCACATTTAATGAATCATGTGGCTACGCTTTATCATACTTTTAAGCTTTATATTTATTCCTTTATTGGCTCATCAGGTCTGTGTAATCGCAACTTTCACTAAATTTCTTATAATTTTGATCGTTCAAATGAGGTGCGATGCAATTTTGGTTTATAACGGAGATTGAAGCGTTTGAAATAAGATTTTTTATATGAATTTTGAAAGAGATTAGTGCATATCGAAGCCCACATGACTTAGTGGATTTTAAATCGTTTAAGTTTGTAAGCTATGCAATTTGCGATGCGCACTAAGGAGTGAAAGCAGAAAATCAAAAGGAACTTTATTTCCTAAAAAAATTTTATTTAAGCTAAAAAATAAATTAAATGAATTTCCTAATTATTTTTAAAGGGTCCCCATTTATTAAAATAAATGGGGGTTGTTGTATAGCACAACAATTGGCGATTCACTTGGGAGAACCAGCTATCTCTGACTAACTTTTTGAAATTTATAAAACCTTTTTGAAATAAAAATAGTTGCAGTAATGAATTTCAAACAAATAATATCTTACTAAGCAACGAAATTTTTCTTAATTAAAATTCATAAGAATTCCTCTTTTAAAAATATAAGTATGAGAATCTATACCAGTCTTTACTCATTTCAAAAAGATAAATCAGGTGGCTCTTACAGATCAGCTTTATAAATATTTACTCTTTTATCACAGGTAGAGCCTCTGATCCAATAGGCAATTTAAGCTCTTGGCAAGGTTACCTTTTACCCAGCAATGATTCATTGTCCCATCCAGTGTTCCTTACAATTTCCAAAAATAAATTCAAACTTTATACACTTACCTTTTTTGAAAATTTCTTTTCTTTTTTGTATTTTATTTTTACTTTCTTAAAATCCATTGTCTTGGCTTGGTAACCAAATAATGACACTTTCATTCACTAGTTGTAATTAAAATTATCAAGTTGGCTCTTGATGAGACCCCTTGTCCTCTTGATATAATCTCAAGTCATTACTTGTTTTGGTAGGCAATATTGGTAATGTCAGTTCAACTATTTCCCTATGAACATGGTAAACAAGCTCGTGATGAGACTTATTATCTTTTAAGCTTTTATAATATAATATTTTTTTAATTTCTTTCAAAAATTGATACTTTTTCCCAGATGGGGTGAATCATTGGTCCTTTTGAGGATTTTGGATGATAATGTTGAGTTTTAGATTGATTTTATATAAAATATTCTTTATTATGTTAAAGATTATTTTCTTAACTGATAACAGAATAATCATGCTATATAAAGAAGAGAGTTCATCAGAGAATAAATAACTTCAGTGAAATTGCATCTTTCAGTGAAAATAAAATCTATTTTTCTTTCAAATATTTTGATTGTTTCCTTAACATTTCTTATTTCTATAAGCGATAAATCAAAAAGGGTCATCTGAGATGTTTATTTGAAAAGCCAAAAAGTTATATTAAGCAACTTTTATTTTCCTAAGGGAAAGAAAAAGACACTAGTATACAGGGAATAGAAGGGGTTACCTCCTATGAAAAGTATTTTTTCAAAATATGCCCATTAACAGGCAAAGAATCTATTTTTCTTGATAGATCTTGCAATAAGAATGTTGATGGGCATATTTCTTTAATTGTTTGAAATGGACCTAGTCAGAGTTTTTGAAACTTCGTTTGTTTACCTTTTTCCTCATGCGCTTTGTCCCATTTAAATACCAGATCACCAATTTGAAATTTTTTTGGAGTAATAGAAGTTGAATCAAATGAAGCTTTTTACTATCTGTTGATGATGTGCATGAGTACGTTTATATTTTTCTCTTTCTTCTTCTAGCTTGAGAATTTCAAATTGTCTTAGTTGTAGTGAAGAAGAAGGAGATTCATCAATGAATTGAACTAAGGAAAGGGAGGGAATAACTACAATCATAGGAAGTACAACTTATTTTCCATAAATAAGATTGAATGGAGAAGTGAAAATAGAAGCTTTCTAAGTTATTCGATCTTCCCAAAGAGCAAACATTAATGACTTGTGCCAATTTTGTTGGTTTTGATCAACAGTTTGTTTGATTATTCTAATCAAGTTTTTGTTCATGGATTCTGCTAAACCATTTCCTTGTGGGTAATAATTTGTAGAATACTTAAGTTTAAAACCTCTTTTGATTTCAAATTCCATCATAGCAGTTTTTGAGAAGTAAGATGCATTATCAAACATTAAAGCAGTAGGTAATCCAAATCTAGTTATGATATATTAGTCAATGAAATCAATGATATTCTCAGAGTTGGATACCTTTAAAGGAATTGCTTCCACCCATTTAGTAAAGTAATATGTCGTTGTGAGAATATATCAATGTTGTTTGGAAGAGTTAGGAACAATCTCACCGATTATATCTAATCTCCATTGTTCAAATGGTGATTCGATATTAACTGGCTGCAATGGGAAGGTTGGTTTCCTTTTCCTTCCAAATGCACTTTGACACACTTTGCATTTTCTTGCATATTCGTGAGAATCTTTGAAAAGTGTAGGCCAATAGTAACCTGCATGCAGGATTTTGTGTGTTGTCATATTTCCTCCAAAATGTCCTCTAGCTGGTCCATCATGGAGTTCCTGCAAGACTTTCTCTGCTTCAGGTTTTTCTAAGCATCTTAGTAGTACATAATCAAAATTTTCTCCTAAAAAATACATAATTTATTAATTCATATTGCTTGGTCTTTAATCTCAAAGCATGTTTCGTTTTGTAACTGATTGGGTCGGAGCATATCCATTTTTCAAATAGAATATGATATCAACGTATTGAGACTGTACATCGTTGAGGCTTACCTCTTATATTTGCACATTGTTACATGAATCTTCTTCTAATGATAGATGGGATGCTCCTGTTAGAATTCTTCAAAAACCTTGACCTCTAACAATTTTAGAGGGTCTAATTTCTACATCATATTATTATTTTTTCATTAATGGTTGTCTCACTGCAGAGAATGGAACTATGATTTTGGTATGAGTTTTTAGGAGAAATGGCCTGAATTGCTTTATAGCCTTAAAGACAGAAAATGCTTGCTTTTCGACTGATGAATAATTTAGTTCTACATCTTGCAAATTGGAACTGAAAAATGATATTGGTGCTTCAATTTTTTGGTCATTAAGCTGTGTTAAAACAACAGTGTATGATGTATCTGATGAAAAAGTATATAAAGTAAAAGGATTAAGAAAATTGGGGGTAGCTAGGAATGGAGCATTGACAATAGATTGTTTGATAAAATCAAATGCTTATCTTTCATTATGTCCCCATTTAAAGACTGAATTTTTCTTAATCATGTTTTGCAATGGTAAAACTATTTGTGAAAAGTCGGGGACAAACCTTTTAACAAAATTAATTTGTCCAAGAAACGATTGCATAGTTTTTTTGTTATGAGGGAAAGGAATTCTTTTAATCTCTTCAATTCTTTCAGGATCAATATAGATAACTCTTTTTGACACAATGAATCTTAAAAAATTTCCTTCATCTAATGCAGAAAATGATTTCTTTGGGTTTAATGAGAAGCCATACCTTTTATATCGCTCAAATACTTGCTTTAGGTCTCTCACATGATTGGTTGCTTGTTTAGAAAAGATTGTAATGTCATCTAAATAATTAACCACTGATTTATTGATAAGACCCCTAAAATTTGTGTCCATAACTCTCTGAAATGTGGTGCATGAATTAATTAATCCCAATTGCATCTTTTGATAGGCATAAGTTCCCCACTTAGTCCTAAATGTAGTCTTTAGTCTGTCATCTGAATGCACGAGAATTTGGTTATATCCCGAGAATCCATCTAGAAAAGACATAAATTCAGAACGAGCTACTGGTTTTAGTACTTGTTCCATGGTTGGTAATGGAAAGTTTTCCTTTTGACATGCTTTGTTTAAATTCCTAAAATCAATACAAATTCTAATATCGCATTCTTCTTCCTGACAGGTACCAAGTTTGAAACCCATTTAGAATGCCTAACTAGAAAGATGATCTTTGCTTTGAGGAGTTTGTTGAGCTCTGTTTTGATTTGATTTTCAAGATTCGGGTGAATCTTCCTCAATTTTTTGCTGTATAGGTTTCTCATCTGAAATCATAGGAATTGTGTGTTGAATCATAGAAATATCATATGTTTTAAGATTATTATAATCACAAGAAAAGATACTTTTGTACATTCTAAACAACCTGATAAATGATAATCTTTCTTCAGAATATAGACCAAGACCTAGATTGACATTCTGAGGTTTTTCATCAGTTCCTAGATTTACTAACTCGAATCTTAAGGTAGAGCTTTAAGTTTTTGAGTTAGTAACTCTTTTAAACCTATCTTTCATATCATGGAGGTCTTATAACTTGACAACTGATTTAGGAATTGGATTTTCATCTTATTCTTCCTTAATTTGAATTTCATGTTCATTTTCATCCAAAATTTGACTATCATAAGATCCTAAGAATGTTGAGAGCTTCTGGAGAACTGTGTGCATTGCTTGTTGAACCCGAAGTTTCGAGTGAACACTTCACCCATCTTCAGGGGCAGGAAGCCAAAACATGAGATGAGAAGAGTGTTGGACCAGGATTTTATAGGGAGAAAGAAATTAGTCGTTATATTAGAAGGGATTAAGAGCATTAAATGAGTCAAATTATTGAAACTAATTTGGAAATTAAAATCTGCCATTCTCAAAACCCTTGTTTCTCGCACTATCAAAATTTCCTATGTTGAATCCTTCCCCAAGGAAAAATCTCACCTATCAAAAGCGCTTAAAGCTAATGGTTACACTTCTTCCCAGATCACTAAGGCCTTCCGTTCTTGCCTTCATCCCCGACCCACAACCCAGGCCTGTACCCATCCCTTAGCCAAGGTAACACTTCCTTATATCCAAGGTGTTACTGATCACCTGTCCAAAATTCTCTCTAAAATGAACATCAAAACCTTCTTTAAACCCCATCGAACCCTTAACAAGCTCTTTAGGACTGCTAAAGAAAAAAATGACCCCTTGTCAGCCCCTGGTGTATATGAGATCCCCTGCTCTTGTGGTAAATCCTACATAGGGAAAACTGGGAGACCCTTCAAAACCTTATTGAAAGAACACATAGCGGACACCTACCACAACCGTGTCACTAAATCAGCCATTTTTGAGCATTTTCACTCCACCAGTCATCTTATTTGCCTTGATAAATCCAAAATCCTTGCTCCTGACCCTTTCCATTCCAACCGAATCATTAGGGAAGCCCTCAAAATTGAGAAGCATCCCAATAACTTTAATTGTGATGACAGGTATCATTTAAGCCAATCATGGAAGCCCACCATCCATTTTCTGTCCTCTAGAAATTATAATCTATCTTAAATTACTCTCCCCCTTTCTTTGTCTGCTCTCCTCTCATCCTCCTCTCTTGACTCTTCTATGATTTTTTTTCACTTGATTTCATTTCACTCTTAGGCCCTTAGTTTGATAATTTCATTTCAAGCCTCTCCCCTCCTTAATTTAAAATTTAAAATCTTATTAATCTTAACCAAAAATCTTATTAATCTGATAACATTTTTTTTTCACTATGTGAAATAAAAGGTTCCTTTAACCTTTGTTTCACGTAAATTTACAAGATTTCTTCATTTCGATATCCTCCTTCTCTTTCCAATTTTGGCCTTCCCCCCTTATTGTACATTCCTCTATTATTATCATCCAAATATCCTAATTTATCTTAATTTCATTCTAATTTAAAATTAAATAATTCAATATATAAATTCATTAATTTGATCTCCCTATTAGTTAATTATTAATGGATCCGATATTAAATTTATAATTTCTATATCCAAATTAGTTTCAACGCTTTAACTCTTTTAATTCTTATTCTAATTTAAAATTAAATAATTCAATACTTAAATCTCCCTAATGGTTAATTATCAAATATTAATGAATTCGATATAAAAATATAATTTGAATTTCCAAATTAGTTTCAAGACTTTGACTCATTTAATGCTCTTAATCCCTCCTAATCTAACAGCTAATTTCTTTCTCCCTATAAAATCCTGGTCCAACACTCTTCTCATCTCATGCTTTGGCTTCTTGCCCTTGAAGATAGGTGAAGTGTTCACTCGAAACGTCAAGTTCAACGAGCAAGGCACACAGTTCTCCAGAAGCTCTCAACATTCTTATGTTTTTTACTATGGAAATGTCCATTCTCTATCATAAGATCCTTCAGATGTTAAAAAATCTGTGATATCTGAATCATCATTGAATACTCTCCAAGTGGTAATAGTATCAGGAACAGATGGTCTAAAAATTAATTCAATAGAAAATCTATCGGGACTAAAATCTTGGGATGGAATTAACTTTGATGCTACATTAGCCAGTAGATCTGCACAAGCATTCTGAAATCTAGGCACGGAAGAAATATTAAAGTCTAAGAAATGAATGGTCAATTGTTGGACTAATGATTGGTAATGCTTTAAATGTCCAGAATTAAAATGAATGGTATTTCTTACCTGTCTAAAAATGATTTACGAATATCCCAGGACTTTAAGATATTTGATACTAAGATCAATGGCTTTGTTCAAACCTTGGAATAATGCTTCGTATTCAGCTATATTGTTTGTGAAATTGAATTCAAGTTTGCAGGATAACATGGTTTTTTCTCCTTCTGGGCTTACTAAAATACAGCTAGCACCTGCACCATCTTCAGATTTAGAACTGTTAAAATAAAGAGTCCAAAATAAAGAATTAACTACTAGTTTATCTACAAAACTAATACATTTTGAAATGTTTGACTGGGAAAAATTCTCAATCTGAGAAGTAACTGCATTATCAAAAAAGGGTGATGGTTGAGCGTTCAAATTTCTCAAAAATGATTCTGCCGAGTAGTTTCCAGTGATGTTATTATTGAATGCTACTGGCTCGTTTATTCCTTCAAGATCGATGACTGTGTGTTTCATGAACTTTTCGCAGTCTATCAGGATTTGATTTGGCTTTCCATTGTATGGTAGCCACATATGTGACCAGTCTGTTACAAAATATCCATGAAGCTTTTCAGACTAGTATATGCTTAATACTAAACCGTAAAACTCAAGAATATCAGCCACCAATATATTGATTATTTGAGTAACCTTAGGATTCGATGACAATCTGATGGAAACAGAATTTATCTCTCCTATCACCTCTATTATGGTTCTATCAAGTTGTACTATATGAACAGGAGAACTCTGAGGAGTTATGTTCAACTTAGCACAAACTGATTTTGGCATTATATTAGAGGAGGCCCCTGAGTCTATTAAACAATTGTGAACGTTTTTATTAAATATCTCATAGGTCAAGAGAAATGGAGGAGTATGAGAGATGGATCGATCACCTATCATAATCAAATATGTAGCATATATTTTAGTTGAAGGAGAAGGTGGCTTACCCATTTCATTAGAAGCTTGCACCACTACTGGAGCAGGTAAAGCTGAATCAGGGATTGCATTGAAGTCTCTAAGTAAGATCTTATGGTGTTGCTTCAATTTAGTAAGCTCGTGAATTGAAATGTTGGCCCTAGTTTTCTTTATATCTTCAATTATATTATACTCAATAGTGTCTGAGACTGGAGTATCTGAAGTAACAGGACTTGTTTATCTAGCCTTTGAAGTAGACCTTTTACTTGTTGTTTTATCCTTAGCAGTAGTTGAATTTTTTTGTTGTTGACTTGGTTGTGTTTCTTCAATAGTATTTTTGCTTCTTGTACTCACAGGGAAATCTTCTTGTTGTTATTCACTTGGTAGGATTAAATCCCACATTCCGTTTAGTTAAACTTCTTCTTCTTCTTCATTTTCTTCTTCCTATGTTTGCTCTTCCTCGGTATCTTGATCAGAATCGGCATTAGATATGATGTTCAGTGGTCGATTATTAGAGGATTGACCTTTCTTGAAGGTTCTGGAAGTATTTTTTGAACTAGAATTTTCAGCAACTTGTTTCTTGATATTTGCCATCTCATTTTTCATAGTCTTCAAAAGATTCTGAAGACCTTCTACATCAAACAAGTCTTTAGATGGATTCTTTTTCGAATCATCTTTGAAGGATACCTTCTTTGATTCTCTATATTCTTAAGAATTCTTCTTCTCAAGAGTGATTATGCGTTTCTCTCCAGATAGAGATTCCTTCATATTTTCTGCAAGTGTCGGAAGTTTTTCTCTATCAACAAAAATAGCTATATTGGATGGAAGAGATGAAATATACCACTTAATTTGAACTTCTGTGTCGGGAATTTAATTGAGTAATTTATTAAATCTTGAATTAAAATATTTTATTTTCTCACCCGATTTAGCTTTTAGATTTGATAAATCATTGATGAGCGTAGCAATGGTCCTGTTGTTAGTATGAATCTTTTGTCGAAAAAAGACCACTTTAGCTACGCATAAAAAATAGCCCTAACATCAATTATGGCTGCCAATATCTTCAAATCTGCAGTTAATTGATCTAAATAAAGTTGTACAAACCTAGATCTATGCATAAAAAGACATTAAGCAGTAAAAAATGAAATGTTGCTCCATGCATCCAATAGATAAGACAAGAACAATATTTTTGAAAGAATTTTTATATTAAAGGGGCACCTGAGAGGAAAACAAGAAATTTGTTTCCAATTCTCCTCAATGGGATGGGTTCTTGAAAGTCCTCAACATTTCAAATCTAAGATTTCTCTCTCTTGTTGGTGTAGAAAACCCAGACAAACATAGAACTCAAAGGGAGCTCACAAAGCAAATGATGGAGAATGTGACAATGATAATGGCTTAAATTCAGACCAAGAGTATAGATCTAGAGTGATCTAATATGCAAAATGAAAGGTCACAAATGAATGGGAAAACCCTTGTATTTATAACAAAATATTAGGGTATTCCAGAACTTGGTGCATGAATAAAATATTATTAACCAAATTCTAGAACCACCTTTTAGGAATATTTTATTATATTTATTGGAAGGAAAAGGATTTTTTACTTGGGTCAAATCCTTTATTTATAAATAATAAATAAATAAATGATTTATTTATTATTTTAAGGAAATGGTGGAAATATAATTAAATATATAATGATTTATTTAATTATTTATAAATGATTTAGTCAAATTTAACTAGGAATATTATTTAAATAAGGATTAAATAACTTATTCCTAGGAAATAATCAAATAAATAAGGATTTATTTAATTGATTTCCTTGTTTTGGGTTAAATATGACCAGGAATAATAATTGAATTGATGTTTGACTAATTATTCCTTGAGGAAATATAATCGAATATAGATTTGTTTATTATTTCCTTTTGGGGTTTCCTGTTTAGACCATAAACAACTTAATAAAGGTGTTTTACTAAGTTATTTCACATAGTGAAAGCAATTTTACTTAGGGTAAAATTGGTCTTACATGGTATACTTGGGTCCATCTAATGATAATAGGTTAGATGACCAAAAAATGGTGTAACAGATTGCCCCCCAGCGTACGAGGGTTAGGAGAAAATCGTATGACCGAAGTACGTTGTAAGAACTCAATCACCAGACATCAAGAGGGAAGTCGAAGAGAGAAACATAAGGTAGTCTAATGTGCGAACAGACTAGACCCTGAGGAGACGAGACTTACAGTTGCAACAAGTCTCTTTTTATGAGATGTTACATGTGCTAAAGGCGGCGGGGGAGGCATACCTATGCCTGTCGAGACAAAGTACAAAATAATAGTGCGTCCAGTAAACAAGGAACCAAACTATAAAGTACATGCTGGCATAAACACGAGCCAGATAAAAGATAGAATGATGAATCCCACATACATTTTGTGCCTGGGATAACAGCCAGGACTTATAAAATAATATCTGAGTACATGAGATACAAATACAACCCAAATGCCCCCTATAAACGGGGAAGAGCTCGCAAAATATGACTGATACATGCAAATCAAAAAGGCGTTGCAAGTGGCGAAGGCCGACATCATCAAATAAAGGGAGCTGCATCAAAGGCTGGAATGAAGAGGTCATCAGGGCATGTGGGGGGCTACCTGTAGGGCCACCCCCTCATGAGGGTTGAGACATCTCACACACACCCGGGAATCACCAATATCTGCTGCTGCATCGCTAGACCATCAAGTATACGGATCTCGATCATGCGAACAAGTGTGGAAGCTGGAACCAAGGTACACTGCCCTCTACACATGTCTTCTGGAATGAGTGAGATGATGTCGACAGAAGGAGGTCCGCCATAGGTGAGGCAATAAGGGATCCTCAACTAAGGCATGAGAGAAAATAGTAGAGTGATGGACAGACTGACACTAATGATGATGATGGAATGGGGGAGGACTAAGTAGCGAATGGATGACTTCCCTTGTTAAAGCATAAAGGGCATGGGTGACCTGGTAGTGACTGACACAATATCATGAGGGATAGGGTACAATGGGGCTGAAGGCCATAATGTACGACACGAGAGAGGGACTAAGCAATGAAGGATGGAGGACTAAGGCAGGATACAAAGGGATTCGAGATAGACTCCATGAATGTGATGATGACTCAACTCAGATGCTCTAAACAAGGGTGACTCGGTGGTGCTTCCACACAGTAAAGATCCAATGGGGGACCATAAAAACATGAGTACAAAGGGGTATCTCCTGACTAAAATTGACACGAACAAGAATAAGTAAGTAGGCAAAGTGGTGCCCCAAGTACAAGTGTTGTAAGTGAGGAAATTTGATTTAGAGGAAAGTTGAATAGACTCTTCGTGGACAAAATGGGTCCTGGTGAAGTATCGAGTCATGAAAAACTAACAGATGCCCAGTTGATTGCCTGGTGAGAGCTTTCCAATGGTGCAGACAGTTTGTCAAACGGGGCTACGGTTTGGTCACAGCGGGCGAAAGAAAAATCAAGGGTTTCTCTTCTAATAAGGCATTTTCCCTCCAAATGCATTCATTTTCTTATGTAGCTGTGGTGAATGTGGAGAGGGGAGAAGGCCCTAAATCTTGCAACGATCATAGTGGACAAACCGACCGTTGGAATCGATATCCGTCAGTTGCAGGTAAGAGGCCTAA
The DNA here is from genome assembly GCA_034641835.2 of Pinus albicaulis. Classification (NCBI taxonomy): domain Eukaryota; kingdom Viridiplantae; phylum Streptophyta; class Pinopsida; order Pinales; family Pinaceae; genus Pinus; species Pinus albicaulis. The sequence continues at coordinate 923,464,517 of CM076576.1, forward strand.
GCCTACTCTTTCTTTTTGATGGATTGAAAGTTTAGATTAGGGTCCCAAATCTCGGGAACAGACCCTCCTTCATCTTCACGGACGGGTCGCACTATTTGAGCCAAAAAATGCGACCTGGGAAGTAGGTTTTGGCTAGAAAAGTGCAACCTGTCCAAGGATTTGGCCAAAAAGTGCAACCTGTCAGATGGAGGTGATTTCAGTGATGTTTTGGGTTAAGAGTCAAGTTTTGTGTAATTGAATACAGTTTTTTGGTCTGTATACTGACAAAGATGATGTTTTTGTGCAGATATGGCATACATACGGATCAAGTGGAGAGAGAGAGACCTGGGTACATTACGGTTGGAAATCCAAGCAAATCAGGGTGTCCGTCAGGCATTGGCCAAGTTTGGGGTTCTAAAATTTTTGGACAAACCTTTGATGAGAGCTGGGGAGCCCTTATTGGCCCGGATTGTCAGTTATTGGGATCCAGACCATGAGGTCTTTATAGTGCAGGGGCACAGGATCGAGTTGACAGTCCAGGATCTGTATTTCTTGACTGGTCTCCCACCATTAGGGATGGTGGGAAACACATAGCCAGTGTTACCGCGAGGGCGTCACATCATGGAGTTTGTAGAGCGACATTGTCGACCAGGCCTCTGAGTCAAAGGGACTCAGATACCGATTGGGGATCTAGAGAGGTTAGAGATCCGTGCAATGGCGGCAGAAGTGTTGTGGATCCTGGGCAGCCATGCGCTCCATCACATCACTGGAGGGCAGATGATGATTGTGGAGAGTGTGCTGAGTGGGACCTACTGTGGGTGGGCCCAAACGATGTTGGTGTCGTTGAAACGACAGCTGTCGCTTTGCAAGAGGAAAGTGAACCATGATTGTGCGTATGGGACCGTATTGTGCTCCTTCATTTTTTAGAAGATCCCGACCTTACGACCTCGTGTACAGCTTCCATATGGGGGTCCGAGAGAACCCAGGATGCACCGGTGGGGGAGAATACTGAGTAGAGGAGGAGGAGGAGGGGCAGTCGGACGGGTGTTCTGACCGGATTTCTTTGCCCATTGGGATCAGATGTCGTTATACATAGACGACTATCCCTATAGTGGGATGAGTTATTGGGGTGATCCGGACCTGCCACTTCCGCTTGGTCTAGTATGGGGGCTCGATGGTAAGTGACAAGTGGCTAAGTGTTTATGTGCATTGTAAAGTTTGGGAATAACATATATGGTACTGATTCGTACACTTTTGGTATGCAGATATAGCTCCGGTAAAACCGGCCGGATATATGGGACGACCTTCAGTAGCAGGACCTATAGGTGCTAGTGGATCGAGAATGGCACAAAATGAGTACATTGTCGCCCTCCTGGAGGACATTCGTCGTAGATGTGAAGGGCTGTTGACCAGTGTGTCGGAGTGGGGTTGGAAAGACTTAGACGACCAGTACATAGAGCTATGTATTGGGTTGCCCTCGGAATGGCGGGGGTTCATGCGGTGCATGGCGATGGTTGGTCATACTGTGCGTGATCTACGAGCTGCGGGGGTAGAGCCATTGGCTCGGGATCCTCCAGATAGTGATTAGATGTGGGGCAGGTGGTGCCCCCTAGTATGCATGTAGGGGCAAGTGGTGCCCCCTAGTTTTGAGTTTTGTTGTTTGTAACATGCTATGGGCATGTCATATGTAGCCAAGTAGATGGACGCTAAAAACATTTTGTACGACACATATTATGGATATGCATTGTTTTGATGATTTTGAATGTTATTGTCTTGTGGGAAATGTGTGTGATAAATGCCAATCTAGAACATGGTTTGCAATGCTATCTACGTAGTGATTTTGTTCTCTAGGTACATGACTGAAAGTAATGACTCTAAATTCACGTATCAAAAGTTTCACTCGTAAATATTGTCTAAAAAGTATAGGATTATGCACACGATAAAAACCATTGAATTGCAGGACAAGAAGCAGGGAATCTAAACGGACATGCAGATGGAGGATACGATGAGAAAGGGCATCGGCTAAGAGACCACGCACTGCATCATATTCGGCCTGATTAATGGTGGCAGCACCAATGCAGATCCCATGGGATAGAACGACGGTGTGAAAGGGGGTAAAGATGGCCCAAGCTGCCGAGGTTAGATTCCGAGAATAGCGACTTGCACCATCGGTGTAGCCAATATAAGGTGTGGACGGGAGGTCCTGCGGAAGAGTGTCGGAAGACAATAAATGAGAGGAAAAAGAACAATGATGGCAGTGTGAGTGGAGAGTAGACATAAAATGACAACGACGGGAGGAATTAGTCTGGAGAGGATGGATATAACTCATAAACCGACGAGAGGGTGGTGTATGAGTGCTACGGGAGGGATAGCTGGTGCTCAGGCTACGAAGGGCATCATAGATACGGATGGTATTATCCCAGTTAGGGATGGGAAGAAAAAGGTCAGGGAACCCACATGACGCTGAAAATATACCTAAATCATCAGTGTGGGAGGAGAGGCTCACATACGAATCATCACGGGAGATGACAGAAGAACAGGTAAAAATATGGTCAAACGATGTGGAGCCCAAGAATGTCGCTGAGGGGGGATCGAGCAAAACAGAAGGAGGGGATTCAGAGGGAATGTACTCCGAGGATCGCATGGATGATGATAGGTAGAGAATGGGGGCGGCAAGTTCTGTCATCTCAACATCAAGGGGGGAATGTCAATGGTGGCAGGGGGATTCTCAAGCTGACCTGACGCATACTGTGCGAGGAAGGGAGGGGCGGATTGATTTTGTTCAACCTCATACTCGCGAATGACCTCTAAAGAGGCGCGGTAATGCGTTAGGTGAGAACAATGGTGAGAATAATGGCCATGGACACCACACAAAGCACAGGGTTTGTTGGTGCGAAGAGTCTTTGGGTTCTTGGGTGTAGACGAGGAAGCAACAGAGGGTTCAGGGACCGTAGACTCAGGGAATGCGACTTTAACCATGGGTTTAATACGGGGCAAATCGAGGCAAGTATGGGTGGCATGACCGATGACATCACACAAGGCGCAAGGATTTGTGGGCGGAGGATGGGTAGGGTCAGTCGAGGTGGCCTTGTCCTGGGATGCCCCCTTACGAGCTTTGCCTTTCTTTCCTGTAGCGATCACAACAGGAGAAGGGTCTTGTTGAGGTGCGGGTGGCACTGTAGCAATGGAAGCAGCGAGGGGAACTGGTTGAACCGGTGTCAAAGCAAGGTATGGTTTGGGGTGACCTGGTGGGGTAGCTGCTGGAGGGTCAGGGTACCAGACGGGAATTCCCAGGGTCAGATTGGGGAGGGAAAGGGTGGCCATGATGGGTACCGAATAGACCCCGGGAGGGGGAGCAAGAAATGGTATCTGACCAGTGGGGTAATGGCCAGTAGGGACGGTGCTAAGATGGTTGAGACTTGCGGGAAACAACCCAGGAGGGTAGAGAGGCTCATGGGTCCCATCTGTAGGGGGAGGGCCAGAAGGAAGAGGTCCGGTTGGCGACGACGAAGGGCTAGGAGCAGTTTGCGGCAAGTGAGGTTGAGGTTGCTGACTAGCCGAAGTAGGCCACTTGAGGTCAGCCTAAGACGATTGCATCATGCAAACATTCGCAGAGCTGGGATCAGAGACAAGAGGAGGAGGAAGACTAGGGAAGGTTCCAAGCAAGGAGGAGTCTTTGTAGACGCCGGGGGAGACACTGGTCAAAGAATCGATGGTGTGCTTACTAGCTACAAAAGAGATGATCGACTCAGGGGAGGTCTGAGATTTTGGCTCATGATATTTCAACTGGTCAATAGTGACTATCTTTCCATTATGAGGGAAAAACATCTTGCGATGAACCGCGAATGGGACAGCAGACATGGCATAGGTGTAGTTATGCCCCAAAACAATGTTATAATCAAGAGGGGCGTCGATGACTTCAACGTCAACACAAACCGTCTTGCCCGCAAGAGTGATAGGGCAATTACGGAAGAGGCTAATGGGCTGGGAGGCATGGCCATCCCATGCACAAAGGGTGATGGTGGAAGGGGCCAACTCAGGAGATCTGAGTTGTTTCCAAACCGAAGCAGACATTACACAGGTAGATTCCCCCTCGTCAATAATACACCGAGCTACGTTAGCATTCTGGATTTTGACTGGGATTTGGAAAGCAACGGAAGCAAGAAGAGGAGGATGATCTGATTGGCGGGCGTCGAAAACAATCAATTGGTCATCAGCAGGATCTACAGCGCCCATGGCAGATAGTAGAGCCTTCTTTTGAGAAGGACATGACTGGAGGAGTTCCAGTGTTGAAATGGCAGCAGGAGACTGTGCCAAATCATCTACTATGCTATTGAATGAGCACCTCGACCAGAAGCAGCATTTCGACGTAATGGGCCCTTAGGAACCTTGATAGGGACCTCGACTTTGGGTTGAGGGATCTGCAAAGGACCATTTGGTGTCGAAAGAGGCTCTGTAGGACCTGAAGAAGGTGACTCGGGGACAGACGGAGCGGGAGGCGTGGGGTACTGATGATACTGAGTTTGAAGGTTAAGGTCAACGGTGAGAGGTTGGTCAAAATTCATCATGAGAATCTGGTAATTGGAGGAACCAGAATGGGAAGGTTGAGTGGTTACCGGGGCATGAGGTGGTTGAGTAGCCACAAATCCTTGTTGAGAGAAAGGATCGGTAAACGTGGCTAGTTGGGAAGTAGCCGAATTGGGGGGAATAGTAGGGGAGGTATTTTGTCCCCGCAATGTAGCCTGATACTCCCACATCTCTTGCATCTGTGGTAATAGGGGACAATCGTGAGTGTAATGACCATAAACACCGCAACATGAACAAGGCTTATTGGTGCGAAGAGGCCTGTATGGCTTGGGCTGAGAGCCCTGTGGCTGGTTAGCAGTGTTAGAATCAATTCTTGGAGGATTGGATCCATGATTACCAGGAGCAGATTGATTTTGATTGCCTTTCTGTTTTCTTTGAGAAGAAGGAGGATTAGTCGCGCCCTGTTGTGTAAAGACTTGCCCTGGAGGGGGTAGTATTTGCTGTTGGGTTGAGAAGGAAAGGGAGTTAGAGGTCCAAATGCTGGAGGAGCTGGGACACTAGGCTGTGGGTAAGGATAAGGGTTAGGATGGGCAACATTGAGGTAAGCAGGAGGGTGGGAGAAAGGAGGAGGCATGTCGTACCCTGGATACATGCTACCTGGAGGGGGGAAAGTGTTGGAGGTGCTGGCCCCTCCCGGAGGGAAACCATAGCCCATAGGAGGTTGAGCATAGGTATGTGAAAGGGCTCCAACGATACCGTCGGTAGAGTGAGATGCTCCCAGGGCGTTAGCGCCACTGGTTTTGGGGAGGTCAGGAAGGACGGTATAAACATAACCAGATTGAGCATAGATGAGATCATATTTCAAGGATATTTGGAGGGCGGCTTCTTCGGTTTGAGGGAACTAGGATGCGACATCTTTGCCGATGGTAGGCAAGAGAGAGCGAAGGAACCAGTCCATATAGACCCGATCTTCAAAGGTGGGAACTCAACATAAGCTCCTTCTTCTCCACCATTCCTGTACATGAACGAAAAGGCGGGTCGAAGATGATTGACGGAAAGAAGTCAAGAGTTCGGTACCAGTGTCGTATCGGAGAGGGAGCTATAAATAAGATAAGAAGGCCTGGGAAATGGTCGCAAAGTTGGTATGGGAAGAGGTGGTCTGATCAACATACCATTTAGAAGCTTCACCGGTAAGCGTGCGTTGGAACAATCTAAGATGGATGGAATCATCAGTAATGGAATTGGATGAACACCACATGTGGAAAGATCGAATATGGCTGGAGGGATCTTCACTAGCAAGGCCTTCAAACTTGGGAATGTCGGAGGGGATCTTGGTTGGCATAGTTGGCCAACTAACATCGTGGCGGATAGGATCATTGATCAACTTATTGAAATCGGGGAAACTAAGACCAGCCATATAAGGGAGCGAAGGGACAGTCGAGGTAGTTCCCGTGGTGGTTCCACTAGTAATAGACCCAGAAGTAGGACCGGGGTTGCTAGTGTTAGGTCCTGAACTAGACATGGTGAAGGTAATAGGGGGAGAACCAGAAGGAGGGGGAGAACCTGAACAATCAGAATAAGAGTCGGAGTGCGGAGGACTAACTCGACGATGGCGGGAGAGAGTAAGTCGACCAACCGGAAACTGAGGGTGAAGGCCAAGAAGTCTTCGAGATAACCGCCTTGGAGGCGCAATGATGACGGGAAGAAGAATAACCGACAAAGGCAGGGAGGTGCAGAATCAAGTGAGGCAATGTTGAAACAAGGGCAGAGAGGTGCAGTGTCAATTTATTTTAAAGTCTTTGCCAGGCGGTGTTAACCAGGCTCTTCTTCACTTAGGGTCAGTGTGTGGCGTGTGTTGATTTTAATTTTTAAACCCAGACATTTTGAGAGTAAAAGAAAAAGTGTGATGCGTTACTGAAAATAAATCTATAGAGAACAGTAAATAAGGCTGAAATAACAGAAAATTAACAGCTAACAATGCATCGATCTAACCCAAGAAGGTGAGTCTCTCAAAACTAGTCTAAAAGAGGGAAAAATTCTAATCGAAACACACAAAAAAGAGGCCAATAGATCTAAGGTCAGGAGGGACAGGGATCTAAAGGAGAATTCTGCTAAAAAGAGGTGCAGAAAACAGCAAAGAGATAGAGGCAAGGTTGTTGCAACAAAGGAGGAAATCAGCTAAAGGTAGAAGGGACAAGGAGGTGACCCTAGAGGCAAACCCAAACAAAACTATATGAGGTGATTTGAAAGGGAGAAGAGTTGATCTAAGAGGGATCTGAAAATGAGGTATCAGATCTTAAAAGAAGAAGGCTGAAACTCTGAAAATTCAGACGTCTGAAACAGCTAAAAATCTTCCACAAAAAGTGGAGGGTACTAAAGCCCTAAGGGGAAATATTCCCACTTATTTGAGTAGAACAGATCAGAAACAGGTCTAAACGGGCAGAGACAGAGGCTGGAAAACCCTGACAGAAGCTTCAGACAAACCCAGAAAAATTGTTGGAAAAGTGCAGAAAAAAGTGCAGGTCGCAGGTTCTGACCTGTTTTCAATCCAGGTCGCAGTTTTGGGGCAGAAAAGTGCGCCCTCTAGGCCAGGTCGCAGGTTTTGGGCCGATAAGTGTGACCTGCAAATCTAGGTCTCTCGGCGGCAGATTTGAGAAAAATTTGTCGTCTCAGCTGCGGCTGATGTCTGTCACTTGCGCAATAGGGCCAGAAACACACGGAAGTTAAAAATTTTAATGTTTGAGGGCTTTAGAGGGGAAAAACACCATAAAAATAGGAAAAATAAAAAACTGGAAAGAAACCCTAGGGTCTGAAATAGTTGGATATGCAGGAATATATAAAACGACAGCGGTCGCAAAATAAAACCCGTGTGGAGTCGCCAATTGTTAGTATGAATCTTTTGTCAGAAAAATACCACTTTAGCTACACATAACAAATAGCCCTAACATCAATTATGGCTGCCAATATCTTCAAATCTGTAGTTAGTTGATCCAAATAAAGTTGTACAAACCCAGATCTATGCATAAAAAGACATTAAGCAGTAAAAAATGAAATGTTGCTCCATGCATCCAATAGATAAGACAAGAACAATATTTTTGAAAGAATTTTTATATTAAAGGGGCACCTTAGAGGAAAACAAGAAAGGTGTTTCCAATTCTCCTCAATGGGATGGGTTCTTGAAAGTCCTCAGCATTTCAGATCTAAGATTTCTCTCTCTTGTTGGTGTAGAAAACCCAAACAAACATAGAACTCAAAGGGAGCTCACAAAGCAAATGATGGAGAATGTGACAATGATAATGGCTCAAAGTCAGACCAAGAGTATAGAACTAGAGTGATCTAATATGAAAAATGAAAGGTCACAAATGAATGGGAAAACCCTTCTATTTATAACAAAATATTAAGGTATTCTAGAACTTGGTGCATGAATAAAATATTATTAACCAAATTCTAGAACCACCTTTTAGGAATATTTTATTATATTTATTGGAGGGAAAAGGATTTTTGACTTGGGTCAAATCCTTTATTTATAAATAATAAATAAATAAATGATTTATTTATTATTTTAAGGAAATGGTGGAAATATAATTAAATAAATAATGATTCATTTAATTATTTATAAATGATTTATTCAAATGTAACTAGGAATATTATTTAAATAAGGGGTAAATAACTTATTCCTGGGAAACAATCAAATAAATAAGGATTTATTTAATTGATTTCCTTGTTTTGGGTTAAATATGACCAGGAATAATAATTGAATTGATGTTTGACTAATTATTCCTTAAGGAAATATAAACAAATATAGATTTGTTTATTATTTCATTTTGGGGTTTCCTGTTTAGACCATAAACAACTTAATAAAGGTGTTTTACTAGGTTATTTCACATAGTGAAAGCGATTTTACTTAGGGTAAAATTGGTCTTACATGGTGTACTTGGGTTCATCTAATGACAATAGGTTAGATGACCAAAAAATGGTGTAACACATGTCATCCCCAAACTTAGCTAGAAATTGTTCTTCGAACATATTCCATCTAGTTATAGAGCGGGCAGGCAGTGAAAAATACCATGATCCTACAGATCATGTGAGAGTGTATGGAAATAATATTACAATGCAATCCTCTTCAAATAATCCATTTAGATTTATGTCTAGCATATAATTATGAATGTGTTCTTCTACCAGAAGACCATCATCAGGATTAAACTTAGGTAACCATATTTCAGGTGATTTTGGTAGAGCGTGAAGAGGAGTGGGCATATTTACGGGCCCTGGATTGTTCCATGGTCATACATTTGGTGGAGGTACTTGGCCTTCCATTAGACCTTGAGTGTATGTGATGGATTGAGTTTGATTTGAAGAAGAGGCAGGCTGAATGTTAGAACTAGTTGAAGGGATAGTAGTTTGAGTACTGGAACTAGTTAAAGTAACACTAATTGTTGGAGTGGAAGTGGTGGAAATGAGTGGAGGTATTGGAGGTGAATGAGATAATATCTCGCTGGCGATTGACTCTGATTGAGTCCTCTTTATACTCTTTCGAGTACTATCGATGGGAAATTCAAAAAGAATAATTCTTTCCTTTTAACTTTATGATCAAGTTAATATTTTGCGAGGTTGTAAAGAAGACGAAATACTGATATATGATATTTCAGAAGATTCATACTTTTCAACAGAAATGAATACTCTCTCTAAATTTTATATCAAAGACTGAACCTCAGTGGAATTTTGATGAAAATCGGGAGATAGTATGGGTTGATTGTCACTAGAAGACTTAGGAGAAGGATGATCAACTTCAGATTTTAAAGATGAAGATCTAGATAACTTTCTGGAAGTTGATGAGGATATAGGGGGAGAGAGAATTTTAGATTTACCTTTAGATTGATCAAACCTTCTTTCCATTCACAAGGCCCTCCTTCTAGCGCCAAAATGTTGGGGTGTCGAAATTCGCTACCACAACATGGGGGAAAACCACCCGATCTAGACCTTAAAGCATCTCCTTTTCCGTTTGGTGTGTTGGTTCCAAGTGGGGATAGGGGGACCAGTTTCCCAATAAGGAATGATTTTGGGGTGTGTTTTGATTATATAATATGCAATGGAAAATGAATTTAATCTATCACATGCATCTATCTAAACTATCTATTCTATTGTATACTCAGGGGGTTTCTTCCTTTATGTGATCTAAAGAGATATAGATTTCAACTATTAGTAATGTATATTATTTAATAGTTGAAAGAGATGAAAAATATGTAAGATGATTCTTCTAACAAAATAGTTTGATTAGAAGAATTGTGAAAAGTATATCGCATTCATATGTGTGATTATATATCAGATAAGAAATCACAGACAAATATTAGAACTGAATTGCATGTAACATTCATCTATAATGACGTTTCAAATATATAATGCAATAAAAATATGATTTTCAATCTAGAAAGTAAGACTTAATACAAGTGAATAGAAGTACCATATGTACGAAGTTCTACTCATGTAAACTAACAGTAAATATCTGCTCCTCTTCACTTTAAAGAAATTCAAAGAGTACAGTAGTGCAACATCAGTTAAACAGCTTCAAACGTCAAAAGATAACAGATTGTGTTCCATTAATTCATCAAAGCATTCACAGATTTACAATAGTGCATTCTTTGAGAATGTTTTTGACAAAATTATGGACCCTTCTCTAAATGCATGAGAAGGGTTTAAATACTAAGAGGGGTTTAAATACTAAACTAAATATGTTTTTAAAATAGGTTATAACAACAAAATATAGGAGGTTTCAAACAACCATCCTCGTAAGACTAAATTTAACTACAATCTAGGAAAATAAGTAACAATATGACTTATGAATTTTGATCTTTCTTTTGGATTTGATCTCGAAGTTGGAAAATATCTAGCATGGGCTTGAGTTGAGCTGGCTGCGAAATATTTGATCTGACTTGTCCCTTGAATGCCGCATTTGAGAGTGTTGGCTGTGATTTTCTTTTTGAATCTCTTAAAGACTGCAGGGTCTGGTACTGATGATAAGGTTTGATCAGAAAATCCCAATAATTTTCTTGATCAAACATATCTACTTTTTTAATTTTTTCATCCTTCATTTCTACCTTTTTTTTCCACTGTGTTTCCAGCTATTTGACTTCTTAGAGCACTCCAGACATGCACTCTATGATAATTTCTGCTTTCAACAGTTGTTCACATACAGATTCGGTAATTTCCTTTGTCAACCATGATGCTTTTGTTGCTGCTTTCTCTGCTTGCTTTATCTGTGCTTCCCAATCCTTAAATAAGATCTGCTTGTGGGATTTGTCTATCTAGGGTAGACCAGCTTCCTTTCCTGAGTTTGATGCTTTCCATTAAATGTGTTCATTGATTTTCTTTTCGATCTTCTCACATTCAATTTTCTGGATAGCTACTTGTTGGATCAATATTTCACTTGGGTCACAATAAGAGACAGTAATAGAAGCTTGTTGGAAAAATAATTCTTGGTGTTGCTTTAACTTAGCATTCATATCCAATGCTTCCTTTATGAATTGATCTAACTGTGGTTGGCTTTGTAATCTGTTCATCGTTGCTTCCAGTTGTGTTTGATTCTCAATGAGTTTTACTTGATGCTGTAAATTAAGAATTTTGAAATCCTTTTGAAATTGGGCCATTTTCAATTCCATTTTCTTGTTGGGGTTATAATTTTCTTGATTTAATAGCCTCTATAATTCTTGTATTATGTCTTCTCTATGCTTTAGTAAAAATTTTACCTCAGTAGCTTTATCAACAATGGCAGTAGCATATGCCCCTGCAAACTGTGATAGTTTGGTTAAATGTCCAGTAGGATCAGCTAGAGGATATTTCCATAAAACATCAAGAGATTCATTTGTAATAAGTGTGACTATATCATCAATTGTTCTTCTTTTGCTTCTCTTGACTACAGCCTTATGACTAGGACTATAGAAGACATCCAGCGAAGGAATTTCCTCAACTTGTAACACTATTTGTTCTGTGGGATAAGCCGGGATGATCTCTCGACCATGAGTTTCAGGAAATTGTTGTAGTGGAGTAATAGCTTCCACTATATTTTGGGAATGTTCAGGTGTCTGAAAACTAGGAGCTTGATCAGTATTGGGATTTGTTTTATTAGTATTTATTACTTTAGAGAACTCATCCCATTCACTATTCAAATTATTTGGTTGGGATTTTTCTGATTGATCAAGTGTATCTTGATTGTGCTGAAATTCTTGGGAAGTTGAGTTTGTTCTGTTACTTCCTCCTTTATCCTGCATCTCAATCTCTTGGATTACTTGATCAATATATTTTCTGTGTTTTCCTTCCTGTTTTCGAATTCATTTTCAGAATGATCTGAATTCTGATATTGATGCTCTATTTGTCTTGACTCATCTTCAGACATGTCTTTCACTTCAATATCCAAGCTAATACTTGGAGTAGGTCTGTTGACATCTTCAATAGTCAAGAAATCCAGAGGAATATTTTTCAGTCTCTTATTTATGTATGTTTGGAAGGCTTCCAAGTAATCTTAATTGACTTGAATGGATGCAAACTTAAGTACATCTGAAAATTTTTCAATGCCTTAAAAGAAATCATCAAATCTATCTATCTCTTTTACAAAAGGTTTTACTTTGAGCTCTGTGATATAGTTTTTAATTACATCATTCGGATCATATGTTCGTTTAGGCATTACTGCAAAATTCAATAGATTAATTTTTTACACTTCCTTGTAGGCATAACCAATATCAAAAAGTGCAACAAAAGCATCGCATTGTAAAGGGAAAATAGGCCAAACGGCCTTCTTGGCATCTTTAAGCTATTTTTAAATACCATTTACAACAAGCTGGTAGGCTATCTCTCGTGCAAGTAATTTGTCAGGAACATAATATTGAAAAATGTGAGGAGAAGCATAACTCCCAAATACTCTAACATAAGTGAAACTTTCCTCTGTGAACCATCTAGAAACAGACAGAATGTATGTACTAGCCTATTTGGAAACCCTAGGGGATTTCTCATTGAATATCATCTAGTGCATAGGCAACATGAATCTATGGAAAATTTTGTAAAAATTCAAATGGAAGTCTGAATCCCAAAGAGCTCTGTGGTAAATGTGGATTGGGGTAGGATCTTAGGTTGTCCATTTCCATCCCATGGTAGGAAAACTAGAAGAAAAGAAAATTGCATCCACAACATAGACACTCATGTAAAAGGGGGGTATTTCTCTAGATGAAACACTTATTTTACTCCTATACTCCATGATGTTTCTGGCTAAATTATCAGATAGGATATTTTCCCAATTCAAAATTAAATAATTGACGATTGCGTCAATTAATGGGACCCAATCTACAGAAAACCTAGTGGTATCAGGTTTTGCATATAATCTAGACAACATACCGGCAGCATAACAGTAATGGGAAGGAATTTGTGCTATCGGGTATGTACCGAATTTATCTTATTTAAGCTTGCCCTGGTCTTCCTTCCATTCATTATGGCTTTCCTCAGGTCTGGATATTTTGCTCTAAATATTTGAATAAAATCTTTGTCATAATTCTGTTGCGAGACGGGTAAGTGGTACATTGTCCTCAAATCTTCTGCCTTGAACGAACCGATATTCTCACCCTTTGAATCCTTGAATATTCTATATTATATGTTCAAGTGGTCAATTACCCACTTATCCATATCCGTATAGGGGAGAATCTTTAGCCTTGCTGCTATATTATGGATGAATGAACATGCAACGTCGAAGTAGGTCGGGTCTGAAGAAACAAATGCGCCTGCTGAAGCAACTTTGACTATTACCCTTGGCTTTTCATCCTCAAAAATCTTATACATTGCCTCCCATGAAGAACTTCCACAATCCTTGTTACAGGTGGTGTCTGAGAATAGGAGAGACATATTTGAGTTTTCGGTAGATGGTGCTTGGGAAATTTCTTTTCCTTTCTTGTTCATCTCTATTTCCCTTGCTCCGTTAAGTGGTTTCCTGATTTCAAGAGAACATAGCAAACTTTAAAAATATAGAGAACAGAGAGGAATACATAATTGAAACAAATATGGCATTCAATCACTTCAACACATTCTTGAAGTAGATATGAATCTATCCAAACCTTATTTCTATCAAATGTCGTTAATCATCAATAATCATTTAAAATCAAAACTCTTACACCTTCACGTGAAGTATCTATCGATCAAATTAAGATGTTGGATCGCATAAGTTTGATTTGACATGATTCATTTTGCATGCTTGAGTAATTAACTTCCATTCATCACATATCGCAACTTATAACTTTTACCATTTATGATGTTACCCATAAATCCTGCGAAATGCGATCTGCACAAATCGCACATCGCAAAATTTATGCGGTAAGTGAGTTTTATTTTAGTTAAGTCTTAGGAAATGCGAAGTGCACATTTAAGAAATCATGTGGTTGCACTTTATCAGACTTTGGAGCTTTATATTTATTCCTTTATTGGCTCATCGGGTCTGCATAATCACAACTTTCACCGAATTGCTTATAAGTTTGGTCGTTTAAATGAGGCGTGATGCGATTTTGGTCTATAACGGTGATTGAAGTGTTTGCAATAAGATTTTTTATATGAATTTGGAAAGAGCTTAGCGCATATCGCAACCTGCATGACTTAGTGGATTTTAAATCATTTAAGTTTGTAAGCTATGCAATTTGCGATGTGCACTAAGGAGTTAAAGCGGAAAAGCAAAAGAAACTTTATTTCCTAAAGTTTTTTTATTTAAACTAAAAATAAATGAAATAAATTTCCTAATTATTTTTAAAGGGTCCCCATTTATTAAATAAATGGGGGTTGTTGTATAGCACAACAAGCCCCTAGTGTTGCTTGGGTTGACATCAATGACAACCACTGATCAACACAACAGGTTTTGGCGTACCTTCTAATTTCATTGCAATCTCCACAGCCTCAGCCTGCGTGGAAATCTTTCGTTGGCCCAAGGGTTGGCACAGATGTGGGAGAAACATAGCAAATAAACCACTCCTTTTTTTGGGTATGATCAATAGTGAATCCACCATCTATCTATTAGTGTGCTTTAGCCTCTAATCTTCCTCCCACACAGATTCATTTACCTCTTGGTGAATCTCTTTCATTTATGTAACCAACTACGTATATGACTTAGGCTTCTTGAATTTTTATTTTAGGGAATATTTCACTTCATCTAGAGTGGCATTAGGGTTTTCTTGGACATATCTGATATACCAGTCCAGTGTGCGATCTTGGAAAGCAGTGGCTAATTGTGCTTTCTTAATATCATCATTATTAACCTGATGAGCTCTCCATACAGCATTAATCGCGTACCAAAAGTGCTCAATATCTTTATTCCTAATACCTCTTAAATTAGGTAGCTTCATGGACGTGGCCATATTTGCGACTGGGGGAAGTGGAGGTGGTGGTGGATTGCGCGGTGGAGAGGATTCTTGGTGAGATGAGTTTGGAAGTGAGGTGGATGGGATATGAAAGAGGGTCAAGTCTCTCTGATCGTTCTGATTTGAAGAAACTTCTTCTCGGGAAATTTCCTCTTCTTCAGAGTGTGCATACTCACTAGACCTATTGGATTCCAATTCACCTTCACTATCAGATCTATGCTTGAGAGGGCTATAAATAAATCCTTTCTCTGAGTCTTCGCGTTAAAGTCTTCCATTGCACGTAGTCGGGCCTCTTGGGGACATTCATGCAGTATGTTGACAGAGAGAGCCATCATTAGGGGAATTTTGAGGTCTAAAATGGGCCTCCTAAGAAAAATATACAATCAAAATTCACTATATGAGAACCAATCACATTATAGGAGTTGACATCATCCCTAATGGTTGAGGTGGCATTGTTTGAGTTAAAGGTACTTACTTGTCACATTCTCAATGATGAATAAAAACTCATGGTTAACCATGGTAGTGCTCTAAGTAATTTTAAACTCATAAAGTAAATTACTCATAATAAATGTCGTTTCACACTTTTTGAATAAAATTTTATCATTGTCATTTCATATTTTTTAAAAGAAACAATGCATATCCCTACACAATCTTCATGTATTTTTACACACTTTTCCATAAATATTATATTTGTAAATTTTCATATATTTATTTTTAAATTATATATTCATCTCATTTTATTTAATATTGCAATTTCAAATTAATTATAAGATAATATCTATACATATATATTATATGTATGAAATCAAAATAAATAAAAATGTAACCTTGTAATTTTATGATAAATAAAATCTATAAATAATATTAAGAGCAATACACACATATCAAAATTAAAGAAAAAATGCATTTTAGTTTTGTATGATGAAAAAAGGTATATTAGTTTTGTATGTTGAAAAAAGGTATAATAGGTTCAACATAGTTTGGGGCTAAAAAAAATATAAATTTCAATGTGTATAAATCTTACATTATACTTATTAATATAAATTAAATTTTTTTCAATAATTTTTTTCTTTAATTTTAAATACAAATCAATTCATTTCATTATAATGATTATATTAATATTATATATTAGTATATATAATATTATGAAAAATAATCTAAATGTTATAGAATATATATTATATTCATTTTTATATTATATATTATTTCTTTTTATGTTATAAATCAAATCAATTCAATATGTAATATAAAATTCATACATAAAACAATATATTACATATATTATATTATTTATATATAGTATATTATTACATGTTATTATATAATTTAAATAATATAAATTTTAATTAATGGTATATTATATTATTAAGAATTTATGAATTTGTATTTATATTTTATTTTAAGGTATTTAAGTACAAAGGAAAAATGCATTGGTTGTTCAATGATAATGACTTTTTTCTTGAAAAGATCATTCTTATTTATAGTCACATCAATACAATTTTTTTATTAATTTTATTTTGGTAGAACTTTTGAATTGCATTTAACTATGGTTACATGGATTTTGGTGCAAAAAGTGAATCATAAATTCATAAATATTATTATATTGGTTTAGCTATTATTTTATTATTTCCTTAGGAGGCCCATTTTAGACCTCAAAATTCCCCTAATGGTTTACATAATAGCATCTTCAGTAATAACCTCAAAGAGCGCAGGAACTTACCTTGAGGTCCCTTGAAAAATATTCCTTTTGCTTCGGAGTATGACACAAACTGATCAATGGAAAATTCAGTCACAAATCCTCCCAAGACATGATCAATCCAATGATTTGTCGCACGGGTGATCTTATTGTCGGTCTTTTCTAATTACCGAATCAATTCAGGATTCCACTTAGTGACTACGTCATCCTTTGCGCAGGTATTGAATTCAGTCAATTGTGACAACCAATCATGCAGCTCAATTGCAAAGGAACAAAAGAATATCTCATGAAATTCTATATAGATGTACTTCTAAACCCACTTTACAAGTGATATCTTAGAACTTCGATTCTCTTGGATCGTGAATTTAAGGATATTTCTATCCAACCAATCTTGCAATTCGTTCTGCAAAGGGTGCCACAACATCAAATCTCCCTCAAAATGATCCTGGTCCCAGCAATGGAACCATTTTTTGGTTTGAGGGGTCCTGACCCAGGTTCAGAGTTTATTGTGCAACCAAAAAACCCTCCAACTATTGGCCCTTTCAGAAATGACTTCCTTGCGCAGATCAAAGTCTCACTCGAAACAGTATGGGGGGTGTTGGAACCAAGTTTCCACACCCTGAGAAAGAAAATAATGTGGTGGCCCTAAACATGTTAATTGCATAGCATATACATATCAGAAACAGATGTGCACAAATACAGGGCAATACTTATCAAATCAATATAGATAATGCCATTAACAGACAGATTGCATATCCCTTCATCGTAGATATACAATAACAGAGCCATATCTATGTAATATGCAATAACTTAAGAAGATTTATCCATGTATTCAACCATCAATATATATCCATGCGTAAATAATAGATCTACTCGCGCATGTACAATTGAGCATAATAGAAGTAAGTGATCTCAAAGAAAAATAATAAACAGATAACACAATGATTCGCAAAAAACAGTCTTTGTATTAGATTCCAACGGTTCAGTACAAACAGACATTTCCCTTACAATTATCCTTTCGCGCACACATATAGCGGAGTCCACACACAGCCAGCAGGAGCCTTTCTACCCAAAACCCAGACCTACAAAAGCATATCACGGACTTTCTTACCTCAAAATATCATATCAAATCATTTTCTCTTACTTAGACTCGATCTATCTATTTATATCCATATTAGCGCGCAAATACTATGGTCTTAAACCATGGTTTAAGGCCCACAGTTTACCCTTAAAACCCTTTTACATAAAAGAGGGACTTTGACCCACCCCAAAGTCCCTTTACCTTTCTATGCAGCACGCATATGCAAAAATATACAAAAATATACTCAAAAATGTACCCCAAGGGACCCCGCTCCAACAAGAAGCTAACTCTCCAATTATCTTCAGAAAATGGAAACCTCAAATAAATATCCATTGTAAAACTTATGGTTTTACGTATGGAACCAAGGACATATTACTTGTGTCTCGAACAATTTTGAACTTTTGAAATTCTCATATGAAATGAACAGCTCATGAGTGTAACAAGTTAGTAGTGTGCAATGGTAAAATTCCTTCATGTAATGATGATAGCAAAGGTAGGAGACCTATTTGATATTAAGAAAGCAATCAAACTTCTAAATTATTTCAACAAGACACGAGATCCTAATTTTTCATGGTGGTGGAATCAACACTTGCAGAATACAAGAACAAGAGAAAACTAAAAGTGGAATGTACATGATGCCATAAATGGTTTTATTTAGTGGCAGCTAGTGGTAATTTAGTCACTTCTTTAAATGAACACATGAAATCAAGGAATCATAATACTTCTACAAATGAATCTCTACATAGTACATGTGGAAAAAGTACTAGCACAGTTGGGAGACCGAAGAATCCTACCATTGAGAAGTCCCAAGAGATTTTGACTAGGTTCTTGGTTCCATCATTACCATCACTATCACGTATGGGTTCTACAAGTGCAAGTGCTTCTACTTCATGTATGTTAATTATGCAAGTTTCGATTTAATTTCAATGTGTGCATAATTTTATTTATTGTCTTATTTGAAAATAGTTCACTTTTAATGTATTTTACATATTATCGTAGGTCATTTATCTCCCTTGATATTACAATGTTGGGGTTATTGGGATCCTTACATTAATAGAAATGGGGAGAGATTGGATATAAAGGTATGAATGCATGATCAGCAGGTTGGAAAATTATGGGAAATAGAGAAGCATACCAAGAGGACATTATGTCATTATGGTGTTGAATATTGTATTAATGGCACATACATGCATATTTGTTGTCATATGGCTTCTAAAACAGGAATCCTCTTTGATTCATTTACATGCAATTATTGTAACTCGATTCTTGAATGTGATGACTTTAGGATGTGTTTATATCATGAATCAAGAAGAAATGTTAAAATACATGGGAGAGATACAGGAAAAGGGATAATATTGGACCATTTGACTCGAAAAGATCTCAAAATTGTTGCACAAGCTACAAATGTTAACCATAGATCAACAATGTGATCTCTTTGGTGGGAGAGGACAAAGGTTGATACATCGTCTTTTAGAATGAGTTCCCTAAAGGAAAAATTGTTCAAATATGTAGAAAGAAAGGATGTCTTTAAGTTTTGTAAGGATGTATATGAGACTCATAAGGAAAATTGTAAGGTAAGGATGCAGATTGGGAATTTGTCTGGGATATTTTTCACAACATGATGACTCCAAAAGTAAGGAGAATGTATAGTGAATCCATTAAATCCATATATGAGATGATTAAGTTATGGGGAACACCTAGATTCCATAGCTTTATTGATTTGAATCTGGATGGCCCCTCAATATCTACAACTTTAAGGAAAGTTAGAAAATCATTGGCATATATCCCAGGAGATCAAGAGTAGTTTTTTGAAGAAGTTGGAAAATTTTATACTTCTTATGAAGACAAACATAGTATAGGGGGCCAATTCTAGTATTTCTTGTTGAAGATGAAATTGTCATGAAAACATATGTTAAGTGGGTTGCAAAAATTTATATGCTAGTGGTATTTTGTGGTAAGAAAGAAAAACACAAGTGTCTGTTGGAAATAATGAGAGGGGGGTGAATTAGTATTTCTTATCAATTAGCACTTTTAAATATTTTCAGAGCATTATTTAATCTTCAATTATTCTTGATGTTTATCTAGTAACAATAGTAAACAATAGAACACAATAGGCACACAAATTTTAGGTGGAAAACCCCCTCCGGGTCAAAAACCACTGAATGCTTTTCTAATTAATTCTTTAATCTCCAACCTCAACTGAAATGAAAGATACAACTTCCTCTAATTCTAGAAAATCATTCTTCTCCAGCTCCCATTGGAAGGACGCCCCAACGCCCTGGTTTCTTTAGTTGTCAACTAAATGAATGCCCCGACATCTTAGACCAACCAACCACCCTAAAGTGTTCACAAGCTCCAATCTGTATGTGACTTCATGCACTAACCTAACACCTCCATGCCACCCTATAATGATCAGGAATAATACAAGAGTGTGGACTCCTGTACCAGGGACAATGATCCACGATACAATATGATTCACAATGATTTTCTTGAACTAGACCAATCACCCAATCACACTATGACCTGCAACCCAACCATAACATTATCCAACAATGACACTTATATCTCCCAACAATGCCTATCCAACTCTAAGCAGATTGATTCTTTTACAATAATAACTCTTTTGCAATTTTACAATGATGATTTTTACAATATGACTTTTGACACCTGATACTTGACTTAACACTGCTTCTTTGAACACTAGCATTTGTTGAGGTATTTTTGTGTTTGCTTCAAGTATGTTAGTCTCTCTCTCATAAACAATTATAAATTCAAAGTTAATTAAATTAATTAAATATTGAAAATTAGGATTTTATCCCTAATTTTCTAAACCATGTTAGTTCCTTTTAATTAGGGGTTAGTTTAGGCCTACCTAACTTGGCTCCTAAATTAATGTGTGTGGTTGAGATATTTACTCAACCAAGTTGTCCAAGATAAATGCACTATCTTGAGACAAATTCCTCATCTATTTATTTGTATTATAACATTTTTTTAATAATGAATAATATGTGGGGAATTCCGCCCTTTCTACTAGATATATGTCTCAAATAATTTATTTTCTACATGTGGTATCTGAGCTTGGATTAATCTAGTCTAACGTGTGCGCATAAATCTCTAATTTAGTCACAAAGTAAATCTATGTGGTGAATTGGTGCGATGAATATGGAGGACTGCAGTGCAATTGTAGAAGTTTTTTTTGGTCAGGTTGGACCGGCGTGAATCCTGAAACCAAACCTCAACTTCGACTAGCAAGGTGAAGTGTGAATCGGTTCTTCTTGTGCGTTTGATGAGCAGTCAAACCGGTCATCTACTGCACCAACGCTGCTTGTAAATTCATGGTGTTGCTGCTCAATGGAGTTCTGGTGGAAGAGGAGATCCGCTACATTCAGATCAATCATTGGCTTGATAGGAAAGATCGTGGTATGAGCTTGATGTAATTAGAGTGGGCTAATGTCCCCGTTGGATTTTCTATACCCGCAGTATTTTGAAATTTAATTTCTTGTTGCTTTCAAAAAAAATTTGCTGATAAATTATGTATGTTTATTTTGATGGCGCTGAGATCAATTAGAGAAGTGACTGCATAAGAAGTATTGTTAACATCATTATCGGAGAATATTGAAGGCGTCGATCGTAGAGGGTATGTTGCCAGCAAAATTGTAGTGCAGTGCAGAAGAAAGCATCAGATTCGTTGTCTTTTGATGTAGTTACTGGACGTTCATTCATATTCCAACACGTTCCTTATTTTCAATTATATTCCCGCTTGATGTTGCTGGCCATTGCACCACCATCGTAAAACCTTGCAGCAGATAAAGATTGGAAATTTTAACCTACTAGATTCAAGTCTTTAACCTCAGAAAATTTGTATGGAATTGTTGGTTTTTTGTTCCCTGTAATCACAGGCCTACAAAAAAATATCTGAAATATTTTCTTTTTTTTTTAGCCTCAAACGGTTGGAACATATTTGAATCTATGCAGTCAGTCTAAGAAAGGTTTCTGGCTCATTTTTTTTTAACCGGAGTTCTATAACATTAAAGATCTATTTTGAAGCCCTTCCAATGCATTGAGCCAGGCGTTAGCTAGCTAGAGCCAGCACTTGCCAGTAGAAGCCTGCATGAGCGAGGGCCAGTAGAAGATAGCAATAGCCAGTGTGAGCCAACGATCATTTAGCATTTAGCCAGAGTCAACGTGACACCCATGGCACTCATAAACAAATCCTTCTTTGTTATGTGATTGAGTTGATTCCACTAATCCCTACACAGTGCCACGGAATATTACAGATTTGCTCAGAGAATTGAAATAATGGCAGTTGGACACTGAAGAATGAGATAGAACACGCAGTTTTTTCGAGCTCATTGTTTGGAGCGTGCTCATCTTTGCATACCAACGCCACTATTAGTGACAATGCAAGACCCGAGGACGTGAGCGCCATTAAAGGCCAATGATGAACACTAGCTTGGAGATCATGGAGAATTGCGTTAAAAATTACAGTATCATGAAATGTCAAATGATGGTGCGTAATTCAAATCTCAAATGATGGTGTGTAATTCATTACATATATGGATTTATGTTTTGAATGATTAAATTCACTTCATTTTAAATCGTGACTTCATAAAATCTTTTTTAATGGAGTTTTAAAAGGAATTTAAAAAGGGTCAAGGTAATGGAAAAGTAAGTTTTCATATTTTGTGAGTGGAGAGATATGTGTTTTGAGGTAATTTTTTATAATGGAGGGATAAGGTGTAAAAGTTTTAAACTAAAGTTTCCTTTGGAGGTATAATAAAGTGATAAAGTGGATTATTTTGTATTTGGAGTAATAAGGCTATAAAGTGTGATTTTTGAAAGATATAAGGAGTGGAGTGAAAATGTGTTTTATTTTTTTGTAATTTTAGATTAACAAGTGTTTTGTAATATTTGAAGTCAAGTGAATTTTAAAGGGTATCTCATTGAAGTAATGTTTTACTTTGAGAGAGATTAAATCAATCTATCCAGTTTTTGAAGACAAGGATTTATCACAATGAGTGTTCGAGAAGCTTCAATGAAAATGTTGTATAGATAGAAGGATGATGTACACCATACTTAATAAAGCATAACTTTTTGGTGCTTGTGTCCTAGATCCGCCTGAAATTGAATAAGGGGATCTTAGGTACACTGTGTGTAGTGAATGTGTGTTCATGACTTGTGTCCAATTTTTTTTTACACTCTCTTTGTAATATGGTACACAACAAATTAAACAATTGCATGCACATAAGCAAGCTTAAGTACACAAAGTAATCAATCTCATGTAATCAAGCTTAAATACAAAAGCACAAACAATCACATGCATTTGTGCAACACATCATCAAGTTGATAAAGAACTCTTCTACAACCACATTACACATCATTCAATCAAATAATTCAAGTTAAAGACGTTTCAAAATCAAGCATTCCAAGACAAGCCGACATCAACAACACTTTTTGTATCACTTGCAGATAAACATTTTTGTAACTAAGTTGAATTGTAAGGGTGAATTCTCAGTTGAAACCGACCCCCAAGTTTGAATTGATAAGGTGGTCAACCTTAGACAATTAAGTCAAGTAAGTCTTCAACTGAGTCATATTATTTGAACTTGTCATTCGTCTTTTGGGTGAATTTTTGACAGTGTTTGACACCATTCGTTTTCAAATAAGCACAATCTAGTGGGTACATTCAAGTCAATACAAAGTTCACAACATCAAGCAAGCCAACGTGAAGTTCATTGAATCAAAAATCAAAGCAAGCGAGCAAGTTCAACTCTAACGCAAGTAAATGTAATATTCAAACAGCAATCAAGCAAGTTGAAATCTACAGCAAGTGAGTGTGAGTTTCAATGAGCGTGAAAAAAGAAAAACAAGTTTCACCAAGCAAGAGATCCAGTAAATTCCAAAGCAAGCGAGCATGTCATTCAAAGCAAGTGAGCGAATTAAATCCAACAAGTTCAAATCAAGTGAGAAAGTTCACGACAAGTGAGCTTGAATTCAAGAGAGCGAGATCACATGGCGAAACACATCCAGTTGTTACAAGTTCTTCACAATTTGATCCTATCAAGTGTTGAAGACATGGTGCAAATCAACAAAGCAATTATTGTTGACATTTTAAGGCATCTACAATAGACAAATGAAATGATTGGGTTCCTTCAACTAGAGTCGCAACTACAAAGAAATGAATTGCAAGAGAAGAGTGATTCTTTCGAGTCTTTAAACCATAAAGATAAAAATGATGATTCTAAGCCATTCATCCAAACAACTTCAAATGTTGAATTTGTTCAAGTTCAAATTTCTTCCAAACAGATCATCAAGCCATGGGAATAAATCAAAGTAACAGAAATCGAAGGGGATTAGGATATGTCAAAGATGACGACGACTTACATATCCCAGATTATTCAAAGCCCGTTAAGTTTGTCAGTGTGGGATTTACAAATCACATCAACAAATTCTGTGAAAGTTGAAGACAAACCGAAATGCACGCAAACCGAAGTTACAGACAAACCAAAATGCTCACATTGTCAAAAAACGGGTCATATGGAAGATCATTGTTTTGATCTCCATCCTTGTCGCCTTTGTGGAAAGCCGAATCATTCATCAGAGAAATCCTACAAACCAAAACCAACCAGCCAGATTGAAGATCAATTATGAATGGATTGATCCTTGGGAATGGTCATCAACAGTCAAAAGATCGTATAAGTTTTAAAATCGAATTCAATCACACCTATTGCAGCCGACAATAAAATGAAGATGGTACTCTCGTGCAGTTGAACGAGGGAGTACACCAGTGCAACACCCCTACCCTTGAAGGGGGGAGTTCAGAAATAATTTGCAGATGATTGTCTCTCCTTTCAGCTGACAAAGGGGGAGAAATGATAATGAAATTGAAGGTGTTTGTCAGACTCAAAGCTTCGACAATGTCAACGAAAGCAGCCAGTGGGTGTTCAAACATCCAAGAATCCAATGGGCATCAACAATGAGCATTTTCCGACAGCATCAACAAAAGAAACAATGAGTTTTTTTTTTACATCATCAACATCACCAGCTAGTGGGCTATCATCATCAGTAAATTCGCCAGTGGGCTTCTCCAAATTTTGTCAGTGGACAAAGGATGTTGATTTCAAGAAAAGGAAAGATGGATCCTTTTGCAGCTTGGCACGTGATGAAGTTGTCAAGAGAAATTCAGAGATGAATCATACATGCAGCTAACTGATGGTCTCTTCATATTGCAGTTTTTTCGGCATCCAGCTTTGGCAGTTTTTCAGGCAATGTTTTTTAGGATCAACAATTTCAGCATGAGAACTTGGAAGATGGTTCCTCGTTCTTATTTTGGATTTATCATTGAGGGGGGAATGGTAGCCTCTCTCTCATAAACAATCATAAATCCAAAGTTAATTAAATATTGAAAATTAGGATTTTATGCCTAATTTTCTAGATTATGTTATTTCCTCTTAATTAGGATTGAGTTTAGGCCTACCTAACTTGCCTCCTATATTAGTGTGTGTGGATGAGATATTTTCTCAACCAAGTTGTCCAAGATAGACGCACTATCTTGAGACAACTTCCTCATCTATTTATTTGTATTATAACATTTTTTAATAATGAAGAATATGTGAGGAATGCATTAAGGCTCTCAGGCCTTTTCTGTCAGTTCTATGTCTCAAGTATTTTTATGAGTGTTTTATGGGTTAATTTACTTTCTACAAAGTAATGGTACTTTGGCGTTGCATTTTCCTTCTCGTATGTGTCTGATTTTTCCTATTGTGTCCTCCTTCCCGCACATGCATTAATGAACAAGATCCAAACCAATATACAAACAAAATACTTGCATTGTCCTGCAAACCATATGTCAGAGAAATATCCGAAATTCAAATGTAAATACGTTCAACATTTATGAACAAAACCCAATCAAACATACATACAAAACACTTACAGTGTCCTGCAAAAACACATGTCAGAGATGATATTCAAATTAAAATTCAAACACTAATCATACATACCTTATTGTAGCAGACTTACCCATTCTTGTTGATGTGTTGTCCTTACTGTAGTGATTCTTGAATGCATATCTTTTCTTTCCTTCTAGAAGCTCTATATTTAATCTGCTCTATCTATGTAATTTTGGATCTCCAAGGCCTGAAATTGTGCCCCGTGGTAGCCCTCTAAGTCCTCTTTCCAACCCCGCATGTCTGATCAATATTGAATTCTTCAAGAAACAGTTATGTCCAATCTCCTAGGATGACCTAGTTATAGACTGGTTCAGTAGAGTGAACTTGTACGAAGTTCCACGTGTCAATGTTTCAACCTTCGGTCTTGAAAACAATCTCTAGAAACTACAGTTTGTCCTCTTTCTCTCACTTTTACCGAAATTTGAATCGAATGCTCAGAGAGAAATTTATGACGATTTTCCCAAGGTCACATGTTTGACATGAAATTCAGGAGCCTGCAAAAACCCTAACTTCCTCAGATCATATCTCCGAAATTATAGTAAACCAATACCTGAAATTTGGTCACGTGCTTCATCAGGATTTCAGATCAAATGGGTTTTTTTCAGCATTTGAAGCTTCGCACAAAAAAAAACTATAGCGATAATCCCACAATGGCATATTTTAAGTAGTGAAATCCTTGCATTAGGAGGATATGAGGGTCACAATTTATATAAATTATTAGGTTGAGAGGGTCTTCAACAGGTGAACATTGGAGGGATTTTATGATTTTAAAAATTATTAATTATTGACTATTCAATGACCAAAACTAATGATTAGTGTCATGCCACAACCCCATGGGGTTTTATCCCACTAACTGGGGTTACTAAGTTCAAACACGAATATATCTCAAACCGTGAAGAATTACGGGGCATGCCATATATCAACGGAAACATCTCGACAAGTAGAAACCATCCAAAATATCCTTGACTCGGAATAGAGTAAGTTGTAAAGTCAAAATTCCCATGCAAGATAGGGGTAGCTCTTGATGTCTTAGGTTGACGTCAATGACAACCACTGATCAATAGTGCCAACCACATTTTTAAGTGACAATTGGTGAGGGCACCACGAGATATGAGATTATTACAAACACTTTTAATCATTGTGTGATTCGTCATTATGCGTTTGTTAATGATTGAAAACCCTTTACATTAAAAGCTTCCTTGTTTGGTTGTGGTTTCTCATCCAACATGTAATAGGTTTGATGTGATTTTCATTCATGAACAATGGGAGAAAATAAAATACCTATGGGAGAAACACATTGAAAATTTTTTGGGACTTATTATTGGTCATTCCTTAGATGGAGATAGTAGGAGAATACAACTTATGTTGAAGGATTATTCTTCAACAATAGGCATTAGATATCAATCATTGGGAGGGATGGAGGCTAACAAGATTTTAGGATGGTGTCATTGTAACATGACTTCATGGCCAAGATTACATCGACAAAATTGGGGTTTGGCACAATGCATTTCCTCAAGACATGTTAGAGGTGTTTGAAAGAGATGAGAAATGTAACATGTGGTAGGACAGACAGAACATTAACTACAGAGACTTATTTAACAATTGTTTCCAACTATATTGATAATTTTATGTCTTGTAACTTGTTTGTTTGGAAAGAGTACGAAATAATTTAAGAGTTCATCATTTTTTCACATTATGGTTATGTTGGGTGTGAGAAAAATCTCATAATAATGTCAACATAAATTTCATCAATAAAGAGGCATATCAGGATGTGCAAATTTATTTCCACTTTCCAATTTTTTTGATGATATTGTTTAGGGATAAATATTATAACTTGTCATGTCTGTTGCACATGACTAGGCCAAATGTATGTGAGAACTTCTTTAGCAAAGTTGGTAGGATGGTTGGGGTACAGAGGACCTATGATTTCACTAGCTTACTTCATGTCATATGAACTCTTAATAGAGTTATTGAAGCATAATCAAATCCCTAAGGGATTCATTTTAATAAATCCCATAAGAAAAAAATAAGAATTCGGGAGTACATTGCACCAACAAATGTATGAGAACCTTGATGCTTTGTCACAACATGATTCAATATCTACTGGCGATAAATTATGGA
The DNA here is from genome assembly GCA_034641835.2 of Pinus albicaulis. Taxonomy (NCBI): domain Eukaryota; kingdom Viridiplantae; phylum Streptophyta; class Pinopsida; order Pinales; family Pinaceae; genus Pinus; species Pinus albicaulis. The sequence continues at coordinate 923,492,249 of CM076576.1, forward strand.
AGCCTTAAAGATAGGATTGGAGGATGCACAAGATGTTTTATGAAATCTTGGCATACAACTAAAAAGAGACACACAATGTAGTGGTTTAAACCATGGACAAAGCATCGGAATTTTCCAACATTCCAAGTTGTGGATGTAGTTGATTCTCCATCAACTGATTCCAATTCTATATATTTTCCTCAATGGCACTTAATGATAGTGAATTGAAAACAACGGAAAGTGAGTGGAGGCATGATTTGGATGAAATTTTATATTATACTAATAAAAATGTAAAGATAAACACCAAACCAATGGTGGAGTTCGATGGTAAGGACATGTATAAATCTTGTTTGGTTAGTCAGATGAATGGAAATCCAACATTATCCAAATATAGGTTGACTAAAGTGAGAAATGGGGTCTACTTTAGGCAAGATGAGAGGGCTCTAAAAAAAGGCGTTTCAATTAGTTTTGGAATTGGCTCATATTGCACACTATTGTTTGAAAACAAGTCTATACCTATCTTTGAACATGTTACAAGAAAAAGTGCCTCCCGAAGTCCAAAAAATGGTGTTTCTTGTGGGACTTGGTGCATTGGAAGAGTTCAAAGAATAAGAAATAAGGATGGTAATAAGGTGTTTGATTATCATAATGAAATACTTTTGGATAGGCCAAAAGGAGTTGAGCTTCAACTTTATTGTTACAATCGAATAAAGGGGAAATGCATGTACAATTATGATTTGACATATCATCTTTTCATACAACTTTAAGTTGTTATATATGTGGCTAATTTATCATACAATATTAAGAATGACACGTAAAAACTAGAAGAAAGTGATTATAATTTTTTTTAAGATTTTCTCAAAAATATAAACAAGGTAGAGTTTTAATATAGTTTTCAAAATATTCTACTAGTTTTTTCCCTTTTTATTACTATCTCATAGATTATTTATAAAGTATTCTTGGTTGTATCATTGTTGATTTGTTTGTAGTAGTTATATACTCACTTTATAATTTTTGACCTCGGGTAGGGTGAATGGTTCGGATGGTGAAAAGTTGTGATAACTTAACATGCTATTGTTCGGATTCAGATATTTCTTATTGCTTTTTTTATTGTAAATTATAGTCATACTTTGGGGTTGAGTGGAAACAAAGCATCAAACTTATTGAAACTTTTAAAAGGATGAAACAAGTTTTTGTACATCACAATTTGGTGGCCATGCCCATGTTGAAGTTGATTAATGAATTGTCAAATGTGGCTTATAGTGACCATTTAACCTTTGCATCCTTCATTTTTCTCTTAGCTCTATGTTGGTTTCCTTATTTGGGGAAAAATTCTCTTCACCTAAAACCAATAGTCTCAATCTGTCAAGTAAAATTTGTTGGAAACTTTTTGTCATTTGATTTTTTTTTCCGAAAACTATACTTGATAATTGTGAATAACTTATAAGGAGAATACTTTCTTCATTTTCCATTCTATGGACTGAAGTTGGTTGCATCTTAATTATTTGTCCTTGTTGGTTACATGATATAGGGGTTATAAAAAGGGATGTCTTCCACTCCTTGTTTTTTTTTCAACCATGAACTGAAAATGATTTTGGGTGCTACAATTAGTGGTCTTTCCTTTGGGGAATTCATTAAAATATATATATATATATATATATATATATATATATATATATATATATATATATATATATATATATATATATATATATATATATATATATATATATATATATATATATATATATATATATATATATATATATAATCATAAGAAATGAATATATGTTCATGGTGCATTTTCTAAAATTCAACTATAAGGTTCTTTTGCAAGAAGTTAAAGACATCGATGTGGTATGATTTGTTGTGTTGTTTCATACAGAGATGCAAAGCAAGTTTTTGTACATGAATTATCTAATCTAGGTTTTTATAGTTAAATAAACTCCCTTCCTCAAAAATTCATGAACATGTATTAGACTAAAGATAGTAGTGAAAGTAGTATAAGAATAAGTCTGAACTCAAGGCTATATTATTATAGTGGCATATCCCTATGTTGAGATGTTAGTGCACTTGTTACTTATTTTTGGATCATTTGTGTGATTTGTAGGCATAGAGGAGCTCCATCATGTTCCCATACTAGGAGTAGAAATAAAAAGGGGTATTAAAATTGTCATGGAAAAAATGGATACTTGGGATATTTGGTAAAAAATAGGGATTTTAAAAATTGTAAGTATGTATTGGAAGGTGGGGTCAACAAAAGGAATCTTAGGTGTATTTTTCAATATCTACTAAAATTATGGGTATTCTTTAATATCCCACGAACACATGTGCTATGAAACAAGTTCACTGAGTGAATCGCCCGTGTCAAAAGCATTCTCTTATCTCCATGTGATTTTTTTGTCCTCTTTGTCATTCTCTTTTAATATTTTCTACCTTTACGATCATCTACATTTCATGGAACTCATGACACCAACTTTGGCATTAGGTTCTCCTACCATTCCAACCCCCAACATAAGACTTATGATTCCATCTCAATGGGGACTTTTAGCATAACCCATTCCACCATAAAAAAATTTAACCATGCCTAGTGTTTCTTTAATTAATATTCCATATGATTTTCTTGAAAAAATATAGCATCTTAGTTAATGACTAATGACATCCCACTACAAACTCTAAAACATGGCCTTATACAACACCATTATACCAAAAATCAACCATTCAAATAAACTTATGATAGTATTATTGATATTTAGAAAGTTCTTGATAGTCCACTCAACCCTTGGCTAGGAAACCCAATCTTTGGTGCTTCTACATGATTCTTTGCATCCATTTATGCAATTTATTAGGAATTCAACACAAATAATATCATCCAAACACTAACATGGGCACTTTTGCTTAAATATTACAGCATCTTCACCTGCAAAAGCACTTTATTGACAAGTGAACTCGTGAATTTTTACTTCCCACCCAATGTTGAATCTCCACTTTTATCAACTTTCATTACATCTCCATTGCTTTGCATTTGTACATCTCTTAGCAATAAAATCATATTGCAAGATTTATGAAAGTTCTTGATAGTCCACTCAACCCTTGGCTATGAAACCCAATCTTTGGTGCTTTTACATGATTCTTTGCATCCATTTATGCAATTTATTAGGAATTCAACACAAATAATATCATCCAAACACTAACATGGGTACTTTTGCTTAAATATTACAGCATCTTCACCTGCAAAAGCACTTTATTGACAAGTGAACTCGTGAATTTTTACTTCCCACCCAATGTTGAATCTCCACTTTTATCAACTTTCATTACATCTCCATTGCTTTGCATTTGTACATCTCTTAGCAATAAAATCATATTGCAAGATTTATGATAGAACTAGGGCCCATGGAATTGTCCATGATAGGCCCAATGTAATTTAGTAAACTAGCATATTCAACCATATGAAGGAGATCTCACCAAATTCATGTATAATTTTTTTAATATTAACAGTGTAGAGTATTAAAGATTTAGAAGGATTTTCAAATTTAAGCATGTAATCACATTCATTCAATTTAATAATCATAGTAAAGAAAATAATGAAGGGGGCATCCATATACAACATAAGAAAATAAACATGAACAAAATAATCTTTGCATTCATGGGTTAAGTGTTACATATCATAATAGCATAGTGAATCAACTCTCTTAATAGAGTGTACTTGGAACTCTTCAAGTAAATGTTGACTAACTAACTCCTAAGACTGCATTTTAATACATAATAGTCCTCACATATGTTTGGGGTGAAGGTAATCACTGAAGATTCATGAATATATTAGATAATCTACCAATTGTGTTTCACTTATAAAAAAAAGGGGCTACACCTTTGGAAGATGCACAAATGGACAAAGAGATTAAATACATTGGGTTTTTTAGACATCTTTTTAGACTCTGCATAATTAAAAACCAATGACTCAAATGTCTTTTGCAAATTCATATTTTGCTAACCATAGTTTGGCACCATACTTGGAAAAAAATTGGCCACAAAATAAATAAACCCAATAACCTCCAAAACCTTGGCCTTCTCGTTTATCATTTTTTTCTCCCCATGCAAGCCATCAAAGAACGAGGTGGAGAATAGTAAGGCCATACCTCCAAAAGATGAAATCTAGGTATAGATATGTATAAATAGCTAGGATATTTAATAAACTCGACCCCCTTAATAGATCCATTGTGTCCCCTAGTAGACTTGTATATCCCATAGCCACATATCACCGTGATGATGATAATGATGTGACTCTAGATCCTCTAACACAATGAATCCCACATCCATACTACTATAACCTCAACCATTTAGGCCCCCGCCAACTTTCCTATCAAAGGTTTCATGACCCAAAAAAAGATTCAAACATAAATCTTCTGATAACCCTAACTCCAAAACCTCCTCCTCCCCCTCATTGAAAAATGCAACATCTTACAGCCCACATACCAAACTTGCACACAAATGTGTATTTATCATTGCACACAAATGTGTATATATAAATATATTAGAGTATATAAGTCATAGATATATTAAGATATATAAATCATTATATATTTGTATGTGTTTAAACATTTTTCTTAACTTAGTTTACATTTTTATTACAAACTTCAATCCTACAATGCTTACGTGGATCCTACCTTCCGACCTATAAATTGAGTATGCAAGAATATAATGTGTGTAGTGAAGACATAGATACACAAGTAAAATTGTCCTTATTGTCATTAATTTATAATGAGAAACATTTCTATAACGTTTATTAATCCCTACTTAAATATAAGATATAAAAAATTGACATTTTCTATTAGATTAAGTGGAATTTTCTGATCACATCATTTCAATTTTTATCCATTTTATCATTAATCAACATTATTTTAAAAACGTTATATACCAATGAATATATTTTCATTTATTTTTATGTGATTTTCAAGATGTTCTTACATATGCCTCTTCAATTAATGCCTGATATATAAGAGTGATATTAAGAAATGTGTCTTCTAACATTAAGAATGTGTTGATGTTCGTCGATTTTTGGGGGGAAATAAAAAAAATCTTCTCATTCAGCGTGCTTTCAACCGGTTTCTACAGGTGGATGCATATACTCTGATACAAGGATGGGGGAGGCTCGGGATAAGGTATTCGTTTCGGGGCAGGTAGCTACTTCCGAAATTAGGCCTGACACTCATAATGGGGAGAACACTTGGCAAGTTTCTGAGGGTTGGTATTTGGGTTCCTTGGGCCCAGTATGGGGTCTGAAACCCTCTAGCCCTATCTCCCTTTCAAACTTTCTTCTCAATAATCCTATTCTGGTTGGTTTTTCCGAAAGGTTTTGGCATCAATAATGGTTTCGCTCACGCAGGTGATTTTCAGTCTACAGTCCCGATTCCATATTTTAATTCATTCCAATTTATGAACCCTTAAGGTTTCGGCTTCAGTAATCATATTGGGTCTCAAGGTCAATCCCCTTTAGTAAGGTCGGTGAACTCCCAGGGTTTTCCAAGTAAGTCTTGCATGAGGGAGAGACTCAGTAAAAATTAAAATCATATCAAGCTCAACTCTCTTAAGAAACCTCACTGTATAAGGTCAGTGTGTCAGATTTGGCAGAAAAAATATTTTGTAGGTTGGGTTCAAGGTCGATGTTACTCTATTCAAACCCTTAAAGAGTGGGTTGACATTGGCATTGCTCCGTTTGTTCGGGATTTTCCAAGGGTCGACCGATCATCCAAAGGCTAGATTCATTTAAAGTTCGATGAAGTTAAGGATGCTAAATAATAGGTTTGGCACATTGATTCCTCTCCCATTATTGTTCAAATTTTGGACGCCCATTTTTGATGCTCAATGGGAGCGATCAGCTATCGTCCCTTTGTGAGTTCGTCTTCCTAGTTTACCCTTGGCTTTTTAGGCGGATGAAATTTTTCAAGATATTGAGAATTCTATTGGTTTTTATCTCGCTCATGACGCTTCATACATTTCCATGGGGCAAAAGTCTATGGCCAGAATTTTGATGAAGGTCGACCTCAAAAATGGACTCTCTATCGAAATCAATCTTGGAGGGGAGGAGGACTTCATTTGGGATCTTGACTATGAAGGTGTCTCGTTTAAATGTCATCGATGTCATTAATATGGACATCTCATTAAGCATTGTACTACGGTTCTTTTTACAGTGGTCGAAGAGGATGATTATTTTTGGGAAGACACAAGAAAGGTAAATTTTTTTATGGGATGGTAAAGAAATTTTGAGGTATCCAATTTTGGTTTGGTTTTGTGATTTTGACACTCGTTTAGGTGAGATCACGGTATTATGAGGGTGGAGGTGGTATAACCTTTGGCTTCTTCATGTACCGGTTTATCCCATGAGATTCCACATTCATGCTTGAAATATGGCACGAGATGATTGCTTGAAATAAATATTTGGTTCAGCGCAATCTATAATATATGGAAAAAAGTATAACCATTCCACGAGCCAAACTGCAACAATAAATCTAGAGCCATTTCCCCAAGTGTCAACCAGACAAAGAATTGATAATTGAGGAATGGCGTTGGACAACTGATTTAATTCCATTCTACTAATCAAGGGCCTGGAATCTGTAGTCGAGATGATACACCACAATCCCACAGAGAAAGAATAAATAGACATGACACCCTACATTTGATTTAAGTGAAATGGCATGCCACTTGTTAGCACATTTAATATACGAGGGAGGTGTTGGGTATGTGTTATATTCTTTCCGTGACTAATCAAGCATGAGGGGGTAAGAGGGGGGGCAATAGCCCCCCTTTGCGCTGGGCGCAACAGGGGGGTCACAGGGGGGGCAGTAGCCCCACTTGTTGGGGTCCGGGGCAACGGACCGGCGAAAATTTTTTGGTCCTTAATTTCCGGTGGGCGGTCCGCGCCCATGGTTTTGTGCATGGTTTTGCACATGGTTTTGGGGTATGATGGTTTTCGGCCCCTGGTATTTTGTAGATCCGGTCAAGGGTACTATGGTTATGATCTAATCCAGGGTTAATGGATTAGGGTTTATGTATGCTTCGACATGTATATATATGTGTTGTAACACTATAAGGAATATAATGAAAAATCAAGCTGGTCATCCCGATTTGGGATCCAGGGGAAAATATATGTGTTTATCTGTTATATGTTTTATGCTCTCGCTATTATTTATTTTCTATTATAAGATTCGTGTGTAGATAATTTATGTTCGGGGTTAAAACCTACATTTGGTTTCAGAGCTGTTTCAACTTCAAGGGGACACCTTTGCTGCTGAGGGTTTTTTTCTTGGGCCTGAGGTAGACCCTGTTCAGTGGGAGATCTGCAGGATCGATTCTTGCGGTGAAAGAAGATGGCGAGCTCTCAAATATAGAGATCGAGAAATTTAATGGTCAGAGTTTTGAGTTATGGAAGCTCAAGATGGAGGATATGCTGGTGGATAAAGATCAGTGGATCGCGGTAGATCCAGGTACTAAACCAACAACAATGTCAGATGAAGACTGGAAGAAACTAGATCGGAAGGCTAAGAGCACAATACGGTTGTGTGTCTCAGATTCAGTATTGTTGAATGTATCTGGGGAAGCTACGACAAAGAATTTGTGGGAAAAATTTGGGACTTTGTACAAATCTAAGTCTCTGGTGAATAAGTTGTTCCTACGAAAAAAATTGTATAACCTGAGGATGAAGGATGGAGATTCGGTGACAGAGCATCTGAACGCCTTCAATACTGTGGTAAGTCAGCTGTCATATGTTGATATTAAAATCTCAGATGAAGATAAGTGCATCAGTTTTTTGTGTTCTCTACCAAACTCGTGGGACGATGCAGTTGTGCAATAGGTAGCAATACAACTACCTTGAATTTTGATGACATTGTCTCGGCCTTGTTGTCGGAGAGGAAATAGAACGGGAGATATGGAGGCAAAATGAGTACCTTATCTGTACGAGAGAGGTCCCCCAAACGAGAAACAAGAATAAGGTTTCGAGTGGGAGATCCAAATCTAGAGGGAGATGCAAATCTCCTGGAAAGTTTGTAAGGTGTATGCTTTAGAAATGCGGAAAGGAGGGGCACTACAAAAAATACCGTAGATCTAAAACTCCTGAGAAAGGAAAGGGATTTGATGATGCTCCTTTTACAGAGGCAAAAACCACCTCAGATGAAGGTGGGGATGTGTATTTGGCTTCTTCTTCAAATACACATGTAGAGCATGAGTCATGGTTGATTGACTCAGGTGCATCCTTTCACTTCACTCCCCATAGGGAGTGGTTCTACGAGTATGAGAAATATGATGGTGGTGATGTCTTCCTAGGGGATGATGGGAAGGCCAGAATCATCGAACGTGGAAAGGTCAAGCTGAAGCTGCAAGGTGGAAGGATTAGAACACTTCCTGGTGTTCTGCATATTCCTACATTGGCCAGAAATCTGATTTCTATAAGCAAGATGGATGATGCAGGTGTAAAAACAGTGTTCGAGAAAGATTCCTGCAAGATGGTTCGGGGAGCACTGGTATTAATGCGGGGAGTTCGGACTCGAACTCTGTACAAGCTACAAGGTAGCACTGTTATTTATGGGTGTAACAGTTCTATGGTTCCTGAAAGTGGAGCAAAAAACCTAGCTGTCTTTGGAGAAAAGACCATGCTATGGAATCAAAGGCTTGGACATATTGGAGAGAAGGGCCTTCGGATACTGCATAGAAATGGTATGGTAGAAAGTATGTCTAATTTCTCTCTGGATTTCGATTTCTATGAACATTGTGTATATGGGAAGCAGAATCGGGTGAGTTTTCCTTCTGGTGCTAAGAGGGCGAACGATGCGGCCAGAGCAATACACGATGATTTGTTGGACTTTGTGTCGGTTCATCACTAGGAAAGTACGTGTACTATGTTTCATTCATAGATGACTTCTCAAGGAATACATGGATATATTTCTTGAGGAAGAAATCTGAATTCTTTGAAATATTTAAAGAATTTAAGGCTGAAAATGGAAAACCAGGCCAGAGAAGAAGATAAAGGCGCTCAGGACAGATAATGGTGGGGAGTTCTGCAAGAAGGAATTTGAAGAGTTATGTAGGAAGTGTGGTATAGAACGGCAGAAGACTACTCCATACACACCTCAGCAAAACGGAGTTGCAGAAAGAATGAACAAAACACTGATGGAAAAGGCAAGAAGCATGCTCAATGGTACTGGGTTAGGACAAGAATTCTGGGCAGAGGTAGTGGAGACTGCATGTTACTTGGTTAACAGATCACCTTCATCAGTGTTGGAGGATAAGACTCCACATGAGTTATGGACTGGTAAGAAACCCTCTCTTTCACATCTGAGGGTATTTGGATGTGATGCATATGTACATGTTCCAAAGGAGAAAAGGACCAAGTTGGATAATAAATATTAAAGGTGCATCTTTATTGGGTATAAGGATGGTTTAAAGGGTTACGAAGCTTTGGAACAGGGAAACGAGAAGGTTGTGTACGGCCAAGATGTTGGTGTTTAGAGAGGTGAAAGATGTTGTTAAACATGGTTACTTGCAAGGAACTTAAGGGTAAAGAGTTTGAAATGAGGTGTATGAATCAAACTCTCTGATAGAAGAAGAAGATTCGGAGAAGAGGAAGAGCCCATAAACTCCGGCTATGAGAAGATGGGTTCGGGAAAGGAGGCAACCGGAAAGGTATATTTGTCACTTTACGGTCGGGTTTTGCCTTAACTATAACTGATGATGATCCCAGAACTGTCAGGGAGGCAGTAGATTCAGAGGATGGAAAACTCTGGAAGGAGGCCATGATTGATGAAATGGCATCCTTGCACAAAAACGATGCATGGGATCTGGTGGAGTTGCCGGCTGGAAGGAAGCCCATTGGGAGCAAATGGGTGTTTAAGAAGAAGATGAATTTAGAAGGCAAGGTGGAGAAATACAAAGCTCGGTTGGTAGCGAAAGGTTATTCCCAGGTGCCGGGAATTGATTTTGGTGATATTTTTTCTCCTGTTGCCAAAGTTACTTCTATTAGTTTACTTTTATCTGTTGCTGTTGCATTTGATTTTGAGATAGAACAGATGGATGTGAAGACAGCATTTCTTCACGGGGATCTAGAAGAAGAGATCTACATGAAGCAACCTGAAGGATTTATGGTGAAGGGTAAGAAATAACTGGTATGCAGGTTGAAGAAGTCTCTGTATGGGTTAAAACAGTCACCAAGGATGTGGTATCAGAAATTTGATACCTATATACGGGGACTTGGCTTCACCAGAAGCAAGGAGGATCACTGTGTTTATTTTAAATTAATTGGTGACCATGTTATTTATTTAGTCTTGTATGTGGATGATATGTTGTTGATTGGAAATGACAAAGAAATTATCCAAGATTTGAAGACCCAACTGTTCTCCAAATTCGACATGAAGGATCTTGGTGCTGCAAACTATATTTTGGGCATGGAAATTATGAGAGATCGGGCAAAGAGGAAGCTCTGGTTAAACCAGAGGAAGTATGTCGAGACTATATTGCAGAGGTTCAATATGCAGGATAGTAAAGCGGTGAATGTTCCTATTCCTGTAGGTGTAAAGCTATCTGCTGAACAGTGTCCCAAGACACAAGAAGAAGAGGAGTATATGTCCCGTGTTCCATATGCAAGTGCAGTGGGTAGCCTGATGTATGCAATGGTCTGTACTAGACCAGACATTGCACATGCAGTGGGAGTATTGAGCAGGTTTATGTCAAACCCGGGGAAGGAGCATTGGACAGTAGTGAAGCGAGTTTTCAGATATTTACGTGGCACTAGTGATTATGGCTTGTGCTACCAGGGAAGACCAGGATTGGAAAGAATGTTGGACATTCGTGGTTTTGTTGATGCAGACTGGGCTGGAGATCTGGACCAAAGAAGATCTACAAGTGGGTATGTGTTTAGCCTATTTGGAGGCGCAGTCGGTTGGATGAGTAAAAGACAGTCTGTAGTGGCTCTTTCAACTACAGAGGCAGAATACATGGCAGCCACTCATGCAAGCAAGGAAGCAGTTTGGTTGCAGAGATTGTGTTCAAGTATGGGGTTGATACAACAAGCTATAAGGATAGACTGTGATAGCCAAAGTGCAATTTTCTTGGCTAAGAACCCTGCTTATCATTCAAAGACAAAGCACATTGATGTTCAATATCACTTTGTTAGAGATATGGTTGAGGTTAAAAGGGTGTTGTTGGTAAAGGTGGACACTTTGAAGAATGTTGCAGATGCATTGACGAAGTCTGTGAGCACTCAAAAGTTCTCTTGGTGTAGAGAAACAATGGGTGTTGAAGAATTGGGCCAATGACTAAGCTCTCCTGTGGCCCCCTGTGGAAAGAAAATAACAAGTGGGAGAATGTTGGGTATGTGTTATATTCTTTCCACGACTAATCACGTGCGGGGGGGTAAGAGGGGGGGCGATAGCCCCCCCTTTGCGCTGGGCGCAATGGGGGGGTCATAGGGGGGCGGTAGCCCCCGCCTGTGTGGCGCGATGGGGGAGTCACGGGGGGCGGTGGCCCGGCCCCCGGAGTTGAGGCGGCGCCCGTGGCGGCCACGGTGCCCAGTCCGGTGGGCGGTCGGCGTCCATGGTTTTGTGCATGGTTTTGCACATGGTTTTGGGGTACGATGGTTTTCGACCCCTGGTATTTTTGTAGATCCGGTCAAGGGAACTACGGTTATGTTCTAATCCAGGGTTTATGGATTGGGGTTTATGTGTGCTTCGGCATGTATATATATGTGTTGTAACACTAAAAGGAATATAATGAAAAATCAAGTTGGTCGTCCCGATTTGGGATCCAGGGGAAAATCTCTGTGTTTATCTGTTTTATGTTTTATGCTCTCGCTATTGTTTATTTTATGTTATAAGATTCATGTGTAGATAATTTATGTTCAGGGTTAAAACCTACAGGAGGGAGCAGAAATTTCTACGGCCAAAAATGAAAAAGTTGTCGGAACCCAAGACCCATCCTCTTCTAGAAACAAGCCACATAGCAAGAGTGTATGGAGAGATTCAGGCACATTTCATATCCAAAAAAATTCCCATGGTTGAGTGGATTATATAACCAATGATTTTTTCTTGGGGTGCTCATTAATACATTACAATAGGGAAGAAAAATGCCCCCTCTAATTTGACGGAAATTATCATTAAGGAATTGGGGAAATGTTAAATCTATTGTCCAGTTCCAAACTACTTTTCATCATAGTGGAATTTTTTTTGGCTGATATGTCAATGGCCGAATTCAGATCCCTGAATATATAATATAATTTCAGTTTTTCAAACTGAGAAGCAGAAATGAGAACCCTTTCATTTATGGGAGCAAAATTTGAACATATCGCTTCCCTGGCCTTGGTCATTTGACGAATGACTAGCATTGAGTCTCCAAATACTAACAGGCTTGAAATTTTGTTTTGATGGCCACTTTCAGAGCTTTCCATAATGTGATATATTCTACAAAATTGTTGGTCATTATACCGAGACCTGGACAAATTGCATTACTATTTTTCCATCAAGGCTATATAGAACCCCTCCCGATCATGCCTCCCCCTACTCTTTAGACAATTTTAAAATATATATACTTGTAACCTTTCAAATAAAATAAAATAAACTTTTGGACAATTAATATAAATGCATGATTGGATATTTTAATAGTAACCCTCCATCTTGGTCAATGTGCTAGAAGAACACACCACTCAAAAGGGGAAAAATATTAAAAGGATATTTTTTACTTATGCCACCCACTTTGACAAACCCATCAACCATGCAACCGAGAGGAGTAGGGCCAAGTTAACCAAGACATCCTTGTTTGACCCATCGAAGTGGACATTACCTATTGAAATATTAACACTGGATCATTCTTTAAATCATATTAGTATTCAATGGAAATGCATATCATATCAATATTTAACAGAAATGCATGACACAAATGAATTGATGAGCTCATGATACTATTAATACAAAGAATTGGATCCATATAAAATCAATAATATGTGATACTATTAATACAAAGAATTGGATCCATATAAAATCAATAATGTGTGATGGTAATTTTACTTGTGATACATTGGAATTCCTTTGCATAATGAGTAGTCGCATGCCATTGCACTACACTTATTGTGTGGGCGACATCAAACATAAGATGGCAAGTTTATTTGTTATTTTGGGCTTTAAGTTATTACTTAAAAATAACTCTACCAAATGCTCAAGTGTGGCTCAATTACTATGAGTGTTAAGTAATATGGAATTGTTTTAGAGAGTTTGAGTATTATAAGTTGGCAATTTTGAATAATAACGTTGTTTATAATAAAGATTATTTCTTTAAAAAAAACTTGTGATGATTCAAAATAGATATAAATTATTAATATATGATTTAATTGACGTTATAAAATAAGGAAGATGGAATTTGGGATCTGGAATGGTCACTTTAGGTGAGATATAAAAAACTACACTAATAAATCAGAACTGGAAATAATTGTATTCAAGGTCAAATAATAGATATTTTGTCTCTCTAACACTAAAAGCAATTGTCTTGTGGGTATTTTCTTCTATAGGTTCATATATTTCCATTGGTGTCTTTCTTTCCTCAAATAAAGTACATGTCAAAGTTATGCCTCAGCAATCTACCAACCCAATTATTCTCCACAAGTCCATTTGGCGGCCATGTCACCCTACCATGATTCATCAATTGGGGTAAGTAGCATGTGAGAATCCACTAGACATACAGAATGATTTTTAGAAGCCAAAACCCTAACCCTAATGGCTAAGAAAGGGTGTTGAAACCTTATCTAAAAAGAGGGAAATGGTTTCATCTTCTCTTGTAGAAATTCAATGTTCCTTCACAGAGAGACAGCCAATAGGAGTAGAGACATAGCAAAGTAGATGAAAAATATAACTTTGTAGGGAATTGTAGTAGAGCATAATGTCTCATAGCTCCCCAATAAGATCTACAACCTATGTTTTGGCTTGCAGTCTCAATTAATTAAGCCAACCACAATCCTTCATTTTTTATTAGGATTTCTCACATCGATTTTAAGGATAAATATTATGTGCGCAACATTTATATATGCTTTTATATTGTACTATTTATTTATTATGTCATACAGTAGTAATTAGTGTTTATGGTGTGCTTTATATTTCTTTTAAATTAGTAAAAAGTACAAAAATAAAGTCACAAAGTTGAGTATGAACTCACTATAGTAGCAATAGTTTAGGATGTGTTCTAGTAAACCAACCATAAGGTAGCTTTTGAGAGATGCACCATGTGGATCTTAAGATCAAAACAAGAAGGATTAAGAAACAATCTCTAGCCTTAGATATAGAGGATGAATGTGGGAAAGAACCTATTGACGAAAGGAAGTTGAGATTTGCAAGTAGCTAATATTTCTAACAATATGGTCTTACTCATGTTTTATCTTGAGAAAAATATCAATCCCTTTTTGGATCAACAGCCTTACTCCCATGAGGCAAAGGTATATGCTTTTAAGTTGAATCATTGGTTGTATTAATTAGAATATTTTTTTAATGTTCATAATATTTGAGAGGAGAATAAAATATATTTTCCCAACTCAAGTTAGAAGGGTGTGGATAGACTTGTGGAAAATCCACATTGAGACCCTTATGATCGAGAGAGACCTAACAATAGCTAAGTGGGAATTATTCAGACTCTCACCAAGCCTCAATTTTACACTATTGAGTATGACGAGGACCATTGGAATCAATGGAAACACTACCAAAAGAAGCAAGGATAAAGTGTACAAGAGCACAACATAAATTTTAGGAAGAAATTTATTCGAATGAGGATCTCTCCTAAGAACCCCAATGTGGTCATCAAGTACCTAATTGGTCTTCAAAGTCACATAAGGAGGAAATATATGATATTCAATCCAAATACCATAGATGATGAGTCATATACCCCAACCCCCCCCCCCAGTTCTTTGAATATGACAAGAGAAGAGTGCAACCAGATGGTTCAAAGTCATCCAACCAACATGGAGGTTTCAATAAGAGATAAAAGAAGAATGGGGAGGGGGAAGAAAGGAGACTATTTCCACTGCACGTGTGTAAGGACCATAACAACCACTATGACCATTCCAAAATTAAAGTTCACACTAAAGAAAAGTATTGTAATCTTGATTAAGAGTTTAATCACAAGCACTGCATATAGGAGCATCCCAACAAATATAAAATTATAGGTGTATATGTAAGGAACGATATAGAAACAAACTCATATATGAACCAAAAAAATGTGCACAACAATCCAAAAGTATGTGACCTTGAGTACCCTTGGTCTCAAAGAGTTGCAAATAAAATTGGTCCATCTACATATTCATATCAAGAAAAATGTAGATAATCTACCCAACTTTTGTTCACAAACTAATCTCCTTGCAAAGGACCTAGTAATGGATTATTATATTTGGATTCAAAATCTATTATTTTTATTCACATTTAAAGAAACTAATCAATTTTAACGTCAAAAAATGATTAAATTCTTTGATTTTCTCTTCATGATAAACATCATTATAAATTTAATCACTTAGAGACTTTGGTTATTTGGTGTGTCTTAGTGAATTACTAAATTTGACCACAAACATCGAACAACTAATGCAACTAGTAAAAAGGTTTACCTCAGGATAAAAATCTACTAGTATTTTATCCTTTAAGTAGGCACGAGAAAGCAACAATGTTTTCATATAGTTAAGAGTTTGGATTAAGAAATAAATTTTTAATACATTCTTGTACTCACTAATATTCGTTACATCATTGAAATTTACTTTAAGTAAAATTTGTGAATACCATTTCACTGCTTTATGTGAAAAAATTCAAATGTAAGTTTGTTGTTTGATTCTTTGCCAATTGACTTTTTTATTTTAGATAGAAAACAATGTCAAATAACATGGTTGATACATTCAACTGAATGGGTTACTTTGAGCAATAAATCTAAGAGTCCTTTGATCTCACCACGCAATGAGCTTGAAGAAGTCAATGATCATATATACATAAATTTAAAAAAAAAAAACACTAAAAATAATCACAAACTCCCTTGTAATTGTGATTGAAGATGATATTGCCTATGAAAGAAATGCATTTCTTACAAAGAAGAAGAATTTTAAGGTTAGTACTTGGAAAATGGCCACCTAGAGAAGGAATTGAATATCACCATTTAATAAGATCTAAAAACATGTTTTTCTTGTTTTTTAAAAGTGACAAATTTTTTACTTATTTTTTTTGCTACTACTTATATTTAATTGATTGTAGTTACAAAGACAAAATCACCTAGGCTTGAAATTCAAGGTGCTACAATTTGTAGTATCAATTTTAAGGGTGATGAAGTTGAAGGTGATCTTATAGAAGAAAACAGTATTTATATTATTTAAAATGAAGGTATAAATAAGTTAATCCATGATGCCTTTGTTTCCTAGTTGACAGTGTGCCCATGGATGAGAACTATGAAAATATTTAGAATGTACCTTCAATTGATAAAGACACAAAAACACATCTAAAAACACTGAAAGACAAGTCTTCTCCGCATTATTTTATTGTAGTCAACTTGAAAATATTGGAAAATATTTCAAACACATCTATGACATAAGTCCTATGGTATGCAAATATTCATATAAATATAAAAAACTCTTTTTTTTGTTATTGTAAAAGTTAGAATACATTATCCAAAATTTGGTCAAAAAAAACTTTTACTTCTAAAAGACGTAGGAATGGAGTACCAAGCGATTAATGCATGTCCTAATGATCATGTTATATATTATATCCAACATGCAATAAAATAGAAATGCCTTGGAACGTGGAACTAGTGGATATTAGTGGATATCTAATTAATCATGTAACAAATAATGGTGTCCATAAGGTTTTTTCCACATTTCAATAATTCCATATTTGGAATGTTTGTTCAAGTAAAACACATGGGATATTTACTAGATTATCATGCATAGAAGAGAAGTGAAGATACTGTTTTGTGAATCCCTACAGATGGTTTTGCATTTGGGAACATAAAGATAAGATGTTAGTTTGGCTAGGTTTTATTATAAACATTGATATGCTTCCTTGGATGTTAATATAAAGGAAGCACATGATGAAAATATAAGAATTCACTTTTATTATTTGTTACAATTTTATATAGATAAGGAATTCAATTATATATGTTTTCAAATAATCAAGTACCGAGTTACAGATCTTGATGAATATCTCGAGAGTTATGTGGGAACTTTTAAAATTAAAGATTGTTTACCATGTATTACATCGCTGAATCATTAGAGAAAATAATTTCAATCATGTGGAATAGACAATTCATGATGCCCCGAAGTTAACACATTTTTGTGATAGGTGAAGTGTAATTTAACTCTAAATATCGTCTCTTACTTCATGTATTTTTTGAATCTTTCAACATTATTGTGAATCTTTCACAAGGTTGAAGGGAGGTGTATAATGTATATGAACATCCCCTCCTTCAGCATCTCTTTAATCAGAAGTAAATCGCAAACAAAAATCTCACAAAGTTGAAAGGAAGTGTATAATGAGTATGAACATTCCCTCCAACATCTCTTTAATAGGAAGTAAAACACTAACAAAAACCATTAAGAATGGCAACTCAAATATAGAAAAAGACCTTTAGAATGTTAGTGGTAAACAAATGGTTTCATTTACATCCAATTATTAACTTGTTATTTTTTTATATATTTATTTATGTTCATCATGGTAACAAAATAAAGATTGACCCATTTGACTTCCACGAGGTATGAGATAATACTACATCCAATTCAATTGGTTGCCCTTCTTTGGGCACCTACTAGTAGCTCATTTGTTTGACAGTATGTGTTGCAAAGAATACCACATGATTATTATGGACAATTTTACATGGAAGGAATAATAAAGACAATGTAGAAACTATTAGTGATATTGAGAAAACCAATGTAATGCAGCATTTGCCTCATTCTTATTATCATGGGTATCTTGCCAATCTTACATTATTATCATGGGTATATTGCCAATCTTACATGATTATTAATAAGGCAAGAAAAAGAAATTGCAATAAGGGTTATGTAAAAGATTAAATCTATCTCTAGTTTTACTTCAAGCATTAGTATATTAATGAAGAAATGTGAACTTGGTAGAGCACAAGCTAATTATTGACCTACCTTTACCAAGGATTGGCAGTGTTTAATATTTATGGTCTCATGTTTGTTAACTTTTTGGGTTATTCTGAAAGTGTTTACACCATATGCTTGGAGATGCTCCATGAGATGTGGGATGGGTGGCGTATGCTTTACTTTGAAATTCAATGATGACTATATGTTTGGAGGTGCTCCATGAGATGTGGGATGTGTGGTGTATGTTTACTTTGAAATTCCCTCCATGAGATGTGGGATGCGTGGTATATGTTTATTTTGAAATTCAATGATGTTCTTGAACATATTCTTGGTTACTAGACATTATATTGATGCTTACTTGACATTGAACATATTCTTGATTGCTAGACCTTTGTATTGATGCTTGCTTACTTAGACATTCACTGGAGTAAATTTGAATCTAAAAAGGGTTAAAAAAAAATAAAAATGTTTAATCAATTGAATTTAAAAATTAATAAAATTTCAAGACAATGTTTGGTTTAAACTTACAGCCACATTTTTGTTTGTCAATAGTGAATTCTATATAAACATCACTTTCATTAAGATTCGATAAAATTCCAAATACTAAATATAAAATATTTTATATTATCACTATTAAAAAAAAAATGAAAAAAAAATCACATTAATTTAATTAATTATAAAATCACTTTGAAATACAAAATATATATATATATATATATATATATATTAATTAGTTGCAGCAAAACAACTATATTATATTATATTAACAGCCATATTATATTATATTAACAGCCAACTTGAAAAGCTTCAAATTAGCTTCAAATTTTTATAGAACAAAAAATTGTCTACTTGATTTCAAGCTTCATACAACTGTGCATAACTCGCGTCTTAAAATCGTCTTAGATCCCATTTATTGGGAGTTGACAATGCAAATTCACTATGCGGTATCCATTTGTATGATATTTAACATAATGATACCCTCTAGTTGACAATGTAAACTGGATATTGCATAATAGTACCCTCAAGAACTTGACAATGCAAATTGACTACCCTTTAGTTGACAATGTAAACTGGATATTGCATTATAGTACCCTCAAGAACTTGACAATGCAAATTGACTACCGAAGCATCAATTGCATCAATTCGTATGCTATTTTTTGCATAATGATAACCGTCTTTAAACATTTATCGATACCAACCTTACAAACCTTGGATTCAGGTTTGCAACAACTATAAGGTACTCCTTAGATCGTAGACGTAAACTCTTTATATATTTAAATAAAATTGCATTCAAGTAAAAATGTTAGAATTAAGATATATATATATATTAAAAAAAAAAAAAAAGCTCTCCACATATGGAGATTGGCATGCTCATAAAGAGATTCACATGCCTGTACCCTGGATTAATATCAACTGGACATTTTATAGGTTCGTGCATCTTAGAGAATGGATCTTTCACTCTAAAGTTTTCAGCTGTCTTCAGTTCTATATTTAAGTTATTAGAAGTTTCAATAATATATTATTCATGGCAAAAAGCCCAACAGTCTAAAAAATCAATATATTATCAAAATGTAACCATGCATCTGGTAACTGGGGAATGAAAAAAAAAATAACAGAATTTCCAGGCTTGCACACAAAATTCCGATAGCATACAAGGCAATTTGAAGAGACTGATGTAAAAGGGAGAGGAGAGCGGGAGAACCAACCCAAAAAGACTGCAATGGGCCCTTGCCACCTGCAATTTCAAATGTCATAATTGCATACTCGATATTGGAGATACTACATTTATTCCGTATCAATTCTTGTTACCCATGAGCTCACTAAAGTCCTGGTAGACAAAACCTGAAATTAGGGTAGACCCCATTGCCCGAATCAATAAATAGTTTACAAATATCTCTCACAACAGCTATTATGGAATCACTTTTTACTAGGACACAACAGAACAGAGCACAGTTGTCAATAACAAAACTTCTTGAAAAATATATTGTTTCTAAGCACATGGACAAGTAAAATGCACTTATCAAAAGTGGTCACTTGTTGTAGCTCAGAAATAAGATATCCTCTGACATTCGGTTTTACCATTAATAGGCCTCACCCTTGTTCTCTGGTACCCATCTAGAACATCATGACCACGCACCCAAGTAGTCCTGTCATCAAATCCCAACACTCAACACTGGATATGCAGTGGAAAGTTGAAGCTTCCAACCTGGAGTACAGTAGAGAAAGAGGGAATTTCCAGTGACTCCCACCCAACAACTCTAGAAATTTGCCGCCATCTAGACAATGTCATGTTATCAAATAAGTCAACAAATTCACAGTTCTGCTCTAAAATAGAGTCATATTGTCCACAAATTGAGAGTGTTACTGCAAAATAGATGAACTCGGTAGATATGCCATTCCAATCCAGCCAATGAAAAGGTAAACTGGTCAACCATGCCAGTTCATAAGTAAAATATCCTAGATAAGGTTATACCCTTGACAGGGTTTCTACCTGTTTATTCATAGAGAGCTGCTACACTATGCAGTGTACAAGTCACCAGAAACAAATCTACAGTGTAGCTGCTGAAGGGAATATTCCATAACAGATAGAATATGCTGTCAGACCAACATAAAAGAAATATACCTTGGAGTTACCGACATAAAAATCTTGAGGCCATAATGGAAATACAGTTAGAATAATCACACCAGGTTAAATGTCCCTTGCATATGTCCATCCACAATATGAAACTGCGAGATAGATGAAATTCTTGTAAGGTCTCTTAGTCCCATTCTCAGGCTTGTAGTTGGCCAGTATTCTTTTTCTCGGGCATCCTATAGGTGATGACAGGTGTAGACTCTGTCAACCCTTTCCCTGTGTAAAGTGCTTCTTGGCTGCGTATAGTTGGTCCAACTTTGTGAATAATAAATCATCTTCCCAATTTAAAAGAAAAAACAGTGACAGAATAAGAGATTTTCAACCTTACCTAGTAATTGAATAATCAATAGTGCTGCCTTCGAAGCCAATGACTGCTCTTACTCTACCAAATAGATCACAGCCTGTTCACCAGAGAATCATCATGGGGCAGAAGAATTTAAAGAGGCCTTGAAAGCCAACGACTGCTCTTATTCTACCGAATTGATCGCATTCAATTCACCAGAGAATCATAAAGGAGAAGAAGAATTTAAAGAGGCCTTGCTTTGATAGCATACCGTATCAAGCTTTAAGATTATTCCCCATTAGCAAGTACATGGCCTGTTTCTAGTTGTTTCAGACCTGTAAAGCAGGAGGTCCAACAAGCTATAACATCATCCAGCTGCCAATTAGTCTCTGACCTCAATCATACAATGGCAATGGTATAAGATGGGCTGTAGTGCAAATGTCTTGGTCTCATTCTAGGTTGCCTGATCTCCGTAGTTCCTGAGCTATATTACCTGAAAGGTGGAAATATGAAATATCCCAAGATTGTGAAATGGCATTTTTTTATTTTACCAGACAAGCAAACATCTCTCTCTGTCTCTCAACATACATGTAGAAAAATTATTTAATATAAATATTTTGTGTATCAGACTATTAATATGTATACATATGAAGTCGTAACAATATTTAATATTTATAGAATATAATATTATGTATTTACATACTTATGTGTATGCATATATACTATAGTATATAGATAGATGGATATCTTTACACAAGTCTACGATAGTATACAGATAAACATGTAGTTATTTTCCTTTTCTGGGACTTCTGGATGGTGTTCAGTGAGATATAACTCCTATAAATTAAAAAGGAATACAGAACATATATATCATGTGTGTGTGTGTGTTTTTCCTAGAAAAAGAACATATAACTGCTCTATAACCTTAGCCATACAATGGCAATGGTATAAAATTGCTGTAATGCAAATGTCTTGGTCTCTTTCTGGGTTGCCTGATCTGCATAGTTCGTGAATTATGTTACTGAAAATTGGAAATATCTCAAGCTTATGAAATGAAATGACATTTTTAAATTTTACGTGACAGGAACACCTCTCTTATGCACACAAACATTAATAAAATATAAATATTGTGTATCAGACTATTAATATTTATACATGTGAACTTTGAAGTCGTAATAATATAAAGAAATACATATGTATTATGTATTTATGCACTTATGTAATATGCATAAATACTATGGTACATAGATAGATATTTATATCCAAATTTACGCTATAGTATACAGATAAATAAGTATATACACCTACTTCCTTTTCTGGGACTTTACATCTGAAAATGTCCCTAGTTTCCAAAGTAATTCCGGAATCCGAGCAGACTGCTCACTGGTTTCCAAAATATTTTCAGAGAAGGAAACAACCCACAAGGAGGTGGAGCAGGCCAAAACATCATGGTTCTACCAGTAGTTGGCTAACTCTGACTAGCTTGTACATTTAAGGGGAACGGACTGTACAAAGCTTCCCCACTGGACAAACTATTTCTTGGCTGTATGCAATTCTTCCAAATTACCAATTAATGAATTGTTATCCAAATAAACACCAATAATTGCATGGTTGGCATACAATCATACCCAGAAAAAAATGAAGCGATACTGCTCTGGATGCCAATAGTTGCTGTAATCCAGTTGCTGAATATGACAAGGGCAGGCTTTAGTACTTGACTACAGAAAAAATATGCTGGGACATATTTCACAGTTTAGACATCAGATTCTGAAAATAATGGAAAAGCCAATTTCAGAATAGCAAAAGAGTAAATTATAGGTAAAACTGCTGCTTTTTCATATTAGTTTGTCTATAGAGGAGAGGTCCAAACCTCATCTTCAAAGGTCATGAATTGATACCACCTTCTGACACAAATAACTTAGTCACGACAAACAGTAGCCATTTAACCCGAGTTGTCTACATAGTCCACATAAATGCATTTCTGATGAAAATATACATATATATGACCTGTTTGAATGGATATCCTTCCAATAAAATTGCAGCCCTTGTTCAATATCAACTTATCTGCATCGTGAGCTATATCAGATGATATTTGGTCTTAAATCACAACACTTGTAATGAACTAAAAAGGTAAAAAGAATAGAGATAAATTTCCAACAGCCCTTAACCAAAAAGGAGACCCTAGTCATATAAGATTTTAATGTTTTTATCCTTTGGCCACAAATAGTATTGTGGCCTTGCCAAAGTAACTGTTTAAAAACATGCTGTGACAGGATGCATATTATGTTTGCACTTTTACATAGATATAGAATGTTGAGCCATCGCCCTTCCCTCAACCAGACAATGTAGTACAGCTCTTCTGTATAATACACCATGATAATGCATTCCCTTCAAAATCCATAAAAGGGCTCTAAGATCCACTCTGCGAGTCAATACAGAACAAATGTAACATGTAAAACTAGACATTTCATCACTCACTGAAAACAATAAAAGTAAAACCAATTCACACAGTCATCAAAACAATAAAACCATGTAGAGAGATATGAAGTCCAACCTCTGGTCCTTTCACATTCTTTATAATTCCACAACCCCGAATATGGTGGAATCAGTTGTACAAATCTTCCTTAACAATAATTACATAGATATCCGTAACATGGTTGCTCCAGAAACCACTGTTCCAAATAATTACATAATTCATGAAACAAAAACAAAAAGCTCAAATAAGCCTTTTATGAAATAATTCTCTGCTTGGGAAACTTAATATATAGAGAGCACCCGGTGGCAACATTGCATAGCCTCTAGAATTTTCCAGTAAGCCTTTTTACAAGGATGTGTTTCCAACACAATCTGGCACCATAATCCAGAATTAAATTTACTCCCCTTGGTGAGAGACTACTATTTCTGAAATTTGTTACAATTATCATGGTCAAAGCAGACAATCAATAATCAATATTGCTTCCCTGGCCATAGAGTCAGGCTACCATGGAAGCACCAGAATATGTCAAAAACATCAGCCAACAATGGAGAACCCTCTGGAAAAAGATTAATTAACTGGCAGAACAAAGGGGATGGTTGCTCCCAATAATTTGACAAAATGAATTGACAATGTATCCTGACATAGAAAAAACGAATACCAAATCTAGAACACACAAAAGAAATGGAGTTACAACTACAGTTACAGAAATTGCTAAAACACCTCTTGTTGAGCTTTCCTTCTACCAGTATCTGAAACCTAAGTAGATGTCTATGTTACACTCAGCTCAATGCAAACAGACAACTCACCCACATATGTTAATCTGAGCCCTAGCACATGGCCAACAGCACTGATTTGGAATTCCTCCAGAGCCCATGTTAGGAGGTCAAAATGATAATATCTTCCTATCATCACTAACTAGGGACAGAACCAGCAGTAAGAATATCTTTAGGATCAAGAGCAATAGTGCCCACTGTTAAGCGACTTGGTGTGTCAGATTTAACTCCATTTGTATCAACGAGCATGGTACCTATAGTCAAAACATTTGGAGAATCACAATTAATTCTTGTATCTATTGGGATGGTACCCACTGTTAAAACACCTGGGCTGTCATAATTGATTCCTCTTGTATCAATAGCCACAGTGCCCACTGTCAAAACGGTTGGGCTGTTAGAATTAACTCCTTTGTCATTGTCCTTTGCATCAAACACCTTGACCTGGGATCTCACTTCTTTCTTTTCAACAGGACAAACTGGAATGTTTGCATTAACTCCTTTGTAATCATCTTTTTTTGCACCAGCCGCCTTGCTCTGGCATCTCTCTTCGCCTCTTTCAACAGGAGAAACTGAAACAGTATGTTTTATGTCAGTTTCTTCTACACAAGGAGTACCATAATTAACTTCGCCCCTTTCAACAGGAGAAAAAGAAACAGTATGTTTTGTGTCAGCTTCTTCTACACGAGACACTGGAGTACCATAATCAGTCACCTTCAAATCACTAGAATTTTCCACTTTTCCATCTGATTGACGTAAATGTTCCTCAGATTTCTTCGAATCAATCTGAGCTCCTACATGTACTAATGGCTGTAGCTGTTTAGCATGAAGCCTCAATTTTTTGTCTCGCATAGCTTTTTCACGGTCTTCATAATACTCGAAATCATCAAGTATTGATGTTTTTGTAGAGTAGTTTTTGAAAATTTTCAGCATCTCCATACCCTGGATATATTTAATCTGCATATACAGTGAGACTCATCCTTTGATCAGTAAATAAACAGTAGTTGCTTTCAAAATGGAAATTGAATATACATTACGGGCAACTAGGAAAATGGGTCATTTGTAAGGAAATGGCAATGTGGCAGAAGTCAGTGTATGATATTGGATATACAATCAGGGACGTTACAAGAAGAATTAATAGGCAATGATATATGTAAGAAAGAATTGACAAATGCCAGACAATCTCGAATAAAATTAATGACTAAGAAAAATGGGCCTTTAGAAACAAATGAACTATAGCAACCTCTAGAACTTTAAATATGAAAATAAAAAATCCGGTACAAGTCTACATAGGAAAAAGAAAAACAATCTCCATATCTCTAAATAAAAAAGGGAAAAAGCATGGCGTTCCATTAACTATGAAAAGGAAAAAATTTATAAGGTGTACCTCTTGTGTATCTCGACTGTTTGTTACAGGCTTATTCTCATTGTTTTCCAAAATGATGTGACGGAGATTAGAATTTGACACATCCTTTATGATATGCCATTTCACTGGGAAGCAACCACTCCATTTGTCCAGTTGCCAAAAATCCATCGTACTTTTGAAATCCACAGGACCAATCATCTCAGCTACACCACAGAACTGGCCGCTTGCATTAACCTGTACAGTATGATTGCATCAGAGACACTAGCCCACATGATCCATACAGGGAAGAATGGAAAACAAAAAAACAATATTTGTTCAGTCAATAGTGAGCAAAAAATCCTTAGAATAAAATATTATTTGCAGAACTAACAGCACGAGACATCATGCACACAACTTACAGAGAAAAACAAGAATACTGGACAGCTTCCTGTATTTCCTACTGCTCTATGCTGTGCATCATGATATGCCCCATCTAATCTCTTATTACCATTGGGAGTGCTTGACCATACTCTGTATTTAATACTCTTGTGGACATCATCCTCACTATATGATTTTATCACAAAAAATCTGGCATGATCGTAACTGGTGGGAAAATCAGCACGGTTATATTCATCTATCACACTAGCAGGATAATAACCTTCATTATTTCCTATCACTTGCTCTGTTCCAGTATTTGTGACTCCAGTTGGAGATATCCACTGGTTCTTTATCCTGTTAATCCGAGGACCCCAGTTCTGTTCACTTGATACATCTGAACTGCTATTACCATTAATTGGGGACCTGCTGACTTGTATACTTTGCTTCAGTTTCTCAATGCCTATGTATCCACGCCCAGTGAAGTTGAAATCTGTAGAATTGGTAGCTAGTGGTACAGGCACCTTCATTTGATTATAAGATGAAGACACCTTTCCAGGTGGAATGTAAACTTTTGTTTGAAGTGGACCTTGAGCACTAGCATCTTGCTGCTGGTTCAGTTGTAGACCCTAGATATTAGAGAAAAAAATTGTCAACCATAATCTATAGAAATAGATAAAGAATACTTGAGATCAAACACCACCAAAAAGCGCAGAAGACTGACTTGATGCACTTTTTAAAGTAAGTTCACACCTGATTCATTGTCCTTGGATTCTCAGGAGTACAGGTTGTAGATCTTTGTGATGCACTCTGTCCTGAAGACAGAGAAGCTTGCTGTTGCCCTTCACATGACCGTGCTGAACCTTTTGTGTTTTGATCAGAGTTGGCTGTACCAAAAGGCAGTATGCCCCTTGAAAAGGGCACATGAGTAGGTATCGTTTTCCCCAAGTGACCTGGTGGTGGGATGGTAGTTGATCCACTTACACTGATGCCATTTGCATTTAGCGTATCAACAACCACAGGCCCAGGTTCTGGAGAACCAGCCGGTAGAACATCCTGACCAGATTGTAAAGATGGGAAATAACCAGGAGATGAAACTGAATGTTGGTACATGGGAGCAGTATAATACGGTTGGTGACTAACAAATTGACTGTCCATGCCCAATAAAGCTCCTGGAATATATGGATTATATGGATTGTAGGTTGGTTGTGGGTACCCATAACCAGGTGAATAGTATACCAAAGGTACATTTTCCTGATGAATTCCCTGAAATAGAAAAAAAAAATCATAAGAGTGTGTATGAAGCTAAATATTTTTCAGTGATCTTAAACAGGAAAGAATCCTTTACAGCAATGTCACAAATTAATAGCAACATCTGGAAAGACGAGAACCAAAATAATGAGTAAACCAATCTGCAAAACTTACAGCATACTGAAAATCCGGAGATTCTGCACCAACAAAATGGCCATGCTCATTCCATTCCACACCAGGTGTGGCATAACCTGCTACAAAATGCAGGGTTTCAGAATCAAACATAATTCATAAAAAGGGCAAAGCATACAAAAGCTAGAATATTGTACACAAGCCTACATACAGACCATTAGAATAGTATGCATAGTAGTTATCAACAGGATAGTAAGCACCCTGTTCAACCAAAAGGGCTTGTTCCCCCTCATTGTCCATAGTATTGGTGTCTTCACTAGATGATGGCATGGAACCACTGGTGCAAGAGTTGTTCCGGTCAATTGCAGGCACCTGATACAAAAAAAGATATCATGCATTTGTTGCTTATATAGGGTTCCAACATTCAGTAATAATCAGCACATCTCAAACAAGTAATCTGAAATTATTTAAACATGAACAGTAAATTTCATCACAAATACATTTACCAAATATAATACTTCATTCATCTGCAAGAATACTTCAAGAGATTCCATACCTCACGTGCATCAGTTGGTTTAGGCTTGGTGCTGATATCCATGTTCTGGAACAATTCCTCCACTTCTAATAAAAGTTAAGAATCTCTTTTCCAAATATCCAGAAACAGTGATAATGTAAAAATTATCAAGAAACAGTTCTGTATAGAAAATGATGGATCATGATGAACAATCATCCCTTGCAATTAAAGACAGATAATTGCAAAAGAAAGCAATTGTTACCTTCACTAAGAAAATAAAAATAACAGCTCTGTAACCTGTGAGCTTAAGCTCTGTAACCCGTGAGCTTAAGCTAAACAAGACCAGGCACTTCAATTCTCCCCAGAAGATGCATCATTTGGTGAACCTATGTTATTTCAATTATTAAAACCTTACAGGCAAACTGTATTGTAACTGTAGAAGCAATGGCAATTTGGTTGACAGGAAATGCATACAGTACAAACTATACAGTTCAGAGCTTCATCAGGATTGCAACTCTTGGATTCAGCTGTAACTTGTAAGGCATGAACAGTGAACACAACTGAAAACTGACGGTTATAACCAACACAGTGACAATAAAAAATGACTACGAAAAATTCACAAATGTCTAACAACCACTTTTAGAAAACCTTAATTGATAACTGATAACCATGTTCCGAACTCCATGAACTGACAACTGAAGAACACGCTCAAAATCACAAACAGCAATTGAGAACTGCATCTACAAACCAACAACCAATAACCAAAGACAGAACAATGGACATTAATAAACTTATCTCATCGTATCTTTATTTACTAACTGTCAAACATCCACCAGCTATCAAAAGGTGGAATGCTGTGTCACACTGCACAGGGGCCTGCCTTACAACCATGGTAATCCTGCTATTTCAGGGGACAAAACATACCACACACATGTAAGGAATTGAACCCTGGTGCAGAGGATATCACCACCCCCTTTTGACCAGCCTGTCAAGCCCCTGGTAGTATGACAAAGACTGATCTCTATCTAGAAACTCACAAACAGGGATAGGAAGGAACCCACACCCAACGATTGAGAATCACACCCAAAATCCTATGAATGGCATGTGAGAAACCCTCAACTAGTGGGTGACAAATATGACAAATAAGGCAGAACACACAGCTAGCAACCAACAAATGACAGCATTTGAAAACTAGAAATTCACAAACCATATAGCAAGCACCCACAGCCTACAAGTGTCAGGAACCATTGTGTTCCTAGAAAGATCACTCCACCAGTTGACAATGGCATCATCGAAGGGAGAGTTTTCAAAGTGCAATTTAAGCAATGGACTTATAATACACCCAAAGAAGTAGTATATACGGGCTCATAATGAGTTGTCCCCTCACAATCTTCTCAAAACCACAAAAAGCAAATTCCAATCCACAAGAGTTACAGGGGTGCACAGTGGTTAAAAATCCCAAGAAGACAGCAAGAGAGGGAAAAACCATGTTCTGAATAACTGATAACCAAACAAAGAAAGAATAAAGACAACAACAATAGATGTATCCAAGCCCCTTTTAAATCCATTTAACAAGCCAACGGAAGAACACACCTACAGTCCAGAAAAGTTTAGAATGGAGACTAAGACCGATTTAACCTAAAAATCAGGGACAATCGACAAGGAACAAGGCATTTATTTCGTAGTTGACACCAAACCAGACCTTTAGATTGAGGAAAACATGGCACTGGGAGAGTTCGATACCAATCTCAGGGAAAATGATATCAAGTCCATTGGGGAAAGATTGGAAAAAAGTGTTGTCAGCTTATACATCCTTTGAAATATGCACTAGATTGAGAGGCATATAAAGTGGTGCACAAAGAAATGGGAATCTCATGGATGGCAAGTGGAATCCTCGTGGGGACTTTGAAAAGGCTATTTTAGGGTGATTTTGGGATTCGAAGGCATTATTCAACGCATGATATAAATGGGAACTTGATATATGTAAGGGCCAAGCTATGTGCAATCTTGGAGGGAAAACATGGCACTGAGAGAGTTTGATACCAACCTCAGGGAAAATCATATCAAGTCCATTGTGAAAAGATTGGAAAAAAGTGTTGTCAGCTTATACATCCTTTGAAATATGCAGTAGATTGAGAGGCATATAAAGTGGTGCACAAAGAAATGGGAATCTCATGGATGGCAAGTGGAATCCTCTTGGGGACTTGGGAAAGGCTATTATTGGGTGATTTTGGGATTTGAAGGCATTATTCAATGCATGATATAAATGGGAACTTGATATATGTAAGGGCCAAGCTATGTGCAATATTGGAGGGATAATAACTTGCCCAATTATGTACCTCACTTTAGATTGAATTTCCACAAATTTTGGATTAATATCTGTGAATAACAAAATTCAAAATTGTGAAACCTTTCAGTCAATTGTTGGTGGGGAATAAAGACAGGCAAGATCAATGAGGCGAATTATTGGCACATCTGTTGAAGCTGACCTCACAAGAAATCTCCCCCTGAAATTTGTTTGGAATTGATAAAGTCATGTTCTTATTCAGAAGATAATCAGTCTTGATTTACCTCATGCCTACTTCGCTTGCTTTTCTCCTCATCATTTAATCAAGGATTACCGTTTTAAGGAAGCTAGGAAAGCATATAAGACTCAAGGTCTACCCAGAAAAACAATGGGGCCAAGAAGCAAGTTCAGAACCAAATGCAGACAAACATAGCATGTGACTGGCCTGCAATATGGAAGAAGGACAAATTTGATCATTCAATGAAGGACACTAAGTTGGAAGGTAAAAGTGGGCCTTGGAATGAAGATAAAATTGGAACCCAATAGACAGTTACAAAGAAGTATTTTTCTGGATACTAAAAAATTATAGATGGATGATATATAATTCTCGAAAGAGCAACTCTTCCCACTAAAAGGTTCTAAGTTGGAAACAAATTTCAGGGATTCTTGTAGTTCATAAGGATCAATCGACAGGAGAACATCAATGGACCATAGTTACCAAGTCCAAATTCGAATTCAATACTATACTTCAAAAGAAAAAAGTTCAGTGAAAATTTTTCAATTCGAAAAAATTCACCACTATTTACCAAGTTGTTGTGGTTTTTTTATGGTTCTTGGCATAGAACAAGAGCTTTGGAATAAAGGGAAGCTAAGGATAGGAAATGTTTTGTAAAATTTTATGGCAACTCTTTTAGTCAGTTCCATAGATCATGAATGCAGGTTCCCTACACATGTAATTCTATTACACAATAAACAACAAATCATACTGAAATGCCCCACCAAACGCATACAAAGTGCACAGCACTCAGAAGATCAATGTATTTCTTATAAGAAAAAGTAAAAATACGTTATTTCATATATCTTAGAACTTTGATAAACACATAAGAATAAACTCAATATCAGTCAGAAACCTCACTTCTCGTTACTCAACTAAACAATCATGGGTACACTAAACTGTGGCAACTTTCTTAATGGCATCCACAATCTTGAGCTGCTCTATATTTGCTGGGCCACCCACGGTAGAGATAACAACGCCAATGCCCTTCATTGTATTTACCAAGGAATTGGATGAACTGAGAAAAACAAATTAAACCGTAAAATTTGCCTGCAGAACCAAACTTCCTAGTTTTGTATTAATTGGCCTAATACAGCCAAATTTGGCAACTATGGAATAGACTAACTAGGATCTAGAATATATAAAAAATGGAACTGAAAACTTTAAAATTAACAGATTTTATTCCATGAATACCAAATTGACCACTAAAACCGTTGTAATGAAGTTTCTCTCCCTCTGGGAGAGAGAAACCAGAAGTTGCTTAGTTTGCCTAAAATTTTCTAGACGCCCCTTTGGGATGAATAGCCACATGAATCCAGGATCGATGCCTGTGGATACAGGGAAGCTAGGCCTTCAAGATACTCCTTTTGAGGCTGGACCTTGGACTATTAATTGCAAGTACTTACGCAAATTACGTAAACCTTTTGGCCTCCACCCCAAACGGTTTCCAGGGACAACAAGATGATTTATCCAGATTTTGTGCTCTTCAACAGTTGAACGTTAACCCAGGTAAAACCTAGGTGATGATCTTCAATTGCTCGAAGAATGTCCTTAGAGATTTCCATTTTTTCTTCCAGGAAGAAGATGTTGAGAATCAAGATCACCACATCTTATACATAATTGGGAGTCTAGTTTTCAAGGCCTCGTTTTCGGTTGAGTAAGGCACTATATCCTAGATCAATGAGGTGTACAAGTACCTTTGCTCTCTCAAGCAACAGTGTTTCTAGAACCACATCCAAAACATATCGACCAATTTGGATCTTGTGGACTCTATCATTTGACCCAAAGTTCTTTATGGTCAAGAGGTGCAACAGTGTTTCTAAAACCACATCCAAAACATATTGACCAAATTGGATCTTGTGCACTCTATCATTCGACACAATGTTCTTTATGGTCAAGGGGTAAGGGACCTAGTCTACTTGTGTCAAAAAGGGCCAAGACAGAGTGTAAAAACCCTCATGGTCTGCCATATCCTTGGAAGTAAGAGGACAATTCCATGCACCTTTATCTAGGTAGATTTTGCAACCCATCCATTCTGACCTAAAACCATTTTCAAACTAGTCTCACTTTTGCACCACTTTATCCATATCTTACTTACTGCTCCTAAAAGGCCATCACCAGATTGTCGATTTTTTGAGGACTCATGTCTTTTGCATATAGTTGGCATCTCAATAGATTGCATCCCTACCAAACAAGCATGCGATGAACATGATTATCTAAGATGACATTTACAGGCAGTATGTCCAAGTCACTTGGCTCAACCCACTAAGGAGATTTGGGTCCAAGATGGCATTCTACACAAAGCACTTCTTAGTCCTGACTCCTAAGAGACGATCTCAACATTCAACACTAGTGCATGCACTTGGTATTCCCTTAAGACAACTTCAAGTGGGTTCACACAAGCTTCCAGTAAAGGTTGAGCATTAGCTTCATGAGAGCATAGAATTTTCCAACTATGTCATATGCAAGAGACTACAACGAAGGAGCACTTTGTTTTCCAATGTCTCCTCTACAACAAGATATGAGGACAATTATACTACCTCTTCAGGGAGTCTAGCGTCAAAACTCTCTCTCGATATTTTTTTTGAAACCTAAACCAACAATGTCTAGCCATGTTCACAAGGGAGGGATTCCAACTATGATCCTCTAAAGCTTATTCCACCCACGCCCACTTTGACCAAACACGATTCGAAGAATTACATCCTTTTTTCAATGTACCAACAAACAAGGGCACCACAAGTTCAATAGTACGCAACACCATTCCATTGAAGTTCAAATACGTAATACCCCTAGGCCATCCTACGAGATAGTTGCAAAGTAGTTGACTCATATCTGAGCATAGGCTCACCCTTCCAACAAGCAATCCTCTGCTACTAAAATAGCAACAAAATTCTCCCTTGAGACAAGAAGACACACCACAGATCAATGCTTCTTCCAATGCTTTTAAATAACCCTCTATCACAAACTTCTTCCCCTCAACCTTAAATGGTAGGAGAGACACATAGAGGTGGACGGCCAACAGATGTAGTCTCCTCTTCCTAGTCATCCCTCCAAGGTGTTTTGATTTTATTTGTGGCCTTCAACAATTCACATATCACTCTAGTTTTTCTAGCAATATTATGTTTCCTAGCTATTATATTTTAGATCTTAGATTAGATCTGTGTCTTTTATATATGACAAATTATTTGGACTTTGATAGTGAAATGTCATTATCGTACCTAGTGTTGAAATTTGGGTAGCTTGGAAGGTATTTTCGAGAGAAGAAAACCCACAAAAGGGAGCTTGTGAGCAAGATACCCAAGGTTTGGGGCTTTTACCCAAAGGAGTGGGCTTGGAACCCAAGAGAATGAACTTTATATTCTAAATGATTAAGGTTGAGTTGGCAACACCCTTGAAGAACCAAGAGGTTCCCTAAGTGCCCTATGGACAAGTGTAAATATAGGCCAAAGGAGAGGCCAAGACACAAGTGAGGACTTTACTTGGCAGTGAGAAGGCTAGAAGGACTTAGCCTAAGCAGCACTAGAAGAGTCGCAGCAAGGAAGAAGAAGGCCAAGTATTTCTATGAGCAGGAGCCAAGTTTCTTTTGTGGAGGGGACTAAAGTTTGTTTGTTGAAGAGAGGCTATGTTAAGGTTCTTTGAGTCGATTTCTATGTAAGGAGGCTAGGAGAGATCTGCTGATCTGTGGAGCAGGATCAAGGGTCGCAATCCTATAGTAGCAAATTGACACGACCAAAGTCTGTGGAAAAGGAGGTCAAGGGCAGATCAAAGGAGACCGAGGCCTGTTGTGAAGGCTGCAAACCAGGAAGAGTGAGTTGAGGTTTGGAGTCTGGACAAAGCTGGTAGACGTTGGTTGAGTAGGAAAGAGAGTTGCTAAAGAGGGTTGGCAGAGGTTGGTTTGAAGGTTGAGGTGCTAAGGAGGCCTACCAAAGGACTGGTAACGCTGACAGCAAGACCAGCAAGTGGATCAGTGGGCTAAAGTCGCAGTCTACTGGTGGACAGCAAGTCTACAGGCAAGTGGATCAGAGGACTAAATGAGCAAAACTTGCGGACAACAAGGGGCCGTGGGCTAAAAGAGCATATGCCCAAGTAAGTAGTTTGTTCGTTGATGATTTACGATGGGCTAGTTAAGCCCTAATAATTGTTACAATTGTGTGATCAAATAGTTGTAGGGTTTGGTGGCACAGCCAGCATTTGAAGGCAGATGAGAGCCTAATGGATTAGGCCTCAGCCCTAGTTGTATCAGTCAAAGGACAAACTTGTATTATAGCATTGTATCAAGGTTTGTAAAGGGCCATGATCACTGGTACAGGAGCCCTATGGTTTTCTTAATGATGGACTAATAAGGAATGTGTTTTGGGCCATAAATATTGTGTATTGTTGTCGATATCATTATTGTTATATTCCACTGTGCAAATTTGTTTTTGGTTGGGCATCTTCAATGTGTTTATGTTCCTAGCTATGGCATAGACC
The DNA here is from genome assembly GCA_034641835.2 of Pinus albicaulis. Classification (NCBI taxonomy): domain Eukaryota; kingdom Viridiplantae; phylum Streptophyta; class Pinopsida; order Pinales; family Pinaceae; genus Pinus; species Pinus albicaulis. The sequence continues at coordinate 923,527,131 of CM076576.1, forward strand.
AGACCTAGGGTGCATGGAAATTCTAACATGGAATCAAAGCTACTTTGAAGGTCAACAAGATCAAAGTGTGTACAACTATCGGCTCTAAGAGGGAGTTGTGAAATTGTTGTAGGAAGCAACAGTGTTTCTAACTCACAGTTGGCTACACATGGAGCAGAAGGTTTAGCTGAGAACATGGAGAGTTGGTCTTGACTGGTTTGATGACGAGTTAGAGTGGGAGTTCTAGTGGATTAGTGGAGAACTCAATGCACAATAGTTTGTTGTGTAGTAGGTTGTTGATGATGGACTTTCGTTGACTTACCAAAGTATGTTGAGACAGCTCAGGTGCCTTGGCAAGAAGTTTTATGGATGAGGTAGCTCCATGTGGATGGTAGGTTGATCGTGAGATAGTATCTTCATTGGGTTGCAAAGTTGCACATACGACAATGGAGCCATCTGCACATGAGGCATTTGACCCAAGAGGATGTGGACACTTGCAGAGTTGAGTTACAGTGATCTAGAGTGGACAAGGCCCATAGTTAAACCACAACTTGTGACTGACCTTGAAAGGACACAAGTTCAGTAGCAACACTTTTCGGAAGGGAAAGCGAAGAGGAGCCAAGAGGAGTTTGTTTAGGCTCAAAGGGAGTCTAGCTTCAAAGGAAGATTGTGAGGGAGAGTCAGCCGCATAGTGGAAGTCTAACCTTCAAGGTTCAAGCGAGAGAGAGGAGTCTTCCTGGACATGCAGGAAAGTCACAGACCATACAAGGACAATCATGGTGGTGCAAGGAAAGTCATAGCCCATGCGAGGACAGTCGTGGTGCACACAAGGAAAGTCATGGTACATGCAAGGATAGTCATGCACCATGCAAGGCAAGTCATGATCATGCAAAGAGAAGACGTGGCACATGCAAGGACAGTCATGGCCAGGCAAGGAAAAGTCATGGAGCTAGATATTTCGAGTATGGTATCTCCGAAGATCCACAACTTCCAAAAGGATGTGGTTGCAGATCAGATTCGAAGGCAGAGCCACTTCCTGGTAGTGGTGGAAATACCTTCCTCACTAAGAGGGAGTGTTGAAATTTGGGTAGCTTGAAAGGTATTTCTGAGAGAAGAAAACCAACAAAAAGAGAGCTTGTGGGCAAGATACCCAAGGAGTGGGATTGGAACCTAAGAGAATGAATTTTATATTCTAATTAATAATTAAGGTTGAGTTGGAAACACCCTTAAAGGACCAAGGGGTTCCTTAAGTGACCTGGGTAAAAGTATATATATAGGCCAAAGGAGAAGCCAAGACACAAGTGAGGACTTCACTTGGTGGTGAGAAGGCTAGAAGGACTTAGCCAAGGCAGCCCTAGAAGAGTTGTAGCAAGGAAGAAGAAGGCCAAGTAATTCTATGAGCGGGAGTCGAGTTTCTTCTATGGAGGAGGACCGAAGTCTGTTTGTTGAAGAGAGGCCAAGTTAAGGTTCTGTGAGCCAAGTTTTGTGGAAGGAGGTTAAGAGAGATTCGTTGATCTGTGAAGCAGAGACGAGGGTCGAGGGACGCAAGGTCGAGAGGCGCAAGGCCAAGGGTCGAGGGACGCGGGGCCGAGGGCCTGTAGCAGCAAACTAACCAGGCCGAAGTCTATGGAAAAGGAGGTTGAGGATAGATCAGAGGAGAATGAGGCATGTTCTGAAGATTGCAAGCCAGGAAGAGTGAAATGAAGTTTGGACAAAGCTGGCAGAGGTTGGCTGAGTAGGAAAGAGGGTTGCTAAAGAGGGTTGACAGAGGTTGGTTTGAAGGTTGAGGTGCTAAGGAAGCCTATCAAAGGACTGGTAAGGTTGACAAGATCAGCAAGTGGATCAGTGGGCTAAAGGAGCAGTCTACTGGTGGATAGCAAGGCTATCGGCAAGTGGATCAGAGGTCTAATGGAGCAAACCTTGTGGACAACAACGGACCATGGGCTAAAGGAACATGCCCAAGTAAGTAGTTTGCTAGTTTTAATATATGGTGGCCTTAATAGTTGTTACAATTGTGTGATCAAATACTTGTAGGGTTTGGTGGCAAAGGACAGCCAGTGTGTAAATTTATGTAGATGTTCTATGCTTGATGCAACTTTACTTTTCACTACAGCAATCACATAAACAATCAAGTAAAACGTTGATAGAACATATCAGAGGATCTACAAAAGACAAACCAGAAACAGAAAAATGTGGTGGTGCGTTACGACGGTCAACAGGATGCTTCAACCAGCAAAGTCTTCTTGGTCGGCCAACCCAACATGTGTCACAACAGCCCTCAAAACAGCCACACGGTCAGCTCAAAGTCAACCCCAGAAATGTCAGCGCTATCCAGAAAAGGCAACACAAGACAGCAGCAAGAAAGTCAATGCGGCTCCAATCGCCGGTCAACACCGGCCTGGGTGTCCCCGCCACCAGCCTCGGCCTCCCCATTGATTCCACCAAATTGACTCTTTGGATGCGTTGTCCAAAGTCAACGATGGTCAAACTTGCGTGGAAACCCTAATTTGCCGATGAATTCATCCTTCTTCCTCGGCGCTGCGGTAATTCGTCCTTCTTCCCACGTGTGAACCGAAATTGCCTCCAAGGAGCTCGTACTAAATCAAAGAGGAGAAGATGTGTGATGAGATGAGTGAAATGATCTCCAACGTTATTTGTATATATATCCATATTAGGTGTGCTTGAAGGCTTGCATCTGTGAGATGATATAAAACACTTAAAGTGAGCACACACATATTTTGAAAGTATTAAAAATAAATTCAAAATAAATGTTCTGCTCATCGGATCAAGATGATCTTTAGATCGATATTGCACCTCTTCTAAAGAGGAACCCAATAAAAATATTGGTGTCTTCATATAAGCATCACAACATGGAGTTTTGACCTAGTTGTCCAATTTTAACACTCCCTCTCGACTAGGGAGAAATCCATCCACCTGTGCAATCAAACATCGTGCATCATCCCACCGTAAATTTCTTTGCTAGCCTCTTTATTTCAGAACAGAAGTGGGTCAATCACAAAGACATCATTCCCAGTTGATAGATTCCACCAAGAGGTCCAAAACCTCTATAGGACTCATAAAGAGTCTCATACCAACCTGAAGTTGGTTTGCGACCCTAAGTTAGTTGGAGGTCCAGGAAACCTCACTATATGATCCTAGATCAAGTGGTTGGACCATGCCATCCTAGATAGAGAGTACGGCAATCTCTGATGCGTCCATCAGTCTTTGCTACTAGTCTCTAGCTTTTCCCACCTCATTGGCCAAATGAGAGGTACTTCCCATGAGCCCTGAACTCAATTGGTAGGATGCATATGGGGCACAGATAATGAGAGGTGAACCAACTCAAAATCACAACGGTGGGGCCCAAACACACCAACAAGGTTCAGCAAGCCTAGCCTTGTGGTTGCTTATAGCTCCGAGCTATCCCCAAAGCTCCCAGAGCTCATCGTCCAACAGGACCCACATCATAGGGTCATTCCACAATACCAAGACTGTCACGGAAGGTTAGGAACTTGACCTTCCCCAGGGGCTTTGTGAGAATATCCGCGACCTGCTCATCAGTTCCTATATGATCGAGCCTTACGGCACCTCGCTGCACCATATCTCCGATAAAGTGGTACCTGATATCAATATGCTTGGATCGATCGTGGAACACTGGATTCTCGGACAAGCGAATCCCACTCTGGTTATCACAGAGTATCACGGTGGTATCTAGCACATGTCCGAACAACTCAATGAAGAGCTTTCGCAACCAAGCTGCTTCACAACAGGCCATACTCGCTGCAATGTATTCGGCCTCTGCGGTGCTCAAAGCTACCGACTTCTGCTTCCTGCTCATCCATGAGATCGAAGCAGAACCAAGATTGACGCAACACCCCGATGTGCTCTTACGATCCACCACATTGCCAGCCCAATCGGCATCAGTATATCCAAGGAGTGTCACGCTCCCGGCAGTGTATCTCAGCCCATGGTTTATCGTGCCCCGAAGATATCTCAGAAGATCCCTGGCACCAACCCAGTGAAAGTGATGAGGCTCTATCGTCTGTTGACTCAAAGTGTTCACTACAAAACATATATCTGGACTGGTGTTCACTAAGAACATCAGGGCCCCTACGAGTTGACGATACTCACTAGGATTAGACAATATAGGCCTAGCAGCGCTGCCACTCAACTTCTTGAAGTTTAGCTCCATTGATGTCGACACGGACTTACAGTCCGCCATACCAAATCTTTCCAGAAGCTTCACAATGTATTTTCCTTGAGAAATGAAAATCTCGACGAGTCTCTGCCAGACCTCTAAGCCTAGGAAGTAGTGCATCAATCCTAGGTCCTTCATCTCGAACTCAGTAGCGAGCTCCCTCTTGCACTGATGAATGAGAGGGTTAACACCTGTCAAGAAGAGGTCATCCACATACAGCACCAGAATGAGAGGATTTCCTTTGACAACCTTGAAGTAAAGGTTCGGATCAGCATTACTTCGAGTGAAGCCCAGCTTCATCAGGTAGCTATCTATCCTCTCGTACCAAGAGCTTTCTTCAACCTGCAGACATGGGTGTCCTGATCTTGGACTTCGAACCCCAGAGGTTGCTCCACATATACCTCTTCCTTTATCGAACCATGTAGAAATGCGGTCTTCACATCCATCTGATGAAGACTCCATCCTTGCGTAGTAGAAAGGGCTATAATAGATCGAATGGTGGTATATCGGGCCACAGGTGCAAATATGTCATCATAATCTATGCCTTCCTTTTGAGAGAAGCCATGGGCAACGAATCTTGCCTTAAACTTTTCAGCACTTCCATCAGATCCATGCTTGATCTTGTAAAGCCATTTCGAGGTGACAACTGCTTTGTCCTTTGGTCTTGAAACCACATCCCAGACATCATTCTTCATAATGGACTCATACTCTTCGTGCATAGCATCCTTCCAGACTTGATGCTTTACGGCTTCCTCAAAGGATCCAGGCTCTGATTGTACAATAATACTCATGGCTACTAGATACCCTTGGTATCTACTCGGCTTCTTGCTTTCACGGAATGTCCCCCTTGGGGCCGCATGTCCCTCAGCATCCTCGAAAGTGTCCCTGAGCCATGATGGTCTCTTTCCCAGTGAAGGAGGTGGATCAATCGGGTCCATTGGTACTTCAACATTAGGGATCGTTTCATCCTTTGGTTCCTCTTGATTTCCAGGCCTTGCTTCATTATCTTCCTTAGATCTCGGAAGATTGACTACTTTCCTCAGGGAAGTATCTTCGTCAAAGGTGACATCGTGGCATATCTCCACTTCCCTTTGACCAAGCACATAGACTCTATAGGCCATCGAAGTTTCACTGTAGCCCACAAACACTCCTTTCTTCCTAGAAGCATCCAACTTGCTCCTCTTTTCTTTCGGCACATGAAAGTAAACAGTACATCCAAAAACTCTAAAATGTGAGACGTCAGGTTTCTTACCAGAGAAAACCTCTTCGGGAGTTTTGGATTCTAGAGCGGAATGCGGGCATCAATTTTGTATGCACACAGCAGTGTTCGCAACTTCTCCCCACAGAAACTTCGGTAGACCTTGGTCACATAGCATGGCACGGGCAGCTTCCACAATGGTCCTATTCTTTCGTTCAGCAACACCATTTTGCTCGGGAGTATAGACAGTTGTGGTCTCCCTCTTAATGCCAGCTTCTTTGCAAAAGTCCTTGAATTCGTTTGTCTCATATTTAGTGCCATTATCAATTCTCAAAATCTTGATCTTCTTCCCTGTCATATTTTCCACAGAGGCTTTGAATGTACGGAACCACATGAAAGCCTCATCCTTCTTCTTTAAGTAGTATATCCAAGTTTTGTGAGAGAAGTCATCTATGAACGTCATATAATATGAACATCCTCCCAAGGATGTCACAGGCAGCATGCCAAATAGATCAAAATGGATCAATTGCAAGACATCAAATGTCTTTGTGACACTTGAGGGGAAAGGTCCCCTTGTATGCTTTCCTTCGGCACAACCCTTACATACACCTTCATGATTATTTGGAAACTCAGGCATCCCTATCACCACCTTCCTAGCTTCAGGAAGGGCTTTGTAGTGAAGGTGTCCAAACCTTCGGTGCCATAGTTCAGTCTGTCGGATAGTATCACATGTCATTGCTCCCAGCGGACTTCCTCCAACCTGGTAGAGTGTATCAACTTTAAACCCAATCGAGATAGCTTCCTTGAAGCTCTTCTTCCACATGAGCACCTTTCCATCAGTGAATGCCACATTGAAACCTTTGTCTTCCAAGGCCGATATAGACACAAGGTTCTTCAAATTTGGTACATAGAGTACATCCTGCAAGTGGAGAACTTGACCTTGAGACAAGTGGAGGGTCACAGTCCCTGTCCCTTTCACAAGATATGTGGCATTATCTCCAAGGATAATTTCCAGATTAGTATCCCTCTCAACCATATCAGAGAGTGCTTCCTTGAACCCAGTGATATGCCTTGAGGCACCACTATCTATCAACCAAACATCCATAGTGTCGGGCGGCGATGCAACAGAGAGGTCAGATACAAGAATGCATTCATTTCTTTTATCAACAACATCTGATTCCTCATACCTGGAGTTTCTTGACCTTTTGAAAGGTTGATCATTTCCACTGGAGGAAGCCTTCCTCTTTCCCTTGGATCTAGTGTTCCTTTGATTGCCATTCCTCTGGTTGTTGTTGTTATCATCACCATCGGGAGAATCCTTATTGAAAGGACATTCTCTAGCATAGTGACCAGGCCTATGACAAGTGAAACACTTGCCCTTCTTTCCTTGGGTCCCTGCTTTTCCCTTGTTCTTTGGGCCACCAGAGTTCTTCCTTCTAGAATGAGCAGCGTATGCAGCATTTCCTTCATTTCCATACTCCTTCATTCTTGATTCTTCTTGAACGCATCTTGACAGTACTTCGTCAAAGTCAGGTATCACATTATTATTTAGAATGGTAGTATTGAACACATGCCATTCAGAGGAGAGCCCTCCAAGTGCGATGAGTACCATCTCTCGATTAGCTATTGTCTCCCCAATAGCCAGCAGATTGTTCCTGATTTCAATCAACTTCAGAAAGTATTATTGGACAGACTCATCCCTGCCTTTCTTCAAATTCTTCAATTGATTCTTGAAGAATAGTACTTGATTCGCATTGTTGGCCTTGAACATGAGGATCAATTTATCATACATCTCTTTGGATGTGCGCAACTCGAAGATGTAGGCCACCAGGCTTATATGAATGGATTCCCTGATCATCAGCTTTGCTTTGATCTCCCCCTTCTTGTACTTTGTTTTGGCAGCAGCAATAGCAGTGGATGGAGGTTCTTGAATTTTACCCTGCACATAGTCCATGACATCTTGGTCTTCCAATTTGAGATCCAATATCATCTTCCAAGCATGGAAGTCATCCTTCCCAATCAATTTGTCATCCTCCTTGAAGCTATAGTTTGTGGAACCCATTATCCTCTCCGGTGATTGCTACAAATAGGGCTTGACTTCACCTTGGCTCTGATACCATGTAAATTTATGTAGATGTTCTATGCTTGATGCAACTTTACTTTTCACTACAGCAATCACATAAACAATCAAGTAAAACGTTGATAGAACGTACCAGAGGATCTACAGAAGACAAACCAGAAACAGAAAAATGTGGTGGTGCGTTACGGCGGTCAATAGGATGCTTCAACCAGCAAAGTCTTCTTGGTCAGCCAACCCAGCGTGTGTCACAACAGCCCTCGAAACAGCCACACAATCAGCTCAAAGTCAACATTGTCCAAAAAAGTCAATGCAGGACAGCAACAAGAAAGTCAACGCAGCGTGGTCTTCAGTCAACCTTTTGACCTCGATTCTTGTGCCAATGTGTACGGCCTCCCAAAATCGAAGTCTCCACCAATTTTCAGCCTCTTTGGACCATGCATTGACCAAAGTCAACATTGGTCAAACTTTCATGCAAACCCTAGCTGCAGTAAATTCGTCCTTCTTCCCACGTGTGAACCGAAATTGCCTCCAAGGAGCTCGTACTAAATCAGAAGAGGAGAAGATGTGTGATGAGATGAGTGAAATGATCTACAACGTTGGCTGTATATATATCCATCATTGAGGTGTGTGACACATCTGCCGGGGGTGTAAAACCTTAAGGCCGACCTGCACATATTTGAAATTATTAAAAATAAATTCAAAATAAATGTTTTGCTCATCAAATTAAGATCAATTTTATATCGATCTTACACCTCTCAGAAAGAGGAACCCAATAAAAATATTGGTATCTTCATCTGAGCATCACAACATGGAGTTTGGACCTAGTTGTCCAATTTTAACACAGTGTTTGAGGTTAGATGAGAGCCTCATGGATTAGGCCTTAGCCCTAGTTGTATCAATCAAAGGACAAACTTGTATTATAGCATTGTATTAGGGTTTTTAAAGGGCCATGATCCCTAGAACAGTAGCCATATGGTTTTCTTAATGATGGACTAATAAGGAATATGTTTTGGGCCATAAATACCGCGCACTGTTGTTGATCTCATTGTTGTTATATTTCGCTATGCAAAGTTGTTTTTGGTTGGGCATCTTCAGTGTGTCTATATTCCTAGCTAGAGCATAGACTAGACCTACAGTGCATGGAAATTCCAACACCTAGTAGTGAAATTGACATATTTATGGTCATCTATTGGACATTAAATAAATCATCTTATTATCTCATTTATCTCATCTCTCGTGAATTTAATGTAGGAACAATGTGGTGTTAAATATTTTCATTGAAATAGCTAATGCATTAGTGGGGAATAAATAGAGGTTGTTATGATATGTTAAAAAGACCTTCTCAATCAACTTCTTGTGAAATGGAAGATTATCCCACCATGACACATAATATGATATTTGCATATGCATTTCAAAGTTGATGTGCCCTTGAGGCTACGTGGGACTAGACGTTGCACAAAATTTGAAGGAAACCTTTGAATATGGCTTTCCCAAGATATTTCGCTCACAGGCAAAACCACATGATGGGCATAATCTTGAATACAAGTCATGTACATTAATCTTCTTAACAATTTCTTTGGGATAAGTAGGGAAAGAAAAGAGGCCCTATGTTGGTTTCATTAAACATCTATACCTTGCGCAAGGAAGTTGGATTTGGTTAAAACAATACACACGCATAGGGGGCAACATTGATAGTAGATGGATTGTCAACAACCAAGGCCATGAGTAGGAACACACTTCTGCAAATTCTTGTTCATTTTTACATTCAAACTACTATCCATGTAAATGGCATGAAAGCCCCTTTTGAGATATGTGATAAAACCATGCAACAAAAGTTATAAAATCCCCATGAAGTGTTATCAAGAGGATTAAGCAAGTTCATAGTTAATTATCGAACTATTACAATGGAGTTTTGGACTTTGGAGGTCCCCAAGGTGGGTTGGATCAGCATCCTTATCGAATTAAACCATTCCTTAGATAGGGGGCAAACTGGTTTAATTCCTCTATTGTAGAAAATAAATTGCCAAGAAAGGATCACCCATGGGGAGATCTCTAGGGCAATGATTTGAATTTCCAACTATCTTGGGTAAGTGTAAACTAGAGCCAAAGGCTCTAGGTTATGAATAAATTAGTTTTTTCTACACTTTGTAAGAAAATTTCAAATACCAACTTGTTTAAGATAAATTTGTATGCGCATCAACCCATTTGGAAAAATTAAAATGGTCCTATGGGACGCTTCGTTGATGAGAAAATTAAGGAACTCATTTCTACAATATGGACAGATTATCTCCTTACAAGAGACTTGATAATAAATGTGTTCTTCATAAATGAAATAAGATGACTTAGAAAGTGTTGAGACTCCAATATCTAGAAAGCTCGCTCTTCCTTTAATCATAGAGTGCTTGTTTGGTTTTGTCATAAGCTATGATGTTGTTATCGCCTTTTGGGAACAGGTTTTGTCAACTACATGATTCCCATTTGGAAAAATTAAAATGGTCCTATGGGACACTTCGTTGATGAGAAAACTAAGAAACTCATTTCTACAATATGGACAGATTATCTCCTTACAAGAGACTTGATAATAAATGTGTTCTTCATGAATGAAATAAGATGACTTAGAAAGTGTTGAGACTCCAGTATCTAGAAAGCTCGCTCTTCCTTTAATCATAGAGTGCTTGTTTGGTTTTGTCATAAGCTATGATGTTGTTATCGCCTTTTGGGAACGGGTTTTGTCAACTACATGATTCTCTTTGTTGCCCCTTATTAGGAAGAGGTTCCCTTAATGGACAAAGAGATGGTAAAACATCCAAGAAGAAGCACTTATGACTACAGTGTGATAGTTAGAGTGAGGCACCACACTACGACAAGGAGAAGAATAAGAGGGAGAAACCAAGAAAACCAACGGTTAATTAGGTGGAAATAGTCCACTAGGTTAATTAGAGTTGAAAGTTGGATAATGTGAGATATAGCATTGTACATTAATTTCATGTTAAGCCCTCTTAGGTCACAAGAACAAAAAGAAAACATGATAGCAAATTAACAAAACCAACAAGAGCTAAACTAAGGTTTAGATCTACCTTTTAACTCTTGGTGTACTAATCTACTCGTAGAAAATTATATAAAAGTGAAATGAAAGGGGAGAGAGAGAGAGAAAGAGAGAGATATAACATCACTACCCTTTAGTTCAAGTTTCAACACAATAGTGAACAACAAACATTAAACCAATTAATCCCTTTACTTATGGTAGACAAGAAAACTAGAAAGGCCCTAAAGTTTAACAATCATCGTAGGTGAACTAGAGTTCTTAACTAGGTTATGGAGTAAATGAACAGGAAAAAGGTGAAAGGAGGAAAGCCATTTGGACTATTTGGACTAAAAACAAAGAGCAAACAACAAGTGACCAAGGAAGGGAAAGAGCCTACTTCAACAAACCAATAATATGTTGTTGTCCTCCTACCAAACACACTCAAAAAACTGTCGCAAAATATATGTAGTAAATAAACAATACACCAAGTAATCCACACATAAGGGATCTAGCTATGCAATGCAAATATGAGACCTTTGGTGCCCTGAATTAGAAGGTAACTTCCCCACTCATAAATTGTGATGGATGCTCCCTTGAAGTGGTGATGTTGGAAGACTAAGATGCTAAGACAGGATGAAGTTGACAATACCCCCAAGAAACCAACCAATCAAATAAGGGGGAGACCAAATGAATGAGGACCAAATACCTGTTTTAGGAAGCCTACGCATGGCTAGAGGGTTGGACAATAAATCTAAATAGTGCAAATGTATGAGAGGTGGCAGCAAGAGAGTTATATCACAAACTCAACATTAATCAAATGGAGTAAGACTTGTAAGAGAGTAAGATTTGAAACCTTTGTCAATGATCTAAGAAGCAACTTAAATAGAGATGAGAATGGCCAGGGGGCATATGAGAACGTTTGTCCGCTATAGGAAAAAAGTGTTTTTTCATGCAAACCAATCTACAAGATTTGATTTGGGAAATAGAGGTTCCACATGTACCATAGGCAATTCTAGGAAATGACCCCCTTTATCAATAGAGCATGTCACACAAACAACACACACCAAGACTAAGGCCAAATGAAAAGAATGAATCCAATACCAATCAATTCACTTGGATGAGATGCCTTTCAAATAGGGTGTGATAAAACACTTTTGGCATTCTATTGAGAATAATTTAAGGAGGGATCAGTATTATTTAATTTAACTTTAAATATGTTGAGATTTATGCACTGGGTAAATTTTGAACATACATATTCATTTGGATTAAAATAGGAAATGCATGTACTAGATCATAGCAAAGTTACAAGGGCATGATACATTTTAAATGTCTCTATGACATATTCATGTCAAATTTGAATCGGTTGTCTCATTCAAAAAGAAACAAAGAGCCTATATAAAGCTAGTGCCTCCTTACAACTTGTAAATCTCCCCTAGATCCATCGATATCTTCTCTTCTTTTAGTTATTTGAATGGTACTTATATTAATGATTGTGTAGCACTAGGCTTATTTGAGATGGTTTTGATCAAGATAGAGCTTGGAATATATGGGATGTTTATTATGTTGATTTATCTTTGTCTAATGTGAATTATGCAAATGCAATGGATGAACTTCAATTGTTCATTTGTAAGACATGTAGGGGCAAGTAAAATAGTAGAATTTGTCAATTGGGGTTATCTTGGGTGGTTGGGTGGAATGGTTGTTATCTTCCCTGCCCAAGTTCAAATCCCTGTTAGTGACATGATTCCCTGATAAATATTGCTATAATGGCTTTTGTGTCTATGAAAATTGTTGTATTAGCCTCGAGCCTTGTGAACTCTAAAGTGAGCATACATATGGGTTGTCCTAGTACTAGCAACGTCATTGTAACCCTTGGGCTAAGAGGGAGGTTGAATTCTTTCCTCGAAAAATTTCTAAAAAAAAAGTACAATAGTACAATAAAATATAATTTACGTGGAGTTATCCAATTAAACTACAACTGGGTTCATGGAATTGTAATTACACCTAGAGTAGCAAAGTGCTCTACATCTCAATATGGGAGAGAATTTGTTATGAACGAATGAAAATGACATTACATTAAAAAATTAACAAAATATCAAGTCAGCTCCATCTTAAATAACACAATTAAATTAAATAAAAAAATAAATCATTGCATACATATATATGCATGTGACAACATGTAAAAAATTTAAACCAACCTAGATCCATAATAAACCCGAATCTATCAAGCACCAAGAGGGATCAAATACGTTAATGTGTAAATGTTCTTAATATGAAGGAATTAATACATGAAATCAGATTAAATGATAAAAAGACTTGCACATTAAGAAATTTTATCCTTCAAAGCATGATAGACACGAGTTTAAAATGGATCTAGGCTGGTTATTTTGTATGTTCTAAGGTTCTTTGTAGATACTAGTAAATTCATTCATTTCACAAATGAAAGAAAATCAAATCCCTAAAATTAAAATAACATGAATGATGACACCCTTTGATTTTACTCACAAATCAAGCATCAAAATTTTCACATTTACTTTGTTGACGATTTTGTTCCATATTTGTATTAATATAACTATTATTATATTATATTGAACCCACCAACCATTTCATATTTAATCACAATGATGATAACCAATGTCCAATAAAAAAGTTCAAAGATCGCCATATTATACTAAAAATCTCATCCTATATTAATATAAGAGTTGAATAGATTATCAACAGTTCTATGAATCAAACATTGGTGTGTGACTCTCGCATTTAAAAGATCTCCAAAAACAACATTGTTTTCTATGACTTACACTCTTTATTATATTCATATAACTTTTCACATGAATATTATTCTAAAATAGTATGGTCAATTTTGCTCCCTTTTCAATCAATACCATATGCTCAACGAGGAATCCATCATAAAGAGGATGAGCTTCATTGAAGGAGATGCTAGGAGATCATGTTTAACTCTTTTAAACTCTCTTCAATGGAAATTTGCCATAGAGGGGTAGATTTAGCAAAAAGTAGTTAAAAGTAGTTATCTACACATAGATAAAAGATGTTTGCATACCATTCATCACAAACCTTTTCCATATCCCACCATGCATCTATTCCCGTACTATATTCAATCTCTAAGTTAAGTGTAATATTAAGCAAACCCAAAAGTACTTTCACAACTTTTTTCAATATGCCATGCGCCGTTTATTCAACATTTTTTCCCAAATTAGAGTTTCATATAAAAATATATGATAACATGTACTCAATAGATCTGACTCACTAATACAATCAAAAGCTAAGATTGTGTCTATAAGTAGATGCTCTCTCTTTCTTCAAACAACAATTAAGTTGTTTATTACCCCAATTGCAAGGTACGATGATTTTCAAATTTCGGCTTGGATTTTGTAATTTTTTGTCTTCTCCACAAAATCCCTTACAAGAACATTAACTCTCTAAATCTAATTTTCAATAAAAAAACACCGCTGCAACCAAATACTCCAACTAAAAGTTATGCTTCATGCAAGGCAAGGGAAAATGCATTGTCTTTTTGCCCATTCCACGAAAAAAAAAAAAAATTAGTGGTTGTATCTCCCTTTATATGTCTTCCAAAATTATGAGTGACTACTCATTAGAAGCAAGCCTCTAAATCTAGTTCCCAGCCAGAAAAAGAGTACTCCAATATAATTCTTGAAATAAAAGTTACTCCCTTTGCATCACAAAACTTTAATCTACCATATAGATTTGAAACTGACTCTAACACTAACATTGTTCCTATAGTTGTAATGGAACTACCACTACAACAGTTGAAGTAACAATAAGTACAAGTGAAAATAAACAACAATAAGACCAAGAGGTTCGCAGCACTTGCACACCCAAAAGTGGAATGCACCTACAATTCTATAATATGGATGAAAGTATCTACATAAACTAATTAAAATATTAATATAACTTGATTGATTAACAACAAAATAATGAATAACTTGTTGCGCAGAACGATTGGGTGAGCCCATGCGAGCTGACTGGTGCTAGGGTCTCCTCCTTCGCAACCATGGAGGATCTGGGTTCGCCCCAACCTCCTCCTCCCCCTCCTCCTCCGTCCGCAGATGAAGCTTTCCAATCGTTGTTGGCTACGCTGCCGAAAAAGAAGAAATCAAAAGCCACCAAGTTTGTGAAGAAGCTGGATGACATTCCAGAAATATCCCTTCCACTAGAGGGACCAATTCAGGTTGCCTTGTCTCTAACGGATTGGCCCCTAGTGGGACAATTTACAAGACTTTGGCCCTCTCCCAAAACAACGGAGGCCTGTGTTGTCAAAAACTGGAGGTTGTTGATCAAGCACAGTGTTACCTCGTACTTCTTGGGGAGAGGCTTCTTCCTATTCGAATTCATTTCAAAAGAGGACAAAGATCTGATTTTTAGGAATGGGCCTTACTTTATGGGACCTCAGGGCCTGTATCTCAATAAGTGGACGTCAGATTTTGATCCAGCAACGGATGTTCTGACGGTCGTTCCTGTGTGGGTAAGGTTGTCGAATCTCCCAGTGCACTACTGGAATTGGGAATCTTTGAAGCATATAGGCAACGCACTGGACAAATTCATAGATGGGCAAACAACAAGGATCAATACGCCTGTGCTTGAATCTGTGTCGAGGTCGATCTAGAGGTGGGACTACCGGAGGCAATAAAAATCTATGTCAGCAGCTGGTCTCATGTACAAAAATTAGATTATGAGCAGCTTCCCTTCAAGTGCCGAAAATGCCATGAATACGGACACTTTGCTAGGGGTTGTCCGAGCAATGGAGAGGCGGCGAAAGGAAAAGAGGAAGGCTGGAAGCGAGTTAAGAGAACAAAGACTACCCATAAGGCCCAAAACCTTTCTGGGGCTCCAAAAGGTAAAGGTCCCCAGCTTGCTCCTGATCAACAAAATCCTCCCTTGAAGGCCGAAGAGAACAAGTTTGGGCCCTTAAGCTCAGCTTCATTGGAAGTCCAGGAGGTCGAAGTGCAAAAGAAAGTGACCCTAGAGAAAGGGACACCCTCAGGCTCGAGGCAAGGAGAAAGCGTCCCAAAAAGCCCTAAGGAGAAGCATGCAGAAGCTGAAGAGGAAGAACAAGAGTCGAAGGAATCAGAGGAGGAAGGAGAGAGATAGGGGAATCACAAATAATGGCTAGAAGATCGACAAGAGGACAAATGCCTGCCCGAGAAAAGAGAGAGCAAGAAACTTACAAAGATAAGCTCCAAGGCAACCAACCAACCCTTGAGAAGCTATTGGCAAGAACTCCGAAGATGACAAGAAATCAGGGACAGGGCTCCAAGGGAGCTCAACACACTCAAAAAAGTAAGTGATGAAGGTTGTCTCCTAGAATCGCAGAGGAATGGGGAGCAAAATGAAAGAAGAAGCCATAAGAAGCCTGCTAAGGATAGAAGCCCCAGATATCCTTCTATTCCAAAAGACAAAAAAGGAGGATAAAGACTTCCTCCAAACAAGCAAGAAATTTTGGAACAAAGGGGGAGGACAGGTTGTCTCAGCTCGAGGAGCTTCGGGCGGTCTGGGCACTCTTTGGAATACAAACAAGTACACGTTGGTCGCTGAGATCCAAAACATTCATTGGTTATTCTTGAAGCTCTAGCAACAGGATACTAAGGAGGTCTTCAGCCTCTTTAATGTGTACGCTCTAGTAAACGCTGGGGAGAAGAAGGCCTGTTGGGGCTCGATCAGAAACATGTCAGATATAGAGAATCTGGAAAACACCATTATCGCTGGTGATCTCAACCTTACCTTGCTTCTGTCTGAGAAGCGAGGAGGAAGCATCATCAGGGATCCGACAAGGGAATGGGTGGAGGACCTCATGCAGGATTGGGACCTGCTCGACATCAAGCCCTCAAATGGTAAGTATACTTGGTCTAATAAAAGAGTCGGTCCTGGGCATATTGCAACAAGATTAGATAGATTTCTTGTTCAAAGCTCTTTTCTCCTATTAGGATTAGAGGCTAGAATGAAAATCCTTCCTTGCAGCGCTTCGGATCATAAGCCTATTAAACTAGAACTGTCAGCTCAAAAAGATTTAGGCCCTATTCCATTCAGATTTAGCCCTTTGTGGGTCAAGAACTCAGACTTCATGGACAAGGTAAAGGAAAGTTGGAGGATGCCTGTCAAGGGGTCACCTTTCTTCGCATGGGAGGAAAAGCTTAGAAGAGTGAAAGCTGCCATGAAAAGTTGGGCCAAAACTCTGCCTAATCCAGTGGTAGAAAGAAAGCAAGCCCAAAACAGTCTCGAGCTCCACCACTTGCAAATGGAAGATGCAGAAATCACAAAAGAAGCTCTTGACAGGGAGGCAAATTTACAACAGAAGTTTAATAAGACTTGTCTGTCGGAGGAAGAATTTTGAAGACAAAAGTTTCGCAGTCTTTGGCTAAAAGCGGGAGACAAACACTTCCTTCTTCCATAAACAATTCCAAGCGAGAAGAAGCTTCAACTCCATCTCAGAAATCAAGGAAGACTCCATAACTCACAATGATTTCAAGAGCATTAAAAGGGCAGCTTTCACTCATTTTAAAAACCTATACAGTGAAGAAGATGTTCTGGACCAGAATTCTAAGTTTCTGGATGTGTTTCCTTCCATGATAACCTTCAGGATGAATCAGCAGCTAGAAGCAAAGGTTACTAGAAAGGAAATAAAGGTTGCTCTCTTTACTATGGAGCCAAACAAAGCCCCCGGTCCGAATGGCTTCACAAATAGATTTCTCCAAGTTTGTTGGCAGATAGTGAAAAAGGATCTACACAAGATGGTCTTGAAGTCAGAAAATTGGGGGCAGCACGAACTCAACCTTTCTTGCCCTTATTCCAAAGGAAAAGGGAGCCAGTGCTTTTAACAGATTTCGACCTATTTCACTATGCAATATAGGCTACAAGCTGATAACCAAGGTGATAGCCAACAGATTGAAAGGTATTCTTCCTAATATTATCCCGGAGAACCAAGGAGGTTTTGTTCATGGGAGGCAGATTGTGGATAATTTTATCCTCGTGCAAGAGGCAATTCACTCAAGCTTGCAATGAAAAGAAAAGGGAATGGTGGTCAAACTGGACCTAGCTAACGCTTTCGATCATGTTCGACACAGCTTTTTTTTTATGTGTTGCACAAGTTTGGGTTTGGGCTTGAGTTCATCAATTGGATTCGTGCTTGCATCTCTGAGCCTTGGATCGCCCCTCTGGTGAATGGGCGAGCTACGGACTTCTTTCAAGCTACAAGAGGGCTTCGGCAGGGGTGTCCTCTCTCCCCTCTCCTCTTTGTTCTACAAGCCTCTGTTCTAAGTTTCTATTTCGAAAATAAACAATTGGACCAAGAGATCCTGGGACTTAACATTGCCAGAGGAGTTAAGAACATTAATCATGCTTTGTTTGTCGACGATTCTCTGTTGTTGGGCGCAGCCTCAATGCATTCTGCTACAAGGTTTAAAGAAGTTCTGGATGACTACTGTGATACGATGGGCAGCAAATTAAATAAGGGGAAATGCCATATTTATAGTTGGAATATTTCTAGCAGCGCTATCTCCAGGTGTTTGGGCTTTGCTGGCTCCACCGTTTGGACCTCGTTCAAGTATCTGGGCCTTCCAATCTTCCAAAAAAAAGTCCTCTAGCCAAGATTGGCTTCCTCTGTTAGACAAGTTTAAAATCAAGATTCAGGCCTGGGGATTCACATGGCCCAATCTAGCAGGTAAGACAAAACTGATCAAGGCTATCCTTAACATTTTCCCGATATTTCAATTCTTTGTTTTGTTAGCCCCTATCTGCATCCCCAGAAAAATGGAAGAGCTCCTCCGAAGGTTCTTCTGGAAAGGAGGAAAACAAAACGAAAAGATAATGGCTCTAGTTAGCTGGGACAAAGTCACCAAGCCACTGATAGAAGGAGGACTGAATTTCAAAGATCTACACACTCAAAACATTGCTATGGGGGCAAAAATCATATGGAGGCAAATCGCTACAAAGCCAGGATGGGCTCAAAAAGCTCTGTGGAAGAAATACCTTAGTGGGCAAAGAAAAAGAAGTCTGAACAAAGCTCCCCTCACAAAAATCGGATCGCATTTGCATAAGCTATACGTGCAGGCTACTCCGTTGATTCAACATCATGCTTATTGGATACCGAACAATGGCAAACAAATTCGAATTTGGGATGACAATATTATGAACGAGCCCCCACTTGCCGATATCCATGATCTGAATGCGCTGCGAATCTGGATGTCCAGCGCAGGTCTGATCACACTGTGGGACATTTTGTGCTGGGATGCCAGCGAATGGGCTAGTTGGAAGTAGTTGGAGGTTCCGCCAGATTTGAAGCATGATTGGAGCGCATTGATTTCACATTTGAAAGGCAAGGCCCCGATCCACGCAAGGAGGCAGGACAAGAGAGGATGGGGCTCTCACTTTGGGAGCTATACTGTGGCGCAGGGATACGCCAAACTAAAGGAACTACTGCACCTCCCGCCCAATCCAACGATTTGGAAAGGACTGTGGCGACAGAAAACCATCCCGAAAATAGATTTCTTCATCTGGCTCATGTGCCACAACAAAATTTTGACAGAGGACAGGCTGAAGAAAAGAGGATTCCATGGGTCGTCTAGATGCTCGATGTGCTGCGAAAATGAGGAGAATGCCCGTCATCTAATGTTGGACTGTAAATTCGCTGCAGAAATCTGGGGTGAGGCACTAAGACCTTGGGGAAACACTGTTGCGACCCCCACCTCCATCGCTGATCTGATTGATAATTGGTTGCACAACTATCCGGGTGTCTTCCCAAACAATGACAGTTTTAAGGCCGCCTAGCTTTCCTTGCCAAAGATTATTTGTTGGCAAATCTGGCTTGAAAGAAATAAGAGAATCTTTAAAGGTAAAGTGCAGAATGCTAAGATAATCATGGCCAAGATCAAGAGCCTGCTGAAAGAAAGCTTGGGCGAACAACTTGAGGGAATAAACTTAAGCCATCAAGATTTGGAATGGGGCGGCATGATGGGCCTTCAATTCTCTGTAGCAGTAAGGCAGAGTAAGATAAACAAAGAATGGCAAATCAAACTTAATGAGAAAGACTTCTCCACTTGGATCAATAAGCAGTCCAGATATACTTTATTCTTCGACGGGGTTCCAAAGGCAATCCCGGGAAAGCAAGGGCAGGAGGTGTCATTAAGCATCTTGACGGCAACATTGTGCATAGTTATGGATCAATAAGCAGTCCAAATATACTTTATTCTTCGACGGGGCTGCTAAAGGCAATCCCAGGAAAGCAGGGGCGAGAGGTGTCATTAAGAATCTTGAGGGCAACATTGTGCATAGTTATGCCTAGGGCTTGGGGCACAACACCAACACCCAAGAAGAAGCGTTGGCACTGCTTCAAGGCCTCAAGCAAGTCAAGGAAGTCAGCATCAAAGAGGCGAATGTAATTGGCGACTCCCAATCCATAATAAAAATTATTGTAGACAATTTTGTTCCTAAGGATCTCAGGCTAGCAAGATTGGTAACAAGAATTAAAATACTGGTTAAATCTCTGCAAAGTGTGAACTTCTTCCATGTTTTGCAGGAAAACAATAAGGACGCAGATTTGGAAGCCAATAAAGTTGCTCTTCTTTTCGCCAGCACTCTTTTAAGAGACAAGGACGAAGAGAGGGATCCGATCCCTTAATATCTAGTCTACATGTTTTATTGCATTTTATTGCAGCAATTCGTTTGTATTCACAAGTTAGGGAAAATCTCGGAGATTGATTCAATTACCAAATGTAAGAAGCACCGGCATATAAGTATTTGGGTAATAGAATTCCTGATAGAAGAGGAAAATTGGACTTTGCTTCCAAATTTTGTAATCCGATTTACGGCATTCAAGCCAAGGTTTTAATACAAAACTATAACCATTTCTGTAAAAAAAACAACAAAAAAATAATGGTTACAAGAGAGGGAGATGACCCTCATTTATACAAAAGAGAGACTAACACTCTAACTCGTGACCTTAGTTACCTTATTGATATAATTTGGCTCTTATTTCACAAATTAATCTTGAAAACACTAATTATCTATATGAGTCCTTACTTGACTTAAGTGGCAATGGTCAAAACATTATTACAATGCTATGATTTTACATACAAAATAGCCCATCAACATAGATTTTCATGCACGTGTTTCTTGAAGCACTTCTAAAAAGGATGTTCCTCAAAGATACCAAATTTGTTCACGTAAGGAGGGATAAGAAATAAGCCTATGGGCTTTCCCTCTCTAAATTATAAGTCTATTTTCCAACCTGAGCAAATAATGTAAAGAATGCAATTGAACCAATTCCTCTTGACATTTGAGAAACTAAAAACCTATCACATATCAAATGGCAAGTTGACAAATCTCCAAAGTTCCACTCCAATACATCTTCAACCATCAAATGGGTTCGTCTCGGCCAATGATCAGTCTATCCTCCCTTCCCTCTAATCTATTGGAGAAGTGGTTGAGTTGAAAAATATATATAACTATTCCCCCATTTAATTCTTTAACAAATTTTCTAACTAATTAAAAAAATTATTCTATTTAGTATATTTTAAATTCCCTTATTTAATTCTTTAACAAATTTTGACTAATTCAAACCTCTATTCAAATCTCTATTGTATTTTTGTAATTTTAAACCCCTCGGATTTGACCTCTCCAAAATAATTAATCCTTTTTATCCAATAATTTAGTCCCATTATCTTTCTACATTTGAATCAATACCCTGGATTTTTTATATATAATTTATTTACCTTTAACAGTAAAAATTTTAACCCCATCCTCTATTTAAAGAGGTCTAGCACTCTTTATCATTAGCAAGCTTCAGGCCCCTGAAGATGGGTGAAGGGTTCACCCGAAACATTGGACAAACGTATGGTTTCGACACACAGTTCTCCAGAAATTTTCATCATCAACTATTGTCAAATTTACCCTTTCCTCGTCGAGAAAATACAGCTTTGGTGTGTTTTTCTAAACCCCTCCATTTGGAGATCATTTATAGGTCACACTCTCATAGATACCAATGACCATTTTGGATTTGATGGCAATTGCATCAATATGAAGAAGGGTATTCAAGTAAAAACACAACAATCTTTCCTCTTGACCATATTATTTAAGATGATAAATTCAAGCAATTAACATTCGATGTGTGACAAAGGGTCCTTCAAATTAAATCCATGACATCCAAATCATTCCCAAAATAAGTAATGTATAAATTGCATTAAAAGAACAGAAGCCTAGCACTACCCAGTACCTATTATACAAAATACTAAAACCTAAGAATGTAATACAAAACCCAACATATACAAAGATAATGAATATCTCATGCAACCTAATAGGGGTGGGGGCATACCACAATAAAAAGTAATAGTAAAGAACAAACTGCAAACAAGAAAAGGAAGTTAAAAACCCAAAATACAAGATATGCAACTAGAAAAAAGAAACACATGGTGAAAAAATGATAACCAACGAATTAAGAAAGCATTCATCTTGATAAAATTATTTAAGATGATAGATTCAAGCACGTGACATTCAATGTGTGAAGAATAGTGGGTCCTTCAAATAAATTTAAGACATCTAATGGTCCAATGGTCATAATCAAAATCATTCCCAATAAATAAATATAGATATACATAGATACATAGAAAAAAATATCAAGAATATAGATATCCATACATACATAGAAAAAAATATCAAGTCTAGTCTTACCTGTCATAAAAAATATATATAGATCCTAAGCTTCTACTGCAAACCGGAACATATACAAAAGGCATTAAACCTGTGCAAATAAAGAGTGTAGAAAAGTACAACAAATGGATTCAAATGAAATATAAGAAACATTAAGCAAGGGGAAACATAAAATAACAAAAGAACATCAAATTCCCAAAATACAAGATATACAACTTGAACAAAGGAGGGCATTATGGAAAAAGCAATTAAACACCATATTTGAAGCAAACAATTGCAGAAAAAAACCCATGGAATTTCTAAAGATATAAATATCAATGACCCTTTGAGTCGACACGAAGCAACAATTTCTGAAAAATTCTTGACAATCTAAGATAATTCAAACAAAAGTTATAAGGCGTACAAAATTAAGAAAATCCTTCTTCTGCCATCTAAGCTTATTGAAATTATCATAAAAAAGCTGCAGATTCACTTGTTTCAAACAGCTAGTGTGCATATGGTGAAACATATTCTACTATAACTGCTTATCACAGTTCCGTTAAGAAGAGACTCAATGCAAGTTCGATTATCCCATGCTTGATAACAATGAACAGATGTTGACCTTGATAGCAAGGCTATTGCATACCCCCCCATCAATGTGACCATCCCTTGATAATTTTGACAAGATGGACTCTCTGGTCTGGACGATAGATCTAGGTATAGAGTCTAGACCATTTAAAATGAAGAGTTTCATGCAACCTTTGTGTACAAGGGAAGAAAATGTTGAAAAACATATTTGTTAAAGGTATCTATGGTTGTTCAACTATAATGGATAAGATGCCTATGAATTGGTTCTTTCTTCAGCTCCGAGCTTTGATTTTGTAACTAGAGAGCTACTACTTAAGATGGTCTCTTTTTCCTCGAAGTTAATAAGATTTTGATGAAATTAGATATCCAGAAACCATCATACCTTCACTTTCAAGCAAATTCAAAGCCATACAAAAAAACTCCTAAGAACACACTCCAATAAGGACCCCTCCTAGGAACACACTCCAATAAGGACCCAATCGCATTCTCGACAAAGTAATATAACCTCTACGACAGCTTCACAATGACCTTGCAAACTGATTGCAACTTTCCACTAAAACAAACCACCGTGTGAGACAAAGTAATCTTCTTACCTCTATGACATCTTAGCAATGACCTTACAAACTAATTGCACCTTTCCACTATACAAACCACCATGTGTGGACAAGGAGATCACCTGGACACACTGAATTTCCACAAAAATAACACCCTGCACATACCAACGCTCTTATTATAAAACAATGAGCAGACAAATCAAAGCATCCCTGACCTCAAACCAGTACGTTCGTCCATCGACACCCAACATACTAGTAGCTATTGCCGTTTCAATAACGCTTATTGATAATTCCACTGTATTGAAGTTAAGTTTGTGAGCCGTACACAACAAGGTTATTTGAAGCAGAACATAAACAAAAATCATTGATCTGAGTTATTTAAATATACAGCATAAACAAAGGCTTGGTTGGCTGGTAAAGCAGGGTATTCCTATCCCCTTCACAAAGTTCAAGTCCCCCACATACATGTCTGCCCCCATGGCTTTTCTCGCCTGCTTTAAAAACGGGCCAAACTCTTGTACCGCAGAGTGTTGTTATTCCCTCCACAAAGTTCACATCCCCCACAGACATGCTAGCCCCCATTGGTTTTCACGCCTGCTTAAGTAAGCGGGTCAACTCATGCGTTTGCGACAGATGCAAGTCTTCGGCCTGAAGAACCCATCACAAATAATGAAATTTAAAAACCAAAATGAAAAGTATACCTAGCACAGAGAAACGGGGAGGGACGGCCGGAATTGAATTAATTTATCCAAAAATTATTTTAGAAACATATTTCCAACAAAACTGTAATTTTTACAATAATGTTCCAAAAAATAGCAAACAGGATACGTTGATTGGAGTGCAGTGCCACGGCCATTGAATCAACTCCTGCAAATCACCAAATTACAAACCCCCGCTTCCTTCCTCCTTCAGCTCGAGCGAGCCAACGCCTTTCAAACTCCCGATAAGAGCAAAACAGTATCGTTTCGCCTCCGGATCCCCACCACACCGAATAATTTCCTTTTCTTCCAACCACAATTATGCAGAGCCCCAATATCACCAAACCCCTAATTCGCCGGCGCCCTAAAGTGGCAAGATTACTTCACGGCCCAACTGCACCGAAACCCTAACTACAGTTAGGAAAGATTCGATGGGATTTCCAATCAACGGCAGTTTACATGCGGCAGCGTACGAGAACGCTCCAGCAAATTCACGAGATCGGTTCCAAGGAAAACATACCAGTAAGAGTAGCAACCAGGTCTTCCTTCTGAATGCCCGAGCGGTCGGTTATATGGAAACGAACTATTCCAGGGCGTGCTCCAAATTGGAAATGGTGGAGGCTTCGATGGATTATCGTTGCGTCCCGATCTGTCCACGCTTGCTCATCGTCTCACTTCCATCTAAGCAGGGCACATAATTGGTAGGTAATGATACTAAATACTACAGCTCGGAATACAAACAGGAGCCCGTCCAAAAATAATATTTACTTTTAATCATAGTGGGTGCTTTACAAACGGGGAATAATTTTTATCATACAATTACTAAAACTATTAATAATGGGTATAATTGGTAATTTTAACTTGGAGAAAAGGAAATTCCCCTGATGAGATTTGAACGCATAACAAGTAAGGAAAGGAAAGTTCTTTTGAGATTTTAATTTAAAAATTAAATAGGTTGATAAGTGATTTTATTTGTAAAGATAAATGAGAGTTTTATATATATAATGGTGAAAGAGTGTTTTTTAAGTTAAGAGTTTATTTTTTTCAGATTTAAGGAAATGGGTTAATGATTCAAGATTTATAAGTATTTGGCAAGAGTGAAAACTTATCTCTTTAGAGACTACGAGGAGCATTTCAGGTAGTGTGGTTTTTCTTGAATAACAGTAATGAATCAGCTAGTGTGTGTGGTTTTTCTTGAATAAGAGTAATGAATCAGCTTGCATTCGCTGATAGTAGTAGCCACTTGGTTTGACAACTAAATTATAATGTTAGATCTTAGACTTTTGTGATCCATATTGTGATAATGGTGTCTTCCATATTAATCACATTATTAGGATTTGGTCAATGTTTCTAACCAATTAATGTGGTTCATCCATCTTAAGACAAATATGAAAAAAGCAACCAATCATAAAATAAATAGCAAAAATCAGTCAATCATCTCAGGACAAAGATAAAAAAATCAACGAATCATCCAGAATAGATAGCAAAAATCAGTGAATCATCCTCACAGCAAAAATGAAAAAATAAACCAATCATCGAGAATAAATAGCAAGGATGCAGGGTTAGTAGTTAGGAATTAGCCATTAGTAAATTAGTTATTGAATAATTAAAATAATATAAAGCTATAACTAGTTTTTGAGAATTAGTTATTAAATTCAATAAGATGATATTTATTTATAAACTAGTTGTTAGATATTAAATTGAAAAAAATAAAAATTATTTATAAACCACTGGTTAGGTATTAGTATTTATTTTAATTAAATATACTTAAATTAATTAATATATAGTATTTATTTTAATTAAATATACTTAAATTAATTAATATATAATATTATAAGAATTAAAATTGCATTAGTATTTATTTTAATTAAATATATTTAAATTAATATATAATATTATAAGAATTAAAAATTGATAATATTACGAATCAGAATTATATAGAAGGTTTTAGAAAATTTTACAAGAATAAATTTATTAAAATAAGTAATTAATTTTAATATATATTCAGAAATGAGAAAATTTATTTTAATTGTAAATATTTAAATTAATTTAAAAATATATATAATATTAGAATAAAGAAAATAAGAAATGAGAAAAGATTTAAATTTAATAATTTTATTAATTAATTGAGAATTAAAATAAGTTATTATTTTTATGAAATTAAATTTTAAAAATAATAATAATAATATTAGAGGGTTGGAATCTATTTTTTTATTAATTTCTAATCATCATTTCTATTGAGATTGATTGTATGTTTTTCAATCTTAATAGTTTTTTCTAAGCTCGTGGAAGTGATCTCGTGCTCAGATTTTTCTGCATGCTAAAATTAAATATATAATAATTTAAATGTTTTATTATTAATTATGAAATTATAAACATTTATTTAGTCGATGAATATTAAAAATATAGAAAATAGTTATCTCTTCTTTTAATTTTCATTATTTAAATTATTTTATTATTTTATTATTAATTGTAAAATTAAAATTATTTTTATAATTATTAAAAATATTTGTATAGTTATCACGAGAGATGATGGATGGTGACTCTTATTAATACATTCATTTTTATTTTATTTTTTGTTAATTATCTATATGCGTTAATTAATATAAAATCAAGGTTTATGAAATTTGATACATTAAGTTAATTGGGCTTATTTAAGGTGGTTGAGAAAATTAATTATTTTTCTCTCAACCTAAGTTTAATTCCCGCAGATAATATGTTGAGCTCATATCGATATATTTACTAAAGACCAGATTGACAGGTCTCATTCGTGGACATATTTTGATGGATCCTCCCAAGTTAGAGGAATTTGTGGCGGTGGCACTATCTAGTGTATAAATGAAAATCATTCCTTCAAATTTAAAAATGAAAATCATTCCTTCAAATTTAAAAGCAGGTTGGGTCATGGATCCAATAACTATGTTGAACTCCTAAGCTTAAAATTACTTCTTCTCTTTGCTTTGGGAAAAGGGTGCTGGCCACTGCAGGTTTTTGGTGATTCTCGTGTGGTAGTCAATTGGTGCAACGAAAACTCTATTTGTCACATGCACACACGTAGATCTATATTGGAGGAACCATTACTAATAAAAAGGAATTTTGATCATGTTACTTATCATCATATCTTCAGGGAGAAAAAGGAATTTTGATCATGTTGATGAACTTTCCAAGGCAGGAGTGTAGCAGGCGTGGGGAATTTGGCAGATCTCGGAACAGGTTGACAGTGAACACTATGAATATTTTCACTCGCCATTCATAGATGGTATTCAGGCGGGAGATGTTTGAGTTTGGAGACACACACCCAGGATATAATTTATGATAATTTTTTTACATTATGCAAAAGCTTTTGTGTATTTACGTTTCAAATTTGTATCTACATCTTGTTCTGAACACGTTGCTTTTATGTTATTATGCACACAGGTTTTTAATAAAGCCTCGTTCTCTCTCTTTTTGTTTTTTTTAGACTACACATTATGGATTATTATGGACTATATTTTTTTATTGTGGATTGTTGGTATGACTTGCTACTGCAACAGTCTCTTGATATGCTTTTTGGCATCTTCGTTATGTAATTTTCATCCTTTATAACGAAAATTACATTTTTTCTTTGGGCAAAAAAAAACTCATATCGATATATTAATTAATATAAAATAAAGGTTTATAAGATTTGATATATTAAGTTAATTAGGTTTATCTAGGGTGGTTGGGAATATTGATTACTATCCTCTCCACCCAAGTTCAATTATAGCAAGTGATATGTTGAGCTCATATAAATTATATTGTTACAATGACTTCAAACCTTGTTCTTATACTCCCCCATCCAAGTTCAATTTTTTAATGAGATGTTTAGCCCATTGTGATGAGGTTAAAAGGTAGACATCTCCTATGAAGTGTGCTTGTAAGAACTTCTAAACTGCTTCGTGTACTTTCCCTATCCAAAATCAAATCTTTAATAAGATATTTTGCCCATTATATTGAGGTTGAAAGAATAGACATCTCCTCCAAAATGTGTTTGTAATAATGTTGACCCTTCTTCTTATACTTTCCCTATCCAAGTTCAAATCTTTAATGAAATATTTAACCCATTATAATAAGGTGTGAAATGTCTTTGTAATAAATTATAACCTTCCTCTTATACTTCTCTTATTCAAATTCAATTTTTTAATAAAATGTTTAACCCATTATAATAAAATTAAAAAAATAAACATCCCATGTGTAATGTATTTCAAACACATCTAAACACTTACTAAATCATAATAAGAAATAAAAAAAAACTAATTTACTAAATCATAACAAGGATATATTCATTAATTATACATCTGAAAAGAATAAAATTAATTTAAGGATTCAAATCGTAGAAAGGACTTAACATTTAATACATGGCACAGTTGAATGGTACCGCGCTATCTCCAGTCGGCACAAAGATTAATCGGTCGACGCAAATCTACATAGGGAGTCTGCCAGGTCGACTAGACCCTCCAACTCAGTTCTGTACCTGCATAATTAATATCATGAACTTGCTCTTATATAGACTTTGCTATGGTAAATGGTATGTAATGTAAATTTAATTTTATATTCTCAATATTTTTGTGTTGTCTTTTTGTTCATAAAACATCTCAATTTCGAAACAATCATAAACGGAAGGAAGACATCATTAGAATTGTACATATATGGTATATGGTATGTAATGTAAATTTAATTTTATATTCTCAATATTTTGTGTTGTCTTTTTGTTCATAGAACTCAATTGCGAAACAATCATAAATGGAAGGAAGACGTCATTAGAATTGTACATATATGGTATATGGTATGTAATGTAAATTTAATTTTATATTCTCAATATTTTTGTGTTGTCTTTTTGTTCATAGAACATTTTTATTTTAATATTCTTATAGCAAGGAAAAACAAAGGTTCAAAATTCATTATTATCCTTTTATAAGTGACAACTACCTTGTCAATAAAAATGACATAATCTATACATTTAAAAATGGTAAATCTCTGAATTCGTGGGATATAGTGATACTCAAAGCCACTAACTACTTTTTAATGTTTGTTTTCTGTTTTGTATGGAAAGAAAGAACAAAGGATAAAATATTCTTTCATATGGTACACGCACCTCATTAATGAATATAGCATAATATATACATTTCAAAATGGTAAATCTCTGGATCCATGATATATAGTGATACCCAAAGCCATTAACTACTGTGAAGAATTCTCTTTTATAATAGCCACACATCATTTAATCGATCCTCTTAGGCACATGATGAATAAAACATTTATGAAATGAATTACATTGTTTAAGCTTAATTTCCTTTGTAAACATTTATGGTAAATGTTGTTTTTCAAACAGTTTCAAATTATAATGTTTTTAAACGTTCATGCCAAAGTTTACAATTCGTGATCCAGTTATATATGATATAACAATGAAACTAGGAAAACCTCCATGTTACATAGTGATTTTAATATTTTCTTTAGAGTAGATAGTGATATATATACAAATTATTTAATTAATTTTAAAATTTAATGATAAACCATATACAAGTATTAATTTACCTTTTATGAATTATAAAATTAAATATTTCAGTAAATTTTGAATTTTAAAATTACAAAATAAACTGAAAACAAAAACTTCAAATTAAATTACTAAAAAAACAAACAAAACATAATAATAATAATAATATGACCTCATAGCACAATATTTTGCAGTCATGCTTAATTGTTTACTTAAAGTTTAAACTTTAATTAATTAAAAAAACAAATAAAGCATAATAATAATATGACCTCATAAATCGATATCCTGCCGTCGACATTAATTGTTTACTTAAAAATTAAAAGCTCGATGAACATTTTATTATTAAAAATAAATAAAACAATCGATCATTTCTGTATTGACAAGGATATATTCATTAATTATACATCTGAAAAGAATAAAATTAATTTAAGGATTCAAATCACATAAAGGACTTAACATTTAATACATGGCACAATTGAATGGTACAGCGCTATCTCCAGTCGGCACAAAGATTAATCAGTCGACGCAAATCCCAGTTCAATTTGCAAGAACAAGTTTAAAATATGAACCAATCACATTTTAGAAAAAAATATATTTAAATAATTAAAATAAATAAATAATAAAACCATCAAAATTTAACATAGGAAAACAATAAAAATAAATAAAAAAAATAAAAAAATTGTTTTTACACAAATTAATGTCACATCAGTTTGAATTAATGTCACTGTCAAAGCAAACTTGATGCATAGTTACCTGCCAGCGGGCAGGTACAATAAGAAATAAATAAATAAAACTAATTTTGTAAAACGAACTACTTTCTTAAAAAAACTTATTTTATAAAACAAATTACTTTCTTTGTCATTATTGTAATATAAATTAGTTATCCCTATCCAAGAGAGGGATATATGTGTCATTTAGAAATCAAAACTCTTTTGACTTATAAAGATATATATATATAAACAATTTAATTAGTAAATGTGTTAAGCACAAGATTGTTGGGAATTATGTATATGTGGAATTTAAATAATAATAAAAATCGATTTATTTTTTGATTTAATTTATCTAGAATTTAGGGGCATATTGAAATAGAGATCTTCACAATCAAAGTGCTCTAAGAGGTTTTCAGGGTGTTGAATCTATTTATGAAGTCAAAAAAACTAGTTTAAACAACACAAATCAAGATTTGACAACAATTTTTTTCACTCAATTCCGACAAAAAATCTACCAAAAACTTCATATATATATATATATATATATATACAAAACTCATTTTCTTCATTTTTATATTCAAAATGTTTCCCTAATCCCATCGTGTAATATTATATTTTTTAATTAAAGGCATATCATGGAAATTTTCTTTGTCAAAATTATCATTTCTTTAGTACTTTACTATTATAACACCCTCATCCCACATATACCCAAGTAACTGGCCAACCGAGGTAAACATGTGATGAGAGACTATTATGATCTGATTAAACTCCCCATGTATAGATAAGGAAGTAGAACCGACACAGCACAACCAATCTGACCTTCTACACATCTTGCAGGACCTCAAGGAGCTAACCGACCCTTCAAGGTGACCAACCCTTGAGGGAACTCAACATTTCAATGAATTAAACCCCTAGTCGCTCCCTTGCCAAGGCCTCCATGCGACTGAGAGCTCCATTCGCTCCCATGATCCTGCTTGAGTGCGACTATAGCCTTTTTCTGCCAATTCTATGCCAACGACTGCGAGATTTAAGGCTAATTTCCAGGGCTAATACTCAGTCATTTTCCAAAACTACATGAAACTTCCAGAAATGAAAAGTAACATTGAAACAATGATACCAATGAAAATACTTGAACAAGGACTTGACTGGAACCTTACTAGCCATGACAAACATTTTGTCAAACATGTCACAAATATGCACTCTATAGGTTAAAACAACATATTTTAGTATAGGGGTCTCATACTTATCTGAAAATCGCTAAGAAGCATTCATGCCTTATCACATTAGCTGCAATATCGTCTATTAGGTCATATATTAATTGTTCATTCATTTACAAACAAAACACAATGAGAGCCACACATTATCACTGTCATAAAACATACTTTTAACCAACATATAAACAATAGAAATAACATGGATATTAAAACCATAAATACCACATATGAACCAATACATTACACATGAAATACCAAGTAGAAGAAACTCTTAATAATGAATATAAAGGCTAACCAGGTTCGGGAATTCCACGTTCCACCCGACCATAGATTGGTTGAGCCAATTCTATCTTCAGCCAATCACCCCCGTGCCATATTCCAAGCATGAATGTGGGATCTCATGAAACAAATCCAACAAAACCGAACCAGAGCTTCCAAAGGCTAAACCACCTCAACCCTCAACTAGTGATTCCACCTCATGGTTGGACATCATTAACCATCAGCAGATGGTCTCTACCCAAGTTGTCTAAGGCTCCAGAGCTTTTGTTCCAAGCAAGGCTCCAGGACTAGTAACTCAACCCACAATTATTGACGCGCTCCAGAGCATTTGTCCAACCAAGGCTCCAGGACTAGTAACTCAACCCACCGAGGGCACTAGAGAATTTTTCCAACCAAGGCTCCAGGACTAGTAACTCAACCCACCGAGGGCGCTAGAGAATTTTTCCAACCAAGGCTCCAGGACTAGTAACTCAACCTAAGTTATTACAGGGATCCAGGGTGTTTTTCCAACCAAGGCTCCATGAACTAATAACTCAACCCATAGCCAAAGGAACATGAGAACCAACCAGAAAACAAAAGGGAAAGACTCTCACAACACCATGGTTACCCAAGAAATGGCAAGGCTTTGTCAATCTAGGAAATCCTCCATGCCAATGACAAAACATAACCAAGTAACCACATGCATGTGTCATGCATGCCAAAACTAGTAAGGAAAACATACATGCAACTCGATACCTGCAAGCAAAATCTATAGTAGTTGATGATCCTGATGTCCTCTTGCGCTTTCTTGCTTTTCCTTTGCCTTCTTGCTCCAAATCCTAAGTGTGCCACACTCCTCCAAAAGTGCTCCAATAAAACTCTGAGTGTCTAAGAGTATGAGAGAGAGAATGAGAGCTCTAAAATTAAATTGACAAAAAAGGTACCAACTGATCCTCGAAAGCCTTTTTATCAATGAGGCCTCTAATTTGTTCATTTTCCATTATTTTCCTTCAATTTAATCATCACATGCAACCTGTGACCTTTCACCTTCATTTTCTCCTATTTTCCATTATTTTCATCAATAAATGCCACTTTGCCTTTCCAAATCCTTTGTCATTGCCTTTACTAATTTCTATATCCATAATAAACCAAAAGAACACTAGGATTTTTTTCCCAACATTCAACTTGGAATACGCATCATGTGACCATGGTTGTTATTTTTCCTTTATTAACTTTATTACATGAAGTTTTAACTCGGGGTTGTTACAGACCCCTCCCCCTTAGGGTAACACCATCCTCGGGGTTCAATGACACCTATAACCAACAAGACTATTGATAACAAGACATACTGCCCATGGAGATTTATAACTTAGCTCGTCGCAATATTTACAAAGATTAACTTGTTGAGAAGCAACCAACATGACAACGTAACAAAATAACAACCATAATGACATGACACCCATACTGCTTATTGGAGCTTTATAACACAACTCATGGTGGTATTTACATCCATATACATATGTACATATACCAAAGCATGTACCAAAAACATATACCAAAACATTCGTTCAACTAGCAAATAGAGAAGGATACATAGCCCACATCTGATTTGCCATCTCCCATGTAGCTTCATCTAAACCAAATTTCTTCCACTACACTTTAACCTGCTCGATGGCTCGGTTCCGAAACATGAGCATCTTTCTCTACAAAATGCACTGAGGTTCTGGCTGGAATTCTCCTTTTGGATCCACCTGCAATACATATCAGTGAATCATGTGATCAACATCTTTAACATACTTCTTAAGCAATGACACATGGAAAACATCATGGAATTTCATTGTCAGAGGCAGTGCAAGACGATAAGCTATTGGTCCAATCCTATCAAGAATCCTGAAAAGTCCACAATACCGAGGTGTCAGTTTGGCACATGATCCGCTCCTCAAGGAGCTCTTCTTGGGCTTGATGTGCAAGTACACCTGTTCCCCAACCTAAAACTCATTAAACAACATATTCCGATATACATAAATTTTCTTCCTATCATTTGTTGCTTTCAAATTCTTTTTAATTACCTGCATTTCTTGTTCCATTTCTACTAACATGTCCAGTCCAATCAATATCCCGTTAACTAGATCATTGCAATTGATAGGAGTATTACAACTCCGCCCATAGAGTGACTCAAACAAACTCATCCTCAATGACTCCCGATACCCATTGTTGTAAGAAAACTCAACCAACGAAAGGTAATCCTCCCATATTTTATGTTGATGCATCACATACATCCTCAACATGTCCTCGAATATCTTATTGACCCTCTCTGTATGTCCATCTGTCTGTGGATGATAAGATGTTTTGAAGGCCAATTCTATACCCAAACCTGCAAATAACTGTTTCCAGAACCTAGAAGTGAATTTGGTATCCCTATTCGACAGGATCATCTTCAAAATATGATGCAATCTGACCATATCTCTAATGAAGACCTATGCTACATCACTAGTCGAATAAGTAGACTTCATTGGAAGGAACTACACTGCCTTCGTCAATTTGTCCACCATAACCATGATCGAATTGTGTTTTCTAGATGTCCTCGGCAAACCTGTGATAAAATCCATAGAAATGACCTCCCACTTCCACTCTAGAATCAGAATCGGTTGTAGCAGTCCACATGGATATTTACACTCGGCTTTCACTCGTTGACAGTCCAAGCATCTAGCCACAAACTCTGCCACATCCTTTTTTAGATTTGGCCAATAATAAAACTTCTTCATTGTTGTCAATGTCTTTTGATATCCTGGGTGACTTTAATATTTTTTGGTATGAAATTCCCTCGAGATAAGCTTCTTGAGCTCACTGTTATTTGGTACATAGATCTTGTCCCTAAATCTGATCAAGCTATCTCCCGTGAGACAATAATCCACATCTTGTGCACCTATACTTACACCTGTACCTATACCACTACATGTAAATGTACATGTACCACTACCTATACATGTACTTTTACCACTACTTGTACATGTACATGTACCACTACTTGTACCTATACTTGTACCACTACTTGTACCTGTACATGTACTCTGTTGTAGCATGTTCCTGAGTTCCATGTACCTATTATCCTGCTGACTTGCCTGTAAGATCTGATCTTGTAGATATGTTCCATAAGAACTCATAGTTGTTATATGATTCACCTATATCAGCCTGCTAAGAGCATTTGCAACCATGTTCTCTTTACCCTTTATGTACCTGATCTCAAATTCAAACTCGTTGAGCATGGTCAACACTCTAGATTGCATGGCATTCAAATTCAAATGGTCAAAAAAATATCTCAACCCATTGTGATCACTCATCAATACAAACCTCCTGACAAGAAGATAGTGCCTCCACATCTTCAATGCATGGATGATCGCTTCCAACTCAAGATAATGTGTCAGATAGTTTTACTCCTACTCATTTAGTTTATGTGATTCATAGCATACTACATGTCCTTCCTGCATAAGAACTCCACCAAGTCCTCTCTTGCAGGCATTTGTACACACCACAAACTATTTTTTCGGATCTGCAATCTTTAGAACTGGAGCATTTTTTCAACAATTGTTTCAATTGTTCAAAACTCGCTACACATTCCTCTGTCCATTCAAACTTCTTACCTTTTATTTGCAACGACGTAATAGGACAATAAATATATGAGAAGTTCTTGATGAACCTCCTGTAATAACATGCTAACCACATAAAGGACCTTACCTCATTCACATTCCTAGGAGTTGGCCACTCCATGATAGCCCTTATCTTCTCTGGATCTACTACTATGCCCTCCTTGGAAATCACATACCCCGAGTAGTGTAGCTCTGTCTGAAAGAAACTACATTTACTAAGCTTAGCATACAATTGATGCTCTCTCAGCAATCTCAATATTGTTGCTAAATGCTCAACATGTTCTTCCTTATTCTTAGAATATATCAAGGTGTCATCAATGAATACAATAACAAACTTGTCCAGATAAGGACACAACACACTATTCATCAAGCACATAAAAGTAGTTGAGCATTTTTCAAACCAAATGGAACTATAACAAACTCATAATTCCCATACCTGGTCCTGAAAGTTATCTTATATATGTCCTCTTCCTTGATGCGTACCTGATGATATCCTGATCTTAGATCAATCTTTGAGAACATTGCTTCTCCCTTCAACTGATCGAACAAATCATCAATCCTTGACAATGGATACATGTTCTTGATAGTCACCTTGTTCAATTGCACGTAATCAATGCATAACCTGAGAGTACCATCCTTCTTCTTTACAAATAATACCATTGGGCCCCATGGTACACTTGGCCTAATGTATCACTTTTCAAGAATTTCCTTTAACTGCAACTTCAAATCTACTAACTCTGGAGTGCTCATCATGCACAACGCCTTTGATGTTGGTGTTGCCCCTGGTACCAACTCAATAGAAATGTATACTTTTGTGTGGGGCAGGAATTATGAAATATCTGTCGGAAATACATCCTGAAACTATCGTAAAACTGGGTACCTTCTCGATATCTTCACATCCTCACCCTCTTTACCTTTATCACTATAATGTGCACCGCAAATAACACACACCCTCTTCTAGGATTGTGCTTTTCTTTCATAGATGTCACCATCCTAACTGATGTTGCCTTATTCTTACCCTACAAAATTCTTTATTCTCCATTATCATCCAAACATTCAATGGATTTGTCATAACAATTGAGTTTGGTCCTATGAAGATATAACCAGTCCATACCCAAAAGCATATTGTATGATCCCAATGCCAATACATTCAAATTTGTTGATGTAGGCATACCATTCAACTCAAACGCACAAGCTCTTACCCAACGATTAACTCTCTTCTTTGTACCTGTAGCAAACTATACTAACCAAGATTCTGCATGCACTTCTTTATTCAAACCACACTTATCCATCTAAGTCAAGGCTAACATAACTATAATTAGATCCGGGGTCAATCAAAATAGAAACAACTTGATCACAAAGCTTACTGTCCATATCAATGATAGATGCTTGATGATATTCCTGTCAGTTATCCAATGCTGCATAAATCTGAGGAACACTTTGTCAAACATCCCCCATTGTCTATGCCTCTTGAGCTTTGTAAATCTACGATCTACCACCCTCATGTTGTGGGCAATCTCTTTGACGTTGATCTTTGCCACAAGTCCAACAATGTACAGGCTTCCTATCATCACCCTTGTTATGTTCAGATTGAAATTCATGTCCGTTATTAGATGCATTGAAATTCTTATGTGGCGCTGCATTCTCTTTGTTACTTGTGTCCAGATGCCTTGCTCGTTTTTTGTCCCATTTTCCTTTATTCCTTGCATTACCTTTCCAATCTGATTTAGTCTCGGATTTGTGCTTTGATTGTTCATGACAATGCTTTAGCTTCCTGATGGCCTCCTCCAATGATCCAGGCTCATCAAACTCAATCTTGTCCTTGAATGTTATCGACAACCCACTTATGAATATCTGAATATAGGCCTTCTCCTCCTTGAGGTAAGGCACATATCTCAACAACTACAGAAATATGCTAGTGTACTTCTCATCAGTCATAGATCCCATCTTTAGCTCATAGAATTCTTTTGCCTTATCATCATAGTATCTCTTTGATATATACTTATTCCCAAATAGTCTCTCGAACTCACTCCAAGTCAACTCCTCTTCACAAATATCTCTGAAATTATTTACATCTTCCCACCAAATATGCGCTTTACCTTTAAGATTGAACATAGCTATTATGCCCTTCATGTTATCTGAGTAATCATGTAATCTAAAGAACTTGTTCATTCCAAGTAACCATGTTTATGCATCTTGTGATTTCTTCATTTCTCCATCAAATGTAGGTGGATTTTCTTTCTTAAACTCATCCGGAAAATATCCCCTATCATTCCTCCTACAAGGATGATAATGACAATGACCACAATACCTGTAAGAACTAGAACTAGAATAGAATATGTGCCCATCACCTCTTGTGTCTGGTGTATCCAAGAACCTGCCATCTCTGATCATGTCATCCTTATCTGACCTATGCTCGCCATAAGAACAATTGCCATATGCCCCATTAGTCTTGTCCTCCTGTCCATGGTTGATCCGTAGTGGTCCCTGTCCCTACAAATCTGATAAGCCCTGAAGGATGATTACATTAACTTCATCTTATTTCTCCTTTGCCCTAGCAAGTCTCTCTTGTGATTGAATGATTCAGTCATTATCTGCTTTGTAACTCCTTATTTATGCCTTTAGAATTCTTAGAGTGTCTGTTATGTGAGGGGAGTATTCCTCGCCATGTTTCTCATCTGATCCATAGGGAGAATCTCGTGAACTATAGTCTACCACTATGTTATCCATCTTTGATATTCTCTTCCTGCAAGGTATATAATGTTAGCTAAACTAGACTATAAACAAACCAACATACCTCGGTCTAGCTTAGGGGAGGATATATCGACTACAATATCAACCAGATTAGCGTAATGCATATAAACATAATCATAACAGTATATATACCTAATATTAACCCTCATCTAGTTACCATGCATGATGCTACAACCACAACACCAACTAGATATAATGTCTACATAACAACATATGTATGACACACATACATACGCCATACATACAAACACTGACATGCATAACCAACATATACTGATAATAAACAAATCCTACATCAATATCATCAACTTTCACATGGTGACACAACTGCAACCATGACCACCACCGTGCATACACAACAAGCACATAGACCACAAGCACACAAAACACATATGCAACTGACATGTATGCATGACCAACACACTGACCATCCAGTCCAAGGGGTGAACCATGCTCTGATACCACTTTGTAACACCCTCCTCCCACATCTACCCAAGTAACCGACCAATGGGGTAAACATGTGACGAGAGGCTACTATGATATGATTCAACTCCCCGTGTATAGTTAAGGAAGTGGAATTGACACAACACAACCAATATAACATCCTACACATCCTACAGGACCTTCATGAGCTAACCCACCCTTCCAGGTTACCAAACCCTGGGGAAACTCAACATTCAATGAATTAAACCCTGAGTCGCTACCTTGCCAAGGCCTCCATGCGACTGAGAGCTATAGTTTCTCCCAAGAGCCTGTCTGAGTGCGACTGTAGGCTTTTTTTTCCATTGCTATGCTAGCGACTACAAGGTTTAAGGCTAATTTCCAGGGCTATGACTCAGTCACTATCCAGAACTCCATGAAACTTCCAGAAATGAAAAGTAACATTGAAACAATGATACCAATGCAAATACTTGAATAAGTACTTGACTAGACCCCTACTAGCCATGACAGGCATTTCATCAACACATGTCACAAATATGCATTCTACAGGTTGAAACAACAGATCTGAGTATAGGGGTCTCATACTTATCTGAAAATCCCTAAGAAGCGTCGATGCATTATCACATTAGCTACAATATCATCTATTAGGTCATATATTCATTGTTCATTCATTTACAACTCAAAACATGATGAGAGCCATGCATCATCATTGTCATAAAGCATACTTTTAACCAACATATAAACAACATAAATAATATGGAT
Source organism: Pinus albicaulis (assembly GCA_034641835.2). Lineage (NCBI taxonomy): Eukaryota > Viridiplantae > Streptophyta > Pinopsida > Pinales > Pinaceae > Pinus > Pinus albicaulis. Next base: position 923,566,407 of record CM076576.1, read on the forward strand.
ATGACAGCCATAAATACCACATATGAACCAGTACATTTACACATGAGATACCAATTAGAAGAAGCTCTTAATAATGAATGTAAAGACCAACCAGGTTCGAGACTTCCACGTTCCACCTGACCATAGATTGGTTGAGCCAAATCTCTCATCATCCAATCACCCCCGTGCCATATTACAATCATGAATGTGAAATATCATGAAACAAATCCAACAAAAGCAAACCAGGGCTTCCAGAGGCTAAACCACCTCAACCCTCAACCAATGATTCCACCTCACGGTCAAACATCATTAACCATCACCATATTGGTCTCCACCCAAGTTTTCCAGGGCTCCATAGCATTTGTTCCAACCAAGGCTCCAGGACTAATAACTCAACCCACAATTGTTGCCGTCCTCCAGAGTGTTTGTCCAACCATGGCTCTAGGACTAGTAACTCAACCCAAGTTGTTACAGTGCTCCAGAGCGTTTGTCCAACCGAGGCTCCAGGAACTAATAACTCAACCCAAAACCAAAGGAACATGAGAACCAACCGGAAAAAAAATGGGAAAGACTTTCACAACACAATGGATATCTAGGAAATGGCAAGGCTATGCAAACCCACTGCCAATCCAGGAAATCCTCCATTCCAATGACAGATCATAACCATGAAACCACATGCATGTGCCATGCATGCAAAAACTAGTAACGAAATCATACATGAAACTCGGTAACTGCAAGAAAAATTTGTTGTAGCTACTGATCCTTATGTCCTCTTGCGCTTTCCTATTTTTCCTTTTCCTTCTTGCTCAAAATCCCAAGTGTGCCACGCTATTCTAAGAGTGCTCCAAGAAAACTATAAGTGTCCAAGAGTATGATATAGAGAATAAGAGCTCTAAAATTGAACTGCCAAAAGCTAAACTAACAAAAAAGGTACCAATTGATTCTAAAAATCATTTTATCAATGAGGCCTCTAATTTCTTCATTTTCCCTTATTTTCCTTCAATTTCCTCCTCACATGCAACTTGTGACCTTTCACCTTCATTTTCTCCTATTTTCCATTATTTTCATAAATAAATGACAATAAATGTCACTTTGCCTTTCCAAATCCTTTGCCATTGCCTTTTCCAATTTCCATAGCCATAATAAACGAAATGAACAGCCACACTAGGATGTGTTGCCCAATTTTTAGCTTGGAATACTTGTCCCGTGAACATGGTTATTATTTTTCCTTTATTAACTTTATTACATGAAGTTTTAACCCGGGGCCGTTAAAAACCCCTCACCCTTAGGGGAACATTGTCCTCGGCGTTCAGTGACACCTATAACCAACAAGATTGTTGATAGCAAGACATATTGACCATGAAGATTTATAACTTAGCTCGTTGCAGTATTTACAATGATCAACCTGCTAAGAAACAACCAACATGACTATGTAACAACATAAAAACCATTATGACATGACATCCATACCACTTATTGGAGCTTTATAACACAACTCACGGTGGTATTTACATCCATATACATATGTACATATTGTTGAAATGGCACCCAAGGGGGCTTCTGATTTAATTTGCCCTTAATTAAATTAGAAAAGAAATTGTAATTTCATCTCATAACAATTTATAAGTGTTAACTGAGTCAAAAAGACTTAGTTAGCTTAGGAAATTCGAGTTGAGGGTCAGAGAGGAGGCATGTAGAGTTATCCCATGATTTTAGGGGGTCCAGTTACAGTTATTTGTGAGTTTTAATTAGTTAACTCAATTAATTGAGTTAAAATAAGTTTATCTAGTTCTAACTAAGAGATAAGCTAGTGATAGGTCCAGTGAGTTAAATATGATTTAGTTCACAAATAGTGATCAATCAGTTAACTGATCATTGGCTATAAATATTTTTTGCATGTCAGTTATAAGGAATGCCTAGTTGAGTTTGAGGTTAAAGGGAAGATAACTATCAGTGGTATATTTAGAAACTTGTACAAGTCATGCATGAGGTCATCAGGATGCCTCGAAGGAATTGCGCAATCAATTATTGGGAATTTCCTTACTAATAGGGACATAATTCCTCCAATAATTCATGAGCAAGGTTGGTCAGATAAAGGTTGAGAATTGGTTAAGTATTTGACTGATTTTGCCTAGATCAGAGTGAGGCAGTCAGCAAAGAGAAAAAGTTTATCGTTGAGAGAAAAGCATTGTATTGTTTCATGGTCTTGACTTTATACAATATACAGATAACAGGGTTTTGAGCAGTTTCTTTCCTGAGATACATCTTCTGTTGTGTGATTGATTATTTCTTTCTCTTACTTGTTATGTGATTGTGCGATCGTATTTGGTTTCCATAAATTGTATAAGGATTTAGTATTTTGTTTTAGCACATTACAAGATCAGATTGAATCCCTTTAGATAATGTCTACAAGGTATTAGAGTGCCAGGTTTCACAATAGAAGAGAAGAACCAGAGTTTGTTTTGAACAGGTACATCGAATTTGCAAATTTATTCTTCAAGACCCATCAACAGATCAAGATGTCTTTCAATGGCTTGAGACTCAGATATTCCCTTGAGGGAAATTTGAATTAAATAACATGGAAGGATAGGATGGAGGCAATGCTCTAGGACAATAGACTGAAGGCATTCATTGATAGTGATATTCCCCAACCTAGAACAACAAATTCTCAACTTCTTGATGCATGGAAGAAGAATGTAGCAAAGTGAGAAGGATCTTGCTAGAGGGAGTTCAAGATCATATTGTCTCGAGTCTCCATGGGAAGGCAACTCCATATGCTATGTGGAAGGCCTTAACAGATGTGTTTCAGAATAACAACGACCACAGGAAGCTGGCGTTAAAAGACAACCTAAGAAAGATCAAAATGGAGAAGGGTGAGACGATCCAAAAATACCTGACAAAGTTCATGCAATGTCGAGATGAGCTTGGAAGTGTTGGGATAATAGTTGCCCAAGAGGATTTGGTGACCCTATCTCTTCTTGGCCTTCCTAATAGTTGACATAACTACTAGTACTCTATGAATGGGAGGGAGAAGCTACTAGACTAAGAGTGATTATGGTCTGACTTGGTACAAGAAGAAATTCGACAGAGCACCATAGATGGATCCTCATCAAAGAATGATGATAAGGAGAACCGTGCCTTGGATGGAAAGGTAGAGAAAGGGAAAGGGAAGGCATCCCATTCCAAATCAGAGTCTGGCAAGGTAGGCAAGAAGCGAGACTTGTCAAAGGTAAAAAATTTCAACATTCATGAGCGTGGACAATATGCCACAAATTGTCCACAAAAGAATACCAACAATAAGGTCTCAGGATAAGCAACAGGTGAAACACTTGCTTCACAGCTCGAGTTGGATTTCATTCTCATTGCATGCATGGTGTCATCAGTGATGGGTTCTGTGTGGTACATGGATAGTGGAGCTTCATTCCATACGGTTGGCAACAAATAATTCTTCAGCAACTTGAAGGAGAAGGATCTCCATATGCACATCAAGATGGGTGATAACGGGAGGTATAACACTACCTGTGTATGTAAAGTTAGCTTTAAGAGGGATTCAGGTAATCCACTCACATTAAAAGATGTCTTGTATGTTCCTTGTTTAAAGAAGAATTTGGTTTTAGCTTCTATGTTGGAAGATCATGGCTATGATGTGATATTTAGTTAAGGAAATTCGTTCCTTCGTCACAAAGCCACGAAACAGGTGAAAAAGATTGGGGTTCGAGTAAAGAACATCTACAAACTAGATGTAGAAAAATGTGTTGCATTGAGCATGCAAGCAGAGAAGGTGGAGAGTCGAGACATCGGTGAGTTATGACACAGGAGATTGAGCTATCTACACCACAACGCTTTGAAGATCATGCAAGAGATTTCTACAGGACTTCCAAAGGGTACACTTGCGTAGAGAGATACATGCAAAGGGTGTACATTGGGGAAGTATGCCAAGGCCACCTTTCAAGATAACGAAATCCAAGCAAAGGCGATCCTTGAGAGAGTTCGCTCAAATCTATGTGGACCGTTCTTGACAGCTTCCACAGAAAAACACAGGTATTATGTGATTTTTGTTGATGATTTTTCAAGAAAGTGTTGGGTTTTCTTCGTGTAGAAGAAAGAAAAGAAGTTCTCCAAGTTTTGTGATTTCAACGCAATTATCGAGAAAGATATAGGGAAGATGTTGAAGGCTCTAAGTAGTGACATTGGTGGAGAATTCATATCTAACGAATTCAAGAAGTTATGTACCTCAGAAGGAATTCAAAGAAAATTGATAGCACCTCATAACCCACAACAGAATAGGGTTATATAATGAAAGAACAAAACTATTGTGGGAGAAACACGAGCTATGTTGCATGATTAGGGTCTACCATTGCATCTGTGGGTGGAAGCATGCAATACAATAGTATTTGTGTAGAGCATAAGTCCTCACCAGATACTTGGGATGAGTACACCAGAGGAGTCTTTTTCAGGTAAGAGACCAGATGTGTCGTATTTTAAAATTTTTGGTTCATTTGTTTATTTCCATGTAACCTAGGATGCCAGAAAGAAGCTAGAGCCAACAACATAGTTGGGGATATTTGTGGGGTACACTAATACACCTCACAACTATCGAGTGTACTTGCCAGCACACAAGATGATAGTGGTCAGAAGAGATGTGAAATTCGATGAAGAGAGCCATGCGATTGTCCCTTGATATGGAGCTTGATTTGCATGCATTTGAAGAGATCTTGGCTCCAAAAGAAGAACATCAAGATGTGGATCAGGCACAAGCAGAGGAACAAAGAGTCGTAGAAACTACTCATGTAGAGTAATCCACTAGAGATGGAAGGAAGCGCACCAGAGAGGCTGACAGGTTGTTGCTAGATGCGAGAGAGAATGTGGGAGCACCCACATCACATCATATATAGAGAAGATCCCTTGAGTGGTACATTGGATACATGGCTCTTATGAGAGAAGGTATTGAGATTGAACCATCCTCTTTTAAGCAAGAAGTGCAGCAGCTAGTGTGGGTTGATGCCATGGTTGAGGAGTAGGATCTAGGTGGGCCTACAAGGTGAAGAAAAAAATATATGGGAGTGTGGAGAAACACAAGGCAAAAATTTTGGCCAAAGGATTCTCTCAGGTAGAGACTTTTACACCAGTCACAAGGTACTCATCTATCAGATCCATCCTTGCACTCTCAGCGCAGATGGGATGGAAAACACATCATATGGATGTAAAGACAACCATTCTAAATGAAGTTATTGAGGAAGAGGTGTGTATTGAGCAGTCGATAGTCGCATGTGTGCAAACTCAAGATAACACTGCATGGGCTGAAGAAAGCACCCCGTGCTTGGTACACTAGGATCGACAATTATTTCACCGGGTTGGGCTTCACCAAGAGTGAAGTGGATGCGAACCTTTATCAGATTGTGGTTGATGGTAAGATTTTGATTATTGTACTTTAAGTTGATGATATGATACTGACACGTGATAAGCAACTCATCAAGTCTTGCAAAGAGGATCTTGCAAGAGAAATTGAGATGAAGGACATGGGGATCTTGCGCTATTTCTTAGGATTGGAAATATATAAAAGAGATGGGGAGTTATTTGTATCTCAAGGAAAGTATGCCAATGAGATCCTCAGGAAGTTCCACATGGAGGGAAGCAAACCCATGGAGACTCCTCCAGCAGGAAACTGGAGGAAGGAGGATGTTACTTCGAGAGAAGTAGTGGATGCTACTGTTTACAGACAGCTTGTGGGTTCATTCACGTATTTGGTGAACACATGACCATACATATGCTATGCAGTTAACCAACTTAGTCAAGCTATGGTGAAGTCTACCAAGCTCTTTTGGAAGGCAATCAAGCATGTGTTGAGATACCTCAGAGGCACTACAAAGTATGGGATATGGTACAACTAGACAGAGGGAGTGAAGCTTCAAGGCTTCACCAATGAAAATTGGGTAGGGAGTCCATCCTACAGGAAGAGCACATCAGGGGGCATCTTCAACATAGGATCAACAACAATTTCCTGGTATAGAAGGAAACAAAGATCAGTTTCACTCAGTTCAGCAGAGGCAGAGTACATGGCGGCTAGTCAGGTAGCATGGGAGGCCATCTGGATGAGGAAGATACTTGTTGGTTTGTTTGGTCGACAAATGGATCCGACGGTGATATATTGTGATAAATAGAGTTCCATCAAACTCTTGGTTAGTCCAATTTTTCATGACAGATCCAAGCATATTGATATCTGGTATCACCATCTCAAAGATTGTATGCAGAGGCAGATTGTGTCATTAGAGTAAATTCCCACAGAGGAGCAGGATGCAAACATCTTGACAAAGGCACTGGAAAGAAGAAAATTCGAGTTCCACAGAGACATGATCAAGGTAGCAAATAATCCCTTTCTTGTTGAGAGGGAGCGTTGAAACGGCACCAAGAAATGGCACCTAAGGGGGCTTCTGATTTAATTTTCCCTTAATTAAATTGGAAGAGAAATTGTAATTTAATCTCATAATAGTTTGTAAGTGTTAACTGAGTCAAAAAGACTTAGTTAGCTGAGGAAATTTGAGTTGAGGGTTAGAGAGGATGAATGTAGAGTTCTCCCATGATTTTAGGGGGTCCAATTACAATTATTTGTGAGTTGTAATTAGTTAACTCAATTAATTGAGTTAAAATCAGTTTAACCAGTTCTAATTGAGAGATGAGCTAGTGATAGGTCCAGTGAATTAAATATGATTTAATTCACAAGTAGTGATCAATCAGTTAACTGATAATTCTCTATAAATAGTTGTTGCATGTCAATTCTAAGGAAGGCCCAGTTGAGTTTTAGGTTAAAGTAAAGATAACTATTAGTTGTATATTTAGAAACTTGTATAGGTCATGCATGAGGTCATCAAGATGCCTTTAAGGAATTGAGCAATAAATTCTTGGGAATTTCCTTATTAATAGGGACATAATTCCTCCAAGAATGTGTGAGGAAGTCTGGTCAAACAAAGGCTAAGAATTGGTTAAGTATTTGACTGATTTTGCCTAGATTAGAGTGAGACAGTCAACACAGTACAAAAGTTTCTCGGTGAGAGAAAAGCATTGTATTGCTCCATGGTCTTGACTTTATACAATATGAAAATAGCGGGGTTTTAAGCAATTACTTTCCCCAGATACATATTGTGTTGTGTTATTGATTATTTCTTTCTCTTACCTGTTATGTGATTGTGGGATCGTATTTGGTCTTCACAAATTTTAGAAGGATTCAGTATTTTGTAGTACATTACAAGACTAGATTGAATCCCTTTGCATAATTTCTATACATATACCAAAGCATGTACCAAAAACATATACCAAAACATTCTCTCAACCAGTGAATAGAGAAGGATACATAGCCTACATCTGATCCACCATCTCCCATGTAGCTTCATCAGGTCCAAAGTGCTTCCGCTACACGTTAACCTAGCGCTCGATGGCTTGGTTTTGAAGCACGAACATATTTCTCTGCAAAATGCACTGAGGTCCTAGCTGGAATTCTCCTTTTGGCTCCACCTATAATACAAACCAGTCAATCACATGATCAAAATCTTTAACATACTTCTTAAGCAATGACACATGGAAAACATCATGGAATTTCAGTGTCGGAGGCAGTGCAAGTCGATAAGATATTGGTCCAATCCTCTCAAGAATCTTGAAAGGTCCACAATACTGAGGTGCCAACTTGGCACATGATCTGATCCTCAAGGAGCTCTTCTTGGGCTTGATGTGCAAGTACACTTGTTCCCCAACCTGAAACTTCTTAAACAACATGTTATGATCTCCATAAATTTTATGCCTATCCTATGTTGCTTTTAATTTTTTCTTGATTACCTGCATTTGTTGTTCCGTTTCTTCCAACATGTCTGGTCCAATCAATGTCATGTTAACTATATCATTCCAACTGATAGGAGTATTACAACTCCGCCCATAGAGTGCCTCAAACAGACTCATCCTCAGTGATTCCTGAAACCCATTGTTGTAAGCAAACTAAACCACTACAAGGAAAAGACCCTCTAGCGGATGTTTTTGAGGAACCCCACAGAAAAATACCCCATACATCCGTTTCTAGCGGAGGTTACTAGAGGAGGTTGGTGAGCGGAGGGTTTTGCGGATGTTTTTTCGCTCGGTGCGGTTATTATTAAACGTCACCCCGGTGCTCTGGAATACTAAAAGCACCAGTGCGCACAAAAAAATTGGCACACCGGACACAGCGCACTCCGTACACACCCGCCCGGTGCGTCGTATTATTATATAGCACCGATGTGTCACAACTCTTCCGCGCTGGTGCATTATAAAACACCGTGCCAAAACCGAAACCACCCGATGCAGTAGAAAGAAACTGCACCGGTGCATCATAAAACAACGCGCCAAAACACAAATTGACTGGTGCGTTTGTCAGAAACAGAACCGGTGTGCCTATAAACCATGCACACCCGTCAAGGGTTTAAAAAATAAAAATAATAAAATAATAAATAAAATAAAATAATAATAAAATAAATAATAATAATAATAATAATAATAATAATAATAATAATAATAATAATAATAATAATAATAAAAATTAAAAAATAAAAATAAAAAATAAAAAAAATCACGGCAAAAAACCCAGATTTTTCATTTTCTAGTGCTCGTGAGCTCTCAATTACTGTAATGTTCCCAAATCGAGACAACTAGCAATCCATGGCTGGAAAACGCATTTTCTAGAAATGGAGGTAGCACGATTTGATACCAAGACCTGGATCCCTTAGAACAATGTGTCTAAGACCAAAATCCAAGAGTTGGGATCAAAGAAATCCTTCTAAGGTGTTGAGACAAGCCTACCACACCTAGTTCCCTTCAGAAATTGCCCAAGGAATGGGGCTGCAACAATACATGAACATACCATGGAAAGACAACGTTATTTTATGAGCTGTGAGATAAGAAGATGTAGATAGCCAATGAAAAATGTTATAGCAGCAAAGAAAGTACAAGTTCTTGAGGAAACATCTACTCAAGAAAGGCAATGCAAGCCTCAACAAGACATGTACATGAAAATAGAAGAACTCTGTTATTTCTGCATAAACCCAAGCTATGAGGACACAATTTATAAAAGGTGTTGCTCCATATTACATGATAACTGAAAGATATGGCAAGATATGGCTCAAATACAATAGAGGAGCAAAGCTCTAACCCTTAGAAGCAATAAAACATCAATTCTCCAAGGGATTGGCTGAAATATGCAAAAAGGAAAAAATGTGGGAGTTGTTGGGTAGCTGTAGCAAATCAAATATGGAACTCAGTAGAGAAGGCTGAAAATGATGAGCAATCTGAATTAGTTCTCCAATGGATCTCCAAAGTGGAAGGTTGATCCTTACACTTGAGATCTCACCCTCCAAACAACACTGCAAGCCCTCACTGCAAGTGCTCTATGAAAATAACCAATCTAAGAGGGTAACTGCGCTGTAGGTGGAATAGACTGAGTTGGCCAAGTGCCAGGATCTGAAAATAAGCTCTAATGCTTCCAAACTAATCCTCCAAAGGAAAGAAAGAGTCTCCCTCTGAAAAACAAGCAATGGAAGAGGTGTTGTAACTACTCACTACAACACCCTACAACACATAATTATGTTGTTGTAGCAATAATGCTGTCCTAGAGGAGGATGCTTGGCTACAAGCCTAGATGTGAGACAAATCAGTACAACTCCTTCAAGAGGCCTCTCAAGAAAGGAGGAGGAATCCTAAATAGGAATTCCCCGACAATTCTTGCTAAATAGCAGAGAATGCACAATTGTCTGAATAGACAATGAAATGAATAATCATAAGCATGAATGACAATGGCTCTCCTCCTCTCCATATATAGTAAGTGAAGGCTCTCTCTCCATGGGCCCCATCCATTAGGGTTTCCTCCATAAAGGAATATTCCCTCCTCTATCTCTGCGCTGTCCCATGTAGTGCTTTCCACCTCATACCCTGCACTGGTTGACTTGGTCAAACCTCTTTGCAAATGTCTCCTTTCACACATGAGGGTGTGAAATATAGTTCAAAGGCTAATCCCCTTTCATACTAGAGGGATTTTATCTATGTTTTTATTGTCATCGGGTCTCCCTACCCAATTATTCATCTCCTAAGTGAAAGTGGACAAAATTAATGTTCCAATTTATTGAAGGAAAAATTTGGAACATTACAGTCCTCCCCTCCCAAATGTTGCTTGTCCTCAAGCAACTACAAGGATAGAACTGGAAAGTATCCACTCAAGGCATGGAATCTGAAATGTGATGAGGAACATCTCCCTCATGTGGATCCTCCATCCCCAAGAAATCATCCAAACAAAATGAGCCACCTCCCAATAAGGCAACTCCTGAAAATATCCTTCCACCTCAAGCTCCGAAAATGAAGGTGGGCTGAAAATTTGAACATGGAAAGCATCATAGCTCACCCCATACTGTCCTCCTCTCCATTCATGATAAGTGTAGAGTGTGTGCTGATCTTGGGTTGCAAAAGTATTGCCCTCAAATGGCAAAGTGAAGAACAATCCTCCAAATAATTCTCCTCCAACAATGAAGAACAAGCTGTCCCAAAAAAATCCATCCATGATGAATAGGACATGGTCATCATAGAACATCCTAATGAGAAGTTTGATGCAAGTTATACATGATGATACATGATACAAACAATGTCTCACAAGGATACGACGCAGTTTCATCCACTGCAATCTCAGAAAGGAACATGGCAAGTGACATACAAAATCCATCACATCTACTAAGGAATAGTAAATGGCTGAATATAACAACAATACAAGACCAAACACTTGCCCATGGCTATACAATGGATGACTATCAAGTCCATGGTCCACCTCACAAGAGAACACATATGTATTAGTGGTGGCCATAGCTCCTCTTATGCTCCCATTAGAACATGTAGTGCAGAAAATGTGAGAATTCTTTCCACTCAAGGACAGATCCAACTCATGTGTCTCTTTCATAATCATGCTACTCATAGAAATCTGATTTATATCAGAAAATTAAGACATGATCAGCAACAAAATGAAGAAAACACTGAAGGTTTCAAGTGAAGCAAGAAGCTACCAACAACTTTCCCAGTAGTGACAACGCAGTTTTAGAAGCTGCTGCTTCATAAAATCATATGGCAAGTTGTTTTGTGTTACATGAATAGTTACGTATGTCATGATAGCTACTGATAAATAGCAAATGGATGAGTATGTCAACTCATCATACATGAAAGAAAACACTTTCCCAAGGCCATATAAAGGATGGTTTTCTCCATCATACAAATTAGCCCAATTTTGTCCATGGAGCCCAATGAAAAACTTGCCCTTTTGTGGAGCAATGCACTGAATATGAATGGTAAAAGCATCAAAATGTTGTGCTAGATAATCCATGCATGTAAAAACAATATTCTTACCATATGTTGAGAGCAAAATGATGCATGTGTATATGAATTACCCCTCCATAGTAGTATGGCACATTCCCGGGAAGAGAATTGAACCATATGTAGCATAAAGATCACCCTCCTTATACTTGGAAATCCAAGTCAAGAAGATAATAGCAAGTGAGGTCATACCAATGTAATAGATGTCTCCATCTACTACTCCATCAATCTCACCTCCTCTTTGTCCTCCAAGTGCATCAAGTGTGAAGTGATTATGGGGAAACTCCATCAATAACCCCAAGCTCTCAAGTGACAGCGTTGTTGGCCTCTGCAAATGATCTCTGGCCAACTCATAGCTCCATTCTTTGACATGCTCCTTGTCAAAGATATCTCCCATAATGCTGCAATACATAAGAAGTCCCTCCCAAGGTGGAAGTACCTCTCTATCATCAAAATCCAAGGAGATAATGCCGTCTCCTCCTCCTGCAACATCATGCAAAATCTGAGAGCAAATATGCTCTTGCTCTCCCAAGAACAAGCAAAGCAACAAAACATTTCGCTACCTCTCCATACTTCCATCATACAAATCATGTGATGAAGACACAATGCATGATATGAGTATCACATCAACACTATGCATCCATACTATATGTTGCTCAATGATGCAAGTATCCATCCTCCTACTCTTAGGAAGAGCATTTTCCAAGTGATGGCCAAACTCTTTCAAGAGTAACTAGCGCAGCCAAGCCTCCTGCTGCCTGGTATCATAAATTTGCAAGTAGCCTCCCAGCTCCTTTCTCATCAACCACATCCACTCAACCACTTGTGGATGCTTCCTCCTTCTCTTCATCTTGGTACTCCTCCCATGAGGGCTACCATCCTCCCAAATCAAATTCCTGTCTTTGCACTTCATGGGATTTTGAAATGCAATCTTCTCAATGATCAATGAGACCCTATCAAGACCCAAATAGGTGGTAGGCAAAAACCTCCCATCATGATGTGTATGGCTCAAGGAATGTCCAACACAAGCATGAGAGATTTTATCCATCCTAAGATGTCCTCCATCTTCTATCTGCTCTTGTGAGAAAGGAAGAAAATCTTTGCACTCCATGGTGTGTTGAATTGCACCTCTAATGAGATCTCTCCTTGAGACCTCCCTCTCATCAATAGTCTTCCAAAACCAATGAGGTCTTGGATCTGAAAGTAGAAGTTCCTCTTTGAGCTGAGAGGAGCTCATTGAGAAAGTGTCATCTTGAAGGAAGAAGGGTTTTCTTACTTCAAGATGTCTACTATCAACCTTCAAGGCTTCAAACCCCAACCTCCAATGTGATATAAAATCCAACAATGGCTCTTGAGAATGATGGCTTGCTCCCTTGAATATTTCCATGTTGCACAGTGCAGTGCAACTAAGCTACTCTATGGTAGCAGTGTGATTTGACCCTTGGTCATTCAAAAGCAAATATCCACATTGATCAAAAGAATTTGCTGTAACAATAGAATGTGGAAATCCTTTCATACCTTGATGTGCATTTGGAACTTCTTGTAGGGCTGCAAGAGTTCCTTCCTCCAAAGTGTTGGCTGCCCCAAATGTTGATGCATGTGGCTGCTCCTCCATGAGTGTGACAACATTATCACAAGGCTCCTCAAGTGGTGGTGTGATCTCCCCTTCCTTTTCCCTTTCATCATCAAAGGTTTTGACCAACCCTTTGATGAAATTTGCAAAATTTTTCTCCCTTGCATGGCTCAAGTGGCTGCTCCACCAATCATAAGCTTCACCTTCCAAGTGCAGTGCTGAGATTTCAATAGGTTCTTTCTCTGCTATAGGATGTAGAAAGAAAAATGCCATCAACTCTTTCACCCAAGTTTTTGCAGTAGATGACCCATCAAAGGTAGACAACATAAATCTATTGCCTTTGATTTCTTTTCTGCTACATGGTCTCCTCTCTTCCTTCAGCTAGATGAAATGAGGAAAATATAGAGTCTCCTTGAAGGTTCTAGGTTGAGATCTATACTCAACAAGGTAATCACTCAGAATTTGATGATCTAAGTGTCTTCCATGCTCAATGTCTTCCTCTTGATGAGAATAGGAAGTGCATGGTCCTTCCTCTTCTTCTTCTTCAATCTTCTTGACCTCCTTGGAGAGGTCTCCTGTGGATCTGAAAATAGATGAGAATAAACTCATCTTCTTCAAAATTCTGATCTTCTTGGTCTTACCCTCACAGGCTGAGCCAAGAAATTTGCTCTGATACCACTGTAATGTTCCCAAATCGGGACAACTAGCAATCCATGGCTGGAAAACTCATTTTCCAGAAATGGAGGCAGCAGGATTTGATACCAAGACCTGCATCCCTTAGACCAATGTGTCTAAGACCAAAATCCAAGAGTTTGGATCAAATAAATCCTTCTAGGGTGTTGAGACAAGCCTCCCACACCTAATTCCCTTTAGAAATTGCCCAAGGAATGGGGCTGCAACAATACATGAACATACCATGGAAATACAACGTTATTTTATGAGCTGTGAGACAAGAAGATGTAGATAGCCAATGAAAAATGTTATAGCAGCAAAGAAAGTATAAGTTCTTGAGGAAACATCTACTCAAGAAAGGCAATGCAAGCCTCAACAAGACATGTACATGAAAATAGAAGAACACTGCTATTTCTACATAAACCCAGGCTATGAGGACGTAGTTTATAAAAGATACTACTCCATATTACATGATAACTGAAATATATGGCAAGATATGGCTCAAATACAATAGGGGAGCAAATCTCTAACCCTTAGAAGCAATAAAACATCAATTCTCCAAGGGATTGGTTGAAATATGCAAAAAGACAAAAATGCGGGAGTTGTTGGGTAGCTGCAGCAACTCAAATCTGGAACTCAATAGAGAAGGCTGAAAATGATGAGCAATCTGAAGTAGACCTTCTCCAATGGATCTCCAAAGTTTAAGGTTGATCCTTACACTTGAGATCTCACCCTCCAAACAACACTGCAAGCCCTCACTGCAAGTGCTCTATGAAAATAACGCAATCTAAGAGGGTAACTGTGCTGTAGGTGGAATAGACTGAGTTGGCCAAGTGCCAAGATCTACAAATAAGCTCCAATTCTTCCAAACTGATCCTCCAAAGGAAATAAAGAGTCTCCCTCTGAAAAACAAGCAATGGAAGAGGTGTTGTAACTACTCACTGCAACACCCTACAACACAGAATTATGCTGCTGCAACAATAACGCTGTCCTGGAGGAGGATGCTTGGACACAAGCCTAGATGTGAGACAAATCAGTACAACTCCTTCAAGAGGCCTCTCAAGAAAGGAGGAGGAATCCTAAACAGGAATTCCCTAGCAATTCTTGCTAAACAGCAGAGAATGCACAATTGTCTGAATAGACAATGAAATGAATAATCATAAGCATGAATGACAATGGCTCTCCTCCTCTCCATATATAGTAAGTGATGGCTCTCTCTCCATGGGCCCCATCCATTAGGGTTTCCTCCATAAAGGAATATTCCCTCCTCTATCTCTGCACTGTCCCATGTAGTGCTTTCCACCTCATACCCTGCGCTGGTTGACTTGGTCAACCCTCTTTGCAAATGTCTCCTTTCACACATGAGGGTGTGAAATATAGTTCCAAGGCTGATCCCCTTTCATACTAGAGGGATTTTATCTATATTTTTATTGTCATTAGGTCTCCCTACCCAATTATTCATCTCCTAAGTGAAAATGGACAAAATCAATGTTCCAATTTATTGAAGGAAAAATTTGGAACATTACAATTACTGGTGTGCGCTCTACCATAGAACGCACCGGTGCGCACAAAACATTGGCACACCGGACAACGTGCGCGATGTACACACCCTCCCAGGGCGTCCTATTATGGTCATGCACTGGTGCTTCAGTACTCTTCTGCACCGGTGCATCATAAAACACCACACCAAAACAGAAACGTGCCGGTGCGTTCTTATCCAAGAGCACCGGTGCTCCTATAAAACGCACGCACCGGAATAGCGTTAAATAAAAAAAAAAAAGTAAGGCCAAAAACCGGTGCTTTACGACTAATCCGCACCGGTGCTTTACGAATATTCCGCCCCATTGCATCATCAAAACATCACGCCAAAACTGAAAAATCCCGGTGCGGTGTTAGGGAACCGCCCCGGTGCATTATAAACAACGCGCCAAATCTGACACCGCCGGTGCGGTTTTAAGAAAGCGTACTAGTGCGCCTATAAAACCTCGCGAACTGGAATAGGGTTAAATAAATAAAAAATTACGGCCAAAAAACTGCATTTTTCACTTTCCTCAGTGCTCCAGAGCTCTCAAGCATCGGTGCGATTTCCTCTTCTCTGAGCCGCCCTGACAACGGTTCTCTCATTGCACCCATTGCACACACTACTACTCTGCATTGGCCACCAATCTCCAGCTTGCATTTTGAAAAATGGTGGGAAAATTTTATTTTGCAAATTTTACAGCCAATATGCCTCCTCGACGGCGAAATGTACATGTATTTTTCTAGTTTTTCCATAATTAAGCCTTTTAGCAGACTAGAACTTGAAATAACCTTAAAAATAACCATTAAAAAAGAAAAAAAATTGTTGTGCGGTGCGCCTGAGCTATTCGGCTTGCACAGGATAGCAGTGCTGCCTGTAAAATTTACAGGTCGCACCGCCACCGGTACTAACGGTATCCGCACCGTTTCCGGGGCGGTATTGAAAGGTGCCCACATAATTTTAAATTAAAATAAAATAAAATGCGGTGTGCTCATTTAGCCAGGTGCACCGTTGACCATGGGAATCCCAGTGCAGTGCGTTGACAGAATTATCCACCCTGGTGTATGTCAGCGCACAACATTCTGCATTCTGAGAGGGTCAACGGTGCGGCCGGGTAAAAGACTGCACCGTTGACTATGTAATTGTGAAAAAGTCGATGCGTTGACACGACTATACGCTCCGTGGTGTATATTCCAGTCAGCGCACTGCTATTTTGAAGTTAGATATAGTCAACGGTGCTTGAAAAATAGACAGCTACACCGAGGCCGGTGCGTTGTATTTCATTAGGGGCACCGGCATCGGTGCACTACAAACTTAAGCCGCACCACCACTGGTGCGTGACTGTTTTTGTGGCGCACTAACTGGTCTATTTGTTTTTTTTTTCAATATATATATATATGTATATTCCTAAATACATGTCTGTTTTAATAAAAAAAAATTATTTAATATGTCAATGATTCAGAGAGAAGAGGAGGCACAACAGCAACAACAGGCTTAACAGTATGACATGATTCGCCAATGGGAGGCCCGAGAGAGGGAGAGAGATCAATACCATTGCCCTATTACAGTAGATACCCAGGGGATCCTTAGGCAGGTAGGCCTCTTCAAGTTCTATGAGGAGGGTACTTCCCTAAAGGCACCCAGTGTGTTTTTGAGATATCTTATCCGCAGGTGGAATGCCCATCGACAGGCTTTCCAGGTTGGTCCTGATCAGCGGTACACACCCACTGAGGAGGATATTTATTTTATTACAGGACTATCGAGGAGAGGGGTGGATTTTCCCTCATTCCCAGATGTGCCAGCTGGTTGTGTAGTAGGGAGTCAGTTAGTTTACTCCTAGAGATACATTGGAGCACATGTACTGTCTCCTTCAAAGTTTCAGGTACCTGGAGGTCAGTTACGTATAGGTGCATTTGGTAGACAGAACGTGCAGTGCCTCTCACTTATAATTTTGACCATTTCGCACAACACCAGTGACAGGCAACGCATTAGTTGCTCACTTTTATATTATGTTGATTCTTTAGTACAACAACCACGACTTGTTAGGTGGTTTGCCATTTTTTTGTGGCAGTGTTGTACAACCTTAGATAGATGTCGTGCTCATGCACAAGGGAGGGTCAACTTCCCTTTTGCTTTAGAGCTGTTTTGTTTATTTTTTGAGAGGTTTCCAGAGATGAGACCTAGTTTTGTTCGATAGCCTCGTAGGCCGATGTTCGAGGCGCAGATGCACATGTGGGGGAAGATGATGCCCAAGACAGGAGACACTATGTTTCCAGCCAGGATATCGCATGATGCATTGGACTTACTAGCCAGTTTTGATGGGCTGCATCCCTTCATTATGGTCCCATGTCCTTATGCTGGATTAGATTGGCGAGGGTGTCCCAACATCCTCTTCACAGATGATGAGCCGCCAGATGATAGAGGTAATATTACTGTTTTATTTATATTTATTCTAACTTGTGTCTTTAACTTGTTTTTATTAAATTGTGTAATGAAATTGTCTAATTGTTGTTGTATACTTGTATATATTTTGCAGACATTAGCTCTTTTGATGGCGAGGAGATGCCAGATCCACCACATGATCCAGGTGTGGATCCTGATGACGATCAGGACATGGCCGATGCCGAGGATGATCATGATTAGGATGAGGCTGGTGTATTAGAGAGACATGCTTCTTCTCATGGTGCACCAGTACCGCCTTTTGCTAGGCACGGTCGACCTGAGACTAGATATAGGATGGAGTTGGGCAACCAACTCTATGCATTGATTGTTGATGCGGGCATCAGGCCCGCTCATTATAGAGACATACAGGCTGATGATAGGCCGTTATAGATGTGGAGAAGCATGCCGTGTGACATGTACGGCCTGATGTGTCGTGTCGTAGGAGCTACGATAGATGTTACGCGACTGAGGAGGACTGTCCGTAGCTATAGGCGTAGTCGAGCCGTGACACGTGATGGACAGTCCATGAGCAGCAACTAACATGCATCTCATGATCGTTTACCTCACGCCGCGCCTGATGAGCATGAGGCTCCACTAGCAGCATCTAGCAGTCATCATGGAGATGAGGCTGGACCATTGGCCACATCTAGTCAGCAGCCTGCAACATCCATCAGTACTAGCCATGATCATGAGCAGGCGCCTGGACCATCGACCGTCGAGGCTGCACTATTGACTGAGCATACCTCCACTACTATTGCCTATATTGATGTTGTATTACCACCAGCTGATGCATCCATCAGTACTAGTGATCATGATCATGAGCAGGCTCGACCATCGACCGTTGAGGCTGCACCCTTTACTGAGCAAGCCTCCACATGTATTGTTATTGATCATGTTGTTATTTATATATATATATATATATATATATATATATATATATATATATATATATACCACCAGCTGATCCATGACATTTATATTACAGTTATATATTTAACGTTTATATATAATTTTAAAAATATACAACTGTAATATAAATGTCATGGATCAGCTGGTGGTATATATATATATATATATATATATATATATATATATGGTCCATGTATTTTATGTTCATGTTGCAGCTGTACTTAATTTACATGTTGGTGATCATCATGATGCGGCGCATATTGTTAGGTCATGTTAGATATGTTCATTTAATGTTTAGCTTGCAGATAGATGTGTATATGTGATAGCATGAGTTATTTGACTTGAGATGTATATAATTTGATGTTTGTGTTGTGATGATGTTAATATATTTTGTTAATTTGATGTTTGAATGTGTTTTTTAGTCGAATATGATGTTTGTACGATGGTTATCATGATCGTGATGATGTTTATTAATTAATTTAATGTTAAATGATCATGATATTTATTAAATATTATGTCGTGATTGTAATTAAAAATTAAATTAATTGTATGTAAAATTGTAAAATTGTATTTGTATTTGTACTAATTGTAATTGTATGTAAAATATTTATTAATGTAAAATTTAATTGTAATTGTAATATTTAATTTATTGTGAAATGATTGTAATTGTATATATGAAAAAATGTAAAATTGTAATTGTAATTCTAATTGTATGTAAAATTCTAAAATTGTAATTGTAATTTTAATTGAATTGTATGTAAAATATTTGTAAAATTGTAATTGTAATTGTAAATATAATTCTATGTAAATTGTAAATGTAATTGTATGTAAAATTCTAAATTTGTAATTGTAATTTTAATTGAATTGTATGTAAAATATTCGTAAAATAGTAATTGTAATTGTAAATGTAATTCTATGTAAAATTGTAAATGTAATTGTAATTGTAATTCTAATCGTAATTCATGTATGTGAAATTAATGTAAAATTGTAATTGTAATTGTATGTAAAATATTTGTAAAATTTTAATTCTATTAATGTGAAAATTTTAATTGTATTAATGTGAAGTGATTTTATTAAAATATTTAAATTTATAAATTTGCAAATAATTGTAAAATAACCAATCTAGAATAATACGAATTTTTGTAACATAATAAAGTTTATAAAATAATGAAAATAAATTCATGTACTTTAGAATTATCATTATTTTATTGTGATCTTACATACAAAAAAAAAGAACTTTATACAGTCCAGTGCACTTATCATCATAACACGCACCGGTGCGTCGTATTACGAAGACGCACCGGTGCTTCACAACTTTTCTGCATCGGTAACGAATAAACGCAAATAAAAAAAACACAACTCTATTTTCTTTAAGTGAAAAAAAAAACGACAATTTGAAAAATGGGCGGCAAAATATTTTCGAAAATCTAATTTCATAAAATAATTCTTTAAATACTAAACATTTTTTATTATTTCACTATTTTTGCTAAAATTTTCAGCCAGATATTTGCAGGAGACAGACCTGGAGCAAGAGAGCACGAGGACATTGTGGAGCAGCGAAATACGTTCGAACAGAAGTATTCAGACAATCAGAAAGCAAACCTCTGGTGATTCAAACCCTATATCATATAATTTCAAACCATCTCGTGATTAATTAATTAATTAATTAATTTATTTTATTTATTTATTTATTATTTTTTTTTTTCCTGTAGTTTATCCATTTTTACCCTAAACCTTTCATTTTTTTGTTTTTTCCTTTTCTTCTCCCTGTTTCTGTGATTTCAGAATTAGGGTTCTTCATTTTAGATTGACGTCCAACCCACAGGACGACTTGCATATTCGAATCTCAATCCATTCGGCCATTGCGTGAATTTTTGGAAAAATGGATTTTTCTTTATCGGTGCGCCCTGCATACGCTACCGCACCGGTATAGCGCACTGCGCAAGTACTGTGTAGTAAAAAAATTGAAAACATTTTTTTATAAATCCATGCACCATATCTGAAATAGAGCACCGGTGCTCCATTTAATGAGGATAGCACCGTATGGTGTATTACACCGTTTTTGCGGTGCGTTTATAATACCCCACACACCGTCTGGTCTATTACACTGTTTTTGCGAGGCGTTTATAATACCCAACGCACCGTACGGTCTATTATACTGTTTTGTGGTGCGTTTTTAATATCCCCATGCACCGGCTGCGGTGCGTACCGCATGAAAGGCGCACCGGTGTCTTGATATTTATTTTCTACCTGAAAAGTTGAGAATTTATTTATAAATATATTAATGAATGATATGGTACAGATTTCAGATTGATAAAGAAATGACTGACAAGAGATCAAGTAACAAAAATACTGTTAACACATCAAGAAAAGCAAAAAAGGAAAGTTATTTGTAAATTGTTTATAAAAAATATTATATTTGAACTATATGTAAGTTTAACTAATATGTATTGTTTACTGTGTATCATGCAGAGCCACAAAATGATGAAGCTCGATATGATTATTTCTGATCTAGGACTAGAAGAGCGTAAAAGTTTAATGGAAAAATTGCAAAATGATGAATCAGGTGAATGAAAAAATAATATTGATCCAATATGAGTTTCTTTTTTTAATTATCATTAATAATATACTTAAAATTATTAGATAACATGTGTCAAATAGTCTACTAATTCACATATGTTTAATGTTCTACAGGGACCAACAACTCAGAAAATGAATGTTGTTCTAAGAAAAGAAAAAAATTTGAACATGCAAATGAAAATGAATTGCTCTTTAGCTCATTTGGAGTGGTGTTGGAAGTTAACGAAAGGGGGAAATTTTTTTACAAAAGTTTGAGGGATCTAGTGGAACGAATGTATAGACATTCTTTCCACTTACAATAAAAAAATCAATCCAATGATTCCAAGAACTAAATTTTATCTAAACTACATGAAGATTTTCCAGAGAATTGGTCAATGAGACATGTCAGGCTTTTAATAGCAAAAATGTACAACAACAAAAAAAAATGAATGAAAAAGTAATATTCCTTTAAATGTTTGTCTAGAATTATTTATAAATATCACTTTTGTTATATTTACTTTTCATATATCAATATAAAAATTAAATATTTTATTGTCATGTTACATTTTCAGGAAGATTATGAAAATCTCAAAAGATGAACGAGCTGATATTAGAAATATGCCAGTAGGAATGTCCAAAAAAGTGTACAAGGAGATGGTCAAAGAAATGGACAAAATTGCATCGTAGGAGGAGCCATCTCAACAACAACGTGCTTCAAATGTAATATGTATTCATTGAATTTTCGATCATTAGGTACAATAAATAAACAATTTAGCATTAAATATTAATTTTCAAGAATTTTCTTGCAAAAAAGAAAAGAAAATGGAACCCATTCAACACATAAAATAGGACGACAAGGAAGATAAGGGTTGATCTCTAAGTTTGTGAGTAATTGTTTTTTTTTAGACAGGAACGGTTAAATTTTATTAAAGAGCGCCAAAACAATGGCCTTTTGCTATTACATTGCTGCTCTGGCTGAGAGCGCAGAGCCTATTTTTTCTCCTTAGGCAGTAAACAATGTAGCAGTGATTGCAAAACCCCAACAGCAGATTTCTTTGCTCAGTGTTGACGTGATTCGATGGAGCGAGGGAGGAGGGATCAAAATTAGGAGCTCTGAGATTGCCGACAGGTCTGCAGATGAGCGCTGGCAGAGTGGAGCTGGTGGCTTGAAATCTCTCTGGGTCAACGTTCAGGACCTTCGTTTGGCATTTCAGGGCATCGTAAGAGGAGCCCTTCTTTCTATTACCTTTGAATGCGCTGTAGCTAGTGAAAAGAGCATTTTGGCTTCTGATGAAAATGCAGCAGTGGATCACACAGCTGCCTCTGATCCAGATGCTTACAGCAGAGTGAACAAGAAAGTAGCAAAGATCGTGAAGATGAGAGAAAAGATCAGAATGCTTCATAAGGGAGTGAACCAGGTTTGTTTTCAGAAGATCATTAAAGATGTTGCGGTTCAGATAGCAGGGGAAATGGAAGGGCCTAGGGATCAGAGGAAAACCCAGCAGAAATTTGGCCCAGAGAATACAAGACTTAAGGAATATTGCAGAAGGAGTCGACATAGTTGACGGATAGTGATCTTTTACTTCGCAGAACGCCAAGATTGGCTTCCATATCTGCCTGGGCATTTAAATTCCTGGGGATATGATAGAAAGAGATCTTGTGGAATTTGGGCAAGATAAGTCTAATTTTCCTGAGAATAGCTGATAAATGGATCTGAGAGGGGTTCTTTTTGGTGTTCAGTGCCTGGATAATGATCCTGGAGTCCCCGAAGACTGAAATGGAGAGGAAGTTACCTTTGATTGCTTGAAGAAGACCCTGCCACAGAGCCAGAGCCTCCGCTCTATTATTTTATTCCCTGCCCAGACCCCAAGCAAACCGGATCACATCAGAACCATCAGGGCCCAAGAGAACCCCTCCGCCTCCTGCGATACCAGGGTTGCCTTTGGAGGCCCCGTCAAAAAATAGGCAGTGCTCATTCAGTGCCGACCTCCATTTGATGAACTCTTGCTCCTCCAGTCTAATTTCCCAGTTGGAATGGACACTTGCAGAAAGGGTGGAACAGTCCTTATGGTTAGGGACCAGTCCATTCAACCAGAGATCTTCCTCTCTGTTCAGAGCTTTTCCAGTCTTATTGGCAGAAATGGCTTCTAGAATTTCACCCAAAAGAGCTTTGACTTTGGTGATGACTCTGGGCGAATTGCAACGTTCGTTTCTGAATAGTCTGTTGTTTCTTTCCAGCCACAACTTCCAGCAAACAATCTTGGGGATCCACAACCAGCAATTTTTGAGAAGGAGATTTTTGGAAAGACCAAATGGAGATAATTTGCTCCAGGTTTGGAAAAGATTTGGAATATTCCTAGGGAGCTCGATTTTATCCGAATTTAGCATAAGGACCCCCTTCCAGACTTCTAGCGCAAAGGGGCAGGTTAAGAACAAATGATATGCTGTTTCATCATCCGACATGCAAAGATTGCACCAGGATGGACCTTCCATACCGCGCCTGCGGAGATTGTCATAAGTGAGAATACTATTGTGAGCTAAAGTCCAGCAGAAGAAATCAATTTTGGGAAGAGAGGGGGAATTCCAAATAAATTTCCATTGGGCAGGATTTGGAGGAACATTCGGAATGGTCATAATACTTTTGTAGCCTTCAGATGCTGTATACGAACCTGAGACAGAACCCCAACCTCGTTTGTCCTTTGCTGAAGCTTTTAAGGGAGCTTTCCCTTGAAGATTATCCAAGAGAACTGAGGCTTCACCTTCCAGCCTCTGAGGGACCTCCCCCAGATGCCAGCTATCCCAAAGTCTATCCTCCGTCCAAGAGGAGATGTCCCAGAGGGTGTTTAAATTGCGAGCCTGGAGCCAGTCTTTGATATTGATAAGATCTTCCATCTGATTCAAAGGTTGATCACCCAGAATAGAGTCATCCCAGATTCTTATTTTTTGCCCATTGCCTGGGATCCAATACAGCTTATGACTGAAGTGATCCAGAGCTTTGATGCAGAGTTTAAACACAGGAGAACCTTTAGAGGTTCTAGGAAGCTGGTCCAAACATCTAAGGCGCTTCCCATGAAAATATTTTCTCCACAGGACTTTCTTGCTCCAACTTAATTTTCCAGAGACTATGTCCCATAGCAGCTTGGTTCCCAAAGCCTGATTTTGGGCAGCCAGATCTCGAATTTGAAGACCTCCTTCCATAAAAGGCTTTTTAATAATATCCCATTTAACAAGATGCAGCCTTCTTTCGTTATTTTTCCCCCTTCCCACAGAAAACGCCTTAGGAGAGCTTCCATCTTGTTGATGAAGGTTTTTGGGGAAAGGAGGATAGAGTGCTGATATAACGGAAGGCTTGAGAGAACAGCTTTCACCAGAATGATCTTTCCAGCATTATTCAGCCATGAAGCACCCCAGGCATGAATTCTGCCTTTAATCTTGTCCAGAAGTGGCAGCCAATGGGCAGCTTTAGGAGTGGACTTGAAAATTGGTACCCCTAGGTATTTAAAGGAGTCCCAGGCCCAGGACCCTTCCATATCAAGAATCCTTGCAATATCAGATAATTCCTTAACCGAGCAGTTCCAGCTATAGATTGTGCTTTTTAGAAAGTTGATCTTGCTGCCCGAGACCTCTCTATAAATGTCCAGCTCCTTCTTGAAGGATTTAGCAGAGTTTATGCTTGCCCCCCCCAGCAATAAAGTGTCGTCAGCAAATTGGGCATGGTTTATGTCTTTGACCTGATGAACCATACGAAGACCAGGAAGGATTTGAGTCTGTTGTTTATGGTCCAGTTGAAAGCTTAGAACAGAGGCTTGAATGGCATAAAGAAGCGGGGACAAAGGGCAGCCTTGTCTTAGGCCCCGAGAGGCTTGGAAAAAATCTGAAGGTCGACCATTAACCAAAGGCGCTATCCAAGGAGAGGCAATGCAGGCTTTTATTCAGTTAATGATGGCTGAAGAGAAACCCATTTTCTTCATAACCATAAACAGAAATTCATGCTTTACTCTATCAAATGCATTTGCCAAGTCAAGCTTAATCACCATACCTTTCTCCTTTCGGTGATAGCTTGAATGAACAGCTTCTTGTACCAGCACAATGTTGTCAAGAATCTTTCTCCCTTTGATGAATCCTCCTTGGTTTTCAGGGATGATGGCCGGTAAGATTTTCTTGAGGCGATTGGCTATAATTTTAGTGATCAGCTTGTAACTGGAGTTACACAACGAGATTGGCCTGAATCTGCTGTAATCAGCTGCACCTTTCTCTTTCGGAATCAATGCCAGAAAAGCTGAGTTGATGCCGCCTCCGATCTTTGCACAAGATTGAGATTTCCTGATCATTCTCAAAAGGTCATTTTTGATTATGGCCCAACAGGAAAGATAAAATCTAACAGGGAACCCATCTGGACCAGGAGCTTTGTCTGGTTCCATACTGTCCAGTGTATTTTTAAGTTCATTCATACTGATTGGAGCAGTCAGCATAGAATTGTCAGCATCTTGAACACATTGAGGAATCAAATTCATCGGATAGGCATGGGGATCCATTGGTGGATCATCGGGGGCAGAGTAGAGATCTTTGAAGTGAGAGTGAGCTGCCCGTTTGATGTCTTCAAAATCCTTAACCACTGCATTTTGATGATGTATTTCTTTAACAGCTTTGAATTGCTTGCGAGCTTCAGCATGTTTGTGGAAGAAGCTAGTATTTTTGTCCCCGACTTGTAACCAGAGAGCTCTGGATTTCTGCCTCCAGATTTCTTCTTCTTCCCTACTTGCTTTATGGAACTCTTTTTGCAGATCAACTTCTCTCTGAAGAAGGTCTTGGGAAACAACTGAGTTTTCCAATGATATTTGGTGGGCAGCAAGACTGTCCAAGGCCATCTTTCGTTTGGAGGAAGGAGTTTTCAGCGTTCTAGCCCACTCCTTGAGCCTTTTTTTGAGCCCCCTCATTTTTTCTTCCCACACGTAGAAAGGGGAACCATGAACAGGTCTTTTCCAGACATCTGAAACCATCTCTTGGAACCCCTCATGCTGAAGCCATAGTGAACTGAATCTGAAGGGGATAGGGCCAAGATTTTCATCCGTGGAAAGCTCGAGGATAATTGGTTTGTGATCAGAGGTGCTGTTTGGCAGAATTTTGGACGAGGCCATTAGACCGCAAGTTAGGAAAGAGGATTGGACCAGAAATCTGTCCAACCGAGCTGCAATATGATTTGGCCCCACCCTTTTGTTAGACCAGGTGAACTTCCCGGCTGTGGGCTTGATATCCTCCAATTCCCATCCCAACATGAGGTCTTCAACCCATTCTCTAGCTGGGTCCCTGACCAGGGAGCCTCCCTTTTTCTCATTTACAGCAAGAGTGACATTCATATCACCAGCTATGATAATGTTTTCAGGATTATGCAGCGAAAGATAGGTCAAGATCGAGTCCCAACATAATTTTTTCTCAGAAGGAAGAACAGGAGCATATATATTGAACATACTTACTTGTTGTCCGGAGTCTTTATGGAGGAGCTTCGTGAGCAGCCAATGGGAGGAGCTATCTTTTTGAATCAGGTCATAGATAGAGCTATCCCAGAAGGTAGCGATTCCACCGGATGTGCCTCTTGCACTGACAGCACAACCAAAGCCTTTGCGCCAGAAGGTTTTGCTAGCATGGAGGAGGGGAGTTTCCTCCAACTTTGTCTCCTGGATGAGAAGGATTTCAGGCGAATACATTCTTACTATATCTTTCAGGGCATCTTCTTTTAGCCTGCTGCCTAATCCTCTGCAATTCCAGGAGACGTACTTCATTATTTATTGGCTTGGGAGATTGTGGCTCCTTTTGGAGCCGAGCCGTGCTTGCGCCCTGATCTCGTATTCATCATTCCCTTGAGAGTTTTTTGAGAGCCTTGGAGAACATCCAGATAATTTTTCTCCTCTCTCTGTTTCTTCTTGGATTTTCGACCCCTGGCTGCTTTGATAGGGGTGGCTTGTGAGCTGTCTGATTCATAGGTTCTTCCTTCTGAGTCTTCATCAGATTCGGAAGCCAGGCTGATATGGTCTTCCTTATCTATATTTCCTTCATTGCCTCCTGATGCTGGGGGGGTGATTGTTTCAGTACCAATTTCTTTTACTTCCTTCGTCAAGTCTTCCGGTTCTTCTTGAGCCCCGATGGTTTCTGCGTTCCCACCTGAGGAAGATCCCACAATAGGTACTTTATTGGCCTTAGGATTGGGCTGAGACTTTCCTACTGGTCCAGCATTTTTCTTCTCTGATGGCCTAGGAATAGCCTTGCCTCTTTTGATTTCTTTCCATCCTTCTTCGTCCTCCTTTGTCCCGGTCGGAGATTTGGGGCAGTTCCGTTGGAAATGTCCGTGTTCATGACACATTCTGCATTTGAAGGGTAGTTGCTCATAGTCCAGCTTTTGATAGTGATGCCATTCTCCCACTGTGAGTTTAATCGCCTCAGGGAGACCAGCCTCTAAGTCAACTTCCACACAGATTCTTGCACAGGTGTATTGACCTTTATTGTCTGCTTTGTCAATGAATCTACCCAGACCGTTCCCAATCCTTTGGAATGATTGATAGCTCCAGCAGTGGATTGGAAGGTTAGGGAGCCGAACCCAGACTGGTACTTCCTTAGGAACATCCACTGAGGGATCAAAGTCAGGGGTCCATTTATTGAGATACAAACCCTGATTTCCCATGAAATACGGTCCATTTCTGAAAACCAGATCTCGGTCTTCTTTGGTGGTGAACTCAAAAATGAAGAAACCTCTTCCAACCGCATAACAGATCACACTGTTTTTCAGCTGTGGCCTCCAGTTGCGTTGAATCCAGTCATCCGTGGTTTTTGTAGATGGCCAACGTCCCATAAATTGCCCGACCAGCCCTCTGTCAGCTAGGGCAAGGGCAATTTTAATCGGCTGATCTTCTTGCAGGGCTATCTCAGGGACTTCCTCAAGTTTTTTAATGAATTTTGGAACCTCAGGGGCAGGACGTTTCTTCCCTTTCTGAGTTAATAGGCGACGGAAGGCTTCTTCAGCCGAAAGCGGAGGGGTGGGAGAGGAATCCCCACCCCCAGGTTCACCCATGGCAACAGCAAAGGATCAAAGCAAAGGAACTCAATCCATTCCCACAACGCCCCTGCAAATCCAAAACCAATTCAAAGGGCCAAAACGCAGCACAGAGGGGCACCACACGCCCAGCCAGGGGTGCGCAGCGCAGCAAAGAAGGGGTCTGAACACGGAATGGGGGCAGCAAAGCCCACCTAGACGCCCAGAGGGCCGAGGCCGCCGACACAGTCGCTGGAAACCTAGCAGAGCGAAAGCGCACGTCGGTTTAATTCTCCTATAATGTTGTTAGTGAAAGCTAGAGGCTCCAGTTTGTGAGTAATTGTTACTTACTTATAACAACTTAATTATATTTCATTTTTGTATTTTTTAAGTTGTTTTACAAAAATCATCATTTAATGTCTTTAAACAGATGCTAACATACAAAGAAGAACCATCAGACGAATTGATTGAAATTGGGTTAAATATGGGTTGTGAGTATTTGTTGGCATATCAGAATTTAATTGTCGAATTTGTAAGCATCTATCGATCTTGTTTTACTTAGCTCCGTCTATAATTAATAGAACAAAAACATCTTTTATATTAAATATATGATTTGTTATGGGGTATAAAACTTGCAGGAAACAAAGTATGGAACTGCGCCAACAGATGAAACTTTGAAAGATGGTATGGTACATGGTTTTGAAATAATGTGTATAGTTTATGAGTCAATTATTGCTATGGTACATCATTTTTCTTTTCGATTTACATTGATGTATATTATTTGATATTGCAATTTTCATTATTCTCACCAATGTATATACACTCATTTCAGTTTATTTTTATGTTTGTAGATGGAAGGTGAAGAAGAAGAAAACAATCAACGTCGTGAACAAAACATTCCTGAAAATAACCCAAGTCATGGAAGTAGCTCTAGTAGTGACAACAGTTCAAGCGAAGAATGATGATCACTATGTTTGGATATCAAAGCAATGCGTTTTATTTTTTGAAATATGTCTGTGAAATCAGACATTTTGTTTAATGTAATGGACATAGTGTCCCAATTGAAAGACAAAGGGATACGAATAACTGTCCCATTTTGTATGATAAAGACTGTCTTATATATATATAATCATAAAATATGTTTTAATTTATTCTATTGTGTTCTCCATTGTCGCTATTGCATTCTCCATTGTTGTTCTGAAATGCATTAATAAATTTAAATCATATGAATATTGTTATAAGATATATATGTGTCGACTTTTGATGAATAATGAATTTTAAAAAACCACAATAATTCTGATATGATATAACAAATTAATCTAAACAGTGCATTCAAATGCATTAATAAAAATGTAATTAATATGAATATTGTTATAAGATGTGTCAACTTTTGATGAATAATGAATTTAAAACAATCACAATAATTGGACTATCATAGGTCGATGTTTCTAAAAAAAAAAAAATGAAAACCAGTGCATGTCAGTAACTGTCGACTGCTGTGTTTATGTGTCTATACGCACCGGTGCCGTTGTACGATCTATGGGCACTGCACAAATACTGATACCAATTATAAATATCAGTGCGTTTGTGTGATATTGCGTATCGGGGCATTTATGTATCTATAAGCACTGGTGCATTTTTATGATCAATGGGAACTGCATGAATACCGATACCAATTATAAATCTCGGTGCTTTTCTGTGATACGACGCACTGGTGCATCATAAAGGTATATGCACTGGTGCGTTGATACAACCTATGGGCACCGCACAAATCCCAAGACCAATTAGAACGACCCCGTGCATTGTATGACTAACACTACGCTCGGTGCGATTTTACACCTAAACGTCCCAGTGCGTTCGTTCAACTGAGACAGCCCTGGGGCGCCGTCTTCATGTACACAACGGTGCATTAAATCTAGAGTAGCGCAACAATGAAAAAACATCCGTAATAACCTCCGGCCGCCCATTTTTTTTAGTTGTGTTGAATTTCCATTAAAAGCTCCGCCAAAACCTCCGTAACCATAAATGGATGTTGTAGCAAATGTTTTTTTGACAATTTTGGCCAATTTTATAACACTAAAAATCTCCTTTATAACCTCCGCTAGAGGGTCTTTTCCTTGTAGTGAACCAATGGAAGGTACTCCTCCCATCTCTTCTGTTGATGCATAAAATACATCCTCAACATGTCCTCCAATATCCTGTTGACCCTCTCTATCTGTCCATATGCCTGTGGATGATAAGTTGTGCTGAAGACCAATTCTCTACCCAAACCTACAAATAACTCTTTCCAGAACCTAGAAGTGAACTTGGCATCCTTGTCTGACACAATATTCCTCGAAACACCATGCAATTTGACCACATCTCTGATGAAGACATGTGCTATATCACCAACCAAATAAGTAGACTTCACTGGAAGGAAGTGTGCTACCTTCGTCAATCTGTCCACCACAACCATGATGGAATCATGTTGTCTAGATGTCCACGACAAACCTGTGATAAAAATACATAGAAATGGCCTCCCACTTCCACTCTGGAATTGGAATCAGTTGTAGTAGTCCACCTGGATATTTACACTCGGCTTTCACTTGTTGACAGTCCAAGCATCTAGCTACAAACTCTGCCATGTCATTTTTCAGATTCGGCCAATAATAAAAATTCTTCACTGTTGTCAATGTCTTTTGATATCCTTGGTGACCTAAATATGGGTTGGCATGAAATTCCCTCAAGATAATATTATTGAGGTCACTGATATCTGGTACATAGATCATGTTCCTAAATTTGATCAAGCCAGTCACTGTGAGACAATAGTCCACATCTTGTGCACCTATACCTACACTTATACCTGCACCACTACCTGTACCTGTACATGTACTTTTTGTAGCCTGTGCCTGAGCTCCATGTACTTATTATCTTGCTGATCTGCCTGTAAGATCTAATCATGTAGCTCTATCCCATAAGAACTCATAGCTGCTATATGATTCACCTTTATCCGCCTGCTAAGAGCATATGAAATCTTGTTCTCTTTACCCTTGATGTACCTGATCTCAAAGTCAAACTCACTGATCATGTCCAAACATCTAGCTTTCCTAGCATTCAGGTTCTGTTGGTCAAACAAATATCTCAACCCACTATGATCACTCATTAGTACAAACCTCATTCCAAGAAGATAATGCCTCCACATCTTCAATGCATGGATGATCACTACCAAATCAAGATCACGTGTCAGATAGTTCTGCTCGCGCTCATTCAATTTTCGTGGTTCATAACATAGTACATGTCATTACTGCAGAAGAAATCCACCAAGTCCTCTTTTGCAGGCATTTATACACACCACAAAAACTTTGTTTGAATCTTTAAACTTTAGAACTGGAGCATTTGTCAACAATTGTTTCAACTGTTCAAAACTCGTTGCATATTCCTCCGTCCATTTAAACTTCTTACCTTTTCTTTGCAACGACGTAATAGGATAAGAAATCTGTGAGAATTTCCTGATGAAACTCCTATAATAACCTACTAACCCCATAAAGGACCTTACCTCATCCACATTCCTAGGAGCTTCCCACCCCATGACAGCCCTTATCTTCTTTGGATCTACTGCTATGCTCTCCTTGGAAACCACATGCCCCAAGTAGTGTACCTATGTTTGAAAGAAATTACATTTAATGAGCTTAGCATACAACTGGTGCTCTCTTAGCAATCTCAATATTGCTGTTAAATGCTCGACATGTTATTCCTTATTCTTATAATATATCAAGATTTCATCAATGAATGCAATAACAAACTCATTCAGACAAGGACACAACACACTATTCATCAAGCAAATAAAAGTAGTTGGAGCATTATTCAAACCAAATGGAACTAAAACTCATAATTCCCATGCATAGTCCTGAAAGTTGTCTTGTATATGTCCTCTTCCTTGATGCATACCTGATGATATCTAGATCTTAGATCAATCTTTGAGAAAAAATTTTCTCCCTTCAACTGATCAAACAAATCATCAATCATCTGCAATGGATACCTGATCTTGATGGTCACCTTGTTCAACTTCTTGTAATCAATGCATAACCTGAGAGTACCATCCTTCTTCTTTACAAACAATGTTGGTGTGCCCCATGGCGATACACTTGGCCTAATGTATCCCTTGTTAAGCATTTCCTTTAACTGCAACTTCAACTCTACTAACTTTGGAGTGCTCGTCCAGTGTTTCCTTGACTTAAATTAATTGTCGGAAACACCAAGCCTGCGCGCTCTGCCTGCACGCGTTTAACCTAGCCGCCGACTGCTGGTCTTCACCTTCGCTCGAGGCCGCTGGCCTGTCATGGCCCCTCCGGATGCTGCTTCGGAGGGCACCAACGAACAATATGTAGTAGATGCTTTCTCTGCTTTGGTTAAATCCTTACAGCCCCAACGACCTCGCCCTGTGCTTTCGAAGTTTGTTAAGAAGTTAGATGGGTTGCAAGAGGTCGAGCTGCCTCCTACACTTCCACGAATGGCTGCCCTCTCACTAGCTGAATGGGGACTCATCGGTCAATTCACTGGCCTATGGCCATCACCGAAAACAGTTCAACGATGGATTGAAAGAAATTGGGCAGACAAAGTAAACGGTAAAATCTCCATTCGTTTCTGCGAGAAAGGATATTATACATTCCATTTTGAATCTAGAGTAGACAAGGACTTAATCTTCAGAAATGGTCCATATTTCATGGACTCTTGTGGACTGTATCTGAACAAATGGACTCCAGACTTCGATCCCGAGCTGGATGTCCCTAATGCAGTCCCGGTCTGGGTCCGGCTTCCACATCTCCCGCTCCACTGTTGGGGAGATGACTCGGTTCGAGCCATTGGCAATGCTGTTGGGAAATACATTGATCAGACCGAGCCCAAGGATAATATGCAGGCATGTGCGTGTATATGTGTTGAAGTTGATCTCGGCAAGGGTCTTCTAGAGGAAATCAGATTAAAGGTGGATGATTGGATGCACATTCAGCAACTGGACTACGAACAAATTCCCTTTAAATGCAAGGTATGTCACGAATACAACCATTTTTCCAATCGCTGCTCTAAACTAGTTAATGATGAACCTGCTCAATCTGAGGAACAATGGGAAACTGTTAAAAAAAAGAAGACTGCAACTGGCCCGAAAGAAAACTATGAAGCTGCCCCTCCCAAAGCTGCCCCTCCCAAACCATCCCCCTCATTAGCTCCTCCCAAATCTTCTACCTCAGCAGCTCCTCCCTCCTCTTCTTCCCTAGGCCCTCCCATCATTCCCATCCCGGGGCCAACCTCTAATTCTCCTTTGAACTCTATAAACCCCTTTGGCGCCCTCTCTCTCCCTGAAAATGATCCCCTGATTTCCCTTGAAAATGATCCCCCCATCCTTTTTTCCCTTTCTCAATCCTCTCCCTCCCACTCCCTTGATCCCCCCCCATCCCGATCAACCAGGACCTCCTCGAAAGAGCATGGAGTTAATCAAGAATCTCAAAAAAAGGACCTGGCAGGAAATCTAGCAAACAGCAAAGGGATGAAAACACCCAAAAAGATATTGCCATGGGAACTCAAAATCCCATAGAAACTTATATATTGGGTCAAAACAACAAAGAAACAACACAAAAGGAGCAAGGGGGACGAGCATCTCTCCGAATCCCACATACTCAATGATGAAAGTTATATCATGGAATTGTAGGGCACTGGGGTACCCCTCTAAAACTACTGCCCTGAAAGATCTTATAGATCATGAGAAGCCAGGAATATTAATGATTCAGGAAACTAAACAAAGACTGCAAGAGATGAAAGGAATTATATATCAGCTTAGACAATATGATGGACATATATGTGAAGCAAGAGGAGCTTCCGGTGGAATCACCACTATTTGGAACAAAAATGTTTGGACATGCACATCCAATACTATCAGTCAATTTTGGGTCAAGTCACATTAGAGAAGAAAGCAGAGCACAAACAAATAGTCATCTATAATATTTATTCACCGAACCATTTCAGAGACAAAGAGCAGTGTTGGGCCACTCTACAAGAAGACATCCAAGCTGAAGACAACAGCAATATCATCCTTGGGGGAGATCTCAATCTTATATTACATTCCAATGAGAAAAGAGGAGGTATCTTTACATTTGATCCTTATAGAGCAAAGCTGGAAGACATCATGCAAGAGTACGAATTAGTTGATATCATTCCAAAAAACCGGAGGTACACTTGGAATAATCGCAGACTGGGCAAAGATAACATAATGGAGCGACTTGATAGAATTTTGATAAACACCACTCTCCTCTCTGATTTCTCCATAGCTTATGCTGCAATTCTTCCTTATTTAGCTTCCGATCACTACCCCACCAGCATTGTCCTTGAGACACACTGTCCTTTGGGGCCGTTGCCTTTTAAATATAGCTCTCTATGGCGCAGCAATCCAATTGTGGATCAGCTTGTTAAAGCAACCCGACAGCATCACATAGAAGGATCACCGAGGTTCATTTGGGAATGTAAACTGAAAAATACAAAACATGCCTTGAAGGAATGGGTGACACAGCATTATAAAGAACCAGAAAACGCCAAAGTTGATCTAAAAAATAAATTGAAAGAAAATCACAGAAAAATAGAGGAGAATGGGCTCTCCTAAGAGGATAAAGCACTAGAAAGTGATTTATATTATCAGCTGTACCGTGTCAATAGAGAAGAAGAGCAGAAGTGGAGAATAAAGTCAAGACAGCTTTGGCTTCAAGGAGGAGATAAAAATTCTGCTTTCTTCCATAAGCAAGCAACTGTCAGGAAAGTCAGAAATAATGTCACCATGATCAATGATGAGGAAGGCCTTCCTCAAAAAACCCAAGAAGCTATCAAACAAACAACCTTAGACTATTACAGCTCTCTTTTAAAAAAGACAAAGGAAACAAAGGATTATTCAGATCTCCTACAGCACATGCCCAAAGGAATTAGTGAGGATATCAACATAGATTTGACTAAAGAAATCAATGAAGAAGAAATACAAAATTCCATTTGGGCGCTTCAGCCAGATAAAGCCCCAGGTCCAGATGCCTTCCCAATCTGTTTCTATAGAACATACTGGGGAAAAATTAAAAAAGACCTTGTCAAGATGCTAAGATGGACTCAACGCAATTGCAAAATAGGAGGGTTTACTAATGCCACCCATCTTGCCCTTATTCCTAAAGAAAATCGACCCTTGTCTTTTTCTCGTTTTCGATCCATATCGTTGTGTAACTCATCTTACAAAATTTTGAAAAAAATCTTGGCTACACGCCTTAAACCTCTCCTCCCCTCTCTCATTTTTGAAAATCAAGGGGGTTTTTTGGCCAGTAGACAAATCTCAGACTCCATCCTTCTTGTCCAAGAGGCTATACATTCCTGTCAAGCAAGAAATGAGAAAGGCTTCATCTTAAAGTTAGACTTAGCAAATGCCTTTGACCGAGTTAGACACTCCTTCCTATTTGATGTTCTAGAAAAAATGGGATTTGCCACAACCTTCATTAGCCTTATTAAATTCTGCATCACAGGCCCTTGGATCTCCCCTCTTATTAATGGTAGACCTGGACCATCCTTCCAATCTACTCGAGGACTAAGACAAGGCTTTCCACTTTCACCTTATCTTTTTATACTGATGGATGAATCCTTCAGCAAAGCTCTGGACTTCAACCGTCGTATGGTCCTCATCACCGAAATTAAATTTGATAATGGAGTAAAGAACATCAACCATTCTCAGTTTGCTAACAATACTCTACTAAAGGGGGGAGCCTCAAATATCATAGCCAACCATTTCAAAGTTCTCCTAGATAAATACATGAGCTATTCCGGAGGATTGATAAATTATCACAAGAGTTGTATGTATGGGTGGAACGCTTCGGCACAAACTTTTCATAGGATTGCTAATACTTTTGGAGTTCCATGTAAGCTGGACTGGGAGCATTTTACTTATCTGGGCATGCTAGTGAGTGCCGGCAACCTGAAAGCAACAGCCTGGGAAGTTATT
Source organism: Pinus albicaulis (assembly GCA_034641835.2). Lineage (NCBI taxonomy): Eukaryota > Viridiplantae > Streptophyta > Pinopsida > Pinales > Pinaceae > Pinus > Pinus albicaulis. The sequence goes on from CM076576.1 coordinate 923,602,438, forward strand.
ATTGATAAGATGAAAAGGAAGGTACAACAATGGGGCACCTCTTGGCTTAATCCAGCAGGGCGCCTAATCCTTCTTAGAGTAGGTCTCTCTTCCCTTCCCTTGTATTTATTTACACTCATGCAAGCCCCTGCCAGTTTTCATAATAAAATGGATGCTCTCCTTCATCACTTTCTTTGGCAAGGAGGGAGAACAGAAACAAAAAAATACAATTTTGTAAGCTGGAAGCAGGTCATTCAACTGCACGAGAAAGGAGGGCTAGGAATCAGATCTTCTAAACTTCTAAACCTTGCCTTTGCTGGCAAACTTGTTTGGAGATTCATAACTGGCAAGAATTCTTGGTGGAAGATAGTTCTAGAAAAAAAATATCTTGGCTTCCCAAGGCATCAGCTTTTGGAACATGAGCTCCCTAATAGAACGTGCTCAAAAATATGGAGGATGTGTAAGAAAACTATACCAGTTCTTGAACAAAACACTTCCAAAGTGCCCAAAGGTGGCAACCACATTAGAATTGGGGATGATAAAATAATGGGGCAACAGCCCATAATTCCATGGCCTGGTACACAACAGATTCTATCTTTTTTAAACAGCACAGGGATTCAAACTCTGGATCAGATCTCTCAATGGGATGCCCACTCTCATACCTGGAAAGGCTGAACCTTCCCACGCATACCTGTAGATATAGAAATCAGCCTCATCAATCTGCAAGACCATCTCCATGGTATAGCTCCTTCCAAACGCTTCGTTGCTAATGATTTTCGATGGGATCCATTAGGTACTATCTATACTATTAAGGCTGCCTACCATCAGATTTGCAACATCGATTTTCCCATGTCTATTTGGGCGCAGTGGAGACTAGTTTGGAAGGCAGAATCTCTTCCAAAAATTAAATTCTTTCTATGGATCCTCCTAAGAGGGAAAGTCCTCACCTCTGAGAACCTTAGAAGGCGAGGAATAAACGGGCCATATCGCTGTCCAAACTGTCAATCTGACGAACAGACAAGCCAACATCTATTCATAGACTGCCCATTTGCCATAGCTTGCTGGAAGGAAGCTTTTCCTAGCCACAATCTCCCTTGGGCGCCTAGCACTAGCATCTTTGAAGCACTGCACATATGGAAAAAAAGCTACCCGTGGAAAAAAAAAACAAATAACATTGCTCGAAGGGTTTCGAATGCCTTTCCCTGTACTCTTCTATGGAACATCTGGTTGGCAAGAAACCACATGATCTTCAAAGGTAAAGAAACCAACGTCAGAAAGCTCTACAACAAAGCTTGGAGTCTCAATTTGGAATCTCTATCCACGAAATGTCAAGGGCAATTGAACACGCTGGACCTCCATGTTGAAGAAAGAAATTACATAGGGTATCTTCTAGACAGAAACAACATAGCACAAAACAGAAGCAATCCCAGTAGCAGAACCAATTCCAGGTATAGCTGGAAACTCAGGATGAATGAAGAGGAATTTGCACGATGGCTCAGGAATTGCAATAATCATTATCTCTTTTTCGATGGCGCCTCCAAGTCCAACCCAGGAATGGCTGGGGCTGGAGGAATCATTTTTAATGGTAATGGTGATGTTTTAATTGAATATGAATGGGGACTGGGTACTTTATCCAATAATAGAGCGGAAGCATTAGCTCTCTACCAAGGTCTACTTCAGCTACAGAGACTTGGCATAAGCACAACTGTAATAATTGGAGATTCAGCCATTGTCATTAGTTTGATGGTCTGCAACAGAAAAGCCCCCAACTTGATTCTACAGCAAATCATAGGGCGATGCCAAACTCTTGATCAGCAGATGAAAGGGAACCTCTTTTACCATTTTATTCGCTCCCTCAACAAAGAAGCTGATGAACGGGCAAATAGAGCATGTTCTCATATTGTTGGAAACCTTCGATGTAACGAATATGATCAGCATTTTTTCTTGCCATGAACAGATTTATACTCCTTAGCAGATTCTTCCCACAGTAGATCTCCGCTCTCGGACTCCGAAAACCCATGCCCAGCTCCTTTGCAAAGTCTCACATTATAGCTATATGTCCTTTGGCTACGATTCCCATAGATGTAATTTTTGCAAATTCAAAATCTTACTCCCTCTGTGACGCTCCATTAAGCTCTACGCCCCTCCTGTGTATTTCCTTTCTCGTGATCCATCGACCGCATTCAATCATCATTTGACCACTTTCAACCATCTCTCCATCGATCTCTGTTCAACCCAGACAGTGCACCACAATATCTTATGTGTCTCTGTCTGCCCAGTCAGCGTTTCTCAGCTCTACAGGTTTGTTTTATATGCGCCTCTGTCTACGCCTTTGTCTGCCTCTGTCTACCCAGACAGCTTTTATCAGCTCCATGTTATGATGACAAGTCAAAGTCTGGCAAAGCGCAAATATTGAAACGGGTGAAGACCTCAATGGGTGGCAATTTCATCAAACTTTCAAAAATCAAATATGAAATGCAAATTCTATCATTTATTATTCCAGTTTGTTAGAATTTACACCATTTATTCCTTTCTCATAGTGAAGAAAGCTAGATGTAAAAAAGAAATTGGCACCAAACATATCTATAATTGGCCCACCTCTTGCCAATGTTATCTTGTAAAACTGGAGCTTCGACTCCTATACTTTTTTTGAATACCAATCAACAACCAATTTTGTGAAAAAAAAACTTTGGAGTGCTCGTCATGTATGGTGCCTTTGATGCTGGTGTTGCCCCTAGTACCAACTAAATAGAAAAGTATACTTCCCTGTGAGGCGAAAATTTTGAAATCTCAGCCGGAAATACATCTTGAAACTGTTGTAAAACTGGATAACTGCTCAATATCTCTGCATCCTCATCCTCCTTAACTTTATCACTATAAATGTGCAACACAAATAACACACACCCTCTTCTACGACTGCACATCACCTGCATAGATGCCCCATGAAATTTCCAACCAGAGCTCAATTAGAAAAAAATGCAGGGTTGTTCTTCGAACTCTCGTGGGAAGAGCCACTAAAGGATTTCTTCTTCTTCACAAACTTTGCCTATTTGTTATCTGCTTTTGGGTTTTTTCGATAGAGAAACCACAAGAGATTGGAAGGTCATGACCTCATCTCGCGGAGGGGGAGAAGCCCTCTGCGTGCCATAATAAAATCAATCTAGCGTTTTTAGTTCATCAAATAGATTGTTTTTAAGTTTTAACAAATGTTTTATGTTGTATTAAATGTCAAATTATTTTTATTTTAATTTATTAACATTATAAATGTATACGATACATATCCTTTTATTTATGGTGTAAAATGTTTTTAATTTATTTTAAGACAAAAATCATAATTGTAGAGGCACTTTCCAACCCATTATGGTAGAGATGTTGTAATGAAATGTTTAACATTTTGACTAAGTCAAATTAGATAAAAATAAAAATAAAGATAGAATTAAAAAAATTAATGTAATATAAACATTTTAACTCCATATAATAATAATAATAATAAATAAAAATAAAAATGGCCCATGGTATACATGTGGAATATAACCTATTTAAAGGGGAAATTAAATGAGCCTAGATCCATCTTAACTCTGGATCTACCAAGCGTAGAGAGGGATCAAATATCTTGATATGCAAACCTCTTTTAGAGTGAAAACATATTTTATCCTTCTCGGACTTGGTAGATCCGGAGTTAATGTCAAACCAAGAGGTAACTCCACAAATTGAACGGTGAATTTGATAGAGGGTGTTCATGAATATATACATGGAGGTGAGACTGTTGGGATTCATTTCCCAATGTCTCTTAGACTTCCTTATTTCCTAATTTACACTAATATACAATTTCTCCTAATCCCTTAGGATTAGGTGTCAACATTCCCCCCCTTAATCTGAAGGGATGTTGGTGAGTCCAAGCATCATTTTGAATTTTTCAAACTTTTGTCTTCCAAGCACTTTGGTGAATATGTTTGCAGTCTGCTCATTTGTGGAACAATGACGTAGATGGATAGTTTTGGCCTCAACATGATGTCGAATCAGAAGGTATTTTGTATTGATGTGCTTCATTCGATTATGGAACTTTGGGTTCTTGGCCAACTTTATTGCAGAAGTGTCGTCGATCATGATTGGAGTTGAATGCATTTGTTTCATCTGCAAATCTTCTATGATTTTCCTGAGCCACACAATTTCCTTTGTTGCTTTAGCTGCTGCCACATATTCTACCTCAGTTGTGGAATCTGCTGGAACTGACTGTTTGCGTGATCTCCAGGAGACAACTCCTAATCCAAGGCTCACATTATAACCTGAAGTAGATACCCTAGTTTCTTTGTCTCCTTAAAATTCTGAATCAGAGTATCCGATCAAGATGAAGTCACCCACCTGTGTATATTTGAGTCCAAATTATTGAGTCCCTTTCAAGTACTTTAGAACTCTTTTTTCAACAGACCAATGTCATTCACAAAGTTTTTTCATAAACCCGGAGAGGATTCCAACAACAAATGAGATTTCTGGTCTGGTAGTAGTCAGGTAGATGAGACTTCCTACAAGCTGTCCATACTTCGTTGCATCCTCAAATTCCTTCCCTTCAATGGATGTGAGCTTCAAGTTTTGTTCCATTGGAGTGGTCAAAGGATTGCATTCATCCATGCCAAACTTGTTCAATAAATCTCCAATGTACTTCTTTTGAGAAAGGAATATAAATTTAGGATGTTCAGTTAATTCAATACCAAGATAGTAGTGAACATAGCACAAATCAATCATTTCAAAACCTTTCTTCAATTCCTTCTTTATGGATGCAATATAACTCTCATTGTTCCCTTTCATCAAAAGATCATCTACATACACCACAATATATACAATTGTTTTCCCAACTTTCTTAACAAACAAAGTTGCATCATCAAGATCAAAAGGTTTAAGTTAAGTTTCAGAATATGCTCAGTTAATTTCTCATACCAAGCTCGTGGTGCTTGCTTGAGGCCATACAAGGATTTTATAAGTTTGCATACTTTGTGTTCTTGGCCCTTCACAACAAATCCTTTTAGCTGGGACATAAAAACCTTATCCTTTATATCCCCATTCAAAAAGGCGATTTTTACATCCATTTGATGGAATTTCCAACCCTTCTGAGTTGCTAAGGCAAAGATTGTTCAGACAGTGGCCCATTTTTTGTGGGGGAAAAAGTTTCCTCATAATCGACCCCTTGTTCCTGTGCAAAACCTTTTGCCACAAGCCTGGCTTTGTGCTTGTCAAGTGAGCCATCTGCTTTGCACTTATTCTTGTAGACCCACTTGCAGCCAATTAGTTTGGTTCTAAATGGAGGCCAACCAACTTCGAAGTGCCATTCTTTATCAAGGCATCATACTCCTTTTGCATCGCTTCATTCTCTTCATCACGAGAAGTGGCTTCTTTGAAAGAATTTGGTTCAATATCTGTAGACAAATTCAATACACAATTATAAGAAATAATCATAATTATCTACGTCACCTCTATTTTTCCTGGTGGAACTTCTTGTTCCTGTCTTTCAAGCGTCATTGGGACAAACATTTTCGAGTGTCTTTGTCAGCCATTTTGGGGGACCTTTTTGAGATGGCTCAGGCTGCTCATTTGACTGAGTTGAGATTGAATCAAGATTCAGTCCCCCAATTATGTCAATCACATCATTCAAGGTGTCATCCGTGGTTGGTTCTTCATGTGGGGGAGAGAGTGTTTCGGAAGATGATTCCACAGATTGATTTAGTATGGGAATCCCCCCTTCAAGATGTGGAATCTGATTATCAAATTCATGTGTGAAGCTATCCAAGAAATCAAGTTGCCACTCAACAACATCGTCAGTCTTAGAAGATTAAAGAAATATGACATCTCTAGATGCTACAAATTTCTTATTGACTTCATCATAGAGACGATATCCTTTGGAGGTATTGGAATACCCCAAGAAGATACATTTTCAACTTCTAGCACCAAGTTTATTTCTTTGTACCTTAGGTATCAAAGCATAATAGGTGGAACCAAAGACCCTGAAATGATTACCGAAGGAATATGGACATACCACATTTCATAAGGAGTTTTGTTTCTGATTGTATTAGAAGGAAACTTATTCTTTATGTACACAAAACATAAAACTGCATCGCCCCAAAACATTAATTTTACATTCTTGAAAAACATCATGGAGCGAACCATATTTAAAATTGTCTTGCTCATTCTTTAAGCTACACCGTTTTGTTGGGGATTATAAGGCACAATTGTTTGATGTTTGATCCCATGTTGGCGAAGATAGTTTTCAAATTCATTTGAAGTGTATTCTTTTCCTTATCAGTGCGCAAAGAGCCAATATGAGTTTGTTCAACATTTTCAATCCATGCATGAAAATTCTTGAATGTTTGAAAAGCATGAGATTTATTCTTCAATAAGTAAACCCCAACACATTATGGTGTATTCATCAATAAATGCCATCATATATTTATTTCCATTTGCAGAAGCAACAAGCATGGGGCCACATAAATCTGAATGAATAAGCTAAAGTTTTCTATGTTCTCTGGAATGTGAATCATGAAAGGACTGTTTGCTATGCTTTCCTAGAATACAAGCATCACATTGCTTAAGTTTCCTACGAATTGTAGGCAATCCAGTAACACCATTTTTCTTCAACAATCGAAGGCTGTCATAGTTTAAGTGTCCAAATCTAGCATGCCATAAAAGAATTGGTGGGAATTTACCTTCATCATGATGAGAATTGCAAAGTTTTGTGCATGAGTAGAGGTACCTTGCAGCTTTAGGAGTTAAAAGAGATTTGATCCCTCTCGCAGCTTGGTAGATACGGTGTTTATATGGATCTAGGGTGGTGTTGTCTACATTGAGAAATGAAAATTGTTACAACATACAAGGAAGAGATATTGTTATGTATGTGTGTTAATAAAACCAAAATTATGACACTCAAATTTAAGAAAATAATTTATCCTTTTATTTGTGCAACTTTTTTTTTCTTTTTTTTCCAAGGAAAAAGTTTAAGTAGTTTGTTAATCATCAATGTTTCCCCAATGGAAATATATAAATATTCAACTTTAAAGAGCTTACAAATAAATCACAAGCCAAAGCCTTAATCTACCTAAGATATCATAGTTGAAAAATAGTCAAATATAACAAGTAATTCTTGAAATTGAACCACATATCATGAGCTCTATTAGAGCCATTACAACATTTTCATATGATAATATCCACCATGAGCCATCAAAAAATAGCTAACTAGTAATAGAAATGAAGTCCCCAAAAGTGAGAAAAATCTAGTACATCCCATATTATACCCTTTTTTCTAATATATTCACCCACAATGCTTCAAGCTTTGAGTTGAGTTATGACTGTGTGCACTAGGTGGAGAAGAAGTCAATAAAATAGAGGGATAATATCTAAGTTTTAAGAAATTAACGTATTGGCTTGAGACCTATAAAGACGAATAAATAAGGTCTGGAAAAGAGATTGGTTGAAAGAGTGGAAAGAGGAGTCCACAAAAACCCTTATCCAAAGGAAATACATTGGTAGATCACCCTACCTCGACCTCCATCAATATATAAAACATAATTTTAAATACTTTGTTTGAAATTAATAGGAAGGAATTAGCATTCGTGGTTAGTTAGGAGGGTTCCCCTGTGACTTATTAACCAACTCATCTAGGCTTGATCTCAAAATTGCTACCTTCGAAAGTAATATAGAACATGAAGAACTTAATAACATTATTCCAAGACAAGAATGTCTTTAAACCTTGAAAATGACTCAACAAAGCTCTTATCTAATAATAAACCTCTAAGGAGGAGAACAATTGAAAATATAGTTACCTTGTAAGCTCTCCACTAATAAAACTGTGACCAAGGGAAACAAATCTGAATTATTACAATTAAAAACATCTCGAGTTACCATAGAATTCCATTCCCATGATTAATATTGATATTTGGGCTTCAATCTAGGTGAGACTAACTTTGTATAAACCTAATCCTCTTCTCATGCTCTCTAAAAAAACTATTATTGAAAGATTTTCCATCAAAAATCCTTGCTCACTGTATTATGTTTATGGGACCTTGTTTGCCTGAGAAAATATGGGTTTTATTGCATTATATATATATACTCCTTACACTTCATAAATCCATACCTTTGAATCTACACTTGATACAAAATCCACCTCCAACCCTACTTTATAAACTCCACCATCATTCTCACCTTCCACCATTGCTTCAATGTCATCATCTTTACCACTCTGTTGAAATCTTAACATCCAAACCCCAAGAGTCTCTTCAAGGAAGTATCTCTATCTTTATCAGTGACTTGTAAAACATTAACCTCCACTCCTTTGACACTTTACCCATCTACTAACTTAGGAGATTTCTACTTCCTTGAAGACTTCCTAAGACAATAACGTACAAATGGCCATGAATATGACAATACTGGTAGAAAAATGGGAGATTGCCATAGTCTATCATTTGAAAGCAAAAATTTTCATCATATTCAAATATTTGTTTTTTATAAGACCAAACATTAGAGAGGAAAATACCATAATGTGGCCAAGGCTTATTAATCTATCCCCCACTATGAATCCATCTTGTCTCCTAGTATTTGCATAAGTCTTTGATCCCAAAGACAAAGCAACAAAGAAAAGAATCAAACCAACAACATAAATTTTCTTTTACAACATGGTTCGAGTCAAAAGTTTCATACAAGGTCAATACATTCAATCTAGGATATCTTTAACTTGAGGGACCCCTTTCTAGCATTGCATCCTTGGCTACCATGTTATCAAAGAAAAATGTAAAAAAGCTTCTTTGCACTTGAGAGATTTTCACCTTACCAGTAGCTTTAACTCCCAAAGAAGAGCCAATTAACTCCACCATTTTGGAGAGATAAGGTTTATGCTCACAAAAATACCTTATCAAATCTCTTACTACCAAATTATTTATTCAATCCATAAGCCATTTTATCAAAAGGAAAAATTTCACCAAACTAGAAAACATAATAGGTTGTTTGGTGCCCCTTGAGGACCCTGGTTCATTTATTCCCTACCCCACCACCTACATCCTACTACTCGATCTTTCCCATGGTGCACCTACCTTATCATACCTTGGAATAGATTTTATGACTAAAAAGTCTCCCATAAGAGGTGCAACCTTACAATGACCTAGGTATCATTTTCAACTACCATTTAAACTAGAAATATAGTTTTAAGAAAAAAAACATATATGGATGAAACACTCAATATGTTCATTAAAACAAATGTAGGGATGTAACAACCCTAGTAAAAAATCCACGCAATAAAGTTAATAAAGGCAAAATAATAACCAAGGTCATAGGACACGTATTCCAAGATGAATGTTGGGTAAAATATAGTGACGAGGATCACTTGTGATTAATTAATGGGTATGGAAATTGGCAAAGGCAATGGCAAATGCTTTGGAAATGCAAAGTGAAATTTATTGGCATTTTGTTTATGAAAATAATGGAAATTATGAGAAGTGAAAGGTCACAAGTTGCATGCAAAGAGGAAATTGAAGGGAAATAATGAAAAATGAAGAAAATAGAGGTCTCAAAGATAAAAAGTCTTATGAGGATCAATTCACAACTTTGGTAAGTTCAAGGTTTTGCACTCTCATTCTATTTTCTCTAGTTCTCATACTATTGGACACTTAGAGTTTCCTTGGAGCACCCTTGGAGGAGTGTGGAATACTTGGGATTTGGAGCAAGAAGGCAAAGTAAAAGTAGGAAAGCGTAAGAGGGAAACATATCAATAGTTACAATGGTTTTTCTTGTAGGTACCAAGTTGCATGTATGATTTATTTGCAAGTTTTTTCATGCATGGTATATGCATGTTGTTTCTTCATTGTTATATGCCATTGGCATGGAGGGTTTCCAGGATTGACAGTGGTTTTGTCTAAACTATCCATTTTCGGGATAGCCATGATGTTGTGGGCTTACCTTTGTTTTTTGTTTGGTGCCCATGTTCCTTATGGTTGTGGGTTGAGTTACTAGTTCCTAGAAGCCTTGGTTGGAAAAATGCTCTGGATGCCCTGTGACAAATTGGGTTGAGTTACTAGTCTTGGAAGCCTTGGTTAGAAAATTGGCATGGAGCCCTTAGTGGCTTGAGTTACTATTCCTAGAAGCCCTTTTTGGATAAATTCTTTGGAGCCTGACAAAAATTGTGGATTGAGTTACTAGTCCTAGAAGCCTTGGTTGGAACAAATGCTCTAGAGCCCTGGATAGCTTGGGTCGAGACCGATATGTTGATGGTTAGTGATGTCTGACCATGAGGTAGAATCATTGGTTTAGGGTTGAGGTGGTTTGGCCTCTGGAAGCCCTGGTTTGGTTTTTTTTGGTTTATTCCATGAGATCCCACAATTATGCTTGGGACATGGCATATGGGTGATTGGTTGAAAGAAAGATTTGGTTCAGCCCAATATATGGTCGAGTGGTACGTGGAAGTCCTTGACCTAATTGCATTTTTCATATGTTAATAAAAGCTCATTTCCTCTTGTATTTTATGGGTAAATGTACTTGTTATTATGTGATATTAATGGTTGCTCTATCATTGTTATTATGTTGGTTATATGCATTGTTTATGACATACTTGAGTTATGGCACTCATCATGTTTTGATTAGTAGATAAAATTTTAATTAATGCATGAACCAATATATGATCTTGCAGCTATTACGAGGAGGTATCAATCCTTCTTGACGATACTCAGATAAGTATGAAACCCCTATTGTTAGATGCGTAATTATGATATGTACATTGCATGTTTGTTATATTTTTGACAAAAAAATTTCATGGCTAGGCTTTGTTAGGTTAGGTCCTTGTTCAATTTTTTCATTAGAGGCCTTTTCATCTTGTTATTTATCATTTTTTAGAGTTTCATCAAGTTATGGGCAGAGGCTTGAGTCCTATCCCTGAAAAAGTGGTTCAGAATTCAGGGTTGCTGGCACAGAATTGTATGGAAAAGTCTGCAGTCGCATGAATGCCTTGTTATGCATGCGACTAGAGGATTTCATTCGCATGGATGGCTTGTCAAGGGTGTGACTGGGGGTCTAGTTCATCAAAACATCAAGGTTTATCAAGGGTTGGACACCTAGAGGGGTTGGTTGGATCCTCAGGATTCTGTATCTTTTAAGAAAGGTTAAATTAGACTAGACTTATCAGTTCCACTTCCTTAAATGTACATGGGGAGTTGAATCATATCATAGTAACTCTTCGTCACATGTTTACCCTGGTGGACTGGTTGGCTTAGGTAAATGTGGGAGGAGGGTGTTACAATGTGGTATCAGAGCATGGTTTCGTTCTCCTTGGGTGGTGTATGGTTTCCCTTTTTCTTTGGATGAATGTGTTGTCATGCGTACATGTCATATGCATATATGTTCATTGTGCTCATGGTCTATGTGTTTGTTATGTATGCATGGTAAGGGAAATTGTTTTCGTCATATTTTCATGCATAAGTTGATGAGGTTGTTGTTGGGATGTCTTCGATATGAATGCATGACAATGTTTGTATATATTTTTTATGCATGCATGTTATCCATATGTTTTTTTATCACTATACCTATTCTATGTTATAATTGTGGAATTATGCATGGTAGTTGGGGTAATGATTAAGACGATATATATATATATATATATATATATATATATATATATATATATATATATATATATATATATATATATATATATATATATATATATATATATATTGTATAGATATCCCCCTCCCCCGGCACACTGGCGCGGTTTGTTTAATAATTTGTTTAGTCATAAGCATGCTGCCTTAGAAATAAAAAAAAAAAGACTGCCATTATCATAAAGATGGTATAATACAGTTCACGAGATTCTCCCTATAGATCATATGAGAAACATGGCGATGAGTAGTCCCCTCACATAGCATACACTCTGAGAATTTTGAAGGCAAAGATAAGAATTTTCAAAGAAGATAATGAATGAATCATTCAATCATAAGAGATACTTTCTATGGCACAATAGAATCAAGCAAAAGTTAAGTTAGTTATCCTTCAGAGCTTGTCATACTTGCGGAGACAAGGACCACTTAGAATCATTCATGGGCAGGAGGATAGGACTAATGGAGAATATTGTTATGAAATTACCAGCTCGAAAAATAGAAGAAAAGAGATATCAATGCCTTAGAAATCAACCACTTCGAGGAAGCAACCTCCAATACATAACATAAATGAACAATTCTTGGATGATACAAATGACCAAAACCTCCTTCTATATATAGGAGTCCATGGGGTCACAATATAATCCTTGCCGACCTAACAATAATAATGTAAGGGCACAATAATAACAATATTGGGGTTACAGGGGTACAACAATAACAATAAGGGGGTTACACTAACAACAATAAGGGACTATACTAGTAATATAGGGACCTAAAAAATATGGTATAAGGTCACATGGTGGGCACATGTTGGATAGAGATTATACGACAAGAGATGGAAGATTATTTGATAGACCTAATAGGCGAGGCAAGGGACATGGGCTTCATTCTATTTCTAGTTCAAACATGTATCATGGTCATCATTGCTATCATCCTTAAAGTAGGAGTGATAGGGGATATTTTTCATATGAGTTTAATAAATCCAAGCCACCTACCTTTCGTGGAGAAATGAATGAGTCACAGGATGCAGAAGCATGGTTACTTGGGATGAATAAGTTCTTTTGGTTGCATGATTACTCATAAAACATGAAGGCCAAAATAACTATGTTTAGTCTTAAAGGTAGAGCATACATTTGGTTGGAAGATGCAAAGAATGTTAGAGGTATTCATGAAGAGAAGTTGAATTGGAGTGAGTTTGAGAGACTTTTCAGGAAGATCTATTTCTCTGAGAGATATTGTGATGACATGGCGAAGGAATTCTATTAGTTGAAGATGGGATCTATGATCGATGAAGAGTACACTAGCAAATTCTTGGAGTGATTGAGGTGTGTGCCTTATCTGAAGGGGGAGAAAGCAAATATTCATAGATTCATCAGTGGATTTTCGGTAGCATTCAAAGATAGGATTGAGTTCGATGAGCCTATATAATTGGAGGAAGCCATCCAAAAGTTGAAACACTGTTATGAGAAATCAAAGCACAAATATGAGACTAAGCAGGATTAGAGAGGTAATGAAAATAGTAAAAGAAAATGGGATAAAAAGTGAATTAGACCTCAAGACACAAGTAATAAAGAGAATGCAGCACCGCCTAAGAAGTTCAATGCAATTGACAGAGGACAGGGATTTCAGTCTGAGGAGAAGAAAAAGTGTGCAAGCTGGAAGCCTTTAGAGTGTTGGACTTCTGAAAATGATCATCGCTGGAGAGAATGTCCATAGCACTAGGGTGGAAAAACACAAATTTACAGTGCTCAGGAGGCACATAAAGTGGGGGATGTTGGACATAGTATTCCTCAGATTTATGCAACATTGGATAGCAAGCAGGCTGATCATTAGGAATCTATTATTGAGATGGATGGAAAGCTTTGTGATCAAGTTGTTTCTATTTTGAATTACCTTAGATCTAATTATAGTTATGTTAATCCTGACTTGGTGGATAAGTGTGGGTTGAATAAGGAAGTGCATGCAGAATCTTGGTTAGTGAAGTTGGATATAGGTACAAAGAAAATGGGTCATCATTGGGTAAGATCTTGTGTATTTGAACTAAATGGTATGCCTACATCAATGCATTTGAATCTACTTCCACTGGGATCATATAGTATGATTTTGGGTATGGATTGGCTATATCTTCACAGGACCAAGGCGGATTTTTATGACAAGGCTATTGAGTGCTTGGATAACAATGGGGAACAAAGAATATTAAGGGTAAGAAGAAGGCAACATCAGTCAGAATGGTTACAACTATGTAGGCAAAGTGCAGTCACAGGAAAGGGTGTGTGCTATTTGCAATACATATCTCCGGTGCTAAAGGTAAGGAAGTTGAGGATGCATTTTTTTTGAAGAAGTATTTGGTTTTGAAGTAGTTGTAGGATGTGTTTCTAGAAAAGATTCCAGAGTTACCGCCTCATAGGGAAGTGGAATTTTCTATTGAGTTGGTACTAGGGGAAACATCAACATCAAAGGGACCATATAGGATGAGCACACAAAATTTAGTGGAATTGAAGTTGTAGTTGAAGGAAATGATTGACAAAGGATGCATTAGGCCAAGTGTATCGCCTTGGGGTGCACCAATGTTTTTTGTGAAGAAGAAGGATGACACTCTTAGGATGTGCATCAACTACAGACAGTTGAACAAGGTGACCATCAAGAACATATATATGTTGCCGATGATTGATGACTTATTTGACCAGTTGAAGGGAGCAACAATGTTATCAAAGATTGACTTTAGATCAAGATACCATAAGGTATGCATCAAAGAAGAGGATGTTGAATTTCCACGATCTTGGGTCTAGGTTAGAATCTTAGAATATCTGATGTTATCAAACCAAGAATCTCAACAAAAGCTACTTTTCACAGTAGAATATAAAATATTAGTAAATCACACATGCACAAGTATAAACATTTTTTAACAAAATTTTGTACAATAATGTACAACGACCCAATCTTCGTTATATTAAACAAATTCAATAATACAATAGTCTTAGGGCTTTTTTACAAGGGATACAAGATACAATTACAATCTTGTTGTATTCTCTATGTCGTATTTCATCTTGTAGATCCTTTGCTCCCACTCTGCTCTCTAGTTTCCCCTTATTCCATCAAAGGACAATACATAGAGTCTTCAGGAGGTTTGCCTCCTATCACTGCTGCAAGTCTCTTCTACTACAATGAACAAGGGTTGATCCAATCTTCTCTTCTAGGCTGGCCAACACCTGAGCTCCAATATTCCAATCTAATAGCCTCTTTCATCCATCAAAGAGCCACACATTAGGATTCAACCTTCACCCAACCTTCAACTATGAACGCCATTTTATGATTTCTTGTCAAGAGCTACTTTAGGTAGCCAACATGATGCCCTCCACCATTGCAATGGCACCCAATCCAATCACTGCAAGATATACTCCTAGGAGGGACTTTCAACCATCAAGACAAGTCCTCCAAGTGCCTCCCGCAGGCTGATTCAACTTCTTTCCACACATGGAATGATCCACTAGCACCCAATTCAACACAAATATACCAACATACTGTGTTCCCAAGGACTGGTGTTATTTCTGCATGTCTGGTGCTATGGTTAGGGTTTGTAGGCAAGCTACTACAACCCTTTCCCACCTTCTAGCCCTCTGTTTTGATTGCGGCTTCCTCTCAACCAAATATATCAACCTTTAACCATTGTTATTGGCTATTTCCTGCACTCCACCATGCCTCAAAACCTTCCCTTCTCCCTAAACAATTTCTGCAACCAATATGTGATGCAAACAACCATGTTTTATGGTATTCTAGGCCTGAGACATGTATCAAAATTACAGTTAGGGTTGCGACCTGTTAGGAGAAGGAAACCATGCCCAAAACTGTGATAAAACACCACCTCAAACCATTCTTCAGTAATGCAGCTACCTACTGTTGGAATATGTGGCCTTGTAAGGGACAAATTAACCCAAAAATAGTCCCAAACAAGCTTCTCCTCCCCCCTCAGAAAACTCAGCTATCTCACAAGTGTATTTCCTGTGAATGGATTCACATTAGATGCTAAAATGACTTGAAATCACCTTATATTTATACTAAAAACAAGGGCTCCACAATTTTGTTTAAGATACGTGTCTTTTGGACCAAGCCTGCATGACTTGATTGTCCAATAATTAATTGTCAACTTCAAAAATTCATATCTCACTAAGGACAGCTCGGAATTTGATGATTCTTAAGGCGTTGGATTCTCCTTTCCGCCCTCTATCATCTCATCCCATAAAATGTCCAAAATGCTCCATGGTTTTGGCCCAAATCATGATGGGTGAAAAACCCCAACCTTGGGCTCCAAGCCCACAAGTGACTCTTGTTGTGCTCCATCTTCCAAACCCTGAACCCTAGGGCTTGGAATACCTCCCAAGCTACTCAAAAATCAACACCCCCTCTTAGCGAGGGAGATACTTCCAAGACTAGGAATTAACTCATCATCATCATTAGTACTCGTAACACTCGCCCAACTCTTGGAACTCACCATTGTGGCAATCCCTGTAGCATGAACTCTTCCTCTCTCAGAAGTGTTGCTTTTAGTATAAGCATCCTGCTTCTTCTTCTTCTTCTCTTGTATCACTTTTCAATCCTCCATTATTCCTTCTTGGTAGATGTGGAAGCACCCTTGCTCCCCACTGAACACGATCTCTTCTTGGGCTGCAAAATCTCCCTCTGAATCTGCAAGCTCCCGCTAGAACTTGACTCCCTTTGATCCTCTAGAACATGGACCTTCTTCTCGGGAACCTGCTCCTTCCCCTCTGAAGCTTGCACCTGCACCTTCTCCACCTGCTTCTTATTCCCATGATCCATAGTCTTACCTATCAACCTGCATAGACCATCCTATCTAAGTCCAAGTACAATACCCGTAGAGCTAGAGCCTCTAGGTCTGAGTCTTTCCTTTCCATCCTGGAACAAGACATCAAACCTCTTCTTCTCGAATCATCGAGACAAATATCACACTACATATGAGTCCTGGTACAAACAATACATCCTGGACCTGCATCACCTGTCTTGTCTCCATCCTGAATGACACAACTCTCGATCCTCAGATCTCCTTATGACTCTTATCGCCCAACACTAAGTGCAACTTCGAGTCCCGTTCAACTAGAGTCTCAAAAACCTCCTGTGACCCTATCATATGTTTCGTCGCACCACTCTCCACGTACCATCCATCCTCATCGATAATACCTTGTGAGAAATGAGAGATCATAGCAAAGTCCCCCGCCTCCAATCTTCTGGTGAGAGCATCTATCTCAACAGAAATGACAATACCAAAGAATTGCTTCCATTTCCTCTTCTCATCATCTCCCTTCTTCTTCATCGGACATCTTGACGAAAAATGACCCATGTCACCACAGATGAAACACTTGACTTTACTCAAGTCCTTCTTCTGCTTACCGTTCATTTGTGTTGCAAGTGTCATATCCTCTTCTTCCCTCTTCATTGGATGAAGATCCTCATCTCGCAACTCTTCCTGAATGAAGTCGTCCCACAACTAATTCCAGTTTGGAAACTTATCCCTGGAAGTGATCCCTTTCATGAAGGGCTTCCATTCTAGAGTAAACCCTTTCAAGGCAATCCTCACCATATCTGAATCTGAAATAGTCACACCGACGACAATAAGCTCATCTTTGACCTGAGACAATCTCGTCAGATACCAAGTAACTCCATCACCCTCTAACATCTCGGTGGAATTCAAATTATCCTCCAACACTAGTACCTAATTCTTGTTCTTATTCTGGAACAAATTCTGAAGAGCCATCCACACCTCATTTGCAACGTTCTTCTCTTAAAAATGAGGTATTAGGGGATCCTTCACACCATAAAGGATTATCAATCTCACCCTTGTATCCAAATCCTTGTACACCTCCAGCTCCTTTGGGTCAGTTGAATTCTTGATGACTTTCTCGGCAAACTCCCAGATCCTGTTGACATGCAAGACCAACTTGATCCTTTCCTTCCATGGACTATAGTTGGACAACCCCTCCAACTTGTCCTCATATCAGAGACCAGTTTGCAACTTTGACATTGTAGTGAGTCCTTCACCTACAATGTGACCAACACCCTATTAATTTGTACTTTCTTGTGTACTTTGATGATTCACTGTCTTCCAAAGTAGCTCATACATTCTTTGATACAATTTTGAATTTCCACGATCTTGGGTCTAGGTTAGAATCTTAGAATCTTCGATGCTACCAAACCAAGAATCTCAACAAAAGCTACTTTGCACAACAAAATATAAAATAACAGTAAATCACACATGCACAAGTATATACATTTTTTAACAAAATATTGTACAATAATGTACAACAACCCAATCTTCGTTATAATAAACCAATCCAATAATACAATAGTCTTAGGGCTCTTTTACAAGGGATACAAGATATAATGACAATCTTGCTGCAGTCTCTATGTTGTATCTCATCCTGCCGGTCCTTCACTCATGTCATTCTCTCTAGTTGCCCCTTAGTCCATAAAAGGACAACACATAGAGTCTTCAGGAGGGCTGCCTCCTATCACTGTTGCAAGTCGCTTCTGCTACAATAAACATGGGTTGATCCAATCTGCTCTTCCAGGCTGGCCAACAACTGAGCTCTAATATGCTAATCTAGTAGCCTCTTTCGTACATCAAAGAGCTACACATTAGGCTTCAACCTTCACCCAACCTTCAGCCATCAATGTCACTTTATGATTGTTTTTCAAGGGCTACTTTGGGTAGCCAACACACTGCCCTCCACTAGTCCAATGACACCCAATCCAATCACTACAAGATCTGCTCCTAGTAGGGACTTTCAACGATCAAGACAAGTCCTCCAAATGGCTCCCATGGGCTACTTCAACTTCTGTCCACACATGGAACGATCCACTAGCACCCAATTCAACACAAATACACCAACATATTATGTTCTCAAGGACTGGTGTTATTTCTACAAGTCTGTTACTCTATTTAGGGCTTGTAGGCAAGCTGCTACAACCCTTTTCCCACCTTCCAGCCCTTGGTTTTGACTACGGATTCCTCTCAACCGAATCTTCCCACCTTTAATCACTATTAAGGGCTATTTCCAACCCTCCACCATGCCTCACGACCTGCCCTTCTCCTTGAACACTTTTTGTGGGTAATTTGTGATGCAAACAACATTGTTTTAGGGTAATACATGCCTGTGACATGTCTCCAAATTAAAGTTAGGGTTGTGGCATGTTATGAGAAGGAAACCATTCCCAAAACTGTGCTAAAACACCACCTCAAACCATCCTTCGGTAATGTGGCTGCCAACTATTGGAATCTACGGCCTTGTAAGGGACAAAATAACCCAAAAATAGTCCCAAACAAGCTTATCCTCCCCCCTTAGCAAACCCGGCTATGTCATAAGTGTATTTCCTATGAATGGATGCACATTAGATGCTAGAATGAATTTACATTACCTTATATTTATACCAAAAATAAGGGCTCCACAAATTTGTTGAAGAGACGTATTTTGGTCCAAGCCTACATGACTTGACTATCCAATAATTAATTGTCAACTTAAAAAATTCATATCTTAGTATGGAAAACTCGGAATTCGAACGATTCTCGAATCTTTGGATTCTCCTTTCTACCCTCTATCATCTCATCCCATCAAATGTCCAAAATTCTCCATAGTTTTTTCCCAAATCACGATGTGTGCAAAACCCCAACCTTAGGTTCCAAGCCCACAAGTGACTCTTATGGTGCTCCACCCTCCAAACCTTGAACCCTAGGGCTTGGAGTACCTCCCAAACTACTCAAAACTCAACAGAGGACATCTACAAGACTGCTTTTAGGACCAGGTATGGGCATTATGAGTTTGTTGTAGTTCATTTTGGTTTGAATAATGCTCCAACTACTTTTATGTGCTTGATGAATAGTGTGTTGCATCCTTATCTAGATAAGTATGTGATTGTATTCATTGATGATATATTGGTATATTCTAAGAATGAAGAGGAGAATGTCTTAGAAATAATGTTGATATTACTAAGAGAGCACCAGTTGTATGCTAAGTTTAGAAAATGCAATTTATTTTAGACAAAGGTACATTACTTGGGGCATGTGGTTTCCAAGAAAGGAATAACAGTGGATCCAGAAAAGATAAGAGGCATAACGAAATGTGAAACTCCTAGAAATGTGGATGATGTAAGATCATTCATGGAACTAGTAGGTTATTATATGAGGTTCATCAAGAACTTCTCTTGAATTTCCTACCCCATTATATGATTATAGAGGAAAGGTAATAAATTTGAATGGACAAAAGAATGTGTAGCTATTTTTGAGCAGTTGAAGCAGTTGTTGACAAATGATCCAGTTTTAAAGATTGCAGATCTAGGAAAAGAGTTTGTGGTATGTTTAGATGCTTGCAAGAGAGGACTTGGTGGAGTCTTTATGTAGGAAAAACATGTACTGTGCTATGAATCAAGGAAACTGAATAAGCACTAATAGAACTATGTGACACATGATCTCGAGATGGAAGCGATTGTTCATGCATTGAAGATGTGGAGGCACTATCTGCTTGGCAGGAGGTTTGTATTGATGAGTGATCACAATGGATTGAGGTACTTATTTGACCAACCAAACCTGAATGCCAAAAAAATATAGGTGGTTGGTCATGATCAATGAGTTCGAATTTGAGATCAGGTTCATTAAAGGTAAAAGAGAACATGGTTGCATATACTCTTAGCAGAAGAGTGCAAATAAATAACATTACAACTATGAGTTCATATGAGACAGATCTATAGGATAAGATCTACAAGCAGGTGAACAGGATGACATGTATAAGGAGCTTAGGCACATGTTACATTAGGATACAGTTGATCTGGATGTGGACTATCGTCTCACAACAGATGGTTTGGTTAGATTTAGGGACATGATCTATGTGTCGGATGAGAGTGAGCTAATGAAGATTATCTTGAGAAAATTTCATTCTAAGTCGTATTTAGGTCACCCGGGATATCATAAGGCATTGAAAATGGTGAAGAAGTTCTACTATTGGCTGAATTTGAGGAAAGAAGTAACAGAGTTTGTGGCTAGATGTTTGGATTGTCAACAAGTAAAAGAAGAGTGTAAGCATCCAGGTGGATTACTATAGTTGATTCTGATTTCAGAGTGGAAACGAAAGGTAATTTCCATGGATTTTATTACAGGCTTGTCGAGGACAACTAGACAACATGATTCTATTATGGTTTTGGTTGCTAGGTTGACAAAGGTAGCTCACTTCATTCCGGTGAAATCTATTTATTTGGCTAATGATGTAGCACAAGTCTTCATCAGAGACACAATGAGGTTACATGGTGTACCGAAGAATATTGTGTCAGACACAGATGCCAAGTTCACTTCTAGGTTTTGCAAAGAGTTGTTTGCAGGTTTGGGTACATATTTGGCCTTCAGTACAACTCATAATTTGTAGACAGATGGACAGACAGAGAAGGTCAATAGGATTTTGGAGGACATGTTGAGAATGTACATCGTGCAAAAACATTGAAAGTGGGAAGAGTATCTTCCATTGGTTGAGTTTGCTTACAACAATGGGTATCAAGAGTCTTCGAGGATGAGTCTATTTGAGGCACTCTATGGGTAGAGTTGTAATACTCCTATCAGTTGGAGTGATCCATTTAACAGGGTATTGATTAGACCAGACAAGTTGGCAAAGATGGAACAAGAAATGCAGGTTATCAAGCAGAATTTAAAGGCAACACACGATAGACAGAAGAGCTACGCAGATCAACACAAGGTGTTTAAGGTGTTTTAGTTTGGGGAACAAGTGTACTTGCGCATCAAGCCCAAGAAGAGATCCTTGAGGATTGGATCATGCACCAAGTTGGCACCTTGGTATTGTGGACCTTTCAAGATTCTTGAGAGGATTGCACCAGTATCCTACTGAGTTGCACTACCTTCGATAATGAAAGTCCATGATGTTTTCCATGTGTCATTGCTTAAGAAGTATGTTAAAGATGTTGATCATGTGATTGAATGGTCTATATTTTAGGTGGAGCCAGAAGGATAACTTTACTTGGAACCTCACTGCATTTGCTGAGAAAGATGCTCATTCTCCAAAACTGAGAAATCGAGCAGGTTAAAGCGCAATGGAAGCACTTTGGGCCAAATGATGCTACATGGGATATGGTTGATCAAATGCAGGCTATGTATACTTCATTGTTTTCTGATTAAGAAAAATAAATTTTGTTACATGTACATATTTATGTATGGTCGTTATTGTAAATATCGTAATGAGTTGTGTTATAAAGCTCCAATGAGTGGTATGGTTGTCATGTTGTTATGATTGTCATGTTGGTTATGTTGGTTTGCTTTCAACAAGTTGTTCACTGTAAATACTGCAATGAGATAAGTTATAAAGCTCCATGGGCAATATATTTTGCATTTCAACGGTCTTGCTGGTTGTAGGTGTCATTGAACACCGAGGACATTTTTCCCCAAAGGGCGAGGGTTCTGTAACATCCCTGGTCAAAAATCCATGTAATAAATATAATAAAGGAGTAATAATAACCAAGGTCAGAGGACACACATTCCAAGCTGAATGTTGGGAAATACGTAGTAACGAGGATCACTTGTGATTAATTAATGGATATGGAAATTGGCAAAGACAATGACAAAGGCTTTGGAAAGGTAAAGTGTCATTTATTGGCACTTTATTTATGAAAATAATGGAAGTTAGGAGAAAAGGAAGGTAAAAGGTCACAGGTTGCATGTGAGGAGGAAATTGAAGGAAAATAATGGAAAATGAAGAAAATAGAGGCCTCAATGATAAAAGGGATTCTTAGGATCAGTTCACAACTTTGGCCAGTTCAGCCTTTGGCACTCTCATTGTATTAACTTCACTCTCATTGTATTGGACACTTAGAGTTTTCTTGGAGCATTATTGGAGGAGTGTGGCATACTTGGGATTTGGAGCAAGAAGGCAAAGGAAAAGCAGGAAATTGCAAGTGGACACCAGGATCAACATCTACAATGGTTTTGCTTGTAGGTACCAAGTTGCATGTATAATTTCCTTGCTAGTTTTGGAATGCATGTGGTTTCTTGGTTGTGATCTATCATTGGCATGGAGGGTTGTCTAGATTGACGGTGGTTTCATCTAGCCTTTCCATTTCCTAGATAACCATGGTGTTGTGGGTTTACCTTTGTTTTCAGGTTGGTGCTCATGATCCTTATGGCTGTGGGTCGAGTTACTAGTTCTTCGAAGCCTTGGTTGGACAAACGATCTGAAAGCCCTGTAATGGCTTGGGTTGAGTTACTAGTCCTGGAAGCCTTGGTTGGAAAAACACTCTAGATCCCTTGGTGGGTTGGGTTACTAGTCATGGAAACCCTGGTTGGACAAACACTCTAGAGCCCAACAATCATTGTGGGTTGAGTTACTAGTCTTGGAAACCTTGGTTGGAAAAAATGATTTGGAGCCCTGAACAACTTGGGTATATACTGATCTGGTGATGGTTAGTGATGTTCGACCATGAGGTGGAATCACTGGTTGAGGGTTGAGGTGGTTTTGCCTCTGGAAGCCCTAGTTTTGTTTTGTTTAGTTTATTCCATGATATCCCACATTCATGCTTGGAATATGGCACGTGGGTGCTTGGCTGAAAGAAAGATTTGGTTCAACCCAATCTATGGTTGGGTGGTACGTGGAATTCCCTGACCTGGTTGCATTTTGCATATGTTAATAAGAGCTCATTTCCTCTTGTATTTTATGGGTAAAATTACTTGTTATTATGTGATATTAATGGTTGTTCTATCATTGTAATTCTATTGGTTATATGTTGGCTATAAGCATGGTTTATGTCATACTTGAGTTATGGCTGTAATCATGTTTTGATTAGTATATGAAATTTTGATGAATGCATGACTTAATAGATTATCTCGCAACTATTATGAGGAGGCATCAATCCTTCTTGATGATTCTCATATAAGTATGAAACCCCTATGCTCAGATGTGTAATTATGACCTGTACATTACATGTTTATGGTATGTTTGATGAAATGTTTTTCATGGATAGGCCTTGTCAGGTTAGGTCCTCGTTCAAGTTTTGCATTAGAGGCCTTGTCATCTTGTTATTATCATTTCAGAGAGTTTCATCAAGTTCTAGGCAGAGGATTGAGTCCTATCCCAAAAAAGTGGCTCAAAATTCGGTGTTTCTGGCACATAATTGCCTGGAAAAGTCTGTGGTAGCATGGATGCCTTGTTGTGCATGTGACTGGAGGGTTTGCATGGTGGGCTTGTTAAGGGTGAAACTAGGGGTCTACTTTAGCAAAACATCAAGTTATCTAAGAGGTCAGACACCTAGAGGGGTTGGTTGGCTCCTGAAGGTTCTATAGATTCTGAGGAAGGTCATATTGGTCTTGTCTTGTTGGTTCCACTTCCTTAACTGCACATGGGGAGTTGAAGCATATCATAGTAACTCTTCATGACATGTTTACCCCGGTTGACCGGTTAGCATGGGTAAATATGGGAGGAGGGTGTTACAAGGGATGTTGAGCTTTGGAATATGATAAGGAAAAACTAAATTTCAACACTTTGGTTATCCGAACTATTCTCCATGACTGTGAAGTTTAGGATTATAACATATTTCTTGAGACTTGGATTGAAATTAAGAAAATCCAAAAGTGTTTTAGTACCTATAATTTTAAAAGAAAATACAATGCTTCTCAACCCATTTTATTGATTGATGCAAGAGGTACTTTCATGAAGTTTAAATACATGACTATATATTTAAACTATAGATATAAATTTCTCAACTGGAGCAAGGATAAGCTCCATGTTATTGCTACTAGTATGAATAATAGCTCTCACAGACATGCCAGAGATTTTTAGGCTTGGCTTAACTATTAGAGAATAAAATAAGACGTTGAAATTAATAATATCAATAATAAAATTTTAAATCCCTACGAAGTTCAAAGCTAAGATGTCAAATTAAAATGAAATCATTAATACGTTGAAGTGGAAATGCTACAAATATATTATCAAATCCAAGTATGGTTGATTAAAACATTTTTCCAACATTCTGAACTTAAATTAAAATGAATATTGCTAACATTACAATTGTGATCATGACTTCCATGTTGAAATGGTAGCTAGAAGAATCTAAAAACATATTGTGATGAGTGTATTTGTAAAATATGTGATACAAAGGAGACTGAGGATGAACACAACTTCATTTTGACATGTCTTACCACTAATAATAAAATACATATTTGTACATTGTTTCATAACTTAAATACTCTTTGAGCCTCCCAACTTACAAAAACAATAGCGACTTTGGTAATTTCATGTAATACCCTTGATTTTGTACTATATTTGTACATATCAGTTATATAGGATAGTGAACTAGATGAAATGGTCAAGGGCCAATGCATGTAATGTAATTGATGTAAATCATATTATTAATAAAATACAGTGTTGGCTACGTGATAATGAGACAAAAAAGAGTATGCAGGCTATGACTCCATGAAAGAAGAACGAGAAACAATTAAAGGGGTTAAATGCATCATTAATCATTATTATATTATAACCCAAAGTACATATACCTCAAATTATGTGAAGGATATCAACTTTGGTATTTGTGCCAAGTAATTGGGAAGTAGTTAAGAGAGTGCCAAGTGTTAAGATGAAGTTATGCACATAAAAGAGTGGATTTTTGGTGAGTTGAGGATCATTCTTGCACATTCCTCTGAGTAAAAACAAACATGATAGAGAATTGAATGCCAAGTGTAACTAGTGTAAATTTCCATAGAAGCATCATTCGTGTCATAACAATTTTCCTAGACAACTTGCTCTAGAGCCCTAGAAGAGGGAGTTAACTTAAGGGACTGCAGGGGAAGAGAAGGGGGATCCCCTCTTAGGTTGTGTGGCCTAAGGGGGGAAAGAGAGCTAGTGATTGGGATGACTAGTTGTGTGAGCAACTTGAGTGTTAGTGGGATTTGGGTTGAGTGCAAAGCCAAAGTTTTTCCTTGTGATGCGTAGCCCCAACTTAAGAGTGGCATATTGTTGGGAGACTTGGAATAGTAATGGCTAAGTTTGGCTCGAATGTCCTTAGTGAGGAACCAATTGTGATTTTCATAAAAGACAAGTGTTATGCTCTTATGTATGGTCAATGTGTTTAATTGTGTGTAATTTCTATTTAAAATTGTTGTTATTATAGTGTGAATGTTGGGTTATTTATCTTTGATCATTATGCATTAATTATGCATGGTAGTGTATCTTATTAGGCCTGCATTATAGTGCATATGTAGGGCACAATCATGAAATAGTATCAAAATTATAATTATGGAAACTAAGAACCAAATTACATGAAGGAATTTTAAATTCAAGTGTTCAACATGTGTGGTAGTGTAGCCCATCCTAGGATTCACTAGGTACATTAGAGGGTGGTATCAAAGTAGTAATGTGGCCTAGATACTGGGCTAGGTACATTACAGAGTGGCATCAAAGCAATAATTTGGCCCAATTGTTGGGTTGGGTACATTACAAAATGATATCAAAGTAGGCTACAAGACTAGGCCTACATGGGCCAAGCTGACAAGTTGAAATAGAGAAAATTGCAAGGGAAACAAATTACAAAGTAGTTGTTTATAATATATTTGACATCATTTCCTATGAGCAATTCATAAAATTATGGTGAAATGGGGAAAAACCCCAATTTTTGGGTGAATTCCATGTAGAAATTAATAACAAGGAAGGAATTAATAATCTTAGGGGTTAGTTAAGTCAATTTGGGAGAAAATGCATAATGTCTTTGGTGGAGTTGGTCAAATTGGGAAAGAATTGAGAAAATTCCCCAATTTGTGGGCACAAGGGTGAGCTTAAATGACTTAAGAATGATGGCATGTGCAACATGGAGGTCCAATTGATCTATTATACAATTAATTTGACTAAAAGAATCATGATTATAAAGTTTTCATGTTTGCAAAGGTGAAATTTGAAAGCTAGGCATCATTGAAAATAATTGAAAAAATTGGAAAAAAATAGGAAATTTTCCATATTGGATGACGTGGAGGCCATGTGTCAGATGTCATGAAAATTCCATGGTGGTGAGTGGTAGAGGTCATGTGGAAGGCCACATTGGTAGATGGGTTGGCCTGGAGTGTATCGTGGCATGCCCAAGTAATGACATTGAAGCCTTGACAGACAGGCAATATCAAAATTTTTTTGGGCGGTATTTCGGGTATTTAAAAAATTTCATGGCCAATCATAATTAAAAAGGTGGAAAAATATGGTATGGTCCTAAAAAATTGTATTGGGCCTTTGAGTTATGTTAATCAGTGGACAACTGAAAGACCCAATATCAACCTCAGCCCCTGATCTGGGTGGGGTTGATCTCAACCGTCCAATCAATATACAAGCATGTTGGGGCACCAAAGAAAAATGCACAAGATGGGGACCCACCCATCATCGTGACCAATACAAGAATACCAAGAGGCTTTCAAGGTCAACATAAAGAAAATAAAAAGATAAGGGAAAGAGGAAGAAATATAAAGGAAAGGAAAATGGGAGAAAGAGGGAATCAAAGAAAAGGAAAAAGAAGAAATAAGAGACAAAGAGGAGAAAGAGGTGGTGGTAAAGATGATGAGGTAGAGCAGGTAGCCCTAGATAATGATATGGCACTACCTCAAGGCGATAAGTAACCGAAAAGACATATAAATGCCACATAAACAAATATTTATATTTTTTCCTATAATTTTAGGGTCATAAACTTCAAGAACATTTTTAAAAGCTTGTTGTATCATTTACAAAACCTCTCATTATTTGTATAATATTATCCTAAGCATTTTTAAGAGCTTGTTGTATCATTTACAAAACCTCCCATTATTTGTATAATATTATCATAAAATAATAAGAACCATACAATTAATTTTTTCCCTTGACATTGTTATTCATTTCCCCTTTAATCAAATTATAAGTAATTACTCATTACAAATTGTCCTTGTTTTAAAATTTTGCTTTTTTGCTTTTTATCACTTAATAAATCCCTCGGGTTCCATATTTTCAGATTCTCTCTCTAAGTAATAAAATACAATGGGTATAAGAAATAATAAAGGGAAATTTTCTTTGCTTAGCAAAATTTGGAGTTTTTCATTTGAATTCTCCATTTTGCATGGTTTACTTGTTTTCGAATTTCAAATGTAAGATGAAAAATCTTTATTCTGTGTCGATTCCCCATTAGCTACCATCAAATCGAGAATATAATGAAAATAAAAGGAATAACCAATGGTCCTACATGGCTATATTACTATAAAATCTGACATGGCATTCAAAGTCTGACTTCGTGTCTCCCTCTTTATTTGTTATATCACAATATATTTGATGCCCCTCTCATATATTATACTTGTCTTATGTGTTACATGAAAGACAATATGACATATGTAGATTTCCTAATGTTTCACTAATCCGAATTCTAGATGTTTAGTATTTATTTTCGAAAATTTAGAAAAAAATTATAAAATTTGAATTTTTTGTTGTTGGTTTCTTATTAAATTATTCATTGTCAACCATTGATTAAGTTTTGTGACTAACCATGCATTAATTCATACTATGGGAAAGTTAATGGTGTTCAGTTAAATAATTCAAAGACTATTTGCTCGCTTCACCTAGTCTTCCTATGAAACCTTGTTTTTGTTGCTGGAGCTTTTGAAAGCAAACAATAACCCTTTGTGCACACTTAAGGCTTTGCTAAGAGTTAAAACGAATACCACTTTTATTGCAAATTCGATTTCCAAGCTACTATCAACTCCTATAAGATGTAAACTCTATTTTCTACATGAATAATTAATAATCGAAATAAGTTCATGTTTTTGGAGTTTATTTGAGATTTTATAATTTTCTTTACAATTGAATTATATGAAAGGAATATGACAAAGAAGGGGAAGGAAATTATCCAAAGGTTGAAGACTAAGACAACTTCTTTTTCTTTTTCTTTCTTTTTCTTTTATTTTCTTTTTCTTCTTTCCTTCTTCTTCTTCTTCTTTTTGAAAGGAAGAAATCATAATTTCCATTAGATAAAGAAAGTTACGTTTTGTATATGCATTATGTGCATTCCATGAACAACATGAAATATGACTATCAAGACCCTATTAAATAGGAGCAAAAATTTCATCCTCCAACAATCAAAATAAAATAACCACATATCAATTTTGTACATTTCAGCATTGTCTACAAGTAATCATGAAAGGAAAATACATCAAAAATACACTGCATAAATATTCCATCAAGGTGCGAGAACAAGAATTCATAGTTGCGATAAAACACTGACAGGAGAAAACAAAAAATCATGTAGATTTTCTATTGTTGTTGATGGTGTATATCAGGATGAGTGGGCAAAAAATCCCTGAGAGGATGAATAATGGACTCATTTCCTATCTTCTCATAAACTTTCCATTAACCCGGGTCCATATGGGCTCCTGCCTTGGAGAGAGAGTCAATTCTAGAGTTGTGTTCTTTGTAAATATGGCATGTAAATACACGTGGAAAAGAATTTTTGAGAATATATACTTCATCGAGCAGAGGTTGCAGTGTGTGCATGTGGCATCTTTGAATGTTGTTGAACCATTTTATAATGAGATTTGAGTCACCAAAAATCTATAGACGGTTGCATCCCTGTTCTAAAGCAAAAATGAGTAGAAGCTTGAGGTTGTGTAATACTGAAATGTATAAGTTAAATCCATCATAAATCAATTTGAATAAACAACTCCTAGAAGA
The DNA here is from genome assembly GCA_034641835.2 of Pinus albicaulis. Classification (NCBI taxonomy): domain Eukaryota; kingdom Viridiplantae; phylum Streptophyta; class Pinopsida; order Pinales; family Pinaceae; genus Pinus; species Pinus albicaulis. Next base: position 923,631,752 of record CM076576.1, read on the forward strand.
CTCTAAAGCTAAAGAATTAGGTGCCCAAAAATAAGATATTGCTCCTATAGTTACAGATTGGTGGTATGACCCTACATCCTTGAAATCTAAATCAAACAAATTATATCCAACTCAAAATTTTAAAAGACCATGCTTATTGGTTGTAACTACACTGTGTAACTTCTCTAGTAAAAAGGACCCTCAACATTTCAAGTTGGAATGAGCTCCTCTTATAGACCAGGTTGTTGCGAAGGGTGTCATATTTAATTGGTCACATATACTTTCTACCAACATTCAACTAGCAATTAAGAAGTCACTAGAAAATCCACTCGGATTTGGTGTAGGGTTTCTCTTGTTCGCTTACTAGGTATATGCACTCAGTGTGAAAGCACCTTTCCCACTATTGAAGTGGAATTAAATACCTTCCCAAGTGAAAATTCACATATATTTTTCCATTCTCCATAGTCATAAATGCACAAATCATTTTATAACATTTGTGGTAACTTTATGATTCCTTTGCATAACTTCATGTTCATTTGACCAACTCCTAGATTTATTGGGAGGATATAAATGCAATCAAGGAGATAGGAGATTAGTATATAGATGAAAAATTATCTTATACTAGCAATTGCACCACATGTTGCAAAAGAAATGCCATAAGGCAATATCATAGGAAAGAGTAGCCTAGAAGAAATAAATTGTTGTAGAGAAGGAGCCATTGTGAAGGAATGAAAGACAATTTTTGCTTCCATGGAAGTAGGTCATGGAGATTTCAAAGACATTGATGATAAGAGTTGTCAACCAGAAAATTTTGTTATAGATATTGAAATAGGAATTTGTGGGTGAAAACATATATATAAACCAACATAATATGTTCACATATATAAAAATTTTGTTATAGATATTGAAATAGGAAATTGGGGGTGAAAATCCTTTGGTGATTAATCATCCTCTGAAACAAGCATGAAATGAGCATGTAACTCAAATAAGATATTTTAAATACATTCAAGTACAATCTATCTAGCATAGATGTAAATAAAGAGAATATTTATTAATAGAAATAGAGTTTAGTCCAAGTTCATCTACATATGCGAGTGCTAATTTCATGCTTGTCAGCAATTTTATATTGTATATGAATAACAATAGTCTTGGTATACAAGAAAGTGAATGTCTTTTTAATATGGAGATATTTTTTGAAGGAGATAATGTTCTTTATGTTATGGTTTATTTTCTTAACTCCAAACTTGGTTTATTCTTTCTCTATATACATAAGAAACAAAAAATACAAAGTAATTTCACAATTTTAAGTTATAGTTTTATATTTTAGAATTACAAATCTAGTTTCTTATTAAACTATTTTACACACATCTATTTATTCAAATAAATAATATCATGAATATGTTTTCTCTTATTATTTTATTACAAAATTATTGTACTCCCTACTAAGTAAAACAACTTTATTAATAAATAATTGAATGCCAAATTGAAAGATTGCTCAAGCGAGAACTACTATTTTTTTGATGTATAAATTATTTGTTTGATATGTTGTTGAATTTCCATTACCTATTATCTTCAAACCCCATGGGGAGTTATTGAACATGGGGTCCAACTTTAGGTAAATAAACATTCACATCGTCAACTTGGCAAAAAATAAATTATAATCCTAAAATTCTCTTACCTAATCATATTTTCAAATATATAATTGAGTTCCATTTATTAAAAACAAAGGCCATATTAAGAACCTCCTAGAGTTATAAAAGGTAATTGACATGAAAAATAAAAAATCTCCTCATGACAACATACAAATGTTAATCTTAATTGAATCATTAAAAAACTAAAAAGGAATAATAGATAGATAGTATCACAATTTTTTTATCAGAAATAAATTCTCCTATATGAAACAATGATGGCTTTCATCAGTTCAAGAGCAATAAAAACAAGTTTACTGAGAAAAAAACTCTAGCATTTTGAGAGATTTGGAAGCAACTGTTGAATTGGTGAACATGTATTGCTCTATGGTGTTGGATATTGAGCATAGGCAACTGTTGAATTGGTCAACATGTCTTGCTCTATGGTGTTGGATATTGGGCATAGATTTCTTGATCCTCTATACATGACTGTAAATTTGCATGTAGCTTATACTACATTAACCATGATATTGTCAACATTTAGAGCACACTTGCCATCACATTTGTAGAGAAAATTACAATAGAGTATCACATTTTTCTTATCATATCTAAATGTTCCTATATGTAACAACTACCTTGTGCCTCATAGTTTAAATTTGTGCAGGGAGGAGGAGAGGAGTGTCAAGGTGCAAGCTAGAATAAAAAGAGAAAGAAGAATCTTGTTTGGGACTTGAGATATATTCATTCTCTGCACATGTAGACTCAAAGCTTAATAAAACAAAACTCACCATACTTTGGATTTTTTAAATAAATATCTTAAAAATTAGAATATCAATTTAATACATTTTACTCAATTACACATTTAGCAATATTCATTTTAAAAAATACAAATATAAATTAGTATTTTAAAGAAAAATATTACAACAGATTTAACAATATTCATTTAAAAAAATACAAATACAAATCACTATTTTAAATAAAAGTAGTACAAAGAATCACATTAATTACCATGGCCATAGTGTACCTTCCTCTTATTACTTTTAAAATACCTAATGTTTGTAACTTATTCTTAATCACATAGTGTCAATTTTGTAAAACTATAATCTACAAGTCTCACTTTTTATAACTTTGGTGGAAGGATAGAGTATCTAAATTCCCTTACCCTTTAAGAATCATCCTCAATTATTGTACCACCCACCTCAACATCCAATCTAGACATCCTAGGTTATTCTAAATTGATCAAGGGTATATAATTTTTAGGGTGGTGTTCTATGTTCACTAAAATTCCCATGATGTCCATCACTATGTATGGGGTTCATTGCAACTTTGGATATATTCTGTGAGTTGTTGTGATTTTTTTTCTTGTGGCTAAAACTTATTTTTGGTTTTCACCTAGTTGTCATGATTCAAAACATTGCTATCATCTTAGATCCTTATCGCATTAGATATATTTTGTGAGCTAATGTGATGTTTTGTTTGTCACAATGATTCAAAAATCAGTTATTATACTGCACTATTGACTTTCTCATTGTCTGTTTTGTTTATGAACCCTTTAAAAAAACCACATGAACATTTTATCTTACACTCTGATCTCACGAGCATGGGTGGGGGTTTCAAAAATTGGAGAGTAAATTGAGTGGTTATTGTTAGAAATTTTTGTATAAGATGGGAAATTTGGATGGTTTGTAGAGAATATGGATGTCATAACAGATACATATTTTGAATTTTTAGTGTCTCTAGCCACCATGCATCTAATATGATCCATTTCAACTGAGAACTCAATAGATCACTGTGTGAATGATAACTTGTGACACCCCTCGCCATTTTCTTTGATTGTGGATCAGGTTACGAACTAATACTTCGTGAAATCCCTAGCCATTTTCTTTGATTGTGGATCATGTTATAAACTAGAATACACTCTCTCTTCAGAAGGCTCTACAATATATATTGGATGAAGGGAAAGGTTATGATAAAACTTGTAAAAGAACCCCTTAAGGTTATGTCAACTTACTCTATTGTTAATCACATAGTGCCAATTTTGTAAAACTATAATCTACACTAAGGACTGAGTGGGTTTTTTCTTTTGTAAGTTTTCTTTGAATTGAAAAATAAAAAAAATTATGAAAGCTGAAATTATGTAGTGAAAAATTTTGTTTAAAATTTGAATAAAAAGTTGAGTAAGTTTGACATCAAATAATATGAAATTTGTTTATGATTATAAAGTAAAAAACATGTAATATTTTTTATCTACAATTAGGTAATCAAAGATATGCATATAGTTTTTTTTAATAGAAGAAATTTGATATTCATTAACAAAAAAAAATCATGTAGTTACAAATTGTTATGTAGTTAGAAGCTATTACAATTAAGTAATTAAAGGTAAATTTAGTGTTATTTAAGAAATGAGAATTATGAACATTCATCATTATTGCTCAAGATAAATCATGTCCTGTGAAATAATTTAATAAATTATATTCCACATGAATACCATGGGCTGTTTTTATAGTTTATTATTATTTTATTCTATTATTTTTATTTTTTATTGTATTTTGACCTAGTTAAAATGTTCATTACATTATGTCAATCTTTTTATTTAATTTACTTTTATTTTTATTTTTGTGTAATTTGACATAGTCAAAATGTTAAACAAGACATTACAACATTTCTATTATACACCTAAAATCAATCTAACTTATTAAAAAGAAAAAAAAACTAACATTATAAAAAAAAATATATATATATATATATATATATATATATATATAAAACTATTTACTTGTGGATCTAATGGCCTACCATTTGTTCCAATGGCTCAGACATGGACACATTGGCAGGTAGGGAAGTTGTTTTCAAATAAGGTCAACACCATGGGCTGTTTTTATAGTTTATTATTATTTTATTTTATTATTTTTACCTAGTTAAAAAGTTCATTACATTATGTCAATCTTTTTATTTAATTTACTTTTTTTTTGTGTAATTTGATATAGTCAAAATGTTAAACATGATATTACAACATTTCTATTATACACCTAAAATAAATCTAACTTATTAAAAAGAAAAAAAAAATTAACATTATAAAATATATATATATATATATATATATATATATATATATATATATATATATATATAACTATTTACTTGTGGATCTAATGGCCTAAAACATTTCAATCGAAGATGCAAAGATGTCATAATATATTTGGCCTGATCCCAAAGATGTTGTTCCCAAAGATATTGTAAATGTTCATTACAAATTAGTAAGATATTCAAATCATGCAGTCATGAGGATTGGCCTTTTGATGTTATTTTTAAAAGTGAATGATCTGTAAATTGTTTAGGAGATTTCATTGGTCAATTCATCTCGACAATTTTTGCTAAAATAAGTCGAAATATATATAATGAAAGTTAAATTCCCTTTGATTCCATAAATTATAAAAACAACCCATGGTATTGACCCATGGTATTCATGTGGAATATAGTTTATTTAAAGGGGGAAATTAAGATGGCCTAGATCAATCTTAACTATGGAGTATTTGTTTTTTTTCTTTTTAATAAGTTAAATTGAATTTAGGTAATAAAATAAAATAACAATAAACTATAAAAACAACCCATGGTATTGACCCATGGTATTCATGTGGAATGTAGTTTATTTAAAGGGGGAAATTAAGATGGCCTAGATCAATCTTAACTCTCGATCTACCAAGAGCCAAGAGGGATCAAATGCCTTGATATGAAAACCTCTTTTAGAGTGAAAATATCTAAACTAACTATTTAATAAAATTATTTTTAATTGTTTACCAAGCCTTTCAATAAAACGAAAGGCTTGGTATGCTTCAATTGTGTGTTGTTATTCTTCATACTTCTTCCCCCATTCCATCAATAATGGATATGTGGATTCAAAGGTACAAGGAGAGGTACACCATAGGTACACCATTTGCTGCCCAGACTGCAGCAGAAAATGTTATTCGCTTATAACCATTATTCTTTTAAAATTTTACTTAGTAAATGTATCTAAATTTTCATACATCTAAACATACATAGTTTTTCTTGTTCTATATTATTTTTGTTACAACTATTTTATTATTCCAAAATACATGGTATTTTTGTTATATATTATTTATGTTACAACTGGTTTATTATGCATGGGTAGTATTTCTTAATATATAAAAATGAAACTAATAATGATGAATGTTCATAATTCTCATTTCTTAATTAAACTGATCCACAATCAAAGAAAATGACTAGGGATTTTACAAGTTATTAGTTTGTAACCTGATCCACAATCAAAGAAAATGGCTAGGGTTGTCATGAGTTATCATTCACACAATGATTTATTGAATTTCTTAGTTGAAATGGATCCTATTAGATGCATGGTGGCCAGAGACACTAAAAAATTTAAAATAGATATTGAATTTCTCAGTTGAAATGGATCATATTAGATGCATGGTGGCCAGAGGCACTAAAAAAATTAAAATAGATATCTATTATGACATCCATATTGTCTACAAACATCCAAATTTCCCATCTTATGCAACAATTTCTAACAATAACTGCTCAATTTACTCTCCAATTTTTTAAACCCCCACCCATGTTAGGGAGATCACAATGTAAAATCAAATGTTCTTGTGGTCTTTTTAAAGGGTTCATAAACAAAATAGACAATGAGAAAGTAAATATTGTGGTATAATAACTGATATTTAAATCATTGTGACAAAAAAACCATCACATTAGTTCACAAAATATATCTAATGCTATAAGGATCTAGAGAGGTATTCACGGCTAGCTTGGAAAACCAAGCATGAAGATGCTTCTAATTTTCAATGAAGTAGTCTTCAAAAGTTCCTAGCTCTATTTTAATTACATAAATGTATTGAAAACCAACTAATAGTATTTACTTCAGTTGTTTTATTTAGACGTGTTGCAAGCTGATATTTATTGCTATACAAGTTTTGCATCAAATTATTATGTAACGATTGTGCCAAGAAGTTTTTAAGTTATTGCTCTTTAGCTATATCTTATCAGTTTATTATGTTTCAAACAAGAAGAGACTTCAGAGTTTAAGAACTATATCTTAGATCTGAGCACGTGATTCTATTAAAATTTATGAAACAAATTCATTTTTTACAACTTGTATGTTTAAATATGTGATTTTGGAAGTGATGATGGTTTCTTTAGACACTTGATTAGTATTGTGGAAGAACTTTGATTATATCATTAAGGACTGTGAGTAGTTCATGTAGCAATTACATTGCTTATAACATATTTTCATATCCTTTGTATAAGCTATTTTATATACAGTTCTAACACATTTCCCCGAGACGTTACCTATATGGTGAGTAGTTGATGTAGCAATTTCATTACTTATAACAGATTTTTATATCCTCTGTATAAGATATTGTATCTACAATTCTAACACATTTCCCCCAGGTGTTACCTATATGGTGACTGAGTGATGATGGCTTCTTTAGACACTTGATTAGTATTGTGGAAGAACTTGGAGTATATCATTAAGGATTGTGAGTAATTCATGTAGCAGTTGCATTGCTTATGAAATATTTTTATATCATTTGGATAGGTTGTTGTATATATAGTTATACTATGATATGGATACACATTCCCCCTAAGCGTTACCACATTATGATTGTTGTCCAATTGTTGATATTTAGAGAAATATAATTAAGTGATTGATGGTTTTGGAACATCAAAGTTACTATGATGACCTTTTATCTTAGGATGACTCCTTAGTGTTGAGATTCGATTTTCATGACGAAGATGCATAGATCTCTTCACAAGAAAACCCTTTTGCCTATTGATAGTATGTGGTAGTTGTATGAATGAGCTAGTTATATTGTCCTCACAGTCATAAGATTTAGCACTATTTTTTTTTTGATAAGTATATATACAAGTTATACATAGTATGTAGTAAGAAATGTTCTTTAATAATAACAATCACTGAAAAGGGAAATGATCTCAGTACACCCCTCTAGATATACAATGTCTCATGGTATTATTCTCATTTGGTGACACATGGAAATTCCAATACCAAAATTCTTTCACAGTGTCGTTCACATTATACGAAAGTCTATCTTGATAAGGTTTCCTACATATATTAGCCCAACATGCAAGTTCATCATTCTCATGTTATTGAATCCTAATTTTTTAATGCCTCCCTAAACTTTTTCTTAATGTTTTGTATATGTTGTTTTCATTGACATCAACCAATTTTATGTAGTTCTTTTTCCAACAACACCTGTCAATAATTCCCTACTAGCACTTATGCCATATTGAGATTGATATTTTGCAATTTTTCCAGGGGTTGATGTCATATGATCTAATGGCCTAAAACATTTCAATCGTCTAACATTTGATCCAATGGCTCAGACATGGACACATTGGTAGCTAGGGAAGTTGTTTTCAAATAAGAACACCTTACGACATAAAAAAACATTTCAATCATCTAACATTTGATCCAATGGCTCAGACATGGACACATTGGCAGCTAGGGAAGTTGTTTTCAAATAAGAACGCCTTACGACATAATTAGAGTATTTGGTTGTGCAACAACTCCTCATTTGTTTCCAAAATACATGGCTAATAACCTAGTGGTGAGAGAAATTGTCTTCTAGATACTAGAACAACTTGGTTATTGATTTTGAATCCAATGAAGATGTCACCATATTTCCATTTCAACCTTGGCATTTGCACTTTATTAAATTCTAAACATGCAAGGAAAGATGCAAATATGTCATAATATATTTGGCTGTACCATGCAAGTTTCAAAGGCATGATCCCAAAGATGTTGTAAATGTTCATTACAAATTAGTAAGATATTTCAATCATGCAGTCATGAGGATTGGCCTTTTGATGTTATTTTTAAAAGTGAATGATCTGTAAATTGTTTAGGATATTTCATTAGTCAATTCATCTCGACAATTTTTGCTAAAATAAGTCGAAACGAAAGTTAAATTCCATTTGATTCCATATTTGTTAATTACTAATTTTTTTCTTATGCATGAAATAGATAAAATGTGGAAAATATAGAATAATAAAATATAATCACACTCGAACCACAACAAACATAAGATATATTAGGGAGACTTACAACATAAAACCCAACTAAAAGGTAAAGTTTCTCTATTGGATTTTGTCTAGAATGGAAATAATAAAAGCACAAAGGAGAAGGCACTTTTTATGGAGTCACTTGAGAAATGTGCCCCAATAGGCTGTTATTGAAAACTAAATCCTTTGTTAGTCTCTTCCACTCCTACTCCCAATTTCCCTATTTTACTATGGAACAAGATACAAGTGAATATAATGGAACCCATTTTCCTCCTAATGACCTAGTTATAACACAACTCGATAGCCAACTAAGGGTCAATTTTTACTCCTTTTAATCTCAATCAGAGTTAAAACTTTCACCATGATAGAGTATTCTTCGTAGTTCACATATGGCTAGCCCATTTTCCAAAAGTAATGGGCATTGATGTTGCATCCAATCATGACATGATGGTCAAACACAATAGGTAAATTTCAAAGAGTCACAACTTTTGCATATGAATTATGATTGATGTGATTATTCCACTCTTGGAAAGGTATGTGAGTGCATAATAATGATTAGGGGTCAAACACTTGAGTGAGAAAGTTTCACTCCCCCAAAAAATGTCATTTAAGGCCTCAAATGGATTCAAAAATTTCATTCCCCATTTCTCCAAAGTGGTCCCACCAATAAAACTTCACTTCCAAGATATTTCCTATAATTTGTCCACTATAAAAGCATTTAGATAGATGAAAAATAATATAACGATCCAATATAGATCAATGTAAAAAATTATGAAGAGGCTTTACATATAATATTTGGTATTGAAGGTGCCTATGAAAAGGCACAATTATTAGCATGTCAAGACAGAGGGAAAAAAATATTTTTTGAAGAAAAAATGAAGTAATGGGCATTATGAGTAGTCAAGAAGAAAAAGATGTTGAAGAAGAGAAAGGTGAAGAAAAAATATTAACTAACATAGGAGAGAAACCATGTTTGACAAAGTAGGAATGGATCAAATCAAAACATGCATATGGACGCATGAGATATAGTAAAATAAGGAAAATTTGTTGAAAACCCTCTAAAAATAAAAGTTACATGAGTTGAAAACCTTGGGGTCAAAAGATGTAATCATGACTAAGGAAAATCCCATTTAGACTCGTAATAAAATATTCTCAAATCAATGTTACAGAAACACCTATTTTACTTACACTAGTAACAACACTTAGTTGAGTTATAATGCCCATAGTACTTGACTAGACCAATGAGATCCCATAGAAGAAATTATAGTACCCTTGAGTGACTATTTATGCAGTAGTACCAATAAAATCATAGTTAAAGGAAGCTGTAAGAAAATAAAAGTATGAACTCTTAAAGAATAATCTTATGAACAATTCTTTATTTGGAATGTTGCAGATCAAGAACCAGAAAAATCAACTCAGGAAAGAAATTCAACATTGTGTTGTCACTGCGAAAAACACCCTCCAAAATTTTACTTACACTTGAATTTTGGAGCCTACTATGGACCTTGTGATCGTTCATTCTATATTCACTTCTTGGTCAATTGATGCTTTTGGGCTCCATTCTTGGAGTGGAAGTGTCGAAGTCACTTGCTCGCACATGCTCAGTATGTAACAAGTGCATGAACACATTATTTTACACAAGCTTGAATGAGCATAACATGGTCCATTAATACTATGCCTGTGCGATGTCCAATCCTTGTTGACATCCAGTGCACACTGAAATTGACAATTTATCACTTCTAGCTGCGTTTGTACTTCTATTTTGGTGAGTATGGAAAATTGTCGCTTTCGCACACCTTTGTTTTTGCGAGTGCTGTTTTCAAATTTTTGGCTGTCACTTTCAATTTATTTCTCTCTAATTAGTGTCATTTTCATGTTATCTTTGCTCTGACATGTGTTACTTTCACTGTCGTTCACATATTGCAAGTGTCGTTCACACTATCAAAATCGTCGTCTTTTCGCATGTTAAGTGTCACACAATGTAAATAAGCTTATTTTGGTGGTTTCAAGAGGTTATCTTTGTGAAAATGAGCACGTAGACATCTGCCACACTCATTTCCAAAGTCTAAAGCACTATCACACAAGTGTCGTCATGGTTGTCGCAAAGTGTACCTTTAGTGTCACACTTGTCCTAAGCTGTTGCAAAGGTTTCCACATTGAGGGAAGTATGTGCTCATGTGTTCCGAATGATCTATGTTGTGTCATAAAGTGTATATGTGTGTGATCATAGTCAAGTCCTATCACTGTTCACATCCATTTCACTGATCCCACACTTAGCCTAATTTCTAAAAATTCCCAACAACTTAGCCTCATCCGACCTTCCTGAATTGCACATTGCGTAGTCCATCCCTCAAGCTGCAACCTTGCCTCTTGACACTACGCAATTCACAGTTATTGCCTTCCAACACTGTGCACTGCGTAGTATCAGTGCCCAAGCCCCAACCTTGACCTCTAGAATTGTGCAATTTAGCCCTCCAGCCTGGCTTCAATTGCGCATTGTGCAGTCTCTGAGCTCAAGCCCAAATCTTGAGCTCCTGAGGTGCACAATTGTGTATTAAACATGTCTTATATTCCTCCTAGAATTGCACAATTAGCTGAAATAGTGTAAAACCCTTCAACTTGACTCACTAAGCTCCAAAATTGCGCAATCTACTTTCCCAGTCCAAGTTGAACTGCACATTACACAGTCTCAAGGCTTAAGAATCACCTCTGACTGCCTGAGTTGTGTAATTGCGAAGTCACTGAGCCTCTCCCTTGGCCTACCACCCGATTCTGACTCATTTTCTAGATCATCATGTAGTATCTTAGACTAGGGGTTTATCAAACTGATGTCTTCTTGTCATGGGTGGATTGCAGATGCAGGTACTATATTATGCTATGACAAGATGATGTAGAAGGAGATGGAGTAGGAAGACATGCTAGAAGACACTTAAGGAGCTGAGGAGATAAGATGATCATCAAGCAAGAAGTTGAAGAAGCACCAGACTATAAAAGAAGATGAAATATCTAGACCACATGGAAGACTCCTTATCTTCAAGTCATAAGGAGGTAGAAGAAGGAGAACACGCACCATATTTTCAAGAAGCACAAAGGAAACAACAACAAATAACGGCTTAACATTGCCATGTCATCATGTAGTCCATTTCATCAGTTTCATGTCATGTCGTGTCATGAGTCCTCATGTGCCACATCATTTTTTGGAATATGTAATTCAATATTGGAGAAATTATTGTAAAGTGTAAGTCCAAAAGACATATACATAATATGAAGAGTCATGCAAATTCGAAAATTCATGGGAAGTCAAATAGTCATGAGGGTAGTCAAAGAGTCCCAAGGAAGGTGAATAACCACCTCCCCATAGGTTATATATACACCCTCATTGTATGACCAAATGACTTTTTCACCTTAGCTCCTCCTGCAAGGCATTAGAAAGACAATCTGGTTATTTTGAGGAGCAAGAAGTGGCTCCAACGCTCCACTATTAGAGCTAGTGGCGTTCATTGTATACATGTGCCTTGGGACTTTTAATTAATATCAGAAGCCTCATGGACAACATGTTCTTCATGCATGGACTATGAATATTTGTAAGAATATGTTGCGGATGTTTGTATTTCATGTTTGCTTTCATCTGTGCTGAAGTAGTTGAAATATTTTGGTTATTTTAGTACTACTATTATTAAGAATGTGTTGTAATGGTTGTTATCATTATCACATCTTGTGGAATATTCCACTGGATACTAGAAAAATCTTTCTGATTGATTGGCCATAATGACCATCACATCTTTTGTGGACTAGTCCACTAGATGTTAGACAGATCCTTCTTCATTGCGTGTGTCTCTACTAGGGTGGTACTATTACCTATCTCTTAGAGGCTCACTTATTTCTCTCCATCCGCAGTAGAAGAACCTTGAAACACCTACAACTAAACACTCGCAAGGCACACTTACTTTCTTTTCGAAGGCACCTCTACACTTCTCTTTCTTGCCGGCAGTTAGAGCCAAGAAAAATCTTCAAGAATATATGGCAACTGAGCCAATACCTCGGATGGGGCTCCTACTCCAAACGGTGTGAGGTATAATTAGGACTTCACATTAGGGATACCCCCTTGGTTGATGGATTTCCAACATCGTGAACACATTGAGAGAATTTACTAATGTCAATACTTAAACAATGAATGAACTGGTGAATGGATTGGAAAAACAAAAGGCACAAATAACGTTGCTTGAATAAATGTTGAAAATTCACAAGTCTACAATAACATAAGAGAAATAATATTAGGTCATTCAACTCAAGGAGAAACACAATATACAACTTGTAGTTGTAGAAAACCAACACAAACAAGAATTAGAAAAATTAAATCAAGAACATTTAAAGGAAATGGTGGCCATTAAAGAGGAACAAAAGATGAGACTCAAAGAGGTTTTTTATCATCATCAAGAATAAGTCTGTTTATTGGAGGCACAAGCTAAAAAGTTCAACAGTAAACAAGATAATTGCGAGCTTTTCAAACACAATCCCTCTCAAGAAATTCCAAGCTTAAGGATTTATAGGAGGATTTCTCTAGAAAATCAAGTGAAATCTAGAAAAATCATAATGATTTACTCAATTTTTCTGATAGGACAAAATTTCAGGTTGAGGAACAAAAGAATGCCTAAAATTCTTTTAATAAATGTAGATAGGGGGAGATGAAAAATAAAAAAATCACTTGAAAAATTTCCAAGAACAAATTAGAAAGTGACTAGTCAATGCCAAATATCATTGGACACCTAGACTAACACTTGCACGAATATCAATGACTAGATGAAGTAAGCAAGTCAACGATATTCATATCTATGGGAAGTTGCCATAGATGCCATTGAAGATTTCAAAATGACATGTGTTGAACATATTGGTCAATAAGCTCCAAGTGAATTATGATTTGTAGACTTGGGACAATAAAGAGATGCTAGCATGGAAAATATAGCTAAAATTACAACATGGGACAACAATGTACTCAATGAATTCATAATTACCCTTGTTGAATGTTCAAATGAAATTTTAATTTTCTTTTCAACTTTGAAAAGAAAAAGGAATATAAAATCTATTAAAAGGATTTATCTAGATGCGACTTAAGCTTAGATAATCTAATTCCACTACTTGTAGGAAATCTACAGTAAGTGGGAAATGTATTTTAAGAAAAAAGAAGGCAAGGAGAAAACAAGATCTTCGTCTAATGTAACATACTAGTAACTAATATATTTTTTGTGTGGAAATTAAGCAGAAGAAGGAGACTGGAGGGAATGTATGAGTAAGGGGGTTTAAATAGGGAGCAAATCTAATCTTTTGGTGTTTTCTGGGGCATATTGGTAGTATATTTTGGTATCTAGGTTATTAGTTTCTGATTGTTGATATATATGGTGGTTTGTCTTTAATTTGATATGTGGGAGATGGGTGGAAGTTATTGTTATCTGTGGATGAAAAACAATATTTTCAATATGCTAAATTTTGTTGATGTAAACACTTTTATATAAATATATAAAATTGTTAGTTTTTTTCTTGTTGAAAAAAAATGGGGGTTTAAAAAAGGAACTCTTCCTTAGGGGAGGAGGCTAGAAAAGTCGGTATTAAAACTTTTCTATTGCTATAATTTTTAATAGAAGATTGAAGGCATGTATCATTTTTTTGGAAGAAATTTTCTTAATTAAATGTGTTAAATTGTGCTCTTAATTATTGTAACTATATGCAATTTTATCTTTCATATATTTCACATGGAATGACTTGTCATGATATGCTAAATTCTTCATTTAAATATCTAATTGTATATGACAGTACATGTTATAATTTCGAATAACTATTTATTTCAAAAAATAATGATATATGTATTTGTATTAGATGTTTATTGAATGAAGAATTATTTCTTAGGATTTAGTAATCAATAATTTATCTTATATGATTACTAAATCCTAAGAAATAATTCTTCATTCAATAAACATCTAATATAAATACATATATTAATTCTTTCTAACCATAATATTGGTTGTACATATATTATAGATATATTAGCCTTTGATTCTAAGTATAAATATGTTACTTTTATTAGGTTTATTTTGTTTTCAAAACATTAGGTGGCAACCATTTAGCACACCCCATTTATTAAAAATCAAATTTTATAAATATAACCAAAATTAAGACAAAGAATGAGAATATACAGAATATGATTCATGATTTATTTGCTATGGTCTCATTGTTATGTTTACATCTTAACCCTTTAGTCTATGTTAAGGAAATGGTGTTATCAAAATTCCATTATTTCAATCACCCTAAACTTCCTTTCTAAGATCACCATCATCTTCTACTCGTTGAGAGATTTCCAATGATATAAATTTCATTCAAGTATGAGCTCTAGACCCAAAGTTATGGCAATCAAAATATTTACTCTTCTTAGTGCCACATCAACATCTACACCATTGGCACATGGTAGTGATTTTCCCACGTGTCACCACCTCATCACGCTATGTCATCTTGGCATGCGGTAGTTTTCACCACATGTCACCATTGTATTGTGCCATATATATAAACTTGACACGTCACCAAGCCATGCCATATCTAGATCAAAAACTTTTTCTATGTGCTCTTTTCTTATTTTTCTAAATTCATCCAGATTCAGATAAACATTTAATCAAATGGTTAACCTATCAAATATCCATAATTTTCCTTAAATCCAATTTAAATAAAACGTTGAGCCTCTGGACTCCCAAGTTCCACATCACCATGCCACATCAACAAACCATCTCCAAAATATCATTCATTAGTGACATGCCAACAACCATGTTAACTATCATATCACATGCAATGCCACACTTTAGATGGTTTCATCATATGTGGATCCACATGTTCACAATGTGTTTTTCTTTACTGGCATTTCAATTTGGGGTTTTCCATGAAAATGTAGTTTAATAAGTTTCATATTTCTAGGCATTTGAATCTAGATAAACCAAGAAGTTTTGGATTATGTAAACAAATGGGAAGAATCTCGAAAATTGATAGAAAAGGAATATTTTCCAGATTTTGTCAACAAATAGGAAGAATCCTAATAATTGACATAAAAAAGGTTATTTTCCAGATTGTATATCTTTCGGATATCCAAATTTTATCACCTATTAGGAAATTCCAGGGTTAAAAATGGAAATGTTTCTTCAAACTTTTAAAGAACCTAGATGTACAGATATATGGATACTCTAGTTACTTGGGACATTCACTTACTATTGGAAACTACCCTTTAGCCCCTTTCCACTAGCTCACTGTCATATCCCTCACCATCCCATGTAACCAAGGGTTGGGTTTAAACCTCCAATCCTTGAATTTTAGAGTTTTATATTTTGAATTCCTTTTTCTAACACATTAATTCACAATCTAACAGAGTTGGTTGCATTTTCTAAGGTAAAGAATCCATATCAAATAAAATCATGAGGTCAAATACTTATGACTTATAAATTATTATCCTCATATTAGTGGGAAGGAAGACAATGTAAAACCCTATATCCTCCTAGTATGTAATCGTAATTAGGACTTAGTGCTGCAATGAGTCACACCATAGATGCTTGGTGATATCTGAATTATGATGGGCCAATTTTAAATTTATGTACATGAATTTCATTAATGAATGAAAAATTGTTGAACAACTAACTAAAGGGTGGAGAATTAATGCGAGAAATGATACTGCGAGTTGGGGTCAATGGTGGTGGGGTGTGGAAAATAGCCTCTCTTGTTAAGAAAATATCCACAGTGTAAAACCCATATTGCCAAAATGCCAAATTTTGAATTTAAAATTATTTCCTTCTTTCCCACTTCCCCAAAAACAATTATTGAAGGGAGTTGGGCAATTGGGTATCCAACTAGACATAATTATGGAGTTATGTATATTGAGTGTGTAGTTTAAATTAGTCATAAATGGGCACATCAAGTGCCCATCTTGAGTTCTATGCTTTGACCCACAAAATCCCTTGTCAGAATCTAGAAAATTGCAAGTCTTCCTTGGTTGGATGAGGGTAATGCACGTGGGGGTCGAAAGGGAAACTTTGGTAAGTGGGGAGAGTGTGTTGAATTCCTAGGAAGTTCAAAAGAAGAGTTTTAAGAGAGTTGAGAACATCAATGAGTGAAAAATTAACTGATTCCTAAGTGGGTTTTCTGTTGGTAATTTCAAGAAGATAAAAATTCCTCGAGTAGCCAAAATTCATACCCAAATGGTATTGAATTCAAAGGGGAACCATTCTTCAGTGTTTTGGAATATTAAATCCTAAGTTTGACAACTAATCCGGGGTAGAAAAACCCAAACCTAAGTTGGAGATAAGGGGATTGTGAATTCGATGTTAGTTGGGTTAGAAAGGAAGCAATGAGAGGGGAGGTTGTTGAGGGATTACATTAGGAGAGAATCAACTCCCTTCTGTAGCTGTAGCGACAACTTGCTGGGAGGGCATTTGGAAAATTCATGGAAGTCATGGCCCAATGGGTAGAAGGTGATTTCCATTTTCTTCTTATGAAGGAGAGAGGTTTTCATAGCTGAAAATTCTCTTGGAATCTGAGTTTTCCTTAGTTGTATCATGTCTTGACTAAGTGGTGGCCAGTGTAAGCAAGATAAGCCTAGTTGAGCCTATGGTTTGATAGAAAGGCATATACCCTTCTTTAGTTGTAGGCAATTTCTTTCAGATAAGTCTATTCTATTGTTTTTAACTTGATGTTTTTTGTGTATGTTTCAAGTCTATTGTTTATTATGATGTTACATGTTGTGCATGAATTCTAAGTTTTATAAGAACACTAAGTGGGTTATAGTATTCACAAAACATTTGAGGTTGTAATGAAGTATATTAACTAATACACTCAATTTTTACTTGCAACTCTGTTTTGGGGATCATCTTACATTCTTGAGTATGGTATAAGTGATTTTTACATTGTTGTTTTACCCCAAGGTCCTTCAATAATCTTCTTCAAACCACAATCATCAGTTGTAAGACAACCCCAAGCCAAGGAACTCTAATGTTTTTTTGGTAGAATTAAAGGTTTTGGATAAATGTTGGTTGTAATTTTTTGAAGGTTTAAAGCCTGGGTGGGAAATTAAGGTGTCCAAATGTGCAATAATCCTATCAAATCCTTATGCTTAAGGAGGATTTCAAGCCCAATAGACAATATTTGCAAACAAGATAAATTTTTCCTTGTGCAGACATAAATTGCACATGATATTCCATGAGGAGTAGCCTAAGGGGAACTCTTTGGATACTGTTATCACTCCGTAATTTTCCTAGTTGTGAAAAGAAAATCCAGAGGTAACCTCAAACCAACTTTGCCATTGGAAACTGGCCTTTCCAATCTAGAGGGGGCTCCCTTTGTGATTGAACTATCCAAGGTCACCACGATAATTGGTCATGCAATGAACGCAGTGGCCAAATATTTAAACAGGAACGAGTTTTGAAACTTTGGTAAGGAAAAGTGATCAAACCATTGGGCGTGGAGTGCTAGTTATCTGAAAATAACCAAATGTTTTGAAATATAATGGTTGGATGAGTAATGCCCAACAAAGTTAAGGTAGACAACACTTTCTTAGACACTTAAATAATCAATGAGTTGCAAGTTGAAAGGAGAGAATATCCATTACAATAGAGCATTTAACAAAGGATGAGTTTTAAAGTAACTTTAGAACTAATTGGTGAAAGTATTTTAATGTTATGAAATGAGAGAATCATAGATGAATTTTGAGTCAGTTTCTTCAATCAAATAATGAAGATAACATTCAAAATGAAATAATAAGAAAGGAAAACATTCATATGTAGGAAACAAAAACATGAAAATGTTGGCACATGAATCTTTGAATGAAATGATCAAGTACTTATGATCTTGGCAAATTTGATTAACTTCAGAAAAGATAATTACAATACACCTAGGTTTCTTACTCAAAATTTGAACCCCTATATCATCACCAAGCATAAAATATATAATCATTTACATTCTATCAACTATTGCTAGTTGTTACAAAAGTTCTACAGTAAAAATTAAGAACTTGCCACTTGTCTTCTATTCTGATTAGTGTTAAATGATGTGTATATGCACTGGAAAACCCCTCTTCTTCTGGAAAGTAATATGATGGGGCTGAACCTCCTTCAAGCACTATTGATGCTTGGTATCATCAACAATTACCATAAAAGTTGTATTTTTATTCCTCAACACTTGGGCACTTGAAGTTTTGACATTCAAACTATAGTTGGGTGCGCGAGGGTTTGAGATGATTCTTTTGCGTTTTTTTTTTTGAAATTTAAAACTATGGAAAATAAAATAGAAACGTTGTCATCATTAATTCTGAATTCTGAAACCAATAAAATAGCGCTATATGGCCTATTGAATTTTTCATCTGGAAACTGATTTCAAAATTAATCTTCATGCTATTTGAATTATGAAATTGCCTCTAAGTCATTGATTTGCTTCAATACTTGAGAAATTCCATAAGCATTATATCTCCAAATCTGAATAGTTAAAAAAAAACATAAATAATTCCTGCTCACGCTCCTAGTGAATTGTAATAATATGTTCTGATCATCCAACTCTTCTGTTATGACATAAACTAAGTCAAATTTCGAGAGAATCGATCTGAAAGAGAGGATTTTTCTCCAATGGATACAATCATACCTCCTGTTGGACGAACCTTTTCTTAAACGTTTTTTCTTTACCTTAGCACAATTTCTATTGTGGGAAGTTGCCTTTATAATTTTGATTGGGGCTGGTTTTTCCACCCGTAATGTTGCTTGCCTTATACATCAATGCCTCCTCTCACGGAGGTTTCCTGATTGTATTTGGGTATCTGTTTCTTTCTTGCTGTCTTGACAGCCGAGAATGTTATGTTGATCATGTACTGTTATATTATCATCTAATATATACAGCGTTTTTTTTCCTCTGAAAAAAAATTTTGACATTAAAATCTGCTAGAATTTTCCTCATTTGGTATTGTTGCTTTGGGTGCTCCAAGAGTATAGGCACTCTTCTAGGCATGTTTTTATTTTGGCATATAATGGAAATTATACCACATTTGAAAAGAGATATACATCTTCATTGTTTATATATACCATCAATTAAAAAGCACATTGACGTGTTGTGCCCAATTATATCTCCCAAACCTTGGACGTGGGCTCCTTTGCGATGCCTTGTTCTGTGTGTTGTCTTGTGAGACTTCATCGCTTGGCTTCATAGTTGGTGGAATTTATTGGCATATGTACCATAATTTGGAGATTGGGCTTGAAGCCCAATTCTTTTTTTCAAAAAATAATGAATAATGATCTTGCATATGAGCGCGAGCATAAAATTTTAATTTATGGTCGCATCAGATGTACTCTAAGCCTCAAAATTTGTAGGGAGGCTAGGACACATGCATCCTCCAAGATCCAAAAATCATTTTGGGAAATTCCACAGGGGGGAAATTTTATTAAAATAATTAATTATTTTTAATGGATGCCTAAGTCTAAACTTAGGAAATTAAAATAATTAAAGGGTATTAATGAAAGTGGGTGTGAATCTCTCAGAAAAAGACGGAAATTGAGTCAAGATGATCTGAGCCATTGATTAGGAATTAATCTGGGCCGTTGAATGTTCAACGAGAAGATTATAATAAGAGGCTCGATGGGAACTTGGAAGACACATTGAATTAGATATCTAGATATCGATTGGTCAAGAGAGCATCTTAGTAGTTGCCGAAGGAATATCGAGGAGATTTATTGCAGTGAGGGGCGGGGATAGCGACAAGTGGAAGTTTTCCTGATCCGGTGAATACAACATAGAGGAGGCCGAGAGAGATACAGAGAGGTAGTGCAGAGCTGCGCTGGATAGTGCAGAGCCACACTGAGGTAATGCAAATACTGAGAGGAGATCCATAGTTTTGTTGAGGAGAAGTCATGATCTAGTGCTGGGAGTTGAGGTGTGAGATTTGAGGGTCATAGATCAAAGCATCCAGCCAATAGATTGATCAACGAAGGGAGTGATGCAGTCCCTACGAGTTGTGACACAAAAGCAACACAATGATTGCGCAAAGGTAGCTGGGGGCTATCCATTCAGAGGCTGGATCAATGTCGTATCGCCAGTGATAGTGTGAGGTTATTTATCACTAAATTTCTGCCAGTTATTTTCTCTATATATGATAGCTAGTAAGGCATCTAAGATTGTATTCAGGAACTACTGCACAATAATACAAACCCTTAGTTATTGCACCATTTTTCCTGCATTGGGTTTTTCTAGGGACATTGTCCAAAAATAACGGTGTCATATGTGTGTGTTATTTCTTTCCTGTGCTATATTTTGTTTCCACAACATCTTTATATTTGTGAAGACTACAGTGTGTTATTTTTACTATTTACCGTAGCAAACAATAAATAATTTTGTTCAGTTACATAACAAAATAGAATAAACTTAACCAGTTGATGTATAAGGATTCCAATCATGGAATTTTCACATAGTATCAGAGCGCAGGTGAAGTAGAGAAGAGCTCAGAAGCAGAGTTGAAGAGGGAGCTCGAAGAGCTATGTAGGCAACATATCGAATCCCCAGAAGGCTTACACAATACAATGCCAAGAGGGAAAGATTCTCAAGGAAAATATCTCTCTGAGTGAGTCTACATAGGGAAATATTTTCCAGATTGAGATTTTTCAGCGACAGAGGGAGCAACGCAACAACTTTAGCGCAAAGTAGATCTTCAGTTGGAACTCATATTTTCTGCAGCAGTTGCTAGTGCATAAAAGCGTTAGAAGGCAAGAAGAGCACACTGAGGGAATTTCTACCTTAGATAATTTCTTTCCTAGAAATCATAATATGCCATGCAGAAGAAACAGTAGCTGAGAGAAGTTTTTCTCAGACCAGAAGGGAGTGCGTAGAGCCATTCAACAGCTGTGCATAGGGTTAGAGGCATACTTCAACATTGTTTTTCGGCGTGATGGCAGCAACTGTGTAATATTCCCAATTAGCCCAAGTTAATGGGAATATACAATTTTGTTTCATTTTCCCGTTGCATGAATAAATGTGTAAAGGAGGACAATAAAAACTCCTAAAATAGCAAAATAAATCAATGCCCATGTGAACAAAGATAAATATGGGCCATCTTAATAAAACACCCTTATGTGTGAAAGGGTCGGAGACATTTGACTGGGTCAACCATGACCAGATCAATAGCACTATCTAGAGGGGATGAACCTCATGCATGCACAACACAGTCTTAGTTGGAGGTGGCACATGTGAAAGGATCTAAATCATTGAGATGGTTTAGGGTTTTGCAAGACTTCTATCTTATAAAAGGAAGAGGAGGGTAGCAGAAGAATCTTGTTGAAGCTATTATATTTCTGAATATATTTTCTGTTTAGACATATATCATTCTCTTGCTGTTTAGCTGAGAATAGTGTTGTTTAGCACAGGGTGTTCCTGATTGAGAATCCCACCTCCTTCCTTGAGAGGCCTCTTGGAGGAGTCTTGTTGATCTTGTCCACTATCAGGCATTTGGCCAAGCTTCATCTTCCAACTACAATGCAAATCCTTTTGAGGGTTTGGTTGTCCTTGTAAGCTGCAGCAAATGGAGGCTAGATCTGCCCAAATCTAGGCCAATATAGTGCCTCTTTTCAGTGGCAAAGTCTTATATCCCCTTGACAAGAGTGTATTGGATAATTGGAGCTTCAGATCCATACCTTGGCATCAAGCCAAACTGTTCTTCAAGTCTACAACCCAGTCCATCTTCCAGAGCTGCGTTATTTGAAAGTGTTAAGTTGCAGGGTCTTTTGGCATAACTTTGGAGGAGTGATCTCTAGTGTTGGGAATCTGCCCTTCATTGTGGTGATCCATGGGTTTCAGATCAAATACATGTTACATTCAGTTCTGATCTGGATACTCCTGTATTTACTGCATATTTTCTGAAGATTTCTGTAGATCTGTAGGTTTAGATCTCAGATCTACTCCTTGTGCTTCATGTAATGCTGAAAACCCCAAGGGGTATGTAAAGTAGAGACTCTATAGTGTATGGATATGTCATAGATCTGACTGTTCATGCATTATTTAGCTCTAGATCTAAGTTGTAATCTTCAACTTCTGTATGCTCAATAAAATAACGTTGTCAAGCCTTTGCAATGAATATATGTGATTGCAGCACCTCTTTATGAGGGATTTCTTCTGTATAAGTCTTCTATTTCCTGTTATACATTGTATGGGCCTTATTGTAAATCTGATTTTCTGATGTATATGTAAATTTTGAGCCTCCATATTGGCCTCCTGCAGTTAATTTGCTGAGCTGTGTTATTTCTGAAGTAGTATTGTTTAATATTGATGTTGTTCCAATTTTGGGATATTACAGTGGTATCAGAGCAATCATCTTGGCACAGCCTGTGCTTTGCTTTCTTAAGAAGCCAATATGTCTTCAGAAGAAGATGAACCTCTTACTGACAGAGAGAAGAGGTATCTCAGAAGAAGACAGAAGAAATTTGATTACACAAATGATGAAAAAGACAAGGGTAAAGCCCTTGAATCTGGAAGTGATGAAGATGGGAAGGAGTTTGCAAAAACCATTTTGAAAGCTATGCAAGATATTTATAGAGAGATAAAAGAGATGAGAATGGACAGAATCAAGGAATCTCCTAAGAGATTTCATCTTGGAGAAAGCTCTGGCATGTCTCATCATTGGAATGATCAACCAGTGAACTAACCACAAGCTCCACAATGCTCTACCATGCCTACTTTTTTGGCTGTGGAAAATGAAGGGCCTAATGAGCAAGCATCCCTTGAAGACTACTTTGAAGAATATGAGTCTCATAATTAGAGATTCAAGGATCACTTGAGTTTCAAGAGTTTTGTCACCTCAAGGACAAAAGAAGACCAAGGCATCAGCATAGAGATGGCGGATTCACTCAGAATCGTAATCGACATCACTCTATGGGTAGATTATTTTTACCTAAGTTTGATGGGTCATCCAATTGTTCTTCCAAAGCATGGGTAGAAAAACTGGACATCTACTTTCAGTTGAACAAGGTCCTTGATATGGAAGCTATCAAGATTGCAACGCTGCACTTTGAAGGTGAAGCAAAGAACTGGTGGTTCCATGGCTTGTCTACATTGGGTCATGCCAATGTGACTGCTTATTCCGAGTTCACTAGAAGGTTGGTGGAGAGGTTTTACAGAAAGGATCCAGAAGCACCTTTCACGAGCCTTGCAAAATTGAAGCAATCAGGTAATACAGAGTCTTATATTTCTGAATTTATGAGATTATCTGTTATGGTTCCTAATTTGTCTGCAGCAAGGAGGGTGTACATGTTCATCGATGGTCTAGATGAACCTCTTCATGGGTTGGTAAAGTCTACCAAGCCCACTACCTTGCATGATGCCATTGAGAGGGCTAGAGACCTTCAAGATGCCTTGCCAAAAGCAAAGGCAAACTTTTAGAACAAGCCCTCTTTTCCTTCTAAAGGAAAGGAAGAGAAAGTTGCTCCTTCGAAGGAGAGCTGATACAAGAAGCCTCTTGATGATGAATTATAGAGAGATCTAAGGAAGAAGAAGCTATGCTTCACTTGCCAAGAACCATGGGTACCTGGACATAGATGTGTTGCTGGTAAAGTAAATTATATAGAGGTCTTCTCAGATCTTGAAGAAGATGAAGATGATGAACCAAGAAGGGGTCACGACGCTGATAATGTTGAAGGAGATCCAACACCATCAAGAGATGGGAATGGAGCATTTGCTCCTATTGGAGGAAATCTTGCATCTTTGAGAGGAGTACCTAAGTACTCGACCTTAAGAGTTCAAGGTTCAATCATGAATCAGAGGGTTTTTGTATTGATTGACAGTGGGGCTACCCATAATTTCATTGATGCCCATCTTGTGCAAAGGAGGGAAATACCCACTGATACTTTTGAGGGATTCTTTGTTTTGGTCTCATGAGATAGAACAATGCAATGCATGCATTATGTCCCATCACTTTCAGTTACCATGGGATCCTACACTTTGGTGGATCACTTCTTTGTAGTTGACATACTAGACACCAATGTTATCTTGGGTGTTCAATGGTTGACTACATTGGGGAAAGTCACCACTGATTGGGAGGATTTGCAAATGGAATGGGTGGACAAGAAGAGTGGTGAACCTCAAATGATCAAAAGCATGCATACTTTCCCCTCACATAACACTTCCACACAGAAAACATAGATGGATTTGCACAGTGGAAGCAAGGACCTCACTTTCCCATCTATTATGTTCATGAGATTTCTACATGGGACACTCTTATCTAGTGGCAAACCACCTGGGAGGCCACCTGATTCAGTTTGGATGGGAGATATCTCACTACATGATGCTCCAATATTAGATCCAGGAGTGATAGGAGCATTAGAAGACAAAGCTACAACGTTGGGAGGCTTGGGAAAGCACAAGAAGGAGTGAGTTTTTCTTCTCTCATCATCATCACCCACCTTCATTTCTGATTCTACGCTGTTGGAGGAGAAAAAAGGAAGGTATGTCCTTCCAATATATACCTTTGGCATAGGAGATGTCAAAGAGGAGATCAACAACATGACATACATTCTTGTTGATGCATCATCAACGCTGTCATTGTTGGGGAGTGTAGATCTATACTGGAAATCCCAGTTGTTAGTGGATTATTCCAAAGATCTTCACACTTGTATGATGCTTGATGACCAGCTGCATGAAGAGGGCTATCTAGTCCATGAGGGAGTCATCTATCATCATGATAGGGTCTTCTTGCCTAGAGCCTCCAAGCTCAAGGAGAGGATGCTACAAAGGGCCTACAAAGAGTTCTGTTTCAGCCCTACCTATTCTATGAAGATCTACAACACTATCATGGGATGCTTTGAATGAGAAGGCTTTAGAGGAGAGCTACATCAGAATTTTCAAGAATGAATGAACTATGTGGAGTTGGGGCATCCATGTGACTCTATGCAAGAGTTATTTCAACCATCTCTTCCTTCTTTGGAAAGAGGAGAAAAATCCATGCACAACTCCATGTGTATGAGAGACATTGTTGGTGAAGGATCTGATCATGTAAAGCAAGTTTCATTTTCTGTTTTTTCATATTCTTTCACCATGTTTATGTAGGCCATGACTCCAAGGAGGAGTGATGTATCATATAAATCTCATGCCACACATTGGGCCACTAAAATTTATGAATTTGGCCACTCCCTTATTGAGCAAAGGGAGATTTTATTTCATGATGGGTGCTTCCCATAGGCACCAAACATATCTCACACTTTCAGCCATGGTGAGATGACATGTGCAGCAAGTAAGTGGTGGGGAAACCACTTACCACACCTTGATCTGATGCAGGCAGGAGATGCACTGTGCTGGTACCATATGTGGGACTATGACCCACCTCCTCATGCTCAACTTTATGTTTTCTTATATGTAGTTTTTCTTCCATACCTTGATGATATAGTTGTACTTTTTCTGGGTATGTATGGAGGGAGGATGGGAAGCTTGTATGCACCACATGGGATGGAGACTCTCTTTGTATCTCATGCTACATGTTTCAAGGAGAGCATTGGTTCAACCATGTTTGTTTCATTTTAGTTTTTGACTCCTTGTGGGATGGACTATGCACATCTCATAATGACTTTAGAGGAACAATTCATGGAGGGTTGGATTGGTGAACACTTAGCTTATGCAGAAAGATTAACTCATGATGGTGTCACCAATGGAGGAGGAGAAGTGTTGCAACACTCACCCTATCAGTTGCTTGAGGACAAGCAACATTTTAGAGGGGAGGATTGTAATATTCCCAATTAGCCCAAGCTAATGGGAATATACAATTTTGTTTCATTTTCCTGTTGCATGAATAAATGTGTAAAGGATGACAATAAAAACTCCTAAAACAACAAAATAAATCAATGCCCATGTGAAAAAAGATAAATTTGGGCCATCTTAATAAAACACCCTTATGTGTGAAAGGGTTGGAGACATTTGACTGGGTTAACCATGAACAGATCAACAACGCTGTCTAGAGGGGATGAACCTCATGCATGCACAACACAGTCTTAGTTGGAGGTGGCACATGTGAAAGGAGCTAAATCATTGAGTTATATCTTATAAAAGGAAGAGGAGGGCAACAAAAGAATGTTGTTGAAGATATTATATTTCTGAATATATTGTCTGTTTAGACATATATCATTCTCTTGTTGTTTAGCTGAGAATAATGCTGTTTAGCACTGGGTGTTCCTGATAGGGAATCCCACCTCCTTCCTTGAGAGGCCTCTTGGAGGAGTCTTGCTGATCTTGTCCACTATTAGGCATTTGGCCAAGCTTCATCTTCCAACTAAAACATAGATCCTGTTGAGGGTTTGGTTGTCCTTGTAAGCTGCAGCAAGTGGAGGCTAGATCTGCTTAGATCTAGGCCAATCTAGTGCCTATTTTCTGTGGGAAAGTCTTCTATCCCCTTGACAAGAGTGTATTGGATCATTGGAGCTTTAGATCCATACCTTGGCATCAGGCCAAAATGTTCTTCAAGTCTACAACACAGTCCATCTTCCAGAATTGCGTTATCTGCAAGTGTTAAGTTGCAGGGTCTTTTGGCATAACTTTGGAGGAGTGATCTCTAGTGTTGGGAATTTGCCCTTCACTATGGTGATCCATGGATTTTAGATCTAATCCATGTTACATTCAGATCTGATCTTGATACTCCTGTATTTACTGCATATTTTCTGAATATTTTTGCAGATCTGCAGGTTTAGATCTCAGATCTACTCCTTGTGCTTCATGTAATGCTGAAAACCCCAAGGGGCATGTAAAGTAGAGACTCTATAGTGTATGGATTTGTCATATATCTGAATGTTCATGAATTATTTAGCTCTAGATATAAGTTGTAATCTTCAGTTGCTGTATGCTCAATAAAATAACGCTGTCAAGCCTTTGCAGTGAATATATGTGATTGCAACACCTCTTTATGAGGTATTTCTTCTGTATAAGTCCTATATTTCCTGTTATACATTGTATGGGACTTATTGTAAATCTGATTTACTGATGTATATGTAAATTTTGAGCCTCCATATTGGCCTTCTGCACTTAATTTGCTGAACTGTGTTATTTCTTAAGTAGTATTGTTTAATATTGCTGTTGTTCCCATTTTGGGATATTACAAACTGGGCTGAGAGATCAGGATCGATTGGAGGGTGTGTCCAACTATGTGATATGGAAGGCAAGGATATCCTTCCTTCTGGGTGAGAACGATCTTAATGCCTTTATCGATAATGTGGTAGCTTCCCCCGTAGATCTGGTTCCATTGAAAGCCTACAAGAAGGATATGGCGAAGGCCAAGAGACTGATACTCGATGGAGTTCGAGATCACATTGTTTCTCACATATATGGCAAAGGGAAAACTAAGGAAATGTGGGATGCATTGGCTATGTTGTATCATAGATCTTCCGAGCAGAGGAAGATGTACTTGTAGGAGAAGATGATATCCACAAGGATGTAGAAGGGGGAGTGCATAGATATTTTCCTTTCGAAGCTTCAGGAAGTCTGGGATCAGCTGGAAGCTGTAGGGCCAGCGCCTCAGGCTATAGAGATGGTGAGATTAGCCTTGAATTCCATCCCAGAAGAATGGCAAGTCTTCATCCAAAGTATCATGGGAAAATAAATATTGCCATATTGGGAAGGGATGTGGGTTGCTATTCAACAAGAAGAGATGAGGTGTGACATAGTAAAGTGAAAATTGGATGGCAGTAGTAACAGTGGGTCTAAGCCCAAGGAGGAAGAGGAGAATGTAATCCTTGCATAAAAGGGGCAACAGGAGCAGTGAAGGTTCTAGAAGGACGTCTCAAATATAAAATGTTTTAGGTGTGGTGAGCTTGGTCATTACGCTATGCAGTGTCCTCACAAAAAGAAGGACAAGGAAGAGAAACATTATTAGTAGGATGCAACTACAATGATCGATGAGGATTATTTTGCCATGATTGCCCATATACCTTCGGGGTAGAGGTGGGGTGATATAGTATTGTAGTTCCAAAGAAATGTAGTTGGGAGGGATCCTTGAGGAGTCCACCTCTCGGATCAATACCTTGCTACGAGAGCCCATATCAGAAGTAGCCGGATGGAAAAATGTTAGTTGGTGTAGAGGAGTGACAGTTGCCATGGCTAGAAGCGTCAGAGACTGAGAAACGCAAATCAAAGTTGGCAGCAGTGCAGATGGCACAATGCAGAGAAAACAACAACACAAAGGCTTCAGAGGGTCAGCACAGAGACTAGCAGCAATCAGAACTCCAATGAAAGATGCATCATGATGAACATATTTGGTTCAGTATTTAGGATGTTTTTCTGTTGCAACAACAACAGAGTTGCAGTGCAAATGCAGTTGACAACAAAATTTAGAGTTATCAGCAACACAGATGGAACATTTGTGCAGTAGTTGGAGGGAAGTGATGTTAGACATCAACAACGCAGAGGGAGATGATACAAAGTTAGGGTGATGATTCAACATGTTGCATTACTAGAGCACATTACTTGCTAAGAGGGAGTGTTGATTTATGGTAGCATCAGATGCGATCTAAGCCTCAAAATTTGTAGGGAGGCTAGGACACATGCATCCTCTAAGACCCAAAAATCATTCCTAAGTATAAACTTAGGAAATTAAAATAATTAAAGGGTATTAATGAAACTGGGTGTGAATCTTCTAAAAAATATGGAGATCGAGTCAAGATGATCTGAGCCATTGATTAGGAATTAATCTAGGCCGTTGAATGTTCAATGAGAAGATTATAAGAAGAGGCTCGATGGGCACTTGGAAGACACATCGAATTAGAGATCTAGAAATCAATTTCTCTAGAGAGCAGCGCAGTAGTTGCCGAAGGATGATGGAGGATATTTCTTGCAGTGAGGGGCAGGGATAGTGACCGGTGGAATTTTTCCTGATCCAGTGAATACAACACATAGGAGGCAGAGAGAGATCCAAAGAGGAAGCGTAGAGCTACGCTGGACAATGTAGATCCACGCTGAGGCAATGTAGAGACTGAGAGGAGATCCACAATGTTAAGGCCCTATATTATTAGTGTAGTCCCTTATTGTTGTTAGTGTAGCCCCCTTATTGTTATACCCCTTTAGTCCCCATATTGTTATTATTGTGCCCCATAATAGCCCACTATTGTTATTGTTGTGCCCTTACATTATTATGTTAGGTCGGCTAGGATTATATTGTGACCCCATGGACTCCTATATATAGAAAGGAGGCTTTTTCATTTGTGTCATCCAAGAATTGTTCATTTATGTAATTTAAAGGAGGTTTCCCCCTCGAAGAAGTTGATTTCTAAGGCATTTATCTATATTTTCTTCTATTTTGTGAGCTGGTTTCATAATTTTTGGTATTAGAGCTAAGAAGGATTGCGTGGAAGCTAAGATGGATGGTATAGAAGGAAACATGGAAGCTAAGATGGATGGTTTGAAGAAAGGCGTGGAAGCTAATATGGATGGTTTGAAGAATGGAATGGAAGCTAAGATGGATGGTATAGAAGGAAACATGGAAGATTTGAAGAAAAACATGGAAGATTTGAAGGAATGTTTGGTAAGGTTGCTACAAGAAAAGCTTCCTAATGGCGAAAAGGAAGTAGAGGAAACTCATGATGAGAACAAAATAAATGTTAATAATGATTTCATAGACTCTAACGTTGGATTTAAGACCCACCATATTCCAAAGATAGATATGAGAAAGTTTGATGGAAAGGATCCGATAACTTAGATACTACAAATGGAGCAATACTGTTACACCATTTTTTGGTCATCTAACCTCTTATCATTAGATGGACCCAAGTACACCATGTAAGACCAATTTTACCCTAAGTAAAATTGCTTTCACTATGTAAAATAACTTAATAAACCACATTTATTAGGTTGTTTATGGTCTAAACAGAAAACCCCAAAAGGAAATATTAAACAAACCTATTTTGTTTGATTTTCCTCATGGAATAATTAATTAAACCATAATTTAATTATTATTCCTAGTCATGCTTAACCCAAAACAAAGAAATTAATGAGATAAACCTTTATTTATCTTATTATTTTCTAGGAATAATTATTTAAATCTTATTTAGATAATATTCCTTGTTAAATATGACCAAATCACCCACAAATAATTAAATAAATCATTATTTATTTGATTATCCTTCAACCACTTCCTTAAAGAGATAAATAAATCATTTATTTATTTATTATTAACAAATAAAGGGATTTGACCTAAGTCAAATACTTTTTCCCTCCAACAAATATAATAAAATATTCCATAAAAGGTGGATCTAGATTTGGTTAACATTATTTTAATCATGCACCAAGATCTAGAATGACCCAATATTTTGTTATAAATAGGAGGGTTTTTCCCCATCATTCCTCACCTTTGTTGCCTATTAGATCACTCTGGATCTATACACTTGGTCCCATTTTCTCATCATTTGCTGTGTGAGCTCCCATTGAGCTCTATTCTTTGCATTGGGTTTTCTACACCAACAAGAGAGAGAAAGCTTAGATCTGAAGTGCTGAGGACTTCCAAGAACCCATCCCACCGAGGAGAATTGGATACGCCTTCTTGTTTTCTTCCCAGGTGCCCCATTAATATAAAAATTCTTTCAAAAATTGTTCTTGTCTTGTCTATTGGTATATGGAGCAAACCCTTGTTTTTATTGCTTAATGTCTTTCCATGCATAGATCTGGTGTTTTGCAGCTCTTTTCTTGTCTAACTAACCGCAGATCTGAAGATATTGGCAACCACTTTTGTTGTTAGGGCTATTAGTTATGCGTAGCTAAAGTGGTCCTTTTTCGTACACTTCGACAAAGGATTCATACTAACAAATGACGACTCCACACGGGTTTTAAATTACGACCGCTGTCGTTTTTCATATTCCTGCATATCCAGCTACTTCAGACCCTAGGGTTTCTTTTCAACTGTTTATTTTTCCTATTTTTATGTTTTTTTTCTCACATAAAACCCTAAAACATTAAAATTTTTAACTTTCGTGTGTTTCTGGCCCTATTGGGCAGGTGACAGACATCAGCCGCACCTGAGACGACAACTTTTTCGGAAATCTGCCGCCGGGACACCCAGAGCATCAGGTCGCACTTTTCAGCCCAGAAACTGCGACCTGGACTCCAGGTCGCACTTTTTGGCCCATTAACTGCGACTTGGGTAGCGAAAAACAGGTCAAAAACTGCGACCTGGACTTTTTTCTGGAATTTTTCTGAAATTTTTCTGGGTTTTGTCTGAACCTCTGTCAGGGTTGTCTGACCTCCGTCTCCGCCCATTTAGACCTATTATTGCTCTATTTTACTCAACTAAGTGGGAATCTAGCCCCATAGGGCCTCAGTACCCTCCACTTTTTGTGGAAGAGTTTTAGCTGCTGTAAGTGTCTAAATTTTCAGAGTTTTCAGCCATTTCTTTTTCAAATCTGATCCCTCCTTTTCAGATCCCTTTAAATCAGCTCCTCTCTCTTTCAAATCACCTCCTGAATTTTTGTTTGGATCTACCTTTAGGGCCTCCTCCTTGTCCCTTCTGCTTTTTGCTGATTTCCTTCTTTTTTACAGCCACCTTGCCCTTGCCTCTGGGCTGTGTTCTGCACCTCTTTTTAGCAGTTTTCCCCTTTAGATCCCTGTCCCTCCCGACCTTAGATCTATTGGCCACTTTTTCGTGTGTTTTGAATAGATTTTTTCCCTCTTTTAGATTATTTTTGAGAGACCCGCCTTCTTGGGTTAGATCGATGCATTAATCGCTGTTAATTTTCTGTTATTTCAGCATTATATACTGTTTTCTGCAGAATTATTTTCAGTTACGCAACACACTTTTTCTTTTGCTCTCAAAATGACAAGGGTTTAAAAATTAAAATTAACGCACACCACACACTCACCCTAAGCGAAGAAGAGCCTGGTTAACACCTCCAGGCAAAGACTTTAAAATCAATTGACACTGCACCTATCTGCCCTTGTTTCGACATTGTAATCACTTGATTCTGCACCTCCTTGCCCTTGTGGTCATTTTTATTCCCCTTGTGCCGTGTTTGTGTTGTCATCACTGTGCCCCCAAGGCGCACTTCCCGGAGACTTCTTGGCCTTCACCCTCAGTTTCTGGTCGATCGACCTGCTCCGTCCCGCCGTCGTCGAGCCATTCCTCCTCCGAGTCTGCACTCCGACTCCTCTTCTGATTCTTTGGGTTCTCCTTTTCCTTCTGGTTCTCCCCTGTCACCTTCACTATGTCTGGTCTAGGGCCTAACGCTAGCGGTAATCCCAGACCTAATTATGGGACTGTGACTAGCGGAACCGCCATAGGAACTACCTCGGCTGCGCCCTTGCTCCCCTTCATGGCAGGCCTCAGCCTCCCCGATTTGGACCGATTGTTAAATGACCCTATACACCATGACGCTAGTTGGCCTGCTATGCCAACAAAGCTCCCTTCTGACATCCCAAAGTTTGAAGGCCTTTCTGGAGAAGATCCTTCAAATCATGTTCGATCTTTCCACATGTGGTGTTCATCTACCTCCATTACCGATGACTCTGTCCGTCTTCGGTTGTTCCAACGAACGCTTACAGGCGTGGCTTCTAAGTGGTATTTTGATCAGCCCACTTCCTCTCATACCACCTTTGCAACTCTTGCCTGGGCTTTTTTATCTTACTTCCAGCTTCCCCTTCGTTATGACACTGATATCGAACTTTTGACTTCTTTCTGTCAATCATCTGTGACCCGCCTATCTGATCATGTCCAGGAATGGCGGAGAAGAAAGAGCCTATGTCAATCCCATACTTTCGAAGACCGTGTCTACATGGACTGGTTCCTTAGATCTCTCTTGCCTCCTATCGGGAAAGATATCACATCGCATTTTCCCTAAACCGAAGAAGCCGCCCTCCAACTGGCATTAAAATATGACTTGATCTACGCTCAGACATGTTATGTTTATACTGTTCTACCTGATCTCCCCAGACCCGGTGGTGTCAATGCACAGGGGGCACCTCATGCCGTCGACGATATTGTTGGAGCTTTCTCTCATCCATATGCCCAACCTCCCATGGGTTATGGTTTTCCTGGGGGAGGGGGCAGCACCTCCCGCACTTGTCCCCCTCCTGGTAGCACGTATCCAGGATACAACATACCTCCTCTTTTGGCCCAACCTCCTGCTCACCATACTATTACCCAACCCCCTTATTATTCGTATCCGCAGTTTGGTGCTCCAGCTCCTCCAGCATCAGCACCTCCGCCTCCCTTGCCTTCTCAACCCCTGCAACAGCAGTCACCGCCCCCTCAAGCGCAGGTGGATGCACAATTGTATCTGTGTGGTCACCCAACCACCCGACGGACATGTGGCCACTCAACCTCTTCCCCTTTCCGGTTCCTCCACCACAACTATGATGAACTCGATCCACTCCTTAACCGTCGACCTTAACCTTCAAATCCCTGCCTCGCCGCATCCCACGCCTTCCGCCACACCGCCCCTGTAGTCCCCTTCTTCAAAGTTCTTACGCAGCCTCTTTCGACATCCAATGGTCCTCGCATATCTCCAAATTCTGTGCTGAGGTTCATACCAAGAATCCTCGAGGGACCATTACGCCGAAATGTCGCTTCAAGCCGTCGCTCATTCGCATAGCATCGTAGATGATTTGGCACAATCCCTGTCGCCATTTCCACATTGGAACTCCTCCGCCCAAAATAAATTCCCAAAAAGAAGGCTTTGCTATCTGCCATGGGCGCTGTAGATCCTGCTGATGACCAAATGATTGTTTTCGATGCCCAT
This sequence comes from Pinus albicaulis, assembly GCA_034641835.2. Classification (NCBI taxonomy): domain Eukaryota; kingdom Viridiplantae; phylum Streptophyta; class Pinopsida; order Pinales; family Pinaceae; genus Pinus; species Pinus albicaulis. Next base: position 923,666,154 of record CM076576.1, read on the forward strand.
CAATCAGAACATCCTCCTCTTCCTGCTTCCGTCGCCTTCCAAATCCCAGTCAAAATCCGGAACGCTAACGTTTCTTGGTGTATAATTGATGAGGGGGCATCCACCTGTGTGATGTCCGCTTCGGTTTGGAAGCAACTCGGATCTCCTGAGTTGGCCCCTTCCACGATCACCCTTCGAGTGTGGGATGGCCACGCCTCCCAGCCCATTGGCCTCTTCCGTAATTGTCCTATCACTCTTGCGGGCAAGACTATTTGCGTTGACGTCGAAGTCATCGACGCCCCTCTAGATTACAACATTCTCTTGGGGCGGAGCTACACCTATGCTATGTCTGCTGTCCCATCCGCGGTTTTCCGCAAGATGTCTTTCCCTCATAATGGAAAGATAGTCACCATTGACCAGTTGACATATCATGAGCCAAAATCTCAGACCTCACCTGAGACGACCATATCTTCTGTAGCCAACAAGAAAACCGTCGATTCCTTGACCAGTGTCTCTCCTGGCGTCTACAAAGACTCCTCTTTGCTTGGAACCTTCCCTGGTCTTCCTCCTCCTCCTATCTCCGACCCCAGCTCATCGAATGTTTGCATGATGCAATCGTCTTGGGCTGCTCTCAAGCAACCTGCTTCGGCTAGTCAGCAACCGCGCTCTCCGCAACCTGCTCCTAGCCCTTCACCTGCAGCTGGTAGTCATGAGCCTCTTTGTCCTCCTGGAATGGTTCCTCCAAGCCTTAGCCATTTAGGAGCCATCCCACCTGGCCATTACCCCTCTGGTCAGATACCGTTCCTAGCTCCCCCACCAAGAGTGTCCACGGTACCTGTCATGGCCACCCTCTCTCTTCCTAACCTGACCCTTGGGATTCCCGTCTGGTACCTTGATCCTCCAGCCCCAACCTTGCCTGGTCAACCCAAACCTTATCTTGCTTTGACCTCGGTTCAACCGGTCCCCAAGACTTCTCCCGCTGCAACAGTGCCTCAGTCACCTCAACAGGAACCACCTCCTGTTGCGATCGCTTCGGGTAAGAAGGGCAAAGCTCGCAAGGGGGCATCAAAGGACAAGGCTGCCCCGACAAAACCTGCCCTTCCTAGGCCTCCAAAGCATACCATCCAGTGTGTTTTGTGTGATGTTGTCGATCACGCCGCCCATACCTGTCCTGAATTTCTTCATCTCAAACCCATGGTTAATGTCGCGTTCCCTGAGTCCACGGTCCCGGAAGCCTCTATTCCTTCCGCGACCGCGATCAAGAACCCCAAGACTATTCACACCAACCACCCCTGTGCTTTGTGTGATCTCCATGGCCATTACACCCATCTTTGTCCCCGCCTCGAGGACTTCCGCACCTCTCTAGCCGCGGTCCACCAATTCGAGGCCAAGCGCAATGAGTCCACCTCTCCCCTATTTGCACATTTTTCTTCGGCAGAACTACCATACATGAATGCTCCCATTGACATTCCCCCTCTTGATGTTGAGATGACGGAGCCTTCATCCACCATTTTCTACCTATCATCATCCATGAGACCCTCGGGGAACATTCCCTCTGAATCCTCCCCTGTTGTTTCGCTTGACCTTCCTTTAGCGATCACCCTGGGCTCAACATCGGTAGATCCTTTATCTACTTACTCTTCTGTCACCCCTTGTGACGATGCGCATGTGAACCTCTTTTCTCATGATGATGAGTTAGGTAGCTTCGCCGCGTCAGGTGGTCTTTCTTCCACCCGTCACCCCATCTTCTATCACGATGATGACATTATGGAAGAAATCCCCACCCCTGACTTTATCTATTCCCCCTTACATCGAACCCATGCGTTCACACCACATACACCTTGTGGCCATTACATTGAAACCCAATTTTTGGTTAAGGGGACACCCACATTTGAGAGACCAAGAGAAGCAATTCTCCATAACTCTCCTAGTGTATCTGGTCGTGCCGACTTTAGCACCATTATTCTTCCACATTTAGAAGAACCTCTAGAGTCCCATATCACTTCAGATCACTCTAGGGATGATACCCCTTATTGTTCCTTCATCTTCCATCAGCTCTTAGACATTGTTGTTGACCAACCTATGGGTTTTCTAGGAGAGCATCAATTCATTATCTCCAAATCCTCTCTTTGGGATAGTGACACCAGGTATGCCAACCCGAAAACTTAAAGTCCATTTTCTTCATATATGCAGTCCTAACAGAGATTGGTAATCCTCCATTTCCTTTCTCAAACTGCATAACGATAACGAAAACAAATGGCACACCACATCATTAAAATGTGTTTAGATTCCCCTTTTTTCTAAATACATTTTGGCATGACCACACCATGCTTGGGGGCACCTATGCCCCTCAACCATAACCCTCCTCAAAATCGAATTTCTTCACTTGCCACACTCATACTAGGGGCACCATTTGGCCTCCATACTTATCCATGCTCGTGTTGATGTTCGTCGTGAGTTCCCATCTTGTACTCATGTTTTCATGGTCCCCCATTGGACCTTTACTGTGTGGCAGCACCATCGAGTTGCCCTTGTTTAGAGCATCCAAGTTGAGTCATCATCGCATTCATGGAGTCTATCCCGAGTCCCTTTGTACCCCACTATAGTCCTCCATCCTTCATTGCTTGGTCTCTCTCTTGTGTCGCACATTATGGCCTTCAGTCCCACTGCCCCCTATCCCTTATGATATTGCGTCAGTCGCTGCCATGTCATTCATGCCCTTTATGCTCTAACAAGGGAAGTCATCCATTCGCTACTCAGTCCCCTCCATTCCATCATCATCATTGGTATTAGTCTGTCCGTCGCTCTACTATTTTCTCTCGTGCCTTAGTTGGGGATCTCTCATTGCTTCACCTATGGCGGACCTCCTTCTGTCGACATTAACTCCTTCATTCCAGAAGACAGGTCTAGAGAGCGGTGTACCTTGGTTCCAGCTTCCACTCTTGTTCGGTGCCTCGGAGCAGGCAAAGGGATCTCTCACTTCCCTTTGACTTGCTTGTTTCTCTACTCCAACTCCTTTCAGCATGATCGAGATCCGTATGCTTGATGGTCCAGTGATGCAGCAACAGCTATTGGTGATGCCCGGGTGTGTGTGAGATGTCTCAGCCCTCATGAGGGGGTGGCCCTGCAGGTAGCCCCCCACATGCCCGGATGACCTCTGCATTGCAGCCTTCGATGTAGCTCCATATATTTGATGATGTCGGCCTTAGCCGCTTGCAGCGCCTCTTTGATTTGCATGTATCAGTCAGATTTTGCGAGCCCTTTCCCATTTACAGAGGGCATTTGGGTTGTATTTGTATCTCATGTACTCAGACATTATTGTATAAGTCCTAGCTGTTATCCCAGGCACAACATGTATGTGGGATTCTCCATTGTATTTTTATCTGGCTCATGATTATGCCGGCTGTACTTTATGGTTCGGTCCCTTGGTTACTGGACACACTATTCTTTTGTACTTTGTCTCGGCGGGCATAGGTATGCCTCCCCCGCCGCCTTTAGCACAGGTACCCTCTCATAAAAAGAGACTTGTTGCGCCTGTAAGTCTCGTCTCCTCAGGGTCTAGTTCTTCAGCACCTTAGTCTACCTCACATTTATCTCTCTGACTTCCCTTTTGTTGTCTGGTGATTGAGTTCTTACAACGTACTTCGGTCATACGATTTTCTCCTAACACTCGCACGCTAGGGGGCAATCTGTTACACCATTTTTTGGTCATCTAACCTATTATCATTAGATGGACCCAAGTACACCATGTAAGACCAATTTTACCCTAAGTAAAATTGCTTTCACTGTGTAAAATAACTTAATAAACCACATTTATTAGGTTGTTTATGGTCTAAACAGGAAACCCCAAAAGGAAATATTAAACAAACCTATTTTGTTTGATTTTCCTCATGGAATAATTAATTAAACAATAATTTAATTATTATTCCTAGTCATGCTTAACCCAAAACAAAGAAATTAATGAGATAAACCTTTATTTATCTTATTATTTTCTAGGAATAATTATTTAAATCTTATTTAGATAATATTCCTTGTTAAATATGACCAAATCACCCACAAATAATTAAATAAATCATTATTTATTTGATTATCCTTCAACTACTTCCTTAAAAAGATAAATAAATCATTTATTTATTTATTATTAACAAATAAAGGGATTTGACCCAAGTCAAATACTTTTTCCCTCCAACAAATATAATAAAACATTCCATAAAAGGTGGATCTAGATTTGGTTAACATTATTTTAATCATGCACCAAGATCTAGAATGACCCAATATTTTGTTATAAATAGGAGGGTTTTTCCTATCATTCCTCACCTTTTGTTGCCTATTAGATCACTCTGGATCTATACACTTGGTCACATTTTTCCATCATTTGCTGTGTGAGCTCCCATTGAGCTCTATTCTTTGCATTGGGTTTTCTGCACCAACAAGAGAGAGAAATCTTAGATTTGAAGTGCTGAGGACTTCCAAGAACCCATCCCACTGAGGAGAATTGGATACGCCTTCTTGTTTTCCTCCCAGGTGCCCAATTAATACAAAAATTCTTTCAAAAATTGTTCTTGTCTTATCTATTGGTATATGGAGCAAACCCTTGTTTTTACTGCTTAATGTCTTTCCATGCATAGATCTGGTTTTTTGCAGCTCTTTTCTTGTTCAACTAATCGCAGATCTAAAGATATTGGCAGCCACTTTTGTTGTTAGGGTTATTAGTTATGCGTAGCTAAAGTGGTCCTTTTTCGTACGCTTCGACAAAGGATTCATATTAACAAAAGGTATGCATTGAAACTTTATATTTAGAACAAAATTAGTTTGTATGGTATCGATGGATTTGTTCTTGTAAAGCACTAGTCACTTGGTCAATTTTTACGGAGGAAATGATAGCACATTATGATGATACAAAAAGAAACACCTTCTTTAGCCAATTGATAAATCTCAAACAAAAGGGTTTAATGATGGAGCCAATTGAGGACTTGCAAAAATTGATTATAAGGGTAAATAATATTCTAGAGGAAAATAGGATTGATGTCTTCATAGGGACTCTAAAGGATAACATCCAACATGAGGTTTGCCTTTGGGAACCTGATGCATTGGAGAAGGAATTTAAGTTGGCAGGAAAAATTTAAAGCAAAATTATGGTGACAAGGAAGCCTACCACTCACAACTATAAATATGGAAGTGTTGCTACTCCTAGACTTCCACAACCTACAAGGTTGACACCACAAAAATTGGAAAAAAAGAAAGAAAAAGGGCTTTGCTATAGTTGTGACATCACTAGAGGTCATAAGTGTGTTGAGAATAAATTATTTTACATAGATTGTGAAGAGGAGGAAGAAAAGGAACAAGAAACTTCAAAAGAAGAGGATATACACCAGGAACCAACCCTAGAGGAAGAAGAAATGAATCCGACCATATCCTGTAATGTATTGGCAAGAATTACCACTCCTCAAACTCTCAAGATAGAAATACATATCAAGAAGAAAAATGTGATAGTGCTTATTGATTCAGGTAGTACCCATAATTTTATTCATTCTAAGGTAGCCAAGGAATTTAATTGCTTCCTATACCCAACACCAGAGTGTCAAGTAATGGTGGAAAATGGAGGAACTATAAATTTCTCTAGAAAGTGCCATAATATCAAGTTAACCATGGGGGAATATGTATTGAATAGTCCAATGATTTCCATTCCAATGTATGGTGCAGATGTTGTACTAGGAGCACAATGGTTACAATATTTGGGGACGATATATTTTAATTTTCGAGAACTCTTTTTTTTGAATAGTCCAATGCTTTCCATTCCAATGTATGGTGATGATGTTGTACTAGGAGCACAATGGTTACAATATTTAGGGATGATAGCTTTTAATTTTCAAGAACTCTTTTTTTTTTTTTCTCTGAAGGAAAGGAAGTTGAATTACGGGGTATCGCTGGGAAGCCGGGAAAAATAATAAGCTCTAATGTCATGAAAAAGTTTTTGAAGAAAGAAAAATGAGGCATTATTGCACAATTATGCTCACGAGAAGTTCCAACATCAAAATAATCTATTTATCCAAATCTCCAAAAAGTCTTGCACAATCATTCTAAGGTGTTTGAAACTCCCAAAGAACTCCCACCTATTCGTGATCATGATCATGCTATTCATTTGATTTCAGGAAGTGTTCCTCCAAACATCAGGCCTTACATATATCCTTATGTCCAAAAGAGCGAAATTGAATGTATGATTGCAGAAATGCTAGAGGTTGGTATAATTAAACCTAGTCAAATTTATTTCTCTGCTCTAGTAGTATTGGTGCACAAGAAGGATGGAGCATGGCGCATGTGTCCGGATTATAGGGAGCTCAATAAGCTCACTATTAAAGATAAATTTCCCATTCCTGTGATTGACGAATTATTGGATGAATTACATGGAGCAATTTATTTCACCAAGTTGGATCTTCGTTCAGGATATCATCAAATTAGAATGAAGATTTAAGACATTTCGAAAACAAAATTTCCGACTCATGAGGGTCATTATGAATTTTTGGTCATGCCTTTTGGCCTTACCAATGCAACTTCTACATTTCAAGGGTTGATGAATTCCATTTTCAAACCGTTCCTTAGAAAATTTGTGTTAGTATTTTTTGATGATATACTAATCTACAACAGGTCTTGTAAGGATCATGTTCAATAGTTTGACATGGTGCTCAAACTATTGGAGGAGAAACAATTATGTGCAAAAACCTCCAAATGTTTCTTTGGAGTAGAAGAGGTGGAATATCTGGGCCATATTGTATCTCAAGAAGGTGTTAAGGTAGACCCTAACAAAATTAAATCCATTAAGGAATGGAAAGTCCCCACAACCATAAAACAGTTGCGAGGATTTCTCGGGTTAACATGGTACTATCGCAAGTTTGTTAAGAATTATGGGAGAATAACAAAACCTATAACAACATTATTGAAGAAGATGCATTTTCATGGACTCCTGAAGCAACTAAGGCCTTTGAACATCTTAAAGAGGCAATGTTCCAAGCACCGATATTAGCTACGCCAGACTTCACAAAAACCTTTATTGTGGAATGTGATGCCTCAGGAAATGGAATTGGTGTTGTTTTAATGCAAGAAGGAAGACCCATTGCTTTTGAAAGCTTTCCAATCAAAGGGAAGTATTTACAAAAAGCTATTTATGAGATGGAAATGTTGGAAATACTACATGCACTAAATAAATGGCGACCTTACCTAATGGGAAGAAACTTTAAGGTAAAAATTGATCATGATAGTTTTAAATACTTTTTGGAACAAAGACTATCTTCAGAAGAGCAACAAAAATGGGGCACAAAGATGTTGGGTTATGACTTTGAAATCATCTACAAAAAAGGGAAGCTAAATGTTGTTTTAGATGCACTATTAAGAAAGAATGAGGATGCTTGAAGCATTTCTTTGTGCCATTTCTATTATCCAAACAGATTGGATAACCGAAGCAAGGGAGGAAGGGAAGGATGACGAAGAAGTATGGACACTCATTCAAAAGTTGCAGTAAGATCCTAGTACATCTGATACATTTAGTTAGAAAAATGATTCCTTATGGTACAAAGATCGCTTATATCTTTGTAAGAATTCCCAACTAAAACAAAAGATTCCTTTGGAATTGCACACCTCTCCCTTAGGAGGACACTTGGGATTTTAAAAAACTTACCACAGGGTGAAGAAATAATTGTTTTGGGATGGCCTTAAATATGATATTCAAAAGTTTGCGGCAAAATGTTTGGTTTTCCAAGAAAACAAATTTGAGACAATTAAGACCCCGGGTTTGCTACAACATTTATCCATTCCAAATCAACGTTGGGAGGAGGTTTCAATGGATTTTATCACAGGTTTACCTAAGTCCTAAGGAAAGAGTGTCATCATGGTGGTAATTGATAGACTTACCAAGTATGCACACTTTTGTGCATTATCTCATCCATTTAAAGCGATTATAGTTGCTACTGCATTTATGGAAACAATTCAAAAGCTACATGGAAACCCAAATATTATTGTAAGCGATAGAGATCCCATTTTCAATGGAAAATTTTGGATGAAATTATTTTCTTGTTTGAATACTCAACTAGATCATAGCTCATATTATCATCCTCAATCCGATGGGCAAACTGAGATAGTGAACAAATGTTTGGAAGGATATCTTCATTTCTTCGTATTTGATAAACAAACACAATGGGTCAATTGGTTACCTTTGGCTGAATGGTGGTATAACACTTCCTTCCGCACTGAAGAAAAAATGACCCTATTTATGGCACTTTATGGATATCATCCACCGTCCATCACATCATATTTAAGAGAAAATTCTAATTTTCAAGTAGTGGAAGATCACATTGAGCATCAACAACAAGTTCTCCAAATCTTATAGGATAACCTAAATTTGGCACAAAATCAAATGAAACAATAGGAAGATTAACATCGCAGTGAGAGAAGTTTTGATGTAGGCGATTGGGTATTTTTACAACTACAACCATACAAATAAATCTCCCTCAAGCAAGCTAAGAAGGATAATAAATTATCTCCAAAGTACTATGGTCCTTACAAGGTGTTACAAAATATTGGTACTATGGCATACAAATTGGAGCTTCCTGCATCTTCTCGAGTGCACCGATATTTCCATGTTTCGTGCTTAAGAAGGTTATAGGTGACAAACTTCCGGTTCAAACAATATTTCCATAACTTGATAAGGAAGGAAAAATCATATTGGAACTTGAAGCAGTCATGGAAACAAGAACTCGACAACTACGAAATCGATCAATTTTAGAGTATCTCATTAAGTGGAAGAACTTACCCACTGAAGATTCCACATGGGAGGATGAGAATTTTATACAGAAGCATCTAGAACTACTCAAGCATTGAGGAAAACACTATTTTGAAGGAAAGGGGCATGTTAGGCCCCTATATTAGTAGTGTAGTCCCTTATTGTTGTTAGTGTAGCCCCCTTATTGTTATTTTTATACCCTGTATTCCCCATATTGTTATTATTGTGCCCCACAATAGCCCACTATTGTTATTGTTGTGCCCTTACATTATTATTGTTAGGTCGGCTAGGATTATATTCTGACCCCATGGAGTCCTATATATAGAAAGGAGGTTTTGTCATTTGTGTCATCCAATAATTGTTCATTTATGTAATTTAAAGGAGGTACCCCTCAAAGAGGCTGATTTCTAAGGTGTTGATCTATCTTTTCTTCTATTTTGTGAGATGTGTGATCACTCCGTAATTTGTGAGATTTGCAAGAACAAATGATAGAGGACAACATAAAACCACTTTGGAGTCCACGACCTAGCCTTCCTAGACTCAGAGAGGGCTCTCTCTATTTTTATGATTTAACTTGATGATTATAAGTGCTGATATTAGGCTAGTTATAGTGATGAGGGTTATTTGTTTGATTGATGGTGTGGTTAGACAGATAAGGCTGCAGGGACTAATCCATTGGGCTATGGAGTCAAAAGGCTGGAATGGCACATCAACATTCAAGAGCATCACAGGGAAATCTAACTGTGTTAAATGGATCTTAAGAGCTGTATGAATTATGAGGTGAAAGAAAGAGTGAGGTTCAGTGGTGACTAAAGAGCAGTTAAGAATTCTTTAATCATACTTCAGCAGAAAACATATAGATTGTAAATGCAGACAGAATTAAGGTGCTACGACAACAAATCTTAATCTAAAATTTCTGATTTACAATTAGATGAATAGATGCATAACAAAGAAAACAACGGAAACATTTAAATACAAAAGTAGCACATAACCATTTCGACATAGCTCAAGAATCCTGTAAACGGTCTTTGATTATTGATGTCCAACTCCAAAATTACAGTGCTCCAATATAGTAGTTCTTACAATACATGGGCTAACAATATCCAACCCTTGATAATGGAAATTATAGTAGTATTTAACTAACAACTAATTCAGTGGCCCTAATTCACTTCGGCAAAATTCATTAATTACAAACAAACTGAAATTAGACAAGTGTGGCCATGTAAGGACCAAACAAGAAAATCTATGACAAACACTGCCTGTATAATTTATTATGGTAACTCTTCAAGAATGCAAAACTCAGGCGGCTCTTCGTGAATAAACAAAATGGCTTGGAGGCGACTGATATAGTTGCCAAGAGGCAACGATGGGTGGCATTTGACATCTGTCTCTTCTTTGAAATTCACACTTTCTCTAGTAATACCTGCAAATTAATTTCCTGTATTAGTTTGACAATAAATGACAGAGTAAACTCTGTAGTTATGCCAACATTTGGCTTTTAAAACAATGATGTAGTGGTGTGGAGGTGGGCACAGGTCCATTGGATAACAACCCGACCCTTTATGGCGTAGCAATTTTATTAACGAGAGGGGATGTGATTGAAGCAGATAGCGGGAGCAAACATGGAGCTGATAATACATGCAACGGTAAAAAGGTGCAGTGGTTTGGTGAGTGGCGCAAAGGAATTTTCGGAGGGGGTTGTGAGTGGTAAACGGTATTGGAGATGGGGGTGCGGAATAGCCCCGAGCGCGACACGTAGCCGAACGGGCGGTATGGGATACCGCCCATTTCGGACCCCCCTCCTTTGTTAACCTTCGGTGGATACGGGGAGGCTGAAAGGCGTTGTGAACCATATGATGTGCGAAGGCGAGCAGGGATGGCAGAGAGTTGCGGGAAGTTTACACAGATTTGACGTGACGAGGAACAAGTGGGTCTGCCCGGACTTGAAAATCTTTAGGCCTTTGCTCTGAATATATCGCATCCGTGCCAATATCGCACTTCACATACTGCTGCCTTTAAATTTTCTTTAACACTTATCTTTTTAAAATTTTTGATGGGCGTATTGCAATCGGGTCCCACCCATCGCACATCGCACTTCGACAGTTTAACATTTTACCTTTGCAACTTATCTTCTAAGATTCACGATTTGCGCATTGCGATTGGGTCCCACCGTATAGCACGTCTCGCTTCGACGTTCCACGACTTTTTACGTTGTAATCCATTTTCTTCCTCCAGTGCAATTTGCACTGGAAAAGGCCCTGTATGCAGATTCAAAATCCTTTGGAATGTGCCTTTGAAACTACATCACATCCTGGCCTCCATAGCACTTCGCAACTTTTAACATTTAACCATAAACTTAACCTATGCGATCTGTGATGTGCGGTATGCGGGACAAGGCCACGTCACCTGCCACGTCATCATAAGTCAACTGTGATTTGTGGGGTTAGGGCCACGTCATCTTCTACGTCACCTTGCCACATCATCACATATCGCACTTCGGCGATCACAACTCTTATCTCTGCACTTATTCTTTAAACATTGCGATTTGCGATTTTGCGATGTAATATTCCCAATTTTTCCACAAGATAATTGGAATATTAGAGTTCTTAATTTCCAAAATTAATTGAGTAAATAAGAGGGTGGAGGGACCTAAAAACCCCAAAGATAAATAAAATCCACTTTTGAAGTGTGTATGTGGATATTTTAGATCTAGATCTACATAATGGAGTAGTGGAGCATCTACTTAATGTGAAAGGAGTGGAGATCATGCCTCATTAACGAGAAAGATCGTGGAGGTTGAAGCAGTCGACTAAGATCATGGAAGGAGTCAAATGTAAGATCATAGAGAATTCATGATGAGATGATGGAGGAGTAGTGAATTTAATGCACAAATGATGGAGAGGGTGATCATTACATTCACATGTGATGGAGATCATGGAGAGACAACACAAGCAACATGGAGGCCTATGTCCACATGTACAACGCAGTTATGAGGTGGGCCAAGGCATGGAAAGTTTCACAAACTATATAATGAAGATGAAGGCAACATTAGAGGGAGGATTTTTATTATTGATTTGTGATATGTTTAGATTTGGATTTTTCATTTGACATTCCATGCACTCTTATGCTGTTTAGCTAAGTCTGCAGTGTTGTTTAGCACAGGGTGTTCCCAAGCGGGAATCCCACCTCTTTCCTTGAGTGACCTCTAGGGAAGAGTGTTTGCACTACATTCATCATCAAGCATTGGTGCCATATTGTTTCTACTTTCTACAAAACATCCATATTCAGAAATTGCACATTTCTGAAGATCATTTTGAGAGGAGGAGGTTGTCCTTCAATATTTCAATTAAGGAACCAGTGAAGGATTCATCCTATCACCTTGAGCTTCAAGATCAGACTTCCAGTGCTTCATATCTATATCAGGCATCAGGCCAACTATTATTCATCTCCCAGCAACAACACTTCCATCAGGAATTGCGCAGTCCATTCTTGTAGATCTAAGGGAGAAGAGAAGTTGCTATCATTTCAGCTAGTAATCCAGTGGAGGACCATTCCTTCACATTGTATGCATTATTTCCATCAACCTTGAGATTCATAGCCATATTTTGTAGCAGGCTAGAGAGCCTCCTTCCTTTACAACAAAATTTTTATGAGCAATTTTGTAGCAGCAGCTGCAATCTTCAGAGGAGGATTAAGGAGCTAGATCTTGAGCTTCTAGCTTGAGGATCTAGTGAAGGGATCAACCCTTCAAGCTTAGATCTGATATTATGACATATTGCAACCATACATTTGTCAGATCCAACTTCAGATCTACATACCCAGTAGTTGTATAGTAGAACCCCAAGAGGGTGATTTTCTTAGATTGACAGATCTGAGAAATACTTTCTGGGTTATCTTGGGTTACCATCATAGAGCCCAGATCTAGAATATTGGCATAATCAGAGCTCTAGATTTCCATAGATCTGCATTTCCCTATTCAGCCAGCAGTTATATGTACATCATGTACTGAAGGGATAATGCAGTATTTTCTTCTAGAAGCTCTCTAGTTACGCAGTGCTTATTGTAGCATTTTTGTAGGGTCATTCTAGGCCACTTCTTTGGCTAGAGTACCTCTATTTTTACACTGTTGTAACTGTAATCCATCTCCAATGAATAAAATGGCTTAGCTTCTTTGTATATTCTGTTGTTTTCTTTAGATTTATTGTTTATCATTTCTGCAGTTCTCATATTGTGTTTGAGTATTACTGCATTCTCCCTTTTGGGATATTACAGTGGTATCAGAGCATGATCTTTGGCTCAACTTGTGGACATTATTGACAACATAAGAAAAGCAGATAGGAGATATCTACTATAATGGAGGGATTAAGTTTTTCCTCATCTTTCTTTAGAGCTATGAAGGGTCTCTCCAAAGAGATCAATGAAACAAGAAGAGAAAGGAAAAGAGAAACCTCAAGAAGGTTTGAAGATGAAGAAGGTCCCAACACTTCTTTTCAACAACAAAGAAGACCGGAGAAGCTTAAGAGCTTCACATTATTCCACTAGATCCACTTTCTTTGATGAGAAAGAGGACTGGTCTAAATATGCAGAAGGCTTGGGGCATGAGACCCTAAGTAAATATCTATATGAATACAAGTCACAGCCTAGAGAGTTGAAGGAGAATCTCTCTCTCTAATTGTTTTTGCAACTCAAAGAAGAGAGGAGATCCAGAAGCAACAATAGAAGAAAGAGGCATAGATTATTCTTGCCCACATTTGATGGATCTTCCACAAGCACATTGAGGGATTGGAGGGAAGAATTATTTACATTCTTTCTGAAGTATCCTATATCAGAAAGAGAGGTTGTGGAGTTTGCAGCGCTGCACCTAGAAGGTGAAGCAAGAAATTGGTGGTTCAGTCATAACAATGTTAACGATGAAACGAGAACTATTACCTCATAACGGGAACTCTAGCCCAAAAAGACTCAAAAACATGAAAAAAAGCCCCAAAAACAAAAAAGTGTGTATTCCAGAACGCATTTGTTTTTTTCTCAAGGTCAAATTTCACCTTTTTATAAAATTATGCTAAAAACGAAATTGTTTCTTTAAAAAATGATTGAAAAAACATCCTCAAAACCAAACGAGTTAATGCTGGAATAACAAAAAAAAAACATTGTGTCACACTTTTGACACATTGTAACAATGGAATTAAAGACAACATATTAGGACATTGAAAAATCATAAAATTCTAAATTTTTTGATAGATGATGTTAAATATAAACAAAATCATGTCTAAAGGGCTTATCATTTCGAACAATTTTTATCCATGTTGTTAAACATAAAATATCTTGACTCTAAACAACCCTAAAATTGTAATTATTTTCAACCATAACATTAAAGATAAAATTTCGCAGTGCATAAAAACCTTAATGACAAGTTGTAAATCTCAAGTTTTTAAATCTTAAATTTTCAAGATACTTGAACCATGAAATTATGGAGAAATTATATGACTTAAACAATTTTTAAAAATGAACAAGTAAATAATAAAATTATTATTCATATATTTGTTTGTTTATATATAAAAACATATTTTTTAATTTTTTTTTATTGTTTTTCTATATTTTAAATTATAATTGTTTTAGTTTTAAGAAAATAAAAATAAAAATAAAAAACTTCATATATGTTTGTTTATATTTTAAAACATATATATATATATATTTTAAATATTTTAAATAATAATTGTTTTAATTAAAAAAAAAAATTAAAAAAAAATATATATATTTTAATATTTGTTTGTTTATTTTTTAAAACATAATTTTTAATTTGTTTTTTTTTAAATTTTTTTTATATTTTTAAATTTGAATTGAATAGTTTGTTTGTTTGTTTTTTTATTTTTATTTTTTAAACAATACTTTCTTTTCTTTTTCTTTCTTTCTTTCTTTCTTTCTTCTTCTTCTTCTTCTTCTTCTTTTTTTTTTTTTTTTTTTTTTTAAATAATAATTTTTTAAATAGTTTATGTTTGAAAAAAATAAAATAAAATAAAAATTAATTTGCCACCCGCCAGGGGCCGGAGGCAGGCTGGGCAGCCCTCGACGACGCTGCCCGGCCGGCCTCTAGCCCTCGGCTGGGCGGAGGGCAATTCCGAGAATCACCCCTGGCTGGGCGGAGGGTGATTCTCGGAATCACCCTCCGCCCAGCCAGGGGTGATTCTCGGAATCACCCTCCGCCCAGCTGGGGGCCAAAGGTAGGTCAGGCGGCGCCGTCGAGGGTTGCCCAGCCTGCCTCCGGACCCCAGCTAGGCAGAGGGCGATTCTGAGAATCACCCCCGGCCGGGCGGAGGGCGATTCCGAGAATCACCCCTGGCTAGGCTGAGGGCGATTCCGAGAAGCATCCTCCGCCCAGCTGGGGGTGATTCTTGGAATCGCCCTCCGCCCAGCTGGGGGCCGGAAGTAGGCTGGGCAGCCCTCGACGGTGCTGCCCAGCCTGCCTCTGGCCCCCGGCTGGGCGGAGGGTGATTCTCGGAATCGGCCTCCGCCCAGCCGGGGGTGATTCTCGGAATCGCCCTCCGCCCAACCAGGGGTGATTCTCGGAATCACCCTCTGCCCAGCCGGGGGCCAGAGGCAAGCCAAGAGGCGCTGTCGAGGGATGCCCAGACTGCCTACAACCCGCGGCTGGGTGGAGAGCGATTCTCGGAATTGCCCTTCGCCCAGCCAGGGGCCAGAGGTAGGCTGGGCAGCCCTCGACGGTGCCGCCCGACCGGCCTCCGGCCCCCGGGCAAGTGGAGGGTGATTCCGAGAATCTCCCTCCGCCTAGCCGGGGTCCGGAGGCCAGCTGAGTGGCACCATCGAGGGCTTCCCAGCCTGCCTTCAACCAGCCGAGGGCCGGAGGCAGGCTAGGCAGCCCGGCGCTGCCCAGCCTGCCTCCGGCCCCCGTCTGGGTGGAGGGTGATTCCGAGAATCACCCTCGACTGGGCGGAGGGCGATTCTGAGAATCGCTCCTGGCCGGGCGAGGGGCGATTCCGATAATCACCCCCGACTGAGTGGAGGGAAATTCCGAGAATCGCCCCTGGCTGGGAGGAGGTCGGCCAGGTGGCGTCGTCGAGGGCTGCCCAACCTACCTCTGGCCCTCGGCTGGGCGGAGGGCGATTCTAGGAATTGCCCTCCGCCCAGCTGGGGGCTGGAGGTGGGCGGGGTGATGCCGTTAAATGAAGGAGATTGGATTTTGGATCTATTTTCAGGTTTAGGTAAGTTTTATTATACAAATTTAAATTTAAATATTTTATTTTTTACTTTTTATGTCTTTATACTAATTTTCTTACTTATTTCTTTTTTAC
Source organism: Pinus albicaulis (assembly GCA_034641835.2). NCBI lineage: Eukaryota > Viridiplantae > Streptophyta > Pinopsida > Pinales > Pinaceae > Pinus > Pinus albicaulis. The sequence continues at coordinate 923,682,213 of CM076576.1, forward strand.
TTGATGATTAGGTACAACACTAGCATGTTGCCTACCAAAAGGAAGAAATTGCATTGCCATTTAGAAAGACCTAGTGCAATGCAAATTTATTCAACAAAGAATTAAAGCTCTTTAATTCCTTCCAGGTGCGAAACAAGAAGTTGGTTTGAGGAAAGGGGATTTTAATGAAACACGTGTGGCAAAAAAAGCAAAAGAACCTCAACCACCATTATATGGAATGATTGGAAAGGGGCACTTTGGAAGATTTGCAGACATGAAAGATCCATTACAATATGACAATGACCAAAATGAAGTAGAAAATGTTGCGGAAGAAGCCATCAATGATGTTCTAGATGATGTTGAACATCTATTAGTTGATATTGTTGAGGATCTTTAAGTTATGCATGCAAACAAAGCTCATTTTTGAGATCTACTAACCAATTTTACTTGTAATGTTTAGGCTTTGATATTTTATGAGAAGAATCCTTATTTTTTGCAAAAAATATATGATTACTATTATGTTTTGACATAAAATTCAATAAAAATGCTATTTTATTAAGTTTTTTTGTTAAGATTTTCCCAAAAATTAGTTTATTTAACATGTTCTTTTTAACAAAAAGTCTCTAAAAGTGTATTTTTTGCATTCTATTTGTATTGAAAATTTGTATTTTTTTGTCATATCGTTCAAAATATTGGTTTTATAGCGACAATTATTTGATGTGCATTGAAAAATTAATTAGCAATGCATAAAATTGTAGAAAATATAAACTTTATAATATTGACCCTTTTTTCATTTTTTATCTATGTGAAACAGTGAAGATATCATTACAAATTTTATTTTATTATTATTATTATTATTTTTAAATTTTTTTAAACACAAGTACATAAATTCACTTAATAATAAACATCTCACGGAAGAAGAAGACATTAGAAAATGTATAGTGTCAAAATCAATCCTCTAAAAAAACGTTGGTGATGATACGCCACCACTATTCAAAATCGACATAAAAAACATCATAGAAAAAAAATAAAAAAAAATTAAAGTGCCAAAAGCATGCTCAAAAAATAAAAATTGATTCTGCATCACCACTTTTCAAAATCGGGTGTTTTTCTTGTTACGTCAAAAAGTAGGTACCAGTGCAGTTACCTATTTCATTGGTAACAGTGTTTCATGTAACACACATGGAAGTGTGTGCTTATGTAGATTTCATTCGAAGAGTAAAGAAGAGATATGGTAGGAAGAAACCAGAGACATCTCACATAGTGACATCTCCTATCATCAAGGAGATAGTCCATGAAGATCCAAAAGAAGATGTCTTCATTATCACTCAAGAGGAGGAGCCTCTACCACCACTAGTTGTAGATGTGATTACATCAAGAGGAGGATCACTTGAATCTTTACAAGGTCACCTTGAGTTCATGAAATTTGGAGACCCATGCATGATTGATGAGATGCATGATGAGGAGGAGACAGATACCAGTGCTAGTACAGTTGTAGAGATGGAGGCATCATCACTACCAGCAGTTGGAGAGATCATTGCACCAGAAGAGGAAACTCTTGTGATGTTTCAAGATGTTTCTGAGTATCAGTTGATCCAAGGTATGCATTCAATTTCATCTCATATTGTTTCAGTACCTCTTATTGAAACTTATGGGGACATGCCATCAGAGCTATTGGATGACCAAGGGTTAGAGCAACATGTTGATTTGGAGCAACATCATATCATTGCGCAAAGGACCCTTGATCTAATTGAGGAAGAGATGGAGAACCATCCTAATTTGTCATTGATGAACTACATTCAACTCTTTGAGTTGAAGCATAGAGTTTCAGAAGATGGGATAAGTATGATCCTATGTACAATGGCTGGATATGAGTTCAACATTGTGCCTTTCTTTGAGACAATACATGTATCACCTTGCAAATATACAACATTTTTAATGAGCGGCAGTGAAAAGAGGAGGACCCATTCCTTATGGGAGCAATCAAATGGCAACTTCACTCATGAAGAAATGGAGAGAAAGATGATAGATGGTAGACATATTGAGACGGGCAATCTTTTCCCCTTTCAAGATGAATCTTTCTCAATGAGCATCTCACAGCTCAAAGAGAAAATTCTACCGATAGCAGATCCAAAACCTTATTGGTTTTGGAGAGCCATTGATGAGAAGAAGGTCTCATGGAGAGATATCATTGGAGGTGCACTTCAACATATCATGGAGTGCATAGTTCTTCAATAGTTTGAGGAGGTCGGTGTCCTACAATGGGAGGATGCCAAGTATTTACAGAATGAGATCCATCATCCACATTGGGATGAATGGTTGATGATATGGAGCAAGGGGTTGCCTGTTATGAGGATAAATCCTTCTTGAGTACAAGAAAAATCTCCCTAGTATCCTAAGGATATCTAGAAACAAACAACCAAATGCAAACCATTTTCTCTAGATCATTTGTGATTCAGAATTATTAATAGCAAAGCACGAGGACATGACCCTACCTAAAGTCCAACGCTTGCCGAAATATTCTATCCAGTCGCTCCAAAAGAGGTCACCTCAACATGTGAAACTTGCAATCAAAGACAGATAAAAGGATTAAAAGCACCTGCAAGATATAATAATTGAGAAAACACTAATATATCTCAGTGATCAAGGAATCTAAGAATTGAATTACTCAAATAGATACATGAAAAATTAAATGATAAAATGGAATCCATTTGTGTTAACTTGTAGAATAAGAAGTAACCTTACAACCTTTCGCCTTGATGTCATACCGGTTCTTCCGGGGTCTTGAAAAATCATCCTCTCTCAGATTGACAAGCCTTCTTCTCTCTGAACTAGCATGAAGTTATGGACATGAGTGTGTGATCATTCTCATATAAAAAATGGCTAGTATAGAGAGTATGCTTTCTTAAGAAATTCTTCAGAAATTACCACATATGTATCTCCCCCCTTGAGACTGAAACATGAGCTCAATTTATAGGAAAATGGAGCTAGTTTCAGTTCCATGAAGAGGGGGATGGATTCCTCTCATGAAGGGATTTTAGCTCCATAAACCAAGGGATAAGCTCCATGACTGAAGGGATAGAGCTCATGAGTATAGGATAAAGCTCAAACTGAACGCATTTCTAGAAGCTTCTAGTTGGGAGAATATTCGTCCAGCTGGGCTTCTAGAACTTACTTTTTCCTTTATTTGATTGTTTACGGGGGTTCACAGGTTTTATAAGAAAAACGCACAGGATATGCTGTAGGCTATAGAGAAAATATATGCGGATCTGCAGGCAAGGGCTAGGAAAAATGCGGAGTTAGAATTTTTAGGGTTTTAATGAGATTTTCTCCAATTCCAAGACTTGGTTTAGGAACATTAGGGCTTTTGACTTCTAAGGGAGCTTAATATAGGTAGTGATGAACCTATATAGACAGTTAAATGTCATGGTGAAAAAATAACGTGTAATAGATTGCCCCTAAAGTGCGAAGTCTGAGGTAGTTCTGAAGAGTGAAGTGCTTTATCTTTCCGAGGATTGGATTGCGGACATACCGGTCAAAAACCTGTAAAAACATTCAATGAAAACATATATATGTATATAATCAATGAGGTAGGCATTCCCATACTCAGATCAAAAATAACTACATGTTCTAGTACAGAAATGATTTTAAAATTACATCAATAGTAGACATAGCATGGACGCAACCATCTCTCATAAGTAGTCTACCGTATCAAGAATAATAAAACTCTTCGCAACCTGGATGGTAGAAAATAGATCCAGGGTATTGATTTCTGCTTCCCGAACTAGTATGATTCTATCCATGTGGTTGATTGTGTCGAAGTCGAACATGGTAGAAACCACTTGATTACCAGTCAATGATGTGAACATTTAACAAGTATGAGAGAAACCACCAATAATGAAAATGGCTCTCAAAGTACTCAGTAAAATCCACGAAGTGTGAATGAATAATTTGCAGTCGAACACTTCATGGAATCATTCGATCGAAGGTCAATTATGCAACATGTCGTTGAAGGCAAGAAACCTGCCATTAAGGTATGCGGATTCCAAGGTACTGATAGGATTCTAGATCAACTTTCTAGATGATGAGTTGTCATCGATAGAAAGTGACTCGTCGCAATAAAGCCTACGACACGAAACCATTAGATCAAGTTTTGAAGAAATATTTGCAAGGAATGGCTCAGGGATGGTCAACGCGAATGGAGAAAAATGTTTGCAATGAATGATTTATTTGAACTGTCTCTTGAACACATAACGACACTGCAGATGGTTTGGTAACAATTTACCTAAATCTAATACCTAGAAACTGGCTGAAGACTTTCAATGTGGTTTGATTAACTGTTAGATAAAGGATTTTCCCAACCTAGGTACAAGTGTGACAAAAAGTGTCGTGTTCAAGAGTGGTATACTGCTTTTAAAACAAGGGTGACAACTGGATTCCTTTTCTTCCCCCCCCCCACCATTTATGGAAAGTACCTCTTTATTTTTGAAAAGCTCGAGGAGGATAACATTTTCTTGTTATATAAGCTCATCCTTCGTATGAGTCCAACTTAGTATTAAAATCGAACCCTAAGAAGGAGTGGTTCGTTCCTCTTTGTAATTGACAGGTCCTTTACTGTTAAATTTTAACGTGTCCAGTATAGGAGAAACTCAGTGTTTTTTAGTTTTAGGGAGTCAGAAGAAAAACAAAAGTAAACTCCATGGTTGTACTTTTTCGTAAATTTAGTCTCTCAAGCCCGAAAAAGGATAAAATAATGCAGGAGAGAACTCTATTGACCATGATTAGTCAACGTATACCTTTTTCGTAAATAGTCCATTTTAGTCCGAAAAATGGGTAAAATTATATTGAAGGGACGACTGTTCATTTTCTTTAACGTGTTTGAATAGTCAAGTACTCGATGATATTTTCTTATTTAGAGAGTCTAAAAAGGGCTTAAAAGAGAACTCCAGGGTTTCGCTTTTTCATAATTTTAAAGAGCCGGAAAAAGTGATAAAAGTATAATCAGCTGGCCGACTTTCAATTTAATTTATGAGTAGGAAAAGACGAAAAGAACTCGGAATTTTCATGTGTTTTACGAGAATGAAAGATAGAAAAATAATCTCGATATTTTCATGAGTTTAATGTGTCTTGAAAATAATAACCGAAATAGACTCAAGATAGGTTTCATTTTTATACAAGCTTGAAACATAGGAAAAATTATGCTTGACAGTGGTTTCATTTTTAGACAAGCTTGAAATGTAGGAAAACTGTGCTTGAGAGTGGTTTGTTTCATTTTTACACAATCTTGAAGCAAAGTCATGCTTGAGGTAAGTTTCAATGCCCCCCAAGCGTAACTTGCAAGAGCATATGCCCCCCAAGCTTCATTTCATTCACCTAAGTGGACTACTGGTTCATAGGTGGATGGAATGAAGGGGTTCATTTACGAGATCAGCTAAAAGACTCAACTAAATTAGGAGAGGATTTGTTTCATTTTTTAATGAGCTTGACGCAGGAAAATAACTATGCTCATTCCCTGATTCATTTCTTAAGGAGGTTGACACTAAAAAAAGGAACTATCCTCAAGGTGACCTGTTTCATTTTTTAACAAGGTTGGAACAGGAAAAGAACTATCCTCATAAGGGCCTGTTTCATTTTTTAATGAGGTTGACACAACAAAAGAACCATCCTCATGGGCACCTGTTTTATTATTTGATGAGGTTGACACAAGAAAAGGAACTATCCTCAAGATGTCTTGTTTCATTTTTTAACGAGGTTGACACAGGAAAAGAACTATCCCCATGAAACTTTGTTTCATTTTTTAACGAGCTTGACACAAGAAAAGGAACTATGCTCATGGAAACTTGTTTCATTTTTTAATGAGCTTGACAGAAGAAAAGGAACTATGCTCAAGGGGGCTTGTTTCATTTTTTAATGAGGTTGACATAGTAAAATAACTATCCTCATGGAAACTCGTTTCATTTTTTAATGAGGTTGACACAATAACAAGAAATCTCCTCATGGGAACTTGTTTCATTTTTTAATGAGGTTGACAAAGTAAAATGAACTCTCCTCACGGAAACCTGTTTCATTTTTTAACGAGGTTGACACATTAAAAGGAACTCTCCTCATTGCCTGATTAATTTTTTAACGAGGTTGACACAGGAAAAGAACCATCTTCATGGAACCTTGTTCATGGCTTCCAACTGGAAGGACCACATGTGAAGGTACACACCTAGATCATGGCTTCCAAGAGGTCTTCATCAAATGAAAGAACAATTCTCTGGAAGGAACTCATGTCAAGGGAAGGGATAAGAACATCGTGTTCAAATAATCCCATAGGGTTTACCATGTCAATTACCGGATCTAAGTCAAAGGAAGACGAGTAAACAGTGAGAGGCTCGCTTGCATCGGTAACTGAAAACATGGGACTGGTTGCCACAAAATTAACCTGTGGTGGGGTAGATACCACTTCCGTATAAGGAACACTTAGGGTGTCGGATTATTGGTAGTCGAATCAAGACTAGCGAGTGAAAGTTGGTCAACAGTCACAATGTTTCCATTATGAGGGAAAGACATCACGCGAAAGAGTGTCGATATGACAAATTTCATTGCATAGACATAGTCTCGCCCAAGGAGTAAATTGAAATCCAAGGGGCCTCGAACTACCATAATATCAATATAGATAGTTTTACCTTCCAAGGTAATAGGAAACTTAGGAAGGATCCCTAAAGATTCACTAATGGTTCTATTAAAAGCTAACAAATTCTATGTAACAGGCACAAACTGAGGGGAACCCAAAGCTTTCCAAGCAGTTGAGGATAAAATACTAACAAAATCACCTTCATCTATATTTGTGCGATGCAAATTCTTACCACAAACCTTCACAATGATTTGGAAAGGGATGGAAGAAGGAAGACGAGGTTTTGTTAGTCTATTCCAATCAGAGGAAAAGACCTTGGTACTTGGAGGGGGTTCTATAGAAAAATGTGAAATTCCCCCTGGCGTAGAAGAATCTGATGTAACAATAACAACATGAGCGGTATGAATTTCACTCTCTACAAGGAGAGTGGGATCAACTGGATGTGAAATCAAGTCGACCACTTGATCAACTAATGGATCATCAACCTGAGTGATATGAGTTTCACTCTCCAATGGAAGAGTGGGATCGACTGTACTTGGAATTATATCAATCACTTTGTCAAATGACGATAGGTTGGGAGAAATTTTACGGTAACCAGTTAGAAGTTGTTGCTATGGAACAGTAAGGTTTTCCAACAATTTTGAGGCTTCATCCATGTGAGGGCAAATGTGAGTTTGATGACTCCCTTTGCAGAACCTACAAGGAAATATAACTTTACCCTTTTTTCCTAGGAACCTGACAATCACTGGTTGATGGACCAATGATAAGTTGATAGGATCTTTCTGACCATACTTCCAAGACCTTAGGAATACCGGGACAATTGATAAGGTATTGGTCACCCTTACAAAGCTTGCAAGGGTATTTTGGTTTGCGATGCATGTTGGAGGTTTCCTCAACACTACCAACACTTACAACCATGGTTGGTTGCTTGACTTCTTTCTTATCTTTCTTCTTCTTCTTCTTAGCCACGTGGTTACTAGCGTCAAGGCTTTTACCAAGCGAAGAAGACTAAAGGGAGGAAGAAATATTGGGGGAAGAATATAAAGGGTCAACTTGAGGTTGGTGATGTTGAGATGGTGAACTCGGTTGAGGTGAAGCATCCTTTTGAGGTGGAAAAATCTGAGTATTCGAGGCTAACGAAGTTGAAAATAACCATACCGGTAAACCTATGGTAATTCCAGGTAATGAAAATGTAGCCATATAAGGAGGACCAACATTTCCAAAGCAAGGAAAAGTATTGGGATTCTCGTTAAGAGGGGTTCCTTGGTTGGTAAATTCTGGAACTGTTTCCATTATATTGAACTTTAGTGAATTTATTAACAATTTAAAAGTATTAACAATTTGAATTCACAATCAACACCTAAGGTCTCTAAAAAGTAAAAACAAACAAATGAACACACGCTATAAAATCTAGGAGTCAAACCACACACAAACAATATGTTTCCACAAGAAAAACACTTAGTTGGTGATGAAATCCAACGTCATAGAAGTTAATATGGAAAACTAGCGATCGGAACAGTTACCCTGACAACCTGCTTAATGAAACAGTCCAGTGCAAGTACCTCCACTATGCCATCTCGAAGTGAAGTGCACCCTCCGGAAAGTCCAAGTGAGTCTAGCCAACGTCTATTCCAGGTACAATGGGACCTTCCCTCCATCGTCACCTTGGGAAAAATCCTAAAGATTATGGCCACTAAGGTCACCAACTGAGACAATTATACCTGGGGGAACAATCTACGATCCAATATACACGCAAGGGTAGAGTAACAAGCTCAATCCCCTTGAAGGCTCCTTGATACAATCCAAGGTTTACCAACAAGTGACCCTAGGCTCCTTGACAATGGTCTATCCGAGGTTTACCGTTTTTAGTACGTTCACATTTGCTATCTTTCCCAATGAGATAGGTACGATTACCTCACTGGTTCCGACATGATCTCGTGCTTGACTCTTATAAGAAGAGCTTCCCAGAGCACAATTGCAACAATTGGAATTTCTCCTTACCGCAAGATACTATTGCTTGTTTAGTTTCTTTGGAAAGTTAACTACAACCTATTCCAAATCACTAGCCTAAGCTAGATTGGTGGAAAGAGCGCTAGAAAATGTAAAAATTTCTAGATGAATTTTATTAAAGCGTTGTGTTATTTGGCTGTTATTACTCAAAGGGAAAATGGATATGAAACCAATGGTGTTATGACATGACCCAAAACTGAATGCAATCGAATATGATAATGTAATCTTTTCAATTCGATGAATCCTAACTAAAGTAAGGAGAGGGTTTCCATTCACTTCCAACAATGCAAAAATTGATGAATACGAGAAAATATAACAAATTCTCTAATGCACTAATTTCATCAAGAAAAACTAATGCTAATCAATTCCAATTTTTTATTTTTATTTTTTTAAAATAATCATAAAAACATGTAAATTCAAATCAAAGAAACTAATCTAAATCTGCGATTGATTTTTTCAGAATATAAACTATGCAGCTGTAATCTGTGCACAATTCACTTGAAAACTATGCAAATGTAATCTATGCACATTTTTCGTTCATATTCTGAAAATGAGAATTCTAATTATGCAAATGTGATCTATGCAAGAGAATTCTCAGACACAAGATGATTCCAATGTAATCTAAAGAAATAATCAAGTGTAAGTAAAGAAAATTGGGTGAGAATTCCAAAGGTCAAAAATAAAAACACTCAAAGGCGATTAACACTCAAAGATGAAAAATTGTTAAGAGACTGAGACAAACCTCAAAGTAATGACCAAAGGAAATCAAATTAAGAGTTTCTCAAAAAAGAGAGTCAAAACACCCAATTAACTTAACGGAGACTGACACAAAAGTTGCTGAAAAGAAATTCACACATAAGACTTTGACAGTCAAGACAAATTGGGGCAAACACAGAGAATCTGGTAATCTGGCTCCTAAAAAGAGAATTCTTAATTTTCAAAAAAATTTCCACAAGTCCGTAGGTTCTAATGAAGAACAGAGCGGTACCGCACTGTTCTGAACTAAAAACTACGGAGGTTACCACACTGTTTTTAAATAAAAACCGCGGAGGCCAGGAAAAGTACAAAAAAAATAAAAATTTAGCTTTTCTTTTCAAGGATTCTGATAAGTTATCTACCCAACCCAATTTATAGACTAATCAAAATCAGAAGACTATTAAAATTTCAAACTAAAAAATAAAAAGGAAAACTACATTTTATTGCCCAGTGGAGTCGCCATTTTTTCATGTGGATAAATCCTTCTTGCAGACAAGAACGATCTCCCTAGTATCCTAAGGATATCTAGAAACAAACAACCAAATGAAAATAATTTTCTCTAGATAATTTGTGATTCAGAATTATTAATAACAAAGTATGAGGACATGCCCCTACCTGAAGTCCAACGCTTGCCGAAATCTTCTATCCAGTCACTCCAAAAGAGGTAACTTCAGCATGTGAAACCTGCAATCAAAGACAGATAAAAGGATTAAAAGCACCCGCAAGATAAAATAATTGAGAAAACACTAATGCATCTAAGTGATCAAGGAATCTAAGAATTGAATTACTCAAATAGATACATGAACAATTCAATGAGAAAATGGAATCCATTTGTATTAACTTGTATAATAAGAAGTAACCTTACAACCTTTCGCCTTGATGTAATACAGGTTCTTCCCGGGTCCTGAACAATCGTCCTCTCTCAGATTGACAAGCCTTCTTCTCTCTGAACTAGCATGAAGTTATGGACATGAGTGTGTGATCATTCTCATATAAAAAATGGCTAGTATAGAGAGTATGATTTCTTAAGAAATTCTTCAGAAATTACCACATATGTATCTCCCCCCTTGAGACTGAAACATGAGCTCAATTTATAGGAAAATGGAGCTAGTTTCAGTTCCATGAAGAGGGGGATGGATTCCTCTCATGAAGGGATTTTAGCTCCATAAACCAAGGGATAAGCTTCATGACTGAAGGGATAGAGCTCATGAGTATAGGATAAAGCTCAAACTGAACGCATTTCTAGAAGCTTCTAGTTGGGAGAATATTCGTCCAGCTGGGCTTCTAGAACTTACTTTTTCCTTTATTTGAATGTTTACGGGGGTCCACAGGTTTTATAAGCAAAACGTGCGGGATGTGCTGTAGGCTGTAGAGCAAATATCTGCGGATCTACAGGCAAGGGCTAGGAAAAGTGCATAGTTAGAATTTTTATGGTTTTAATGAGCTTTTCTCCAATTCCATGACTTGGTTTAGGAACATTAGGGTTTTTGAATTCTAAGGGAGCTTAATATAGGTAGTGACAAACCTAAATAGATAATCAAATGTCATGGTGACAAAATAACGTGTAACATTGCCAAACCACTTGCAGATCTATGATATAGGGTCGCAAGAAGCATGGTTGCGCTGGTTGCTCTTAGGTGAGTATGGTTACCACCCAATGGGTCATGTTTCCTTGATTCATGCCTTGCACATCACTGGAAGAATGAAAAATAAAAATGCATGGTTACTTTGGTTGTTGATGAGAGAGTTTGGACATCTCATGATATATCTTATGTCCATGTAGTTACTCTTGTTTGGGATATGTCTCATGTATTTACATGTATTTCTGTTTGGGATGTATCTCATGTTTATGTATATACTTGGGTTTGGGAGAAAGCATAACTCTCACATGATGTGGCATAAGGGAGCTTGTTTGTATCATGTTGATGAGACATCTCACATGTCCATTACTATATTTTTTCTCCATGACTTGCATCACGATGATGTAAGGAGGCAACAAGAATCCTTGTTGCTGTGGTTACTATTGGGAGAGTATGGACTGAATTCTTCCCATACATTGCATGAAATTTTTGGAGGATGGTAACAGGAGGTCTTACAACATTGGCTTCTGTTGGGGGATTATGGTCATTGTACATGGTATGATGATGATGTGATGGGGCAACAAGATGCCTTGTTAAGGTGGCTTCTCTTGAGAGAATATGGCCACTACATTTGGTACAATGATGATGTGGTATGGCAACAAGAGGCATTGCTGTGGTGGCTTCTATTGAGAGAGTATGGCTCTCATATCTATATTGATGCAGATTTGGCATGGCAACAAGAAGCATTGTTGCGGTGGCTTCTTTTAAGAGAGTATGGCTCTCTTGTTTGTTTTCATGATGATCTAGCATGGCAGCAGAAGGCTTAGGAGAATATTGTTTGACATTGTTCATACTCATCCATATGTATCTACTTCTTATTTTTCACTATTTTGATGTGATGTTTGGATCCTACATGTACAACAGGGCTAATGATATGAGTATTGATAAATGAAATCTACTCTATGTATCATGGGTTGGAGATATAGTTCATGAGTTGGGACTTTCCACTTTGGGAAGAAACCACTTCATTTTATGTATCTCATGTGTAGAGGAGATCTTTGGTGATCATACCGTTTTCACTTGGAGATTCATTGATGAGGATGGGTATCTAACTTTTCAGTTGGAAGCTATTCTAGACATTCTAGAGAGGCAGCTTTGGAGCTAGATATGCATGACACATTGTGACATATGGGAAGACCTTCCATACGAGTATGCCATTTGGAGGGAGGATGTTTGCTGTAGCATCCACTTTTGCAGTTGCTTGAGGACAAGCAACATTTTTCCGGGGAGGACTATTCCCAATTTTTCCACAAGATAATTGGAATATTAGAGTTCTTAATTTCCATAATTAATTAAGTAAATAAGAGGGTGGAGGGACCCACAAACCCCAAAGATAAATAAAATCCACTTTTGAAGTGTGTATGTGGATATTTCAGATCTAGATCTACATAATGGAGTAGTGGAGCAGCTACTTAGTGTGAAAGGAGTGGAGATCATGTCTCATTAATGAGAAAGATCATGGAGGTTGAAGCAGTCAACTAAGATCATGGAAGGAATCAAATGTAAGATCATAGAGAATTCATGATGAGATGATGGAGGATTAGTTCATTTAATGCACACATGATGGAGAGGGTGATCATTACATTCACACATGATGGAGATCATGGAGAGACAACACAATCAACATGGATGCCTATGTCAACATGTACAACGCAGTTATGAGGTGAGCCAAGGCATGGGAAGGTTCACAAACTATATAATGAAGATGAAGGCAACATTAGAGGGAGGCTTTTTATTATTGATTTGTGATCTGTTTAGATCTCGATTTGTCATTTGACATTCCATGCACTCTTATGCTGTTTAGCTAAGTCTGCAGTGATGTTTAGCACAGGGTGTTCCTGAGCGGGAATCCCACCTCTTTCCTTGAGTGACCTCTAGGGAAGAGTGTTTGCACTACATTCATCATCAGGCATTAGTGCCATATTTTTCCTACTTTCTACAGAACATCCATATTAAGAAATTGTAGATTTTTGAAGATCAGTTTGAGAGGAGGTTTTCCTTCAATATTTCAATTAAGGAACTGGTGAAGGATTCATCCTATTGCCTTCAGCTTCAAGATAAAACTTCCAGTGCTTCAGATCTATATCAGGCATAATGCAAACCATTATTCATCTCCCAGTAGCAGCATTTCCATAAGGAATTACACAGTCCATTATTGTAGATCCAAGGGAGAAGGGAAGTTGCTAGCATTTCAGCTAGTAATCCAGTGGAGGACCATTCCTTCACATTGTATGAATTATTTCCATCAGCCTTGAGCTTCATAGCCATATTTTTTAGTAGGCTATAGAGCCTCCTTCCTTTACAACACAGTTTTTATGTGTAGTTGTGTAGCAGCAACTTCAATATTCAGAGGAGGATTGAGGAGCTATATCTTGAGATTCTAGCTTGAGGATCTAGTGAAGGGATCAAACCTTCAAGCTTAGATATGATCTTGTGACATATTGCAACCATCTATTTGTCATAACCAACTTCAGATCTGCATACCCAATAGTTGTATGGTGAAACCCCAAGAGGGTGATTTTCTTATATTGACAGATATGAAAAATCCTTTCTGGGTTATCTTGGGTTACCATCATAGAGCCCAGATCTAGAATCTTGGCATCATCAGATCTCTAGAATTCCATAGATTTTCATTTCCCTATTAAGCCAGTAGTTATATGTACATTATCTGCTAAAGGCACAATGCAATATTTGCTTCCAACAGCGCTCTAGTTACGCAATGCTTATTGTAGCAAGTTTGCAGGGTCGTTCTAGGCCACTTCTTTGGCTATAATACCTCTATTTTTACACTGTTGTAACTGTAATCCATCTCCAATGAATAAAATGGCTCAGCTTCTATGTATATTCTGTTGTTGTCTTTAGATTTATTGTTTATCATTATTGCATTTCTCATATTGTGTTTGAGTATTACTGCATTCTCCATTTTGGGATATTACATGTGATTTTTTCCCATCGCATCGCATATCGCACATCGACACTTTTAACATTTACCTCCCATGGTAATCCTTTAAACATTGCGATTTGCGATTGGGAGATGGACCACACCATAATTTTTTCCAAGCGGACAAGTGATTTTTAGTTAAAACGTGGAAAAAATTCGCTCGACCCATAGCATGAAAGATTTCCAAGCGGGCTGCGAAGTGCAAGCAACAGGTAAGGTTTATGTTGCATACCAACGACTGTTTGGTGGGTGGGCAGAGCTATGGTATAGAACTTCGGAATTAGAGAATGCATGCGTTTTATACAAGGATAAGCCCAAGAGGGTTAGGTGTGTGTGGATCTTAGGGTCAAATGGGGATTTAGAGCATTGGAGTACAATTTTTTTTAGGAAAACGAAGGTAAGAAGAAGGCAGATGGACTAAATGAGGGAAATATGGACTTTTTCTCACTATTACACTTACTTAAGAACCCTTTCCTTCTTCCTTGAACTGAAAATGGCAGATGAATTCTTCTGAAGCTGTTGGCAGTTAGGCTCTCCCTTTATTTTGCCATGGATATTGTTTTTAGTATGAAAAATATGAGGAATAATTAGTCACCTTGTGATACTGAAAATTAAAGGAGTCTAACAAGATGGTTTCATAACACACAATTATGTTGAGGAGGAATCTTGATCTAGTGTAGGGAGCCAGGGTGTGAGACCAGAGGTCCAAAGATCGAAGCATCTGGCCAACAGATCGATCAGACAAGGGAGTGACGTAGTCCTTAGGAGTTGTGACGTAGAAGAAACACAGTGACTGTGCAGAGGCTATGCATGGGCAACTTGGGGCTAGCCATTAAGAGGCTGGATCTGTGTTAGATCACCAGTGATAGTGTGATGTTATTTCTCACTAACTTTCTGCTAGTTATTTTATCTGTATCAGATAGGCAGTAAGGAATCCAAGATTATATTCAGAAACTACTGCATAATAATACAAACCCTCAACTAATGCACAGATTTTCCCTCAATTGGTTTTTCCGGGGACATTGCCCAAAAATAACAGTGTCGTATGTGTGTGTTATTTCTTTCCTGTGCTATATTTTGTTTCCGCATCATTTTTTAAATTTGTGAAGACTACATGTGTTAGTTTCGTTATTTACCGTAGAAAATAGTAAATAATTTTGGTAAGTTATAAAAAAAAATAGAAGAAACTTAACCAGTTGTTGTAGAAGGATTCCAATCATGGAACTTTCACATAAAAATCCTTTGAAACCAATTTTTTAGCCTCAATTATATTTTTTTTACCAAAATTTATAAAAAATTATGTGTGCTAACATTTGAATCCAATGGGGATGTTGCCCTCCTTGCGAGGTAGAAAATAACTCATAGACCATGTGCCTAATCCATTGGGTTGTTCCAAATCTCTGAAACCAACTCTGTTCTGAATACAATCTCATTCTGAAATATATAAATTACTGCAAATTGAAGACTGAAATCATATTGCTGAAAACCAATTGAGAACAGAATTTCAAATGAAATCCAAATTGAAACAAAAGGATACTCAATCCTATGAGCTTATTTATCACACTTTCCCTACTGAACTGAGCCATGACTTGCTCAATCATGTGAAATAAAAAATCCAATGCAACCATGAAAGTATTTTGTTCACTGGTTGAACTTCTTGCATGTCTTTGATCACGAGTAAAAATAAAGTCACGCTTAATGGGAACTCATCGAAAAAATTGAAACCAAATTCAATATTGACAAAATTTAGAAAACAAATCTTGCTTACTGACTCCAAAAATAAAACAAAAGGGTCTTTGAAATAATGAAAACTGATCTTACAATAATGTAAAATATTTTCACTCTGATGTATAATCCCTCCAACTGTACTTTTGCTTTCATGCATTTCAATTTGTTGGCTGTCATGAAGAGGATGGAAGTTTTCACGAAATTGGTGCAATGGAACACTTTCTGATGAAGAGGACACTACCGATTGTAACTAATTCATCAGCATCTTCATTTTCTTTCTCAGAGTTGATCAATGGATGCAAGCTTGAACTCATAAAAATTTCCATATAAAGAGCCATAAAATCATGAAAAGGTTGTCGCTGTTTTATAATATACTCATTCTACTCCAAAAAGACTATGTGATTTTGCATTGACTCAAATTCCTATGCTTCATTAATGATTTCAAAAGTTTGAATGAAGAAAAACACAATGACAAAGAATTACCTTTAGTTGACTCACAACTTTCCTTACGTTCAATGTCGTAACTATGATACATGGGCTGAGTGCTTTCATTATACTATTGAAAAGGAAAATTTTATGATTGAGAGGACATTGATGGTTTCTCTTGGAAATAAACATCATTATAATCATCATACTCATCATATATAGGTAAATAAACCTCTGCTACTCGTGACAAATGTTGATTATAATAAAACATACCCTTTCGATCTCCTAATTCTTTAAAAAATAAGTATGAGTTATATTGACAGAACTTTGGGGATATGACATTCTAAAAATCGATATAAAAAAATGAAGCTTCCTGATATTGAATATCAACAACAAGAAAATTTGGGACAAGAACTAGCTTTTCAACAAGCTGATCATTGCTCTTTGCAAACTCTTCCTCATAAATATCATCAAGAAAACTCATAATACAATCAACCTTCCGCTCATAGTATAATCTCTCTTCTTCTGCATTTGAAACCTCATCTAAAGCATGATCTGAGGTCTTCCCACAAGTGCGCACATTATCCTATATTTTTCTAGCATCATTGAACATTACTGCAAAGTTAAATAATTCCTCTCCATGATCAGAAATGTTAGATTTGGGTGATTGTTTTTTGTATAACATAGTCTGGTAGTAGCTTCAGAGGGTTAAATTTATTTAGGTATTAAAAAAGAAACTTTTAAAATTCCTATAAAACATGGAAATAATCTCATCCCCCTGTCTCTTCATGGTATGAAATTCTTAAATATGTTGGTCCCATGATTTTCTCTCGCCCCAAAACTTCAGAAAAAAACTTCACTCAGTTCCTCCCATGAACTTATTGACTCAAGCTCTAAATTCCTAAACCATTATTTGGAATCTCCTTGTAAATATTGAGAAAAAACTCTCATAAAAACATTGGTGAGTCCTGGTATTGCACCAAGAGTGCTGTAACTCCCAGGGGCTGCCCTAATTTACTTTATCAACCTGGGGTCCGTACAAACTTGCAGGTGACAGTGCTATATATACAACAGATGCATTCTGGTCATGTCATCCTCTTCTGCTTTACGAAAGGGTGCTATTTCTTAAACTAAGATTAAAAATGAAAATTAAATTGCTGGAAGGAAATGACAGAAAGGAAACTAACTTAAATTGCAGAAAGGAAATGACGAAAATGAAACTAATTTAATGTGCAGAAAGGAAATGACAGAAAGAAAACTAATTTAATCTGCAAAAGGAAATGACATAAATGAACATAATTTAATGTGCATAAAGGAAATGAAAGAAATGAAACTAATTTAATCTGCAAAAGGAAATGGCTGAAAAGAAACTAAACTAAGTTGCACCTAGCTAGGCCAATCGTCTAAACATACCATACTTATCCTATGATCTATTTACCATGCTATCATGCTTCTAACCATGCAACTATTCATGATAAACTAAACTTGACAAAGTGTGGCTTTCAGTTGGAGGAAAATGGGCTAAAGATGCTAATGGAGGGCTCAACACATGAAACAAGGCTTAGAGGTGGAAAGAGCGGGTTTAAACCTTATTAAATATTTATTATGGCACAAAAATTCTTTGGAGAAAAATTGTTTAAAAAGTGCGATGGCGGAGTTGTGATGGAGGACGGAAGTGTGATATGCGATATCGCAATCGCAAAGTTGGACGGATAGCAGAAGTGTTGTTCGGGAACGGGAGTGAAATGTGAAATGCGATGGGGATAAAATCTGCAAAGTGCGAAATGAAATGGGATAAAAGTTGTGAAATGTGAAATGCGATGGCGTAAAAAAATGCTATTTGTGATGTGGCGGAGTACAAAGAATATCACAATCGGTGTCGGGAGTGGTAAGTCTTCAAAGAAAAGGGAAAAAGTTGTGAAATGCGATTTACGACGAGTGACGTGGCAATAGGACCGGTGGTGGAGTGCGATGACAATATCGCAATCGACGTCGGGAATGGTAAGTCTTAAAATAAAAGGGAAAAGGTTGTGAAATGCGATGTGGTGGAGCATGAAGGATTATTGCAATCGGTGGTTGGAGTGGTAAGTGTTAATGGGAACCGAAGAAAAGATGCTATTTGCGATGTGTGATGTGGCGGAGTACAGAGAGTTATCGCAAATCGGGGTTTGGAGCGGTAAGTCTTAAAGAAAAAGGAAAAGGGTTGCGAAGTGCGATTTGCGAAAAGGCCAAAGGCTGTGATGAGTCAGATGACGTGGTGGTGGGACTGGTGGCGGAGCACGATACCAATATTGCAATTGGCAGACAGGAGCAGTAAGTCTTAAAAGGAAAAAGGAAAAAGATGCGAAGTGCGATTTGCGAAAAGGTGAAGTACGGTAGAGGGAAGTTTGAGGAGCAAGGGCGGAGGTCGAGTTCCAATGGTTTTAAAGCGTTTTGTGGTAAAACGGGTAAAGAAACCGTGACCAATAAGAACAAAGGAACAAGGCGGGCTGCATGGTTTAAGTGCTTGTATGAATAAGAAGGTGGGTGCGACAGTGAGAATAAGCGGGAAAACGCGGTAATGGAGAGCGTAACAACAGTGCACAAATTGTGAAGATAGAGAGGGAAACTAAAGGGAGGAAGCACCACAGAGTTGCTATGGGGTTTTAACGATAATTCCTACAATCAACTTGCTAACTTATACACAAAGAAACAGACAAATGTGTAAAAAAAATAGTGCGAAGGAAGACTGAAAAATGGTAATACAACTCTACTTTTAATCTCAGAAACAGTGAATAGAAATTAGTTTTTGGGTTTGTGGGAAGGTTCGCCCTCCTCGAGCTCTATTGACAAAGATGAGAAGGGGGTCTTGATCCACAAATTTTTGGTTTTTCTCCTCTACTCTATTACTCATAAGAAAATGAAACCTACCGCCGCACACTGAAAGCAAAACTAAACAACAACTTGAAACATAAATGAAATTATCAGAAGCAGAACTAATGAAATGACAAAAAGCAGAGAAAAAATATAGCAGAGAGGCTGAGGCACATGGATTGGGCCCTAACCCACAATCCTAGCTCTCTGAAACTTAAATCAGTAAAAGGAAATCAATCTACTCATTTCATAAAAGAATAGCCTCATACATTTCTGAAAGTTTGATCACTGAGTAAAATAATAAAAATCTCAATAGCTTGCAAGAATGTTCTGACCCTTCCTAGCTCTAGCTTTTCTCTATTTATTCTACAGGGTAGCTACCAACAACTCCCAAAAAAATAGTGATTGAGTCCACTTGAATCCAAGTAAACAGAGATTGAGTGCACTCCTCTTTGAGTTGCTTGGTTGCCTCTGTAATTCGAATTGTTGGAGAGAATCCTTTGGATCCTTTGGCTGCCTTTGGAATTCTAATTGCTGGAGAGAATCCTTCGAATCCTTTGGCTGCCTTTGGAATTCAAATTTCTGGAGAGAATATTTGGGATCCTTTGGTTGCCTTTGAGAGTTAAGGAGGGTGGAAAATCCTCCTATAATTTCTACTCGCTGTCTCCTTCAAGTCTTTATGATAAAATCCTTATAAAAATGCTAATAATTTGTGATTTTATGCACTCAACCTCATATTAGACACTCAGAATGTCTTAGCCTTAATCACCACCTATACTAGCATCATAAAACCAAATAATAATAAAAATGCAAGAAAAAGAGATCTAAGAGGGCAAAAAGGTGACCATTAACCCCTCCAAATATGTCTAATGATGGAGCTCATCAAACATCATCATGCTCAACCTCAAAAAGATCTATGAAATGCTCAAAATCCTGAATAAGTTTTTCAGTTGTGATAATACCTTGCTGTCCATCAAACTTAGGAAGATATTTGTAAATATTTGCAGGGAATTCATGAAGGATGCTTGACATTTTCAGAGGTCTGTATCTATCTTGAATCTTAGAGGGTATAAGATTAAGTACAAGACATGGTATATCAACTTTGATCTCAACAAATTTACAAGGTTAATTATGAACATCATATGGTACAAATGGAATAATTTGTTCAATATCAGTGATATAAGAAGAATGTACATCTACAACTTTCAAATAAGGATATATAATTATAGATCTATGGTCTTTTTAGTTTAGTAAGCAAAGGAAAATTCTTTTGATAAGCTCAAGAAAGGACAAGAAGTAATCTATGAATAAGAATATCACATCCTTGGAAAAAATTAAGATTTGGTACATGGTTTTCTCAGAGTTTCCTTTCATGTTTCTATCGATAAGGCTCATCCTCAGGTGGAGTCATCAATGAATTCTTTGATAGTGGAGTCACCAAGAAATTATTTATGCTACAAATTCTTCGGACAATGGATTCACCATTGAAGCTTTGACTTTAGGATTTTCCTGACAGTAGAGTCACCAGGTGGATGATGCACAACCATTTCTTATGTATGTCCTTTGTTCACCATAAAAAATCAGAGATGAAACATTGTTGTTTCTCCTAGGTAATATTTCACCATTCATCCTTGACATCGACGCCAATATATTATCACTCCATAATTTTCCTAGTTGTGACAGGAAAGTCTAGAGGTAACCTCGAGCCGAATTTGGGACTAGAAACCGGCCTTTCCAATACAGAGGGGGCTCCCTTTATGGTTCAACTATCCAATGTTACCATGATAATTGGTCATGTAATGAATGGAGTGGCTAAATCCTTAACTAGGAATGGGTTTTGAAACTTTGGTAAGGTAGAGTGATCAAACCATTGGGAATGGAGTGCTAACTATTTGAAAATAACCATTTTTTTTTCAAGATATTGGTTGGATGAGAAATGATCGACAAAGGCAAGGTAGACAAAACTTTATTAGACACTTAAATAATCAATGAGTTGTAGGTTAAAATGAGACACCAATCCATTACAGTAGAGCATCTAAAAAATTATGAGTTCTAAAATAACTATAGAAATAATTGGTGAAAGTATTTGAATGTTATAAATCACATCATCAAAGATGAATTCTGAGTCATTTGATTTCAATAAAATACTGAAGATAACATTCAAAATGAAATACTAAGAAAGGAAAACATTCACATTTAGGAAACATAGGCAGGAAAATTATGTAACATTAATATTTGAATGAAATGATCAAGTACTTCTGATCTTGGAAAAAATGATTAACTTATGAAAAGATAATTACAACACACCCAAGTTTCTCACTCAAAATTTGAACCCCTCTATCATTACCAAGCATTATATATATAGTTATTTACATCCTATCAGCTATTGCTAGCTATTACGAATGTTCTACAGGAAGAATTAAGAACTTTCCACTTGTACTCTTCTATTCTGATTATTGTTAATTGATGTATACATGCACTTGCAAACCAATCTTCTTCTCGAAATAAATACAATAGGGAAAAACTTCCTTCAAGTGCTCTTAACGCTTGACATCTTCATGCAATTACCATACCAATTGTATTTTTCTTCCTCAACACTTGGGAACTTGACGTTTTGACATTCAAACCACTGTTGGGCGCGTAAGGGTTTGGCATGATTCTTTGGCCTTTTTTTTGGAAATTTAAAACGATGGGAAAATAAAATAAAAATGTTGTCGTCATTAATTCTCAATTCCAAAACTAATTAAATAGTGCCACATGGCCTATTGACTTTTCCATCTAGAAATTGATTTAAGAATTAATCTTCGTTCTATTTGAATTCTGAATTTGCCTTTAAGTCATTGACCCGCTTCAATATTGGAGATCTTCCATAAGAAATGTATATATGAAGTTGAATATTTGAAAAAAAAAGAAAAGAAATAATGCTTGCTCACACTCTTGGTGAATTGTAACAATCTGTTCTGATCATCAAAGTCTTCTATTTTGACATAAACATAGTCAATTTTTGAGAGAATTGATCTAAAATAGAGGATCTTGCTCTAATTCCTACAACCATACCTTCTGCTGGACTAACCTTTTCTTAAGAAATTTTTCTTCAGCTTAGCATAATTTCTGCTACATGAAGTTTCCTTTCTAATTTTGAAATTAAAGTATGCTAGAACACTCCTCATTTGGTATTGTTTCTTTGGGTTCTCCATGAGTATAGATGCTCTTCTAGGCATGTTTTTATTTGGCATATAATTGGAATTATAGCACATTTGAAAAGAGATATACATCGCCATTGTTTATATATACCATCAATTGAGCTGAGTACTGCTAGTTTTCATTGTAGTCTTATAGCTTAATGGGGGATGATACTGACTGATCTATAGGGGGATACATGGGTATCTTATGTCGCTGATTTTCTTCTCTTCTCTACACCTAGCAGTTGTTTCTACCTCTATTGGTACTTGGTTTCTTTTCGGTGTATTAGTGGTTTTCGGGTGATGTTTCTCGTCGTTTTTTTGCTATGAACTCTTAGTTATTGGACTGTACATGACCTTTTCGTCTTTCCTATGTCTTTTGACGAGAAAGTGGAGATTGGAATTATTATCAGCCTTACTATTGTGGCGTACTTCATATTAAGGGGATTATTCTCTCTGTATAAGTCGGATGGTCGAAATCACTGAAAGTACTGGGTCCCCGATAAAATCTTTGGTCTCCCACTCTGTTTCGGAAATACAACCTTCTATCAGAGGCTATAAATGGCTTTTTCTATGGCGAAAATGGGTTGACTCTCTTATTATTTCACGCCCTTGCAAAAATTTTGGCTTCAGGCTCGGTTCTAGGTGGTGGACCTGTCCAGGCTGCATATGTTGTTGCTGCTGTCAAGTCTAGAGCTCTGGTTATGGTTCGGCTCTGGTTTTTCCGGTTGAGATGAGCAGATCTCCCAGATGTATAAAATTTTCTAGCAATCCCCGACATCTAGCTATTTATGAGGATCTGACATAGACATCTGGCCTTCCTCGACATACCCAATTGAGGTTGGATATTACGAAGGTTTCGGCAACCATTTATGGAGGTAGAGGGTATGATTTGGGAATCGAGATTTTCCCACAGTTATCTTTGATCTTTTCAGCGATACTCTCATCAATTGTCATTGGTATGTGTGAGGAATATTAACATTCTCGCGGGACCATTAAGTCTAGGGGTTACTAGATATTTTTTTATGAAGATTGCCACAATTGCTGGCGGTGGAATTTATTACATGTTTTGAGGTTGATCGTGTTTTCTGTCAAGGGCATGCAGTGGACTTCCTTATGTGGATTCTCTGAGAAAAGGCCTTGCCTGACATTATATTATAATATATAGGCCTATCACTTTTCTTGACCTTTCAGGCTCTTTCGGGAGAAATATACATTATTGGGAATGTGGATGCGGAGATTGGTATGACACGTACCTTTATTTTATGATGGTGTAGTAACATTATAATATTTGATAAAGTTTATTTTGCATCTCTGCCACATTCGCTGTTTTCTTCAGAAGCGGTGCTTTGGTAACCGTTGCCACTCAGTATCTTTGGACTCTGACATGGAGGACACAAGGCATGGAAATGGTAACAAGGAGACTATAACAGGATTAGACTCCGACACTTCTGTCCATGAAGCATTTATCAGTGCTACTATTGAAGCCGAGAAGGTTTATATGAAATCCGCTGACGTTGATAATTACATCATTTTTCAGGGCATACCAGGACCTGTATACGAGCAGGTGAAGGAACAAGGTGGCTATGATATACAACAACACTATAATCATAAACCGGGCCGAAGGAAAAAGGGTAAATCATGTTATAAGCAGAGGATGGAGATCAAAAAAATTTCTCTGGATCATGAGGACCTGTGCAAAAGAGTAGCAAGCCTACAAAAATGGGCGCTGATAGGAAGGTGGATGTTTCCGGATGGAAAAGAGATTGATATGGATGGCTGGGTTTGACAGAAATGGTCCACTTTAATTGGATATTCCCCAAAGATCAGTTTGCTCTTAAATGGGTGGTATAGTATTCATTTTATGGATGAGCGGGATGTTGATAAAATTCTTCACACAACATGGGTTCGGGGGCGGAGTTACTTACAGCTGGTCCCCTGGTATTTGGAATTCAACCCTGTGATGGAAGCCCCAAGGAGCCGCATTATTTGGGTCAAACTTCCCGGTCTGCCGTTAGAATTCTGGACGCTCAAAGCACTCCGGGAAATTGGAGATTCCATTGGGGAGACTAAATACATTGAACCGAGCATCATGGGGGCACTTGATAAAAGGATAGCTTGGATTCTTGTGGAAGTCAAATTTGCCGGAGGACTTCCTGGAGATGTTGATCTCCTCTGGGGAAAGCATCGACACAGAAAAAGAATCGAATACTGGGGTATTCCTTTCAAATGCCTCATCTGCTATAAAACTGGACATCTGCGGGGTAATTTCCCTCTTCATAACAGGACAGGAAAAAGTGGTCCACCCGACTGCAAAGGGAGTCGGCATTACATCTCTTCTACTAGATTTCCGAGAAAGGTGGACACAGGTAATCCTATATCGGTGTCCTCTGACGATGATTGTTTTTCTAATGCATTCGATCATAGCGATAGGACATTGACGGATGAAGAGAGGGAAAGTAGAGATCTATTCTGTAATTTGAATGGTCCTCCTGTGGGTGAGGAAACCTACCCACCAGTTTTGCATGTGTCCAATGTCTCTTCACTCGATGATGTCTCCTTACCCGACCCTGGGATAGAAACGAGAAATGCTTTTGCCCATTCTGAACCCATATTTGGATGTAATCAGGGACGGGATCTTGGTCCACCCGAGGCAGCTTTCGCTCCAGATTTTTCTGCAGTTGGTGGGAACACTAGGGCCATAGTTTCTAACCCTGAAGCTGTATTGGATCCTCCTCTTTTTGGGTCTTCAAACTTTTTTGTCGGAGAATCATCAAGTACTCTTTTGTCTAAGGATAAGTCTGCTCCTTCTGACCTGCTTCCATCCCCTCCATCTTCTGAGGTCCATGTCGACATTCCCGAATCCCCACATAACTCGGTAGGGAGTGATATCGATTCGCTGATTGGTAACCCGCAACTAGACCTTGCCGCCCTCACTGTATTTGACAAAGATTTTATATCTCCCAAGGTGCCCAAACCCACTTCAGCTTATCCCAACGTCACCATCTGAAAAAAAAAAGAAATGTGGGTCTAAAATGTCCAAGGAAAATCTCAGGTCCTTGTCTTTGCTTTCTAAAGAGTATATAAACCTCACTGACGTCCCTATTGCCTCTGTCGACGATGTTTCAGCCAATCCCCAGGTGCTTAGAGCTGGAAAGCCCGCTGATGTGCTGCAATGATCCACTTCCTATCCATGAACATTAGGGGGATTGGCGATGCCTCCAAAAGTCATTGCCTATGAAATTTATTTTGCTCAGAAGATCCTTGTGTAATTTTATGTCAAGAGACGCTATGCGCTCGGGAAAAAGCCATTAATTCTTTTTTGGGTATTTGTAAAGGCTGGAAAGCTGCGGTGATTGATTCTACAGGTCACTCTGGTGGGATGATCGCGCTTTGGAATCCTTTCTGGACCAATTTAAAAGCATATAGGTTTTTTGGTGGGATTTTGCTGTCTGGACACATCCGTGGTATCGAAGGCACGTTCAATATTATAAATCTTTATGCCCCATACCAGAATAGGCATGCGTTCTGGAACAAGTTTCAAATGTCTGGTATTCTCTCTCTTAGAAATATAGTGATTATGGGGGATTAAAATTCCATTTTACATGCAGATGAGGCTTGGGGTTTGAGGGCTAGAACTGATTACTTAGAAATTTTTTTGAATGATCTATTTGCTAAGAATCATATGGTCGATATCCGACCCAATCCCATCGCCCCCACTTGGTTCAACAATAGAGTGGAAGAGGATTATGTCGGTAAGCGCCTCGACCGCGCCTTGGTGAAGGTAGGCTTGATCAACACATTGGGCGTGCCCAAATCTTCTGTGGTGTCATCCAATATCTCAGATCACATGCCCATCCTACTTTCTTGGAGACTGGGAGAACATTTCAAGGGTGTGCCATTCAAGTTCAACAAAGCATGGTTAGAAGAACAGGAATTTGTGGAGCTGGTCAGGGAGTCTTGGCTTTCTGCGGTTGACACCCAGGGTTTGTCGGGATGGAACCGGTTCCATTTCAAATTGTAGAAGATGAAGAAGGCTATCAAAAAATGGGTAATCAATAAGAAAGCGGCTCTTAGAGCTGAGATTGTCGACATTAAGGCAGAGATGAGACATATATATATGGAATTCACGAAGAAGTTTCCGGATGCTCAATCATACACAAGACTGAAGACATTGGAAGACAGACTGAAAACAAATTCTCCTCCTTGAAGAAATAATGTGGAAACTCAAAAGCAGGAATAGATGGTTAAGTGAAGGAGATCAAAATACGAAATACTTCCACAAATTTGCAAATGACCGCAGATGCATAAATGCGATATGGAGTATTAAGAAGAGGGATGGAAGTAGTGCTTTTACTACTAAGGACATACAGGAGGAGGCCTTTCGGCATTTATCATCCTTCTATCAACAAAATTCTGACGTTGATGTGGATAGTCAAAGATGGTTCTTGGATCGGGTTGACAAGATGCTTAATGAAGAAGACATCATACGTCTTGATGAACGCATTACTACTGCGGAGGTAGAAGCAGTCCTGAAGTCTTTTCCACACGATAAATGCCCTGGGTCAGATGGTTAGACGTCATAATTATTCATTAGTTTCTTTGATATCATGGGAGACGAGATTGCCGAAATCAGTGAGTCCTTCAGGATTTCTGGAAACATTCCTCTAATCTCAACTCCACATTTATCGCCCTTATTCCGAAGATGGACAAACCTGACTCATTTGGAGACTTCAGACTGATTTCCCTTTGCAATCTGCTATACAAAATCACTTCCAAGATTATTGCGAACAGGTTAAAGCGTACCCTCTCTGAGCATATTTCTCCTGAGCAATATGGCTTTCTCAGCGGCAGATCCATCCATGATGCTATTGCCATCGCGTAGGAGATTCTGCACACTATGCACATGGAGAAGAGGGATGCCTTAGTGATGAAGGTGGATTTTTTCAAAGCATACGATACGCTGGATTGGTCTTACATTCGCCTTGTGCTGTTAAAAATTGGACTGCCCATCAGAATTATACGATGGATTATGTCCTGTATAACTTCAGTTCTATATGCTGTGTTGATAAATGGCATTCCGACTAATTTTTTTGAAGCTGGCAGAGGATTACGTCAAGGTTGTGCATTATCTCCATTGATTTTCATCTTAATTATGAATGGTTTCTCTAATATGATGCGCTATGCAGAGCAACAGGGGTATATATCGGGTTTCTCTTTCTCGGATTCTGTCTCTACTTCTCATTCACTTTTCGTTGATGATATGCTGCTCTTTGGTAGAATGAACAGGGACCACTGGCTCTACAACCATTTCATTCTGACCAGATTTGGAGAAGCAACGGGATTATGTATCAATAAGACTAAATCCTTTATCTTATATGAATATGGCGACTTAAATGAAATTTCCTTCATTGCAGAGCATATAGGGATAAATATAATGCTGGCCAAGGATGGTTTTCAATATCTGGGTTTTAAAATCAAGCCTTGAGGTTACAAGTGCAGGGATTGGCTCTGGATGGTGGATCATTTCAGGATGAGAATCAATAAATGGACTCACAATGGCTGTCTATGGGGGGCAGACTCGTCATGGTTCAGGCAGTGCTCTCACAGCTAATGGTGTATTGGGGGCATTTGTTCTTTGTTCCAAAAATGATTGTGGACAATATTAACAGGATTATTTCTCAATTCATATGGACAGGTACTGGCTCGGTGTGCAAATATCATTTGGTCAAGCTGGATCGAATAAGCTGGCCCAAAACACATGATGGATGGGGTATATTGAATACGAGAATTTTCAACAAAGCACTGCTAATAAAATCCTTTTGGCGTGCCATCAATGGATCCGGCATATGGAACAACATTTTTAAATGTAAATATCTAGATGGATATCCATTACTACAGCTCATATGTCGTGAGTTCACTATGCCCTCTTCATATTCAGCCATATGGGGTAGTTTCAAGAAAATCCTGGATCATGTTGTGGACATAATTACTTGGCTTTTTAGAAACGGTACTAGTATTCTGATAGGGTTGACATGCATTCAGGGATTTAATCAAGCCGCGATCCCTTCTCCTCGTATTATCCATAAGCTGGCGTACAAAGGTATGGTCTTCCTTTCACAAACCATTCTCTCCTGGTCAAATTATGCTCCTGTTTTCAAAAACGCTGACCAATTGGGACTGGTGGATGAGGATGCATCTGATTGGGAGATGTTAAGTAAAGAGTTGCGGGCTGCTGGTTTCTCATACTCGATAGGCAGGGATTCGATCAAGTGGAACGGTCCGATCAAAGAGAAGGATCCCATTGTAAGGGATATCTATTACTACATTGTCTCTCATTCACAGGATACACATTATATTGGAATATTTGGACAGTATTGGTCCCAGAAGATTCCCAAGAAGATCACCATTTTTGTATGGCTCACCTGGAAAAACAAGATACTCACATGGGATAACATTGTTAAAAGAGGACAACAGGGACCTGGTAGATGTTCGATATGTGGTAAGATGGAGGAAACGGTGCATCACATTTTTTTTCGTTGTCCTGTTGTATTACAGTTGTGGAATATTTTCAGCTCTTGCCTACTCCATTTAAACTGGATTCCTCATGACTTCATATCAGATGCTAACGAATGGGACAAGCTTAAGAACCGATACAGATCTTTGCCCTTCTTTCTGATATGGGAAGTATGGCTGGCGAGGAATAGATTGATTTTTGAGGGCAAGGTTTTCTCCCTTTCTTCGGTACACACAGCCATTTTGAGATGGATTCCTCTACAACCCCAGCCTAAAATCTCATGCTCTGTCAGGTCTCTCAAAACACGACCACATGAGATCTCTGTCCCAGCTGTATTTTTTGATGGGGCATGCAAAGATGGAATCACAGGATGTGGCACATGGATCAAATATTCTGAAAGGGAGAGGCTTCATATGTTCTGGAATGGGGGTCCGGGGACCAATAAAAAAGCAGAATTTATGGCTTTATGGGGGGCTCTTTCTGTAGCTAACAATTTACAGTTGACAGGAATACATATATATGGCGATTCCAATCTTGTTGTTGAATGTATTACAGGTAGCCATCACTTGAATGTTCCGGAATTGCAGGGGTGGTATTATCGGACTCAGCGTTTATGGGACAGGATGGGAAAGCCCCCTATAATCATATATACAGAGACAATAACTCTAGAGCGGATGGGCTTTCCAAAAGAGGACTCCGAGAATATTTTGCCTTGATACAGATGGAACAGTACAGAGATCGGGACCTCATCTGGAAGACCACAGATCCCATTCTATAATTGCTGATATGTTCTTCAGTATGTCTACCTTTTCTTTTTGTTTTATCTTATTAGCCTTTTTTCCTTCCCACAGCAAGCGTACCCGTATTCTTTTTACACAAGCGAGCCTGAACAATGTCAACAAGCGAGCCTGATGAAGATATCTTGCAAGCGAGCCGGCTACATTACCCACAAGAATATCGGTTACCAATCTACAAACAAGCAGGGTCGACATCTACATGTATGCTTTTTGAAATTATGGTTTTCTGCCCTTCACCATTTGGCTAGACAACACTGCTTTTGATCTCACACAGGCGCTCAGTCCTCCATATCGCACCATTTCATACAAGTCTGCACATAGGAACCTGACAGATGATCTACGCAGCCTATCTCCTTTCTACTCTATGCCCACACTCTAAATGATATCATGTTGTGTATATATGGGCAGCGAGCTCGTTCCTTTCAAGTTATAGAATCTCTCTTTTTGTGCTGTCTTTTTGATATGCTTTTCTGTATTATCTTTTGATGTATCAAGGTAGGCTGTTCTGATACAATACATTGATAATCATGTAAGGAGTGAGTTCTTGTTCCTCCGTAATGGGTGGACTTTTTTGTGATTGTAAGGGTTAATTTCTTTTATGCAAGGAGTGAATCTTAATTCCTCCGTAATAGGTGACCCTTCTTGGAGATTGCATGGGCTAATTTCTTTCTTAGAAGTTGCTCTTTGATCTCTATATGATCAGGATTTCTGTTATTCCCAACAATCTGAAGCTGTGAATGTAATGAATGATACATGAACTGTTATAATACAATGATTTTTTTCTTCTGAAAAAAAAATATACCATCAATTAAAAAACATATTAATGCGTTGTGCACAATTATATCTCCCTCTCCTTGGCTCTGGGCTCCTCCGTGGCACTTTTTGTTTTTTTGTATCTTGTAAGACTTCGTCACTTGGTTTGGTAGTTGATAGAATTTAGTGGCATATGTAGCATAATTTGGAGATTGGGCTTGGAGCTCAATTTTGTTTTGCCAAAAGTAATAACGAACCTTGCATATGAGCCTGAGCATTAAAAACCTTTAAACCAAATATTTAGTCCAAATTATAATTTTCTTACCAAAATTTATATAAAAAAATTATGTGTACTAACATATACCTTGTGTAGTTGATTTCTAGAACCCAACCTAGACTTGATTCTCCACGAAATTGGTACTATTACAATCTTTTAGAGGTAATGAGGCTATGTGCTTTTAAGATTATTGCAATGAAAATTCAAGGATTGTAAGTATTGTTATGATTCCAAGGATGATTGGTTACATGTTGTTCAAGTGTGAGATTAGGCTAGCACACATGTCACATTCTTGTATTATTATTAAACATGGAAATCCAACCTTACTATATGATGATATTATTATTCCAACTTGAGTTCCTAGTTGGGAAGTGTACAAATTGATTTGTTTGTCCACATAACCAACATGTCAAATATTCTATGCAAAGTCATGTTTTTATCTTTCGATTGATACTTATCTACGACCTACCAAAATCATGCTCGGAGTGAAACTCATCATCTTATAGTATAAAGGTCACCCTTTAAGCAATATATCTCCCTATATTTCGAAAGGAGTGATTTCTGAGTTATATGTCTCACTTTGTCACTAGATTATTTATTTTCAAAGTGATATAGCACGTAAGAAGGATGAGTCTTTGGTGATATAAAGAAATCTCATGACTACTGAAAACTAGAGCATCCAGGTATGAATGTGTTTAGTTAGGGTCTAAGAGATCTACACCTTGCCATCTTTGGACAACCAGATCATCTTCCTTTTTCATATGAGAGTAAACATGGAAAACACAATATTAGATCACCTTTATTTTTATTTTGGTTTTCTATTTTTCCATGCCAAGAATGCATGTTCACATTTTTGGGATGAAGTCAAATCAACAAACCAAATTCGTAGTGGAGGTTTTAATTCCAAGATTTGAACCTTGAACCTAGTTGTTTTGGGGAAACTGGGTTTAGACTGTCTCATCATAAATTGTGCAAACCACGTGGCTTTTTCTTTTACTTGTAAATAATTTCCCTTGAAATTCAGTTATGTTTGAGCACACGAAGCTTCAGATAAGCTTGATGTTTGAATGGAGATCAGGCCACAATGAGGGTCCTTTCTTTGTGCATATCAACACTCAAACAAAATTTAAAATTTTCTTTTCAATTGAAAGATGAATTGAACCAATGACTAGCTTAAACAACTCATTATGTTGCATGAAGAGGATAAGTTGCTAGTGGAAAGGGTTGGAAACCAACAATACTTCACACTAGGTCACCAATTGGCAACGTTATATAATTTTGGAACATCATTTGCTTGCGACGAGGGAAAGGAACACCCCCTGTGTCACTCAAGAATGAATATTTCCTATGATAAAGGATTGAAATAATTCCTAGTGTCACTTGACAAGAAAGTATTATGGTAATATACGTAACCCTTATTGCAAATAAGTTGACTTTTTGAATTATGATCTCTTTTTGTGTTACCAAAGAATTTTACCTCATCCCTCGAAATGCTCTTAGGTGCAGCCATCAATGTGATGAAAATGGAGACTTTATCTCACATAGGATCCTTTGACTTACTTCCTACTCCTACCATGTTAGAATTAGTAGACAAGTCTAAAGTAAAGCCAAAGGGTGTATTAGAAGACATCGTAAGTTATTGTATTCCTGGGAGTACCCTGCAGACTTTTATGTTCTTCAACCTAAAAAAAACTAGGGAGGGAATCCTTTGATCTTGGGGAGGCCTTGGTTAGCCACGAGAGAGGCCTATATACGGTGTAGGTATGGAAATATGACCATCACTCATGGAGTTGAAACTAAGCATATTAATTTGTATCCCCCTGCTAAACCCCTCTTACGATCAGAAAATACTCATTGGGTTGAAGAAGAACATAATTCAGAATGTACCCAACCAGTTTTGACAATATCCCAAGCCATGAGCCTTAAAGAAAACTCAGAGGAAAACATGATGAATTTTTGTATTTCTAACCTTGATTTTTTATAGCATTTGGAAGGGCAGTCTAGTCATAATATAGATATCATTACTGACATGCAGAAATTTTATGAACATAGTACAACAACTAAACTACATTCAACCCCCTTGTCTGCATTACCTGCATATTCAATGACTGAATGTGGAGGTAAGATAATTAAAATTTTTCCTTGGAAAACTTTAAACATCAATTCTGCCTTAACTCCTGAACAAGAGAAACTATTAATTCAGACATTGAAAATTTTTTCGGATACATTTTCTTGGGAATATACAGAAATGAAGAGTATTCACCCAGATACATGCATTCATCATATCTATATGGAAGGAAATGCCAGGCATGTGAGACAAACACAAAGGAGGATGAACCCCTCTTTAAGAGAAATTGTAAAAAATGAATTGCAGAAGCTGTTAAATGTAGGGTTCATCTATCCTATCTCAGACAACCAGTGGGTGTCTCCACTAGTTATTGTCCCTAAAAATAATGGAAAGTGGCGAGTGTGTGTAGAATACAGGGAAATAAACAAAGCTACATTAAAATATCACTTTCCCTTTCCTTTTATAGATCAAGTACTGGACATTTTAGTAGGGAAGAAGTATTTTTCCTTCCTAGATGGGTTCAGTGGGTACAATCAAATTAGGATAGCTCCAGAGGACCAGGAGAAGACAACATTCACATGTTCTTGGGGTACCTATGCATATAAGGTACTACCATTTGGTTTATGCAATGCACCAACCACATTTCAAGGGGCGATCCTTGGTATTTTCTCTGACCTTTTGCATGATTGCGTAGAGGTCTATATGGATGACTTTATAGTAATGGGTGATAATTTTGAAGAAGCTTTACATAATCTTAAGAAAGTTTTGCAGAGATGTAAAGAAACTAATATTTCATTAAGTAATGATTTTTTTTATAATTATGATTGAGGGTATTGTTTTGGGTCATCATGTTTATGCTGCAGGAATAAAAGTTGATCTAGCCCCCACCAACCAGTCAAAGGGGAGTTCGAAGTTTCCTTGGACTCTAGAAATTATATAAACAATATGTATATCAATGGATTCAATCTGATCATGTGATATGCTAAAGCAAGATACTGAATCCCTCTACAAATTAATTGCAGAAAATAAACACGATCGCACAATCACACCAAGTAAGAGAAAGAAGCAAATCAATCCACAACACAAATATTTTTCTCGAGGAAAGTTTGTTGCTCAATACCCCTCTATCTTCTATTGTATAATCAACCAAGGAATCATGAAACAATAAAATTCACTCTTCTCACAATATTCTACTGCACTCTACCAACTGTCTCACACTGATCCAGACAAAATCGACCAACACTTAGCCAATTTCCTACCTATGCTCATCTTTCCTTTCTTGCTCAATTCTAAGAGAATTAATTCCCTATTATTTATGAATTTCAACCTTCCAAAACTGCACAATGCTCATGGGTAATCCTATGGTGTATTACTTCATATGGGCAGTTTGCTAATAATACAACTGATAGATAACATCCCTTTAACCTCTGTCTCAATCGGGTCTTCATCAGAACCGGCATGCATGCAACTATTAATAGTAAATCATCAGTCACTTGACATATCACTGCACGTGAATTAAATCTAATTTAATTCACGTGATCTCTCACTAGTGCAACAATTAGTTACACCTAGTTAAACTGATTTTAACTCAATTAATTGAGTTAACTGATTTCTCATGCATTAAAATAATACACTAACTGAAACCTAAAGTCTAAAACAAATAGAATCACTCTACATGCCTCACCAACCACCCTCAACTCGAATTTCATGATCTAACTGATTTTATCACACTCAATTAACTATTACAAGTGATTATGATATAAGATTACAATTTATTGTCCAATTTAATTAAGGGAAAATTAAATTAGACACACATTTCTTGTTGACTTTTCAACACTCCCTCTCAACAAGAAAGGGATTATCAACTACCCTGATCCTGCCTCTGTGGTATTCAAAATTTCTCTTGCCGAGCACCTTCGTCAGAATATATGCATCCTAATCCCTCATGGGAATGTAATGAAGTAACATAATGCGTCTTTGAACACAATCTTTGAGATGGTGGTACCGAATGTTAGTATACTTGGACCTATCATGGAATAATGGATTAACCAAGAGTTTTATGCAACTCTGGTTATCACAATGTATCATTGTTGAATCCATCTGATGACCAAACAAACCAACAAGTATCTTCCTCATCCAGATGGCCTCACATGCCACCTAACTGGCTGCCATGTATTCTGCCTCGGCTAAATTGAGTGAAACTGATCTCTGCTTCTTGCTGTACCAAGAAATTGTTGTCGATCCTATGCTGAAGATCCCTCCTGATGTGCTCTTCCTGTGTGATGGGCTGCCTACCCAATCTGCATCGGTGAAGCCTTGAAGTTTCACTCCCTCTGTCCATCTGTACCATAATCCATACTCTGTAGTGCCCCTAAGATATCTCAAGACATGCTTCCCTGCCTTCCAAAAGAGCTTGGTCGGATTAACCATAGCTTGACTGAGCTGTTTAACTACGTAGCATATGTCTGCTCATGTGTTCACCAATTACATGAGTGAACCCACAAGCTGCCTGTAAACAATAGCATCCACTACCTCACCTGAAGTAGCATCCTACTTCCTCCAGTTTCCTACAAGAGGGGTCTCCATGGGTTTCTCGATGTGAAACTTCCTCAGAATCTCTTTGGCATACTTGCCTTGAGAAACAAATAGCTCCCCATCCCGCTGCCATATCTCCAAACCAAAGAAATAATGAAGGAGTCCCATGTGCTTCATCTCAAACTCTCTTCCAACATCCTCTTTGCAAGAAGTTATGAGCTGCTCATCACCTGTCAGAATAAGATCAACAACATAAAGTATGATAATCAATATCTTACCATCAACTGCAATATGGTACAGGTTCGCATCCGCTTCACTCTTCGTGAAGCCCAACCCGGTGAAATAGCTTTCAATCTTGGTGCACGAAGCACAAGGTGCTTGCTTCAACCCATATAGTGCTTTCTTGAGTCTGCACACATGTGACTCCTTGTCAAAGGTCTCAAAATCTTCTGGTTGCTCAATGTACACTTCTTCCTCAATAACTCCATTGAGAAATGCAGTATTCACATCCATCTGATGTATCTGCCACCCCATCTATGCTGAGAGTGCAAGGATAGATCTAATCGACGAGTACCTTGCAACTGGTGCAAAAGTATCCTAATAATCAATCCCCTCAACCTGTGAGAATCCTCGGGCTACAAATATAACCTTGTACTTCTCCACACTCTCATCTACTGCCTACTTCACCTTATAGATCCATCTAGATCCAACCACTGACTTCCCGAATGTTCTTGGGACAACTTCCCATGCATTGTTCCTGAAGATGGAGCCATACTCCTCAACCATGGTGTCAACCCAAGTTGGTTGCTGCACTGCTTCTTCAAAAGAGGATGGTTCTGTCACAAT
Organism: Pinus albicaulis; assembly: GCA_034641835.2. NCBI lineage: Eukaryota > Viridiplantae > Streptophyta > Pinopsida > Pinales > Pinaceae > Pinus > Pinus albicaulis. Next base: position 923,718,140 of record CM076576.1, read on the forward strand.
ATATTTTTTCATAAGAGCATGTATCCAGTAAACCTGTCTAGTGACTGTCTCTGTCTGTGCAATGATGTAGGTGCTTCTTCATGTTCTGCCACATCAAGTCTCAATCTGTCATCTTCTGTGGTGCGCCTCCTACCATGTCTGGTGGATGGCTCTGCATGAGTGGTTTCTGCCACTCCATGATCCTTTGCATGTGGTTTCTCCACATCTTGAGGTTCATCCTTTGGAACCAAGATTTACTCATCTGCATGGAAATCAAGCTCCCTCTCAAGAGATAATCGCATGGCTTTCTCCTCATCAAATTTTACATCCCATCTGACAACTGTCATCCTGCTGTTTGGAAAATACACCCAATAGTTGTGGGGAGTATTAGTGTACCCCACAAATATCCCAATCTCTGATGTTGGTTCTAGCTTCTTTCTAGAATCTTTGGTCACATGGCAATAGATAGATGAGCCAAAAATTTTAAAATATGAAACATCAAGTTTCTTACCAGAAAAATCCTCCTCTGGTGGTACTCATGCCAAGTATTCGATGAGGACTACGATTCTGCAAAAATAATGCTGTGTTGCATTCCTCTGCCAACAGATGCACCGATAGGCCCTGATCATGTAACATAGCTCGTGCCACACCCATAATTGTTCTATTCTTTCTTTGTGCAACCCCATTCTGTTGTGGGTTATGAGGCACAATCAACTCTATCCGAATTCCTTCTTTGCCACAAAATTTCTTGAATTCATTGGAGATGTACTCACCACCATTGTCGCTCCTAAGAGCTTTCACATTCTTCCCTGTATCTTTCTCAACCAGTGCTTTGAACTCACAAAATTTTGAGAACGCCTGATCTTTCTTCTGCATGAAGTAGATCCAACAATTTCTAGAAAAATCATCAACAAAAATCACATAATACCCGTGCTTTTCTGTAGAGAATGGTCCACACACTTCTGAGTGAACTCTCTTAAGGATTACTGCTACTCGGTTCTCCTTCTCATGAAAAGTGGCTTTTGTATACTTCCCCATGGTACATCCCTTGCATGTGTCTATCTGCGCAAGAGTACCCTTTAGAAGCCCCATAGAAATCTGCTGCATGACCTTCAATGCACTGTGGTTCAGATGGACCAATATCCTGTGCTATAACTCACCCTCATCTCGACTCACCACTCTGTTTGATTTACCCATCAATGCTGCACAAACATCTACATCAATTTTGTAGAGGTTCTTCACACGAACCCCAATCTTCTTAACTTGTCTTGTGGCTTTGTGACAAATGAATGCTTTCCATTCATTGAAGACCACATCATATCCTCTATCCTCCAACATAGCAACTGAAAATAATTTTTTTTTCAAGCCTGGTACATGCATGGCATCTTTTAGTAAGAAAGGTTTACTTGACTGTCTCTAGAAAGTAACTATACCAATCCTGATAGTGCTATACCTCTTGTCATCACCCATCTTGTTGTGCATCTGAAGATCCTTCTCCTCCAAGCTATGAAAGAGTTCTTTGTCTCCCGCCATGTGGAAATATGTACCACTATCCAAGTACCACACTGATCCTGTCGCACTAGACACCATGCATGCGATGAGTGAGAAGTCCAACTCAAACTGTGATGCCAAAGCATCACTCACTGTAGATCCTAAAGCCTTCTTGTTGTTGTTATTCTTATGTGGAAAATTAGTGGCATAATGTCCATGCTCATGACAATGAAAATGTAATGTTCCCATTTTAGCACATGGCTAAATGGAACATTAAAGTTTTGCTTTTATCACCCAAAAACTAAATAAATGGGTAAGGAGGCCCATGATCATGAAAAAAATGAATAAAATCCCTCATAATGTGAAAGGGATCATTAGAGTAGCTTGATTTTTCACCCTCAAGTGTGAAAAGGGGCAAATGCATGAAGACAAGGTCCGGTTTGACCAAGTCAACAGCACTGCCATAGGAGGAGTGGCTTACTTTAGAAGACAACGCAGTGTGAATGAGGAAGAGGATATTTGGTGGAGGAAACCCTAAATGGATGGGGCCCATGGAGAGAGAGCTTTTACTTGTTTAAAAGGAGGTCAAGGCAACCATTGTTTCTCATGTTTGTATTATTCATCTCATTGTCTATTCAGACAATTGTGCATTCTTTGCTGTTTAGCAACACTTGCCGGGAGGAATTCCTGTTTAGCATTCCTTCTCCTTCTTGAGAGGCCTCTTGAGGGATTGTTCTTCATTTTCCTCACATCTAGGCTTGAGGCCAAGCATCCTCCATCAAGATAATGTTATTTCTGCAGCAGAATAATACCGTGTTGTTGGGTGTTGCAGTGAGGGTTCACTACACCACCTCCATCAGCTATTTTTCAGAGGAGACATTTCTCTTCCCTTTAGGAGATCATATTGGAGGCATTCCAGAGCTTATTGCAGACTTTGGCATCAAGGCTAACTCATTCCCCAGCCCTACAACGCAGTTCCATCTAGTGACTGCGTTATTTTGAGTGGAGCATTTGCAGTGGGGTTGTTAGGATCTCATAATGTACCATTTTGACCATATATTTTGTTACCATTCTACTCTTTTTCAGTCCATATTTAAAGCTTACATTATCACTTTCATCCATTTTTCCCAAAGGTATATAATATTCTTCTCTTTACTATATGTTTAATTTGTTTCACATATAATTCTACATTACTTTTATATTTAATCATTAATTGAAGATATATAGTTGTTGAGACAGTTTTAAGACCACATATAATCTATTATGACTATTTGAAGATTGCGTTGCTGAAACAGTAAACATGGTACACAAATCCCATTGTTGAAACAACCCGTGATTTGCGATTTTGAAGCAAAATTTCAAGTATGACAGCAACAAGAAAAGACAAGTAAAGGAAGCTGTTACACGGACCACTCTGAAGCTAGTACCATTGTACCATCGTAACAAAATTTTGCTATGGAAGAACAAAAAGGCCCTATTTTAGAACAGAAGATCAGATTGGGTTAAAAATAGGATTTCTATAATGAAAATCAATTGTAATAGATGTCTCCTCTTTAAAAAGAGGAGACATCAGCATTAAAGGGATAGTTAGAGACTACGGGAGGTTCATTTTTTGAACAGAGAAGGAGCGTGACTCTTTTGTAATATGTTGCTTTTGACAGATGAATAAAAGTTTTTTTTGAGCACTTCGATTTAATTCCTTCTTCTGGGGAATCTTGTGAGAAGGAAAGGGCCCGCCTTCTTCACAAGATTCACCCATTTGTTCCTGTAGTTTGTTACCTGTTCATTTTACTCATGCCTTGATTAAACCCTGTTTTTTGAAGTTATTTATGCAGTATTGAAATTATGTTGTTTATTGCTAAAGCTCTCTTTTCATTACTTGCTGCATTGATTTCATATAATTCATTCTTGAGAAGTTGTGACTTATTTTATTTAGCAATATTTTTTATGGAATGAGTGTGTGAAAGCTTGGTAATAAGAAAACAGGTGCTGAAGATTCCTACTTGGGGAATAGGGTCCTGTTCTCTGTTATAGTATAATTGATCTTCCTCTCTGCAGATTAATTTCCTTTCCTAGATCATTGTCTTTTTAATGTAATTCAGGATTTTTTTAATGAATGTCTACAATAGAAGGATTGTCTTTGTTGTAACTCAAGTAGACTTCAGTTTTGTTAAAGCAAGGTGTGATTAGTGTGATCCTTACTACAACATTTCTTTGCTTTTGAGATTGAGCATATATAGTGTGTGATTTCCTTCGAAATAAACAGACTTCCCTGGGTTGAAAATTTATGTAGTACTTGAATTGTTTAAATTAATAAACAATTAAAGTGACCAACATTTTTGCGCCGTTGCCGGGGAAGGCAATTATAGATTTCAAAAGCATTGATGTTTTTCTTCCATATGTGCAGATTGCATGAGAGGACGCGAAACCCATAATAAAAATAACCCTACAGGTGGCAAGGGCAAAGGAAGGGGAGGAAGAAAGACTTTTAGTGATGAGATTGTATCAAAAGCTGAATCTTCTCAGAGATTAAGCTCTCGAAGGCCAAAGCCTCAACACTCCCCTCAATCGAATTATGAAACAGAAGAAGTTGTGAGCCCTGAAAACATTGAGGAAACAGTAGCAAGTATTAAATAACCAGTAGACAGTATTGAAGAACCAGTAGAAAGCACTGAAGAAACAGCAGGAAACGTTGAAAAACCAGTGGAAAACATTGAGGTGCTAGTAGAAAACTTTGAGGATCGAGCAAGTGCAGTAGGAGATCAAACAATGGAAGGAAACAATGAAGGATTCTTTGGCAGAGGACAAGTAGATCCTGAAGGAGAGGGAAAATATGAGAATTCCCTCTCTACCTTGGGATTTCCTATTAGTGATCTCCCTAGAGGAGCAACTCCCATGAAGAATATCCCACTTTCAGCCTTACCTAACTTCCATGGTTTATCCTTTGAAGATCCTGATGAATTTCTTTTTTAATTTGATATATTATGCAGAGTTATGATTATGTTACTAATGCTCAGAAGTTGAAGCTGTTCCCAGCAACACTAAAAGGAAATGCATTAAGGTGGTTCATGAGTCTTGGAGGCCATGTAATCACAACATGGGAACAGATGAAACATAAATTTTTGCTTAAATATCAAGACTATTGTCGGACAAGAGAAAAGAGGGAGGAACTATTCAAGATGGTACAAAAGGAGGATGAGAATTTGGAGGAATTTGTGGAAAGACTACAGTACAATCTGCAGAGATCCAATCATCCCGGTGTAAGTAAGGATATTATTAAAACAATATTACTGAAAGGGGTGAGGGATGATTGTTTAGACATGCTAAACGTGCTTGGTAAAGGGGATATATCTAAAGAATCATATGATGAAATTGTTGACCTCTGTAAAAGATGTTCAAGAGGAGCTGCAAGGAACAGGTCAAACAACAGAGATGCCACATATTAAAGAGTTCAGAAATCAGCCAGTGGAGGAGCAACAAGAGCTGAAATAGGTAATTTACTTGAAGAATTTAAAACTGAAATGTTAAGTTATTTTGCTTCACAGATTGACACCTTGTAGGTTAAAAAGAAACAAGCCGAAGCAGAAGCAACTTTGGCTGTCTTTTGCCCCAAATGCAGAGATAAACACCCACTAAGGGAATGCCCATTGGACAAGATACCAATTTTCACCCTTTGTGAGAAAGATCATGAAACACAATAATGCCCTTCTCTACCAGGAGTAAAGGCAATATTGCAACCAACTGAAGAAGAAGCTGAAGCAGTCTATCTGCTGACACAGAGAAGACAATGGCAACCACGAGGACAAGGTATGAATTCTAATATGCCTATTACATCTTCTAATCGTTGGAACAATTATCCTTCTTTTAGTCATACAAATTACCCTCCCTTCAACCAAATGCAATACCCACCCTTTAATCAAATGAATTACCCACCCATGCAACAAACAAACCCTACCTTTGTATATCCTGCAATGTGGACTCCTTGGCCTCCACAACAACCATCTTATTTTAATCAATGGAATTCAAATTTTAGGGGCCAACAATTCCCATTTCCAAATCAATTTCCTCAATTTCAACAACCACTTCCTCTACCATCAGGTGCTCCACCAAATAATCAAATGAGACCCCAAATACCTGTACAACCAAATCCTAACCCAAATAATAAAGCTGTGCAAGTTATTGATATTCAGAACCAGCCTACATTTCCTGTTTTCCCTGCACAATGTAATGACATTCATTTAAGATCTGGGAAAATAGTTGAACCCATCATTGATGATGTTACTTATTCCGATTCTGATAAAGAAGAAACTGAGAAACGTGATTCACATAAAGAGGTACCACCACCCTCTAATAAGAGTGCTGAAACAGCAGAACCACCATTCCCTAAGCGTTTAGTTTTAACTAGAATGCCTGAGCCACCTGCTTTTAATATTTTAGGGGAATTGCAGAATCTGTATGTTAAAATTCCACTTTTATAGGCACTAAGAGATGTACCAATTTATGCCAGAACCATGAGAGATATTTGTGTTTAGAAACCTGGTAGGAAAGCTAAGGATCCCCTTATAGTTCATGTTATGGGTGATCTATCTGCATTAATGTCCGATAAAACTCCTCTAGTTAAATATGGTGATCCCGGCCATTCTACTGTGACAGTCCAAATTGGTAAAACAATAATCCCTCAAGTTCTGGTAGATTTAGGTGCTGCTATAAATATTATGACTCTCGAAACTTCACAATTGTTACAACTAAAGAACACAATCAGAGATACACCAACCATTCTAGAGTTAGCTGACCGTTCTACAATCAAACCAGAAGGAGTTGTTGAAGACTTAGTCATCTCAGTTGAGTCTTGGAATTACCCAACTGACTTTGTGGTGTTACAAACTAAAACAAAGTTGGGGGGACATCCTCTAATTCTGGGAAGGCCTTGGCTAGCCACAACCGATGCCTTTATCAGCTGCAGATCTGGTTCAATGACAATTTCCAATGGATATGAAACTAAGCAGCTTATTCTCTACCCTCATGCTACACCCATGATTAATAATGATAATTCTGTATGGATGGATTATGATGATAATGCTATTCAACCTATTTTAACTATCGGACAAGCTTTAAACCTTAAAGATACCACTGAGGATGAAGTAATTAATAATTTCATTTGTGAACCCTCCTCTGTGACTGCTGAAACACATAATTAACTAGCTGCACTTTTAGAATCAGATACCCAGCAAAAGCATAAATCTGAAGATCTACCTCAAACATCAACCACCATCTCTTCTAAAAGCATAATAGTAGAAATCGAACCTGGAAAAACATTGAACATAAATCCTGATCTGACAATTGCTGAAACACAATAGTTAATGAAGTTACTACTTGAAAATAAGGAAGCATTCGCATGGGACTATACAGATATGAAGGGGATCTCTCCTGAATTATTTACCCACCAGATCTATATTAAGGAAGGTTGTCGACCAGTCTGTCAACCCCAAAGACGAATGAACCCTAATTTAAGAGAAATTGTTAAATAGGAACTTCAAAAATTGCTTAATGCAGGATTTATATACCCTATATCTAACAGTGAATGGGTCTCCCCATTGGTAATAGTTCCTAAGAAAAAAGGGAAATGGAGAGTGTGTGTAGATTATAGAGCCTTAAATAAAGCCACTCAAAAGGATCACTTTCCTCTACCGTTCATTGATCAGGTGTTGGATAGTTTGTCAAGGAATAAATTCTTCTCCTTTTTAGATGGATTTAGTGGGTATAATCAAATCAGAATTGCACCCCAAGACCAAGATAAGACCACTTTTACTAGCCCTTGGGGAACTTTTTCTTATAGAGTTATTCCATTTGGACTATGTAACGCACCAACAACTTTTCAAAGGGCTGTTAAAGGAATCTTTTCTGATATGCTGAATGACTCCATGGAAATATCTATGGATGAATTTACCCCTTATGGTGTGTCTTTCGAAGTTGCATTACAAAATCTTGAGAAGGTACTCAAACATTGTATACAAGCTCACCTCTCCTTAAGTACTGAAAAATGTCATATGATGATGAGTGAAGGAGTAGTGCTTGGAAATTTTATCTCATCTCAAGGAATTCAAGTAGATCCATCCAAAATACAAGTCATTCAGAATATTCCTGTTCCTAAAACTCAAAATGATGTAAGAAGTTTTCTAGGACATGCTGGATATTACAAGAGATTCATTAATTTTTTTTCCAAAATAGCTTCTCCTTTATTTGTGTTACTTATGAAAAATGCTGAATTTAAGTGGACTAATATTTGCCAGGAAGCCTTTGTAGAACTCAAGCATCAATTATCTGTAGCTCCTATTTTGAGAGGAACCGATTGGGCACTTCCCTTTCATATATCTTCTAATGCTTCAGATATTGCAATTGGAGCTGTCTTGGGACAGGAGGAAAACCATCTTCCTTATGCTATCTACTTTATCAGTAAGAATATGACCCCCGCTGAGCTTAATTATACAGTTATCGAAAAGGAATTTTTAGTAGTAATTTATGCCATTAATAAGTTTCGACATTACATTACTGGTTACTCTACTTTTGTCCATACTGATCACTCGACTATTAAGTATTTAATGAACAAGTCTGTCACAAATGCTCGAGTTACCAGATGGTTATTGTTACTACAAGAGTTTGATATTAAAATTGTAGATCGACCAGGTAAATAAAATGTTGTTGCTGATTTCCTTTCAGGGTTAAAAACTGATAATAATATTCCAATAGATGATTCCTTTCCTGATGAGTATTTATTTGCAGTATCTGCTCACTCACCTTGGTATGCAGACATTGCCAATTATTTGGTTGCAGGAAAGTTACCATCACACCTATCACATCAAGACAAGAGAAAAATCATTCAACAATGTGCTCGGTATATCTGGATAAGCGGGTGTCTTTTCTACACAGGACTTGATCATGAAATCCAGAGATGCATTAGAGAGGATGAGGTGTATGATATACTAAAATCTTGTCATGATGGCCCTTGTGGAGGGAATTTTGCTGATAAAAGAACGACACATAAAATTCTTAGGATGGGTTATTATTGGCCCTCACTATTTAAGGATGCAAAGAAATATGTTCGGGCTTGTGATAGCTGTCAGATAATGGGTCAACCTAATCATAGAGATGAAATGCCATTGAACCCCTAGGTAATACTTGAACCATTTGAAAGATGGGCCTTAGATTTTATAGGACCCATTAATCCTCCATCCAACCAAAGAGTCTATATATTAGTCTGTACAGATTATATGACTAAATGGGTGGAGGCCAAAGCACTTCTTAGAGCTAATGAAGAAGCTGTCTTAGCTTTCCTATTTGAAGAAATCTTTGTTAGATTTGAAATCCCTAGAGAGCTAGTTACAGATGGAGGACCTCCTTTCAATTCTCATGGTTTCAAAGCTACCCTTCAGAAATATCATATTCATCATAGAATGACTACACCATACCATCCCCAATCCAATGGGTAGTGGAAAGTACAAATAAAGTAATAGAAGCCACTCTAACCAAAACAGTGAAGGATAACTGGAAGGATTGGTCTCAAAATCTCCCTGAAGCACTATGGGCTTATAGAAATACCTGGAGAAATACTACAAGATTTTATCCCTATGAATTGGTTTATGGTAAAAGTGCTGTTTTTCCTGTGGAATTTGAAATTAAAACTTTAAGGACTGCTTTAGCTGTTAACCTTGATTTGACTGATATGCAGACAGCTAGGTTTTAGCAGCTTCTTGAACTGGATGAAAAAATATTAGATGCCATTCATCAGACAACTATGATCCAAAAACAAAGAACAAAGTGGCATAATAAAATAATCAAGCACAAGCAGTTCCAAAAAGGTAATTGGGATTTATTGTATGATTCTCGGTTTGAAAAATTTCAAGGGAAGCTACGTATAAGATGGCTGGGACCCTACGAAGTAGATGCTATTTTTCCCAATGGAACAGTTAGGCTTTTAACAATTGATGACTCTAAAACACCACTACTAGTAAATGGTCACCGGCTTTGTTTGTACCAGCGTCCTATTTCTAAAGAATATTTTAAGGCCACTTGCATGGCAGATGCACATTATCTTTTTCTAGGGGAGTCTTCTGCTCCTCATTGCATTTAATTGTTTTCTGCACTGTATTTTTAGTATTAGATTAGATTTCTTAAACTAATAATCCCTGTTAAGGGTTGGCATGTTACAATTGATTATTTTGCAGATTCTTGATTAACAAAGGACTTACCAAGGAAGGACAATTTCACCACAAGAAGATCCAAGCTTCAATTTGAGAAGCTTTGCTTCCCTCATTTAAATTCATTTCCCTATCTCCCAGTGACATTTCATCATTCATTCCCTTCATTCCTTTTTCCTTTTCATATCATTTTTCCTATTTTTCCCATTTTACCCATTGATGAAACACCATTCTCCAGCAAATATTTTCCCTATTTTTCACTACTGAAATATCATTTCTCAGCAAATATTTCCCCCATTTTCCCACTGCTAAATCATAACTTCTTAGCAACATTTTCCCTATTTTTCCATTTCTGAAACACAACTTTCAGCAGTATGTCATTCATTTTTCTGTTGCTAAAACACCATTTCTTTCTCCAAAACATGACTATGCAACTCTTTCAGTCCTTCATTTTCACTTTTCTTACTCCTGGTGTGAATACTGTCCATTCACTGCCTCTTTCTTATGATCAAGTAGACTCTAATATGATCTCCCTTATGTTTCAAAGAGTTCTAAAGTTCTTCCATGATTATTGAGCTATTATAAACAAGCACTATATTTTTCAAATTACAAAGCAAAAGTAAATATAAGGTATGTGAATTTTATGTAATACAATTAAATGATAGTTTAAAGAGAAGATTTTGTTCATCATGACTACAATCTCTGCACACTCAAAAACATCATTTCACCATAGATTGGGGGGGGGGGTGGGGGGGGGAGGGAGAATTTCGAAATTATATGCCATCATTTCAGAGCATGCCAATTACTGTCACTCTTCATACCCATTACTTCGCCCCTTCACCGATACTCCATGTTCTCAGTCGCAACGTTTACTCTGTTCGAAGTCCGGTAATTCTGCTCTTTGCCTCTGCATTTTACCCAAGCTAGTAACTATGGGAGGATCGAATATTAGACATGAGCCTGGCTCAATAGCTCTGCTTGAATTGTTTCCAGATGCCTATTAGATTTTCCAACAGGCAGGTTGGGTGGGATATTTTGAAAGACTTCAAGAGTTCGACCCACAGCAGGTCCTAGAATTTGCACAAAATCTTCAGGAGGACCATTCTACTGTCCAGGGAGTCCGAATTCTGGTTTTAGAGGGCGATATAGCACAAGTCTCAGGTTTTCCAGTCACTGGTGCTCAGTGGTTTAGTCAGAAGCACATCATTTTAAATGCACAACAAGACTTCATTCTCCCAGGGGAACACGTTGAGATTAAAGGCCATGGCGTGGGACTTCACTCATTGCCTCCTCTGTGGCCGAAGGTTGCTGAATTTTTCAAACATTATTTAACTTGTGAACGTCGCTATCAGGTAGTCTATCAGCACGACTTCGTCTTAATGAGTCACTTACGACATGGTAGACTAGTAAAAATTCCTTACTCTTTGCTTGGATGTATGAGAAATATGTCATATTATTGTAGACGAGTAAAATTTCCACTCCTTTCCCTCACCCATCATCGCCTTTGTCAGCTACTGATTCAGAGGGGTTTTGCTCAACAAAACCCTCCTCTAAACAATTTACCTTTACCTCCTGAGCAAGCTGCCGTAATTCCCAAAGAAGCTGCTGAAAACCCCCAAGAAATCCCTGAAAGTTCCTACGAGCAGCAATCGGAGAATATTCTTGACCCTCCATCGATTCCATCCTCAGAACCAACTAATCTAGTTAACCTGTCCTCAAGCCCATCTCACTTAGCAGAGTCATCTCATCCTACCTTCCACATTCCCAATGATGACTCTCAGGCCGAAACACCACCATATTCCCGTATTCGTAAAATAAAAAGGTGAATTACAACTGCCTCTGTATCAAAAGGACAAATAAGGGTTGTATCTAAAGCAGACACCTCCTCCGATAGCCCTTCTCCTAGGGAAAAATCTTCTCATAAAAAGAAAAAGCAAACTACTGATTTTTCTGCTTTCCTACCTAGGGGACGAATGAAGACGTCTATTGAATCAGAAACCATTCCCATTACCCCTGATCCCGCAGCCATTTTTCTAAAACTCCATTCATCACCACCCTTCCAAACCATGGAATCATTACCCGTTTCATCCTGTGGCACTGAAACACAAGAACCAGATGCCCAGGGTAATATGACATCATTTTCTACATAACCAGTAGCTGCTCCACAAGAACCAACTACTCAGTCAGTAGCTGCTCCACAATAACCAACTACTCACTCAGCAGCTGAAACACAAGAACCAGCTGCTGACGTGCAAAAGTTAGAAATCCAAGAGACTACTACAAAGGAACGAGCTCTAGTTGTCACACAAGAACCAGCTACAGCTGAAAAACAACAATGAACTTCAGAGAAAGCAACTGATACATAGGGCCCAGTCGCCATGGCCTCCCTTTTACAGGAAAATGAGTTTTTAAAGTCAGAATTAGAAGCTTACAAAAGAGAATTGGTAATGGAAAGGGAAGCCTTTGACAAGGAACTAAATTTTTATACCCTGGCCCATACAACATCCATGGCAGATAAACATACAGAGAACGATCCATATAAAGAATATATGTGCCATCAATGTGGAAACATCTATCAACAAGCAGGATATAAAATAGTTCAAGTTCCAATGCCTAGAGCATCCACATCATCTGCAGTCAAAGAAGAATGCCCCACTGTTACACAAGAACCAGTAGGGCCCTCAAAATTTTTTGAAAAAGAAATCAAGGTACAAGTCTCCTGCCCTATTGTAACTGATTCTGCTACTCAGACTATGCCTCAGCCCACCACTTACAATGCCGGAACACAAACTGAACCATGGAAAGAGATGTAAATAATGAACAAGTGGAGGAAACAGTATGCTATTTCCCAAGATAAAACTTTACAGCAGCATAATTTGGTTTGGCAAAATCATATTTATTCTAATTGGGAGAACTGGGAGCAGACACTCCAGCAATTTAGAGTTTACAAGAAAGAGAATAAAGAACTAAAAGGCAAACTGCTCCTAATGTTTCAACTGGTACAAAAATTATTGGCCACCAGGAAACCATCTCTGAACTATTCTTTGTTTCTTTCAGAACGTCTTGTTTATTTTTAGTTGAAATCAGTCAAAGACGGAAGACCTCACGAGGTGCTTACAGCTTAACAGTTTGTCAAAATATTTGCAGAAGCTTCCACCAGTGATCAACACCTGCTATGTGAGTTGTACCTTCACAATGAAGCTATGCCTGAAAATAGACAGATTAATCTCAACCCTCTGGTTGGTGATATTCATATCAGGGCATTTGCTTCCTTTCTTGCTAATCAAATTACACGGCAAACCACTTTTCTTGCAACTAGGCACAATGAAGACAAACGCCTTCTCTGGATAAGGCCAGAACCTCAGAACCCTGCCATTTTCGTGGCAGAATATCATCAGTTTTTGTAGAAGCTAGGGATGATTGAACATATACAACAATTGCAGGCTTCAGTACTCCATGATTGTCACCAATTCATCAGGGCCAAAGAAACTGCTGCTCTAAGAGAAAACAACATGTTGTGGCAACAATCCTCTAAGGAGAGACATGAGTATAATCCTTTTAGCCCTACTAACCTTGAAACTGCATTGTCTAAAGTACCTAACTACATCAGATGTGTTCATCAATGTGCTGAAAATTGGATAGGGTACCATTTTCACTTTCCTATTTTATGGATGCCAGCAGAACAATATTATGCTCATTACAGGTTAGCTAACAAGGATGAAGCAGCAACGTGGCAGAGATTGCAAAATGTCCAGGGATTCAGAGCTTTAATAGATAACACCTTCCATAGCTATTGCCTAAGTAATTTGCATGCTAAAAGCCAGTATCTGGACTCAGACTCAGACTAAAGTTGCATGAGGACATGCAACCCTTTCAGTTGGGGGGGATGTTAGGATCTCATAATGTACCATTTTGACCATATATTTTGTTACCATTCTACTCTTTTTCAGTCCATATTTAAAGCTTACATTATCACTTTCATCCATTTTCCCCAAAGGTATATAATATTATTCTCTTTACTATATGTTTAATTTGTTTTGTATATAATTATACATTACTTTTATATTTAATCATTAATCGAAGATATATAGTTGCTGAGATAGTTTGAAGACCGCAGATAATCTATTATAACTATTTGAATATTGCATTGCTGAAACATTCAACATGGTACGCAAATCCCGTTGCTGAAACAACTCGTGATTTGCGATTTTGAAGCAACATTTCAAGTAGGACGGCAACAAGAAAAGACAAGTAAAGGAAGCTGTTACATGGACCACTCTGAAGCTAGTACCATTGTACCATCGTAACAACATTTTGCTATGGAAGAACATAAAGGCCCTATTTTAGAACAAAAGATCAGATTGGGTTAAAAATAGGATTTCTATAATGAAAATCAATTGTAATAGATGTCTCCTATTTAAAAAGAGGAGAAATCAACATTAGCGGGAGAAGGAGCGTGACTCTTTTGTAATATGTTGCTTTCGACAGATGAATAAAATTTTGTTTTGAGCACTTCAATTTAATTCCTTCTTCTGGGGAATCTTGTGAGAAGGAAAGGGCCCGCCTTCTTCACAAGATTCACCCATTTGTTCTTGTATTTTTTTAACTGTTCATTTTATTCATGCCTTGATTAAAACTTATTTGCTGAAGTTATTTATGCAGTATTGAAATTCTGTTGTTTATTGCTAAAGCTCTGTTTTCATTACTTGCTGCATTGATTTCATACAATTCATTCTTGAGAAGTTGTGAGTTATTTTATTTAGCAATATTGTTTATGGAATGAGTGTGTGAAAGCTTGGTAATAAGAAAACAGGTGCTGAAGATTCCTACTTGGGGAATAGGGTCCTGTTCTCTGTTATAGTATAATTGATCTTCCTCTCTGCAGATTAATTTCCTTTCCTAGATCATTGTCTTTTTAATGTAATTCAGGATTATTTTAATGAATGTCTGCAATAGAAGGATTGTCGTTGCTGTAACTCAAGTAGATTTTAGTTTTGTTAAAGAAAGGTGTGATTAGTGTGATCCTTACTACAACATTTCTTTGCTTTTGAGATTGATCATATATAGTGTGTGATTTCCTTTGAAATAAACAGACTTCCCTGGGTTGACAATTTATGTAGTACTTGAATTGTTTAAATTAATAAACAATTAAAGTGACCAACAGGGCTCTTGCAGATTATTGGAGGGCAAGATCTTTAGTGAAAGGATCAGCCTTTCACTCTAAATATCCATTGGAGGAGGCATATTCAGTTTGGGTATCATCTATAGCCTCTCCATCCAGTTCTATTTCTGAGTTGCAGCTGCTATCCAGCAACTTCGACATTTTGCACATTCTGTATTTTACAGCCAATCCTTCCAGGATTGACATGAGGTAGCCTTTGGGAGATGAGATATTCACTCCCAATGTTGTATTGGGCCATGTATTGATATATATATATATATATATATATATATATATATATATATATATATATATATATATGTATTTTACATGTAAGACAAATATCTATAAAACTCATAACACATAGCTTTGTATGCATTGTGTAGCATTATTTTATCATGTATCTTGTACTTGTTTCTTGAGGCTTCAGCATTGCCTATCCTGAGTGACCTTTTTCCCGAAGATCTTGTATTCATTTGTTGTCGTTGTGTAACCAGCTCCAAAAATAGAAGAAAAAAGATATAAACGCCTTAGAAATAAGCCACTTCGAGGGGACAACCTCCAATACATTACATAAATGAACAACTCTTGGATGGATACAATTTACAAAACCTCTTTTCTATATATAGGAGTCCATGGGGCCATAATGTAATCCTAGTGGGCCACAATGTAATCCTAGCCGACCTAACAATAATAATTTAAGGGCACAATAATAACAAAATGGGGGTTACAAGGGTACAATAATAACAATAAAGGGGTTACACTAACAATAATAAGGGACTATACTAGTGATATAGGGACCTAACATGCCCCTCTCCTTCAAAAAAGTGTTCTCATCAACGCTTGAGTAGCTCCGGGTGCTTTTGTATAAAATTCTCATCCTCCCATGTAGAATCTTCAGTGGGTAAGTTCTTCCACTTGATGAGATACTCTGAAATTGATCGATTCCGTAGTTGTCAAGTTCTTGTTTCCGTGACCGCTTCCGATTCCAATATGATTTTTCCTTCCTCATCAAGTTCTGGCAATATTGTTTGAACTGGAAGATTTTCACCTATAACCTTCTTTAAGCATGAAACATGGAAAATCGGATGCACTCGTGAAGAAGCAGGAAGCTCCAATTTGTATGCCATAGTACCAATCTTTTGCAACACCTTGTAAGGACCATAGTACTTTGGTGATAATTTATTATCCTTCTTAGCTTGCTTGAGGGACATTTGTTTGTATGGTTGTAGCCGTAAAAATACCCAATCACCTACATCAAAACTTCTCTCACTGCGATGTTGATCTGCCTGTTGTTTCATTCGATTTTGTGCCAAATTCAGGTTATCCTTTAAGAGTTGGAGAACTTCTTCCTGATGCTCGATGTGATCTTCCACTGCTTGAACCTTCGAATTTTCTCTTAAAGATGATGTGATGGATGGTGGATGATATCCATAAAGTGCCATAAATGGGGTCATTTTTTCCGCAGTATGGAAGGAAGTGTTATACCACCATTCAGCGAGAGGTAACCACTTGACCCATTGTGTTTGTTTATCAGATACAAAACAACTAAGATATCCTTCCAAACATTTATTTACTATCTCAGTTTGACCATCAGATTGAGGATGATAAGATGAGCTATGAGCTAATTGAGTACCCAAACAAGAAAATAACTCTGTCCAAAAATTTCCAGTAAAAATGGGATCTCTGTCACTCACAATAACCCTTGGGCTTCCAAGTAGCTTTTGAATTCTGTCCATAAATGTCGTAGCAACTGTACTTTCTTTAAATGGATGAGATAATGCACAAAAGTGTGCATACTTGGTAAGTCTATCAACTACCACCATGATGACACTCTTTCCTTCGGACTTAGGTAAACCTGTGATAAAATCCATTGAAATCTCCTCCCAACGTTGACTTGGAATGGATAAAGGTTGTAGAAGTCCTGGGTCTTAATTGTCTCAACTTTATTCTGCTGGAAAACCAAACATTCCGCCACAAACTTTTGAATATCAGATTTAAGGCCATCCCAAAAAATTCTTTCTTCACCCCGTGGTAAGTTTTTAAAAATCCTGAGTGTCCTCCTAAAGGAGAAGTGTGCAATTCCAGAAGAATCTTTTGTTTTAGTTGGGAATTCTTACAAAGATATAAGCGATCTGTGTACCATAAGGAATCATTTTTCCAACTAAATGTATCAGATGTACTAGGATCTTGCTGCAACTTTTGAATGAGTGTCCATACATCTTTGTCCTTTTTCCATTCATCTCTTGCTTCGGTTATCCAATCTGGTTGGATAATAGAAATGGCACAAAGCAATGCTTCCACCTCTTCATTCTTTCTTGAGAGTGCATCCGCAACAACATTAAGCTTTCCTTTTTTGTAGATTATTTCAAAGTCATAACCCAACATCTTTGTGACCCATTTTTGCTGCTCTTCTGAAGATAGTCTTTGTTCCAAAAAAGTGTTTAAGACTATCATGATCAGTTTTTACCTTGAAGTGTCTTCCCATTAGGTAAGTTCGCCATTTCTTTAGTGCATGCAGTATTGCTAACATTTCCTTCTCATAAATAGGTTTCTGTAAATACTTTCTTTTGATTGGATGACTTTCAAAAGCAATGGGTCTTCCTTCCTGCATTAAAACTGCACCAATTCCATTTCCTGAGGCATCACATTCCACAATAAAGGTTTTTGTGAAGTCCGGCGTAGCTAAGACCGGTGCTAGGCACATTGCCTCTTTAAGATGTTCAAAGGCCTTAGTTGCTTCAGGAGTCCATGAAAATGCATCTTTCTTCAATAATGTTGTTAGAGGTGCCGCTATTCTCCCATAATTCTTAACAAACTTGCGATAATACCCTGTTAACCCGAGAAATCCTCGCAACTTCTTTATGGTTGTGGGGACTTTCCATTCCTTAATGGCTTTAATTTTGTTAGGGTCTACTTTAACACCCTCGTGAGATACAATATGACCCAAATATTCCACCTCTTGTACTCCAAAGAAACATTTGGACTTTTTTGCATATAATTGTTTCTCCTGCAATAGTTTGAGCACCCTATCAACATGTTCAACATGATCCTTCCAAGACCTGCTGTAGATTAGTATATCATCAAAAAATACTAGCACAAATTTTCTAAGGAAGGGTTTGAAAATGGAATTCATCAACCCTTGAAATGTAGAAGGTGCATTGGTAAGGCCAAAAGGCATGACCAAAAATTCATAATGACCCTCATGAGTTCGAAAAGCTGTTTTTGGAATATCTTCAGTCTTCATTCTAAAATATTGCAAACCAAGCTCTGAAATTTTTTGACGAATTTCCTCATGATTTCAGCTTCGCACCATACAAATTTCAGATTCTGAACCTTCGTAGAAAAAAATTTATAGCGAAAATGCCACGATGACCTGTTTAGGAGCTTGGAAAAAGACCTAACTTCCACAGATGATATCTCCGAAAATATCGCGAACCAAGCTCTGAAATTTTTTGACGAATTTCCTCAGGATTTCAGCTTCGCACCATACAAATTTCAGATTCTGAACCTTCGTAGAAAAAAAATTATAGCGAAAATGCCACGATGATCTATTTAGGAGCTTGAAAAAAGACCTACCTTCCACAGATGATATCTTCGAAAATATCGCGAACCAAGCTCTGAAATTTTTAGAAAATCTTCCTCATGCTTTCAGCTTCGCACCCTAAAAATTTCAGCTTCTGAAACTTCGTAGAAAAAAATTTATAGCGAAAATGCCACGATGACTTGTTTGGAGCAGCGAAACCCTAGAATCCAAAGCTCTGATACCAAATGTTGTGTAACCAGCTCCAAAAATAGAATAAAAAAGATATAAACGCCTTATAAATAAGCCACTTCAAGGGGGAAACCTCCAATACATTACATAAATGAACAATTCTTGGATGGATACAATTTACAAAACCTCCTTTCTATATATAGGAGTCCATGGGGCCATAATGTAATCCTAGTGGGCCACAATGTAATCCTAGCCGACCTAACAATAATAATTTAAGGGCAAAATAATAACAAAATGGGGGTTACAAGGGTACAATAATAACAATAAGGGGGTTACACTAACAATAATAAAGGACTATACTAGTGATATAGGGACCTAACAGTTGCTGCTGTTATCTAATGAGATGGCTATGGATTTCTCTCACATTTCTATGAGTTGAGTGTTGCTGTTGCTCCATTATTTTTGTTTGCATATTGCTAGGTCTCCAAATTTAGAATATCTTGAGATATTCTCATTGTTGTAGCATTTTCCTGATTGGGAACATTACAGAAAACATTTCACTCTAGACATGTCACGCTTCTTGCCTTCTTTGCCGGTCTCAAATTTGGAATAGGATTTCTTTCCCTTCCCCTTCTTTTCCTTAACAACCAAGGCACAATTTTCCTCATCATCTGTCTTGGATGAGGATCCATCCCTGGTATTTTACCTGAATTCTTCTTGTCCCAAATCCGACCAAAGTAACTCCCAATCTGGTAGCTTCTTCCTCCCATTGACAAAGTCCTGATAACTATGCCAGCTCTTAGGAAGGCCTAGAAGTTCTAGGCTCGCCGAGTCATCATCCTCTACAGTAATCCTGGCACTTCCAAGATCATCTCGACATTGTATGAACTTGGTTAAGTATTTCGGAATAGTGTTACCTTTCTCCATTTTGATTTTCTTGAGATTGTCATTTAGTGCCAATTTTCTGTGGTCACTGATGTTCTAAAATAGATATGTTAAGGCCTTCCACATTGCATATGGAGTCACCTTGCCATGGTGACTCGAGACAATGTGATATTGAACTCCCTCTAATAATATCCTCCTCGCCTTTGCAACCTTTTTTTGTCAAGCATAAAGAAGAGCGACATCTGCTGCTGCGGGCTTTGGAATATCAGTGTCGATAAATTCTTTCAACCCGTTTTCCTCCAGAACTGCCTCCATTCTGTCTTTCCATGAAATATAATTAGAAATTCCCTCGAGTGCATATTCCAATCTTAGTCCATTGAAATGCATCTTGATCCGCATGTCGCACCAAAGAATATTTTTGCAAATTCGAATGCTATTTAGCACAAACTCAATTTCTTCTCCAATATAGTGATTTCTGGTGATTCGATACCATGTATAAATTATATAAACAACATTTATACTAATGGATTCAATCTGATCATGCAATATTCTAGAGCAAGATACCGAATCCTTCTACAATTAATTTTTGGAAATTAAACACGATTGCACAATCACACCAAGTAAGAGAAAGAAGCAAATCAATCACACAACACATATATTTTTCCTGGGGAAATATTGCTACTCAGAACCCCTCTATCTTCTATTGTATATTCAACCTAGGAATCATGAAACAATACAATGCACTCTTCTCACAAGAGTCTGCTGCACTCTACCAACTGTCTCACACTGATTCAGACAAAATCGACCAACACTTAGCCAATTTCCTGCCTCTGCTCAGCCTGCCTTGCTTGCACAATTCTTGTAGAATTAGATCCTTATTATTTAGGAATTTCAACCTTCCAAAACTATGCAATGCTAATGGGAAATCCTATGGGTGTATTACTGCATCTGGGTAGTTTTCTAATAATACAACTGATAGTTGACATCCCTTTAACCTCTGTCTCAACTAGGTCTTCATCAGAACTGACATGCATGCAACTATTAATAGTAAATCATCATTTACTTGACACATCACTGCATGTGAATTAAATCCGATTTAATTCACTTGGCCTCTCACTAGTGCAACAATCAGTTACAACTAGTTAAACCGATTTTAACATAATTAATTGAGTTAAATGCTTTCTCATGCATTAAAATAATACAATAACTGCAACTTGGACTCTAAAACAAATAGAATCACTCTACATGCCTCACCAACCACCCTCAACTCGAATTTCATGAGCTAACCGATTTTATCACATCATCAACTATTGTATGTTATGAGATAAGATGAGTACCTTCTGCTGTCCATCAATTAAGGAAAAATTAAATTAGACACATTTCTTGTTGTTGTATTTTCAACATAGACATGCAAGCTACTACAAAAGGTTTTCTGAAAATTTTACAAAAGTAGCCTCTCCATTGTTTAAATTATTGACTAAAGAATCTAAATTTCATTGGAGTGATGAGTGTCAAGTTGCATTTGATACACTCAAGGAAAAGCTTTCTTCAGCACCTGCCTTGAGAGGTCTGGATTGGAAATTGCCTTTTCACATTTCCACTGATTCTATGATTCAAACATAGGATCAGTATTGGTGTTTAGTCAATTTAGTGTCCTAAATTGCTAACATAAATTATTGACCAGGGCTAGTAAACTGATGAAGTGTAATAATTCAGATAAGTCTCTGTTGTCCTTTTCTTATCTTTGTTTTGAATGTTTTTTATTTATTTTTATATTTTATATTTTGATCTCATATTCTATTATAAACTAGAAATATGGAGATTAAATCTATTTAAAAAGGAAGGAAAGAAAATGTTTATCAGATGAATTAAAGCAGAGTTTTATTCACAAGTTTTTGGAGTTTATTTTCTAATTAAGAAATGATGAAAACTAGAAATCCTAATCCATGGATATTGCAACTTAATTGAGAATTCAAGAAATGAAAGCAACTAATAACTCAAACATTGACTGTGAAATAAGAAAGCAATCTGGAAATCAAGAAGTAAAGAACGATATTAAAATAGAATTTAAAATGACTTAGCTAGAAAACACATGAAACCTCCTTAGATAGCAGGGGCCCTTTGCCACCAATTCGATGAAATTCCTTAGCTCCTTGAAGATGTGATCAAAACAACATCAAAGAACTGAACTTCTTTATTGATAAACTCACAAATATACATCCCATTCCATCTTAAGCTTTGTTACAAGACACTCTATAATCCTTTCTCTTCTTCTCCTATTTTTCACCATTTTCACATATCTTGATAGGAGAAAGCTTCCCCTATTTATACAAAAATATGAGAAGTTATCTCATTAATGAGAGTCCATGAATCTCTCCCTCTATCTCTAGAGTTACAATCAAAATATGAAATGATAAGACACATGTCTTTTTAGAGTTTCAATACAAAAGAGGAAATGAGACACATATCTTCTTAGAGTTTTAATACAAAAAGGAAATGAAACACATATCCTCATGATCCCATGATCTTCTCCACTCAAATTCGAATTTGGTTTTGGTAGGCCACATAAAAGTATTTTAGAAGCTTCCTTTTGACCTACACATGGCAACAATCTCATCGCACTTGTTAGGTATAAGCATATGCACATTATTTTCTAATTTTTAACCACAAATTCACTTAAAAATGCTAAGAATTAATAAAGTTTGGAAAAACATAAATGTAACCCAATAGTGGCAATGGTAAGGTAAATGTAATGAAATGGAGGTGGAGTGAAGGTGGTAATATGGAAATATAAGTGAAAATGTAATGGAAGTGAACGACAATTTCAAGGCCCAACATACCCCCCAACTGAAGCTATTGCCTGTCCTCATACAATCTATTACATTAATTCTTTTTGATCCTTGAGCTTCGACTTAACTTTGCGTGATATAATTTGATAACTTCATATTTCTGAAAAGTGTTTTACTTGAATTGCAACATGGTTGGTTCTTGTGTTACAACCATATTTTGTTGTTGCATTCAATTTTGACCTTTGATATTTGCATAATGATAGTTTGATTTTTATTGCAAAGTATATCTTTATTGGATTGAATCATGGTTGGTTCTTATGTGACAACCATGATTGTGTTTGTATCCAATCATCTTTTGAGTACTTTTGAAAAGCCATTGTATGCTCACAATAATAATGTAATAGTTAATATCTTTTGGAAGTATGTGGGTTTCTGAATGTGATATGAACGTGGAAAAGTATGAATATGAATGTATTCCCCCCCCAAATGATGGTATTGGCAATGAGGAAGAGATGTTTTTTTCCAAAAATTATCATTCTAGCTTTTCAAGGAATTCTATGATTAAAAGTTAGAAAATGACGTACCTTAACTTACCGTTTGGAAATGGATGAGTTGAATGTGTGTACTGAAGATGTTGTTGGACTATGTAAACAAATGAATTTGATCTGCTTCTTTGTTCTCTTTGTGCTGATGACAAGATTGGGATCTTTATTGGTGTTGATACAAATTGATTCCTGTTGCAAACTGCTGAAATGATGTAGTCTTCAATCGTTACAAAATCCGATGGTACAATTCTATTCATGCGAATAAATGTGTTGATGTCGAACATGAAGAGAAGTCATTGGATTACCGACCATTGATGAATGTTGTTAACCAATGTGAGGAAAACTCACCATTAATGTCAATGAGTACCAAGGTACCTAAGTATATCTTGTAAAGTGCGAATAGATGGGATGATGTCAAGCTGCTTGCAAGATCTGACGATCAAGGGACATTGATGTATTCCTATGATTTTCAGCGAGAGAACCTGTCATTAATGCATACAAGCCTCAAGGTACTATTAAGGACTCTAGTCTTGGACCTAGATAATGTGCTGATGTCGATAGGCCAAGACTTGTTAAAAGGGAGACCTTAAGGAATCCTCCATCAACTAACGCGAGCATGAAAGAATAATTTTTGAAGGACTATGGATGAAAATTTTTGCAGTGGATCAAGGTTTATTTGATAGAATGAAAATGGAAATGAAATGAATAAGATTTGTAGAGGAGTTGAATGGTTTTATTGCTAAGTTTGTGAAAGCATGGAAGGAAAATATAATGACTGGGGAAAAAAAATGAGCAGTGAGGGAAAATGAAACGATAATTTTATTGAATGACTAAATAGAAATGCAATAGCGAATGTAAAGGGAAATGAGGTGAATGTTTTGTTAACTGAGGAAGCATGGATGCAATGGAGATACTGGCATCTGAAAGGCTTGCAAGTGTTGGATCTGATTTGAATTAGCATTTTCTCATGCATTGATATTTATTTCTTTGTTACTGATCATCTTCTTGTAAAAGAAATGTAGTCTCTGAAAGATACACTATTCGCTTGTAGTCATTTGTCCTTCCTCCTGGAACCTGCAAAATAAAACTAGTACTTCTTCTAAGATTATCAAAAAAGAGAGGTGATCAATCTCTCTGATTATGACATTTACACAAAAAAAATTGAGAATTGGTACTAATAAAACAAGTTCACGAAGGAAAACCCCCAAAAAAATAAAAATAAAAAATAAAATAAAATTTATACCTGTTTCGAAATTAGTGCCTCAAATTACCTGTTGTGTCTTTTCAAAATTTTTTTTAGTCTTTACTGTTTCAAAATTTGATGATAGTTTTCTCACTATGTAGATCTCGTCTAAATATTTCTAACAATGCTTGAGTCATCGAAATCCGATGTCGGATGAGAAAGTTATACTAGTTTAAAATTTGGGTGAAACAATGAAGTTTTTCAGCTGCAGAATTGATGTTTTAGCTGCAGAATGTGCACATTTCCATAGCTAAAATCCTGAAAAGAAAGTTAAGTATACACGTCTATGCAAATAATCAGTCTGTCATTTAAATAAATCAATACCTTCTCCAGAAAAAATGAACAATACCCTACTTATTTTATTGATGCAAAATTTTCATTTTCATTTTTTTATTTTTTATTTTTTATTTTTTTTCATGAACAAAAAGCCATTGTTGGTGAATACTAATATTTGAGTCTTCATAGAACATGTTTCCCTTCACAAAGAAATGAAAACGTGGTAACAAACTAAATGCATCGGGCAACTTGAGCCATCATAAATTTATTCACACAACAATGTTGCACAACAGAATATAAATTAAATATTTGATTCTACTTGAGCTTCCTCATGTCAATCTAATATCTGTTCATCAAGTTATCCTCTCCAAACATTTAGCACTTCTCGAAAGATCTCAATCAGAAAAATATGTTCAAATCATTCCTCACATCATAGATTTTTTTCATTTGCCAATAATTGGAAGGATGATTGCGAACATGTTTTTTTTGTTTTGTTTTGTTTTTTTTTTTTTCTCGGAAAATTTAGTATCCCTATATATTTCTTCCATCAGTTTGCAACCATCTCTAATTATATCACAAGTATGCCTTCCAAAGCACTTCTTTTAAAAAAAATGGAATGTTCTGCAAGAAATTTCTCAAAAAAAGTTTTTGTGTTACAACAGTGAGAAAATAAATAGTGAAGGGCTTCTCTTCATCAACCAAAGGGCTCTGAGATTGGGACATCTCAATATCTGTTTGAGATAAATTATTTGGCAAGTTTAGGATGTAAAATGGCAATCATAATTCAAGATGGCAGTATGTAATGCAAAGTGGCGAGTCAAGATCAACAAACTGTGCAGAGGGTGAAAGAAATCGAATTTAACTGTTTGATTTATCAAAATCATGTAGAATGTGGATTGAATGCCACATCAGACTTTGATTTAGATTAAAATTATTCTTTCTTGAGATCTGGAAAACCGGATTATGGGTGAAATCAACGCAGAATTCCGTTCTCAAACTTTTCACTGTGCAAAAACCGTTTTTTCCTCACGTAGACAACAAAATAGGGCTCTAAAGAACCGTAAAATCCTCTCTAACGGTTGCAAAATCCAGAAAAATGTTTCCAAGTTATTTAATTTCCCCTGTTCCCGAAAAAACCCATGTCGTGGATTTTTTTAATTCGTCCTCAATCAATCATAAAATTCGTTTCAAATTCACGTGTCAAAACAGTTGTTTTTTTCTAGCAATGAAAAACGATTTTCTGGTGATTTTAGGATCCTAATTAAATCGAGAAATATATGCAAATGTAGGAAAACTTGAATGCAACTCAAATGCAAGGTGGCAGCATGGCAGAATTTGACAACTGCTTGAACTAAAATCACCGGCTCTGCGATCTCCAAAAATATCCTCATCATCTGTGGTATTCTTCTCACAAAATTTTCAATATTGAATGACCCGACACATCCACTACATGAACTGGCTTTATATTTCTCTTTTTTCAAGATTCTGAATGCAGTACAAAGCAGCGCAGCTGATATTAATGCACGCAACTTGTCTATTTCCTTTTCCAACTGCTTCCTTATGAAATCCATGGAGTGGGTTGTGACTTTTTCCACTTAGTTGCAGACTATAAGTGGGATTTTCTTCTTTACTACAAGTGCCCTTGTCAATATATTATAAATATACTCAGCTGTTGTTTGTCTGTTTGGCAAATCCACAGAGACAACAATCTTGTGTGTTCATCATCGGTGCCTCTGTGTGAATGCCTACCTGTGCTTTTATTTTAATTTTTTTTTGGTTGCAAGTTTGTAGCCAGGCTTATGGCTCCGAGGTCTTGTTATTGTTCAAAGTGATTTTTTTATTTTATATATATATATATATATATGTTTTGTTTTTATTTGTTTTATTATATGAAACGTGGATTAAAATATTTTTTATTATTATTATTTATTTATTTAGTTAATAATATTACATATGTTATATTTTCAAAAATTAAAAATATACATATATATTTCACTAAACAAAATAATTTATTGAATTTTTTTTTTTTTTTAATTTTTCTTTATTAAAATTTATTAATAAGGAAAAATATGACAAGTTTTATTTATTTTTATTTTTATTTTTATATATGTCCTACTCTACTTGACAAATAAATCTTATTCAAGTATATGAATACTTCCAATGGAACCATGTATGTAATAGGATGATAGATAAACTCATATGCAAATTTGAAATATACTCTTTGATATGTACCTGTATATGAGAGACCAATTGCCTTGATTGAGATGATATCAGAAGATACCGAAGAATTGAGCATTGAGATCCGATGACTCCCTTGAACCAAGATTCAATGTAATATTGTATTCCTTGGCTTCCTGCTATCATGTCATGCAATTCTTTAGAGATGTGATCTTCATTTATAGAATTTGGTGATAGGCAGGCATGAAACTTTTCAATATCTGGTTCCAGTAACTTCTCTTTATCAAAAAACATCCATGATTCTTGGACCTTATCTGAGTCTTCTTCTTCTGGTTGTTGTTCTTCAATGATAGCTAGTGAATCATTTTTCAATACCTCAAAATTGTAAGTTGATTGAGGTGTTTTATTTTTGGGGATATGAAATGGTTGTGCAGGTAGTGGAGTGGGAATGGATCTTTGGGGTGCTTGTGTGGATGATAATGGGAAAGGTAGAATTAAGGTCAAATGAGGATGATATTGATGTTGTGGTGGAGGTGAATGTTATGGATAACATTGATGATGGTATTGAGGATAGAGAGGGAAAGATTGAGGATATGGTGGATTTCCTTTGTAGGGCCTTTGCCAAATTTGTTGCCAAGATTGATTTTGAGGTTGGGATTGAGATGGCCAAGGTTTCCAAGGTTGGTTTTGAGGTTGGGATTGAGATGCCCAAGGTTGCCAAGGCAAGGGTGTATTCCAATTACCTTGAGATTGTTGTGCATAACCTTGAAACTATGCATAAGGATATTGCATCGTATTGGGTTGATGAGGCTGCCATAGTCCTCTTGGAGCTACATAACAAAATTGCTCTTGTTCTTGATTTGCTCCATTATCATTCTGGTAAACTGCCTTCAACCCTGGTAATGATGGGAAATCTTTAGTAGTATGTGATCCTGCACAAATTTTACAAATTTTAATGTTATCAAGTGGACATTTATGCAAAGCATGTTTCTTTCTACATTTAGAGAAAAATATAAATGAAGTAAATTTTTGCTTGTTTTTCATTCTTAGCATGTCAGTTTGTTCATTTAAATTACCAAGAATGTTTAGCAAATTGTTAGGTTCAGTTTGACTTACCAATCCTGATGCTGACTTACTTACTCTTGCCATAAATGGATCTTGAGGGGATCTTACACACTTTTCTTTTCCTCTTGATATGTTCTTGCTTAGTTCGCAAATTTCTTGAAATGTCAATTGATAGACATCTCCTTTTCCCACAAGATTAAGAAGATCAATCCATTCATCCTTTATAGCATTTATTAGGAGAGTTTTTAATGCATCTGATTCTAAATGATGTAATTTAGACCTTTTGATATTATAAGTAAATCTCTCCACTAAATCTTCTAGGCTTTCATCCTCTTTTTGGTTCATCTTAAAGACTTCATTTCTAAGGTCATGGTGCATGCAATAATCTTTATATTTTTCCAAAAATACTATTTTCATATCATCCCATGTCCTTATAGAATTTGTTCCTAAAGTCATGAACCATCTAAGAGCTCTATCCTTCAATGTTGCTGGGAAAAAATCTAATTTTTGAATGTGCAATGAGTAGCCATAAGATCTACAAATTATTTCAAATTCAAAAAGAAATATTTCCAAGTCTTTTGATCTCAAACCTTTGAATTTAGGAAGTACATATGGATGGATGTTCTTCATTTGAACGTTGATATCAGTTTCTTGAATGGAAAATCCAAAAGGATCTTCCTCATTGTTATCATCTCCATCCATTTCTTCAACCTCCTTTATCACCTCTTCTTCTACCTCCAGAAATATGAATTCATGATGTGGATGTGTATCTCTTACTGCACCACATGGTATAGTGGGTGTGGTAGGTGATTGAAGTATTTTTTTTTTGTTGTTGTAAGAAATAAGGTTACCTAGTTACACTTCCCCGACAATGGCAACAAAATGTTTAGTCAATTTAGTGTCCTAAATTGCTAACATAAATTATCGACCAGGGCTAGTTAACTGATGAAGTGTAATGCATGATATGTGCCTAAGTGTCCCTTTTTCTTACTTCATTTTTAAATGTTTTATTGATGTTTGGGATTTTTTATATTTTGATCCTTAGCATTCTATTATAAACTAGAAAGATGAGATTAAATATATTTAAAAAGGAAGGAAAAGAAAGTGTTGTCAAATGAATTAAAACAAATTTTTATTTGCAAGTTTTTGGAGTCTATTTTCTAATTAAGAAATGATGAAAACTAGAAATCCTAATCAATGGATATTGCAACTTAATTGAGAATTCAAGAAATGAAAACAACTAATAACTCAAACATTACAAATGAATCCAGGGAAACACAATTACTGTGAAATAAGAAAGCAATTTGGAAAGCAAGAAGTAAAGAAAGATACTAAAACATAAATTAAAATGACTTAGCTAGAAAACACATGAAACCTCCTTAGATAGCAGGGGCCCTCTGCTACCAATTCAGTGAAATTCCTTAGCTCCTTGACGATGTGATCAAAACAACATCAAAGAACTGAACTTCTTTATTGAAAAACTCACAAATCTACTTCCCATTCCATCTTAAGCTTTGTTACAAGACACTCTATAATCCTTTCTCTTCTTCTCCTATTTTTCACCATTTTTCACATATCTTGATAGGAGAAAGCTTCCCCTATTTATACAAAAATATGAGAAGTTATCTCATTAATGAGAGTCCATGAATATCTCCTTCTATCTCTAGAGTTACAATCAAAATAGGAAATGATAAGACACATGTATTTTTAGAGTTTCAATACAAATAAGAAATGAGACACATATCTTCTTAGAGTTTCAATACAAAAAGGAAATGAGACACATATCCTCATGATCCCATGATCTTCTCCACTCAAATTCGAATTTGGTTTTGGTAGGCCACATAAAGGTCTTTTAGAAGCTTCCTTTTGACCTACACATGGCAACAATCTCATCCCACTTGTTAGGTATAAGCATATGCACATTATTTTCTAATTTTTAACCACAAATTCATTTAAAAATGCTAAGAATTAATAAAGTTTGGAAAAACATAAATGTAACCCAATAGTGGTAATGGTAAGGTAAATGTAATGAAATGGAGGTGGAGTGAAGGTGGTAATATGGAAATATAAGTGAAAATGTAATGGAAGTGAATGACAATTTCAAGGCCCAAAAATTGGGTCAAAAGGGAAATCTCATAACCCATGCTATCTATTTTGTTAGTAAAAATTTAACTCCTGCAAAACTGAATTACACGGTAATTGAGAAAGAATTCCTTACTATAATTTATGCTATTAACAACTTTAGACATTACATCACTGATTACAAAGTTTTTGTACACACTGATCATTTTGTGATCCAGTATCTCATGAAAAAACCGGTCACTAATGACAGGATCACTAGGTGGCTTTTACTGCAACAAGAATTTGACATCACAGTATTGGATAGGCCGAGAAAAGAAAATCAGGGAGCTGATTTCCTATCTAGGCTTAACCATGCAGGTGAGGTTGTTCTTGTTAATGATAGCTTTCCCGATGAGAAATTTTTTTCTATTTATGTTAAAACACCTTGGCTTGTAGACATGGCCAATTACCTTTCTACAGGAAATTTTCCACCCTACTTTTCTTCTAATTAGAAAAAAAAAAATCGTTAGAAAAAGTGATGATTACTCTTGGATTAGGGAGACCTATTTTTCACCGGACCTGATTTGATTATTCGCAGGTGTGTCAGAGAGGATGAGATATATGATATCTTGAGAGCTTGTCACGATGAACCCTATGGAGGACACTTTGCAGATAAGCATAAAACCTATAAGATCCCCTGCTCAGGTTACTATTGGCCAAGTCTTTTCAAAGATGCAAAGGAGTATGTTCGTAAATGTGATAGATGATAGAGAATAGGGCGACTTGTTCAATAAGATGAAATGACTTTGCACCCATAGGTTCTCATAGAACCATTCGAGAGTTGGGCTCTTGAATTTGTAGGTCCCATCAATCCTATGTCCGAAGGTAGAATTTTTTTTTTGGTTTGCACTAATTATTTTACGAAGTGGGTGGAAGCAAGGGCACTACCTAGAGAAATGGAGAAATCAGTGGTAGTTTTTTTTTTTTTTTGATATTTTTGTAAGATTTGGGGTACCAAGGGAAATAGTTACTGAATAGGGTACTCATTTTGTGTCAAAGCTTGTGCAGGGAATTGTACAGAAATACCAGATTACCCATCAGAAGTCCGCGCCTTATGTTACGAAGTGGATGGAAGCAAGGGCACTACCTAGAGAAACAAAGAAAGCAGTGGTAGTTTTTTTTTTTGTAAGATATGGGGTACCAAGGTAAATAGTTACTGATCAGGGTACTCAGTTTGTGTCAAATCTTGTGCAGGGAATTGTAAGGAAATACCATATTACCCATCAGAAGTCCACGCCTTACCATCCACAGGCCAATGGGCAGGTGGAATCGAAAAATAAGGTGTTGGAAACAATCCTAACAAAGACAGTGCAATTACATAAGAGGGATTGATTTGATCGACTTCTTGAGGCATTCTGGGCCTACAGGATCACATGGAGGAACACCACTATCTTCTCTGCATATGAATTGGTGTATCGAAAACAAATTTTACTGCCAATTGAATTTTAGATCAGAACTTTTAAGATGGCAGCATATTTGGGAATAGACCTTAATGAGGCACAAAATAAAAGAATCATGTAGCTCAATGAGTTGGATGAGATTAGGTAGGATGCTTTTTAACATACTGATTTTATCCAACAACAACGGGCTAAATGGCACGACAGATACATTAAGAAAAAACAGTTCAAAGAGGGAGATTGGGCATTATTGTATGATTCAAAATTTAAGAATTTAAGGGGAAATTTAACACACATTGGCTGGGCCCCTATGAAATTGAGAATGTTTTTGATAATGTATCTGTTCAGGTTAAAACAATTGATGATGGGAATTTTACCTTCTTGGTGAATGGGCACAAACTCAAGCTATATCAGAAACCCTAATCTAAGGAGGAATTTGTGGAAGAAATTGTGAAGAAGAAGGAGCTGGAAATGGTGGGAGAGGGAGTTATTCCTTTTACTATCTCTTCTTGATTTCCTACCAATAAATTGAGCTCACTTTGTTCCTTCTCGTGCTCAGTAAACCATGAGAGGAAAGTCTATTAGGTACAAGTTTATTCCTTTTTTCAGGGCCCAATTGACTAGTTACGAAAAATGAGCCCCCTTGGAGTCTTGTTTTTAAGTATTTCAGACTCTCTAAAATTGAAATCTGGCGAGCATGGACTGCCCTGGGCTCGTTAAAATCACAGGTGAGTAGTGTTAGTTCTGGTGGCTCAACTGGCTAACACACCAAATGCCTTTGAATCAAAGGGTTTTCCTGAGGTCCTAAAGGTATCTAGGATGAAGTTCACTCAGAATTGTTCCCAGTGGAGTCGCAAAAATGTTAGGGTCTCTGTAATTTGCAAGTTTGGAGGATACAAACTACAAATCCAACATATGAACCAATTTAGGATCCTAGGATCTAGCCCTCCTGGATCTAGAGAGGGATCTCTCTATAAGTGTGTCTAAAGATGTGATCTTTAAAGCATGAAATGTGATATTAGGCTAGTTATAAAGTGCATGGGATTGTTTTTTTTTGTTTTGTTTTCTGGTTGGGTAAGGACATAATGAGGTGAAGGCAATTTAAATAAGGGTGAAGGTGTATGCAAGCGAAGGGATGATTCAGCTGAAAGATAGGCAAAGAGCGGCTTCAACCATTGGGCTATGGAGTCATAAGAGGATTTAATTGGACAACAAGGTTCAATAATGATCCATGGGGCTAGTCATTTGTGTCAAAGGATCTCTTTAAAGTTGATTTTATGGAATGAAATAGATAAAGAGTGAAGAACAAAACAAATGAAGAACAAAGAGCAACCTGAGATCAAGTAAGTACTTTGAAACTATCTTGCTTTGGCATATGCTTAAGCAAAAAACATAAAAGTAATCTGAGATCAGGTAAGTGCTTTGAAACTAGGCTGCTTTGATGTACTTTCAATAAGAAAACAACTTAAAATCACTTAGAATAGCTTAAGATCAAGTAAGGACTTTGAAACTATCCTGCTTTCAACATATTCTATAAGAAAACACAATTGATAAGCACAAAGAGAAATATAAGATCAGGCAAGTGCTTTGAAACCAACCTGCTTTCAATGTACTCTTAAGAGAAAATTTCAAAGGAGGAAAACATAGAAATAAATCTTATCAGTTAGAGTAGGGTACTGTTAAGAGTAAATCCTAGCTCTGTATTTGCTATTCTTTATCAGAGAAAGTGGACAGAATGACAACACAAAGGAAAATAACAATTAACAATCGGAAACACATCACCATTGACATAGATCAGGATCCCATAAATCAGCTTGTATTTGATGTTCAAACCAGTTACAATCTTCAAGCCTGGAGGGTCTCTACTTCAAACTTCTCATATCAGCTTATGTATCTTCAATTGCTAACAGGGCTTCAACAAACTATTAACATGCAATCAGATATCCAGAGACCAACCGTTACAATGTGGTCCTCAAGGAGAATTCATAAGAAAATCAGGCAGTGGGAGAGTTTCTAAGGGTCAAGTATCATTAATTTCACAATCAATGCAATTCCTGGCCTTTGAAAACCAGGCAAGACATAAGGCAAGAATGCACTCAACCTATAACTCTGCTTCATAACTCTGTTTCTGCTTTTTGAGGCCAAATGGTCGAAAATATTGGCTTCTGGGCTATTTTTTATCTTTAAAAATAACTTTGTTGACAATTAGAAATAAGATATTTTGATTTGTATTAATTGTTCAACCGTCTTTAGGCGAATATCTCTTGTTCTGGTAATAACTAGGCCTTCTTTGATTTCTGTGAGGCTGCAGGTGTCTTTCGGTAGCTGGAGAGGTTGGATTTTGGTGCTGGAGAGGGTTCAATTGACCTCTGCTATGGCGGTGGAGGCTTTCTCGGATTGACAGATGTCTTTGTCCTTTCCTAAAACACTTTTAATTAACTTTTAGGTCTGTGTTTTAGGCTGAATTAAGCCTCGGTCTTCTTTATGGTCTTCATGCTGTCTCTTAATCCTTTAATCACTGGATTATGTCATTAATCTTCAATCACGTACGTTTAATCCTTTTAGACTGTCACTGATACACTTTGCCACTTATGTTGACTATTTTGGTGCATATACAGGTTTTGGAGGCGCAGGAGGGTTTGACCAGGGTTAAACATTGATCTTTTTGATAAAACATGCCTAAAATATCTTTAACAGTGTGCTTCCATGCGTTTAGGCTATGAAAAAGCCTCTCTGCGCTTTGAAAAACCTCTGTCTGTGACTGAGTGACAAAGTGGATTTACACTATCTGATACCCTGCAAAAACACAAAAAACACATTAAAAAATCCTTGGGGAATGGAGGATGGATGTTGTGGAGGCCCGTGGAAGATGGAGGCGCAACAGTGGAAGCAGTGTTTGCAGTGGAGAAAACGGTAGAAACCATGAAAGAATGGCGAGAAACTGATCTGATGGAGGTCTGGTGAAAAAATGGTTCTGGACCGTTGGATTAGATCAGGTAGTGGTGATCGATAATGGAGATTCACTGATGGAGTTGCTTTAGAGGTTAGGCGGAATGAAATTACTTTAATGTCAAAACATAAAGTTTTAACCTTTGGGTGAAATACAAAGGAAAACGATGAAAATCAAATGAAATGGGGCTTTGAATTGTGGGACCTGGAGGATGGAGGGAGATTCACTGTGGGTCGTTGGATCTCAGGAGGAGATCAACGGTGGTGATCTCCCGATCAAACTCTGTGGAAGCCCGATGAACACAATATGGAAGAAGACGCGATGAGACGAGAGTCGTTGATTTGGATCAGATCAACGGTCGAGATCTACAGATGGGCTTTCGGAGGCAGAAGGGGGGAAGTGGTTTTTAGGAGAAAAAAATTGTTTTCGCGCTGCTATAGGGTGGTTTTGAAGTTTGCCCAAAAAAATGCGATATCGCTTGCCGCCCGACACGTGTCCCTCTCAAAACCACTTTCATCACGTAATTTTGAAGTGTTAACCTTTAGGCACAAAAAAAACGTGATATGCACCCCAGCTGTTGGATGTGGGGCCTGGAGATCTAACGGTGTATAATGGAGCGCGATACGAACAGATGCGCGGTCGGTAAGGTGGGATAGGGTCAACGATGGTTTTAAGGAGGGCCGTCAGATCTATGGAATGAATGGTTGAGATCTAAAAAGAGAAAGCAAAGGAAAAGGGGTAGGTTGATGTGCGGGAAGAATCCTGACTGTTGGATCCATGGGGATGGATGGCTGTGATCCAATCGCAATCAAAGAAGGCAGGGGTTGAAACTTCGATGGTTTTGAACTTGCGATTACACGCAGACCGTTGGATCAGCGGAAGATCAACAGTGGAGATTGTTCGAAGGGAAACTGATGGAGGGCATAGGGGCGGTGTGTGATCGAATCCTGGTTGTTGGTTCTTGTGGATTCAACGACCAGGATTGAATCGGAGATTGGCCAATCGGGGAAAAATAAAAGTGGATTCATTGGGTTGGCGTGATGCGATTTTGCGCTTGCCGTTGGATCTCAGGAGGAGATCAATGGTCAATGTTCAATCGGGGGTTGACGAAGAGGTGCGATGAGGCGCGATGAGACTTTAGCGCAGGCCGTTAGATCTATACAGATCAATGGCTGATATCACAACGGAGGCCTTTAGAACAAATCCCAATCGCATCAAAGAATTTTGATTTACAAAGGGAATGCGCTCATAACAAACTCCCGATTGCGATTAGCGCCTAGTCCTGGGCGCGGGTTCTATGCAGAGAAGGGCTGAGGGCCAGGCTGAAAGGGGCTTAGGCCTGTCCTAAGGTAAAAAAGGGCGTTTTTGGTCAAAAAACAGAGTTTTCAAGGCTTAAAGAGGGGTTCCGGTAGAGGAATAAAGAGGTTTTACACCAAATGAAGGGATTCACAAGGCTTTTAAAGGGGAATTTGGTGATTTAGATGACTTAGGAAAGGATTTTGAGGGTTTAAGGGGAAATTTGAGAAGGGAAAAAATGGGTGAAAATGGGGAATTTGCAGGGATACAAGGGAGCAGATGGAGGCTTTCTTGAGCACAATTTTTTCACAAACAGTGAGGCCTTTTTGGTGGAAACAATAGTGAAGATATTTTCAAAGGCAAAGGACACATAGAGGCTTCAAGAATGAGATATTTTTAGAGGAAATGTATCTCTTGAAGGCTCAGGAAAATATTCAGCCACCTTTTTGCTTGACAAAAATTTATAGGTGGCTAACAGTGGCTCCACATGGGGTTGGCATCTTCTTGAAGATGTCAAGAATTTCAGAAATATTCTTTGGGAAGTAGGCCAGATGCCTGATCTTTAACCATCTTTTCTTCTTTGATTCAGCTGCTAAAAACATGATGGATATTAAGTCAGTAGAAAATATTCCCCAAACAATCTACCTACCCATCCTACAGTCCTAACATTTTTTCTTCAAGGTGCATTTGAATTTGCAGACCTTCTTCATCATTTTTTTTATTGAAAGCAGAAAACAAACTAATGTACTTCTACCCTTATTCCTCCATGAGACCAGATTAAACAGTTGGTCTCATTTCTTCTCTACCTAAACTAATATCTGCCAGGATTAAACTGTCTGGCAGATTTCTTTCTCTACGTTCTAAGACAGAAATTGAAACACAACCAAACCAGGATTGGACTGTCTGGTTTGCTGGACTTTACAGAAATTAAAAACAGCTAACTAAATGCTCACAAGCTGAGCTTTATTGAAGTTTCCTATCTACCCTACTCTACTTGGAAATCTCTGATGCTCTAGGTGATACAATAATGCCAGTGCAGCCAGTCAAGAAGGAAAAAAAAGGATAGAAGCATTGTATGCTCATCAGAGACAACCATAGGGTACTTTGCATGTGGGTCTTCAAAACCAAGGCCACCATCAGCGGTGACCACTCCTGATGAATCTGGCCCCTGCGAAGGATCAATGCTGGAGAATTTGAGCTAATCAGGGCCTCCATATACTCTGCCATAGGATCAACAAAAACATGATATAATCCTTTTTCTTCAAAGCCTCCCATGATCGGTTGGCTATCTGCATCCTTGACAACTTTGATCACTGCTTCTTTAGTGTGGCTCTTGAAAGCCCGATCATCTTCCCTCTGCACATTGAAAGGCAGTGGAATCTCTTCTTTTTTAGGGGGAGGGAGACTTTCCAAAAAGGCTCTTGGGTCCCCGAATTGGTATGATTGTTCTTGTGAATTCAATATTTCAATCTCAGCTTCATACCTTTCAACCAACACTTATAGAAAAAATTTCTTAAGCTCAAGTTTATTATTGAATCTCGAGCTGGAAAAGAAAGCCTCTGGAAGGTCCTTGCTTTTGAGTTTTTCCAGTATCCTTGATATTCCACAACGAAACTCTTCAAGGGGACTTAGCTCTGTTTCTGCAAATTGCTCAGAGTCTTCCATTAGTGAAGTGACTTGGTCTTTGCATGGATGATGTTGTAATGTGACTGGTTTCCCAGTGGAGTCTTGTGAAAACAAAGATAATCAGCAGGCCTACTGATCACCAGTGGAGTCTCTTAATCATTTAGGAACTGTGGAGTCGCCAGGTGGAGGATTTAAGATGTTTCAAAAAAGTTTACTGTCCACCACAGTGATTAACTACCAAATCTAGGCTGATTGGTATTTATTCCTCAGTGGAGTCGCCAGAATGTTAGTACTGGTGGCTCAACTGGCTAACACACCAAATTCCTTTGAATCAAGGGGTTTTCCTGAGGTCCTAAAGGTATCTAGGATGAAGTTCACTCAGAATTGTCCCCAGTGGAGTCGCCAAAATGTTAGGGTCTCTGTAATTTGCAAGTTTGGCGGATACAAACTACAAAGCCAACATATGAACCACTTTGGGATCCTAGGATCTAGCCCTCCTGGATCTAGAGAGGGATCTCTCTATAAGTGTGTCTAAAGATGTGATATTTAAAGCATGAAATGTGATATTAGGCTAGTTATAAAGTGCATGGGTTTGTTTTTTGTTTTGTTTTCTAGTTGGGTAAGGACATAATGAGGTGAAGGCAGTTTAAATGAAGGGTGAAGGTGTATGCAAGCGAAGGGATGATTCAGCTGAAAGATAGGCAAAAAGCGGCTTCAACCATTAGGCTATGGAGTCATAAGAGGATTTAATTGGACAACAAGGTTCAAGAATGATCCATGGGGCAAGTAATCTGTGTCAAAGGATCTCTTTAAAGTTGATTTTATGGAATGAAACAGATAGAGAGTGAAGAACGAAACAAATGAAGAAAAAAGAGCAGCTTGAGATCAAGTAAGTACTTTGAAACTATCTTTCTTTGGCATACGCTTAAGGAAAAAACATAAAATTAATATGAGATCAGGTAAGTGCTTTGAAACTAGCCTGCTTTGATGTACTTTCAATCAGAAAACAACTTAAAATCACTTAAAATAGCTTAAGATCAAGTAAGGACTTCGAACCTATCCTGATTTCAACATATTATATAAGAAAACACAATTGATAAGCACAAAGAGCAATCTAAGATCAAGCAAGTGCTTTGAAACTAGCCTACTTTCAATGTACTCTTAAGAGAAACTTTCAAAGGTGGAAAACATAGAAATAAATCTTATCAGTTAGAGTAGGGTACTGTTAAGAGTAAATCCTAGCTCTGTATTTACTGTTCTTTATCAGAGAAAGTGGAAAGAATGAAAACACAAAGGAAAATAACAATTAACAATCAGAAACACATCACCATTGACATAGATCAGGATCCCATAAATCAGCTTGTATTTGATGTTCAAACTAGTTACAATCTTCAAGCCTGGAGGGTCTCTACAACTTCAAACTTCTCATATCAGCTTATGTATCTTCAATTGCGAATAGGGCTTCAGCAAAATATTAACATGCAATCAGATATCCAGAGACCAACTGTTACAATGTGGTCCTCAAGGAGAATTTATAAGAAAATCAGGTAGTGGGAGAGTTTCTAAGGGTCAAGTATCATTAATTTCATAATAAATGCAATTCCTGGCCTTTGAAAACCTGACAAGACATAAGGAAAGAATGCACTCAACCTATAACTCTGCTTCATAACTCCGTTTCTGCTTTTCGAGGCCAAATGGTCGAAAATATTGGCTTCTGGGCTGTTTTTAATCTTTAAAAATAATTTTGTTGACAATTAGAAATAAGATCTTTTGATTTGTATCAATTGTTCAGCCGTCTTTAGGTGAATATCTCTTGTTCTGGTAATAACTAAGCCTTCTTTTATTTCTCTAAGGCTACAGGTGTCTTTCGGGAGCTGGAGAGGTTGGCTTTTGGTGCTGGAGAGGGTTCAATTGAGCTCTACTATGGCGGTGGAGGCTTTCTCGGATTGACAGATGTCTTTGTCCTTTCCTAAAACACTTTTAATTCACTTTTAGGTATGTGTTTTAGGCTGAATTAAGCCTCGGTATTCTTTATGGTCTTCATGCTATCTCTTAATCCTTTAATCATTGGATTATGTCATTAATCTTCAATCACATACGTTTAATCCTTTCAGACTGTCACTGATACACTTTGCCGCTTCTGTTGACTATTTTGGTGCATATACAAGTTTTGGAGTTGCAGGAGGGTTTGACCAGGGTTAAACACTGATCTTTTTGATAAAACATGCCTAAAATATCTTTAATAGTGTGCTTCCGTGTGTTTAGGCTATGAAAAAGCCTCTCTGCTCTTTGAAAAACCTCTGTGTGTGACTGAGTGATAGAGTGGACTTACACTATCTGATACCCTGCAAAAACACAAAAAACACATTAAAAAATCCTTGGGGAGTGGAGGATGGATGCTGTGGAGGCCCGTGGAAGATGGAGGCGCAGCAGTGGAAGCAGTGGTTGTAGTGGAGAAAACGGTGGAAACCATGAAAGAATGGCGAGAAACTGATCTGATGGAGGTTTGGTGAAAAAATGGTTCTTGACCGTTGGATTAGATCAAGTAGTGGTGATCGACGGTGGAGATTCACTGATGGAATGGCTTTAGAGGTTAGGCGGAATGAAATTAATTTAATGTTAAAACATAAAGTTTTAACCTTTGGTCGAAATACAAAGGAAAACGATGAAAATCAAATGAAATGGGGCTTTGAATGGTGGGTCCCGGAGGACGGAGGGAGATTCACTGTGGGCCATTGGATCTCAGGAGGAGATCAACGGTGGTGATCTCCCGATCAAACTCTGTGGACGCCCGATGAACACAATATGGAATAAGACGCGATGAGATGAGAGCCGTTGATCTGGATCAGAACAACGATTGAGATCTTCAGATGGGCTTTTGGAGGCAGAAGGGGGGAAGTGGTTTTTAGGAGAAAACAACTGTTTTCGCGCTGCTATAGGGTGGTTTTAAAGTTTGCCCAAAAAAATGCGATATCGCTTGCCGCCCGACACGTGTCCCTCTCAAAACCACTTTCATCGCGTAATTTTGAAGTGTTAACCTTCGGGCATAGGAAAAATGCGATATGCACCCCAACCGTTGGATGTGGGGCTTGAAGATCTAATGGTGTAGAATGGAGCGTGATACGAACAAATGCGCGGTCGGTAAGGTGGGACAGGGTCAGCGGTGGTTTTAAGGAGGGCCGTCAGATCTATGGAATGAATGGATGAGATCTTAAAAGAGAAAGTGAAGGCAGAGGGGCAGGTTGATGGGCAGGAATAATCTTGACCATTGGATACATGGGGATGGACGGCTGTGATCCAATCGCAATCGGAGAAGGTAAGGGCTGAAAATTCGATGGTTTTGAACTTGCGATTACACGTGGACCGTTGGATCAGCGGAAGATCAACGATGGATATTGTTCAGAGGGAAACTGATGGAGGGCACAGGGGCGGTGTGTGATCGAATCCTGGCCGTTGTTTCTTGTGGATTCAACGGCCAGGATTGAATCGGAGATTGGCCAATCAGGGAAAAAAAAAGTGGTTTCATTGGGTCGGCGCGATGCGATTTTGCGCTAGCCGTTGGATATCAAGAGGAGATCAACAGTCAATGTTCAATATGGGGTTGACTAAGAGGTGTGATGAGGCACGATGAGACTTCAACACAGGCCGTTAGATCTATACAAATCAACGGTTGATATCACAGCGGAGGCCTTCAGAACAAAACCCAATCGCATCGGAGAATTTTGATTTACAAAGGGAATGCGCTCATAACAAAATCCCGATTGCGATTAGTGCCCAGGGCTTAGCGCCTGGTCCTGGGCATGGGTTCTATGTGGAGAAGGGCTGAGGGCCAGGCCGAAAGGGGCTTAGGCCTGTCCTAAGGTAAAACAGGGCGTTTTTGGTGAAAAACAGAGTTTTCAAGGCTTAAAGAGGGGTTCCGGTAGAGGAATAAAGAGGTTTTACACCAAATGAAGGGATTCACAAGGCTTTTAAAGGGGAATTTGGTGATTTAGATGACTTAGGAAGGGATTTTGAGGGTTTAAGGGGAAATTTGAGAAGGGAAAAAAGGGGTGAAAATGGGGAATTTGCAGGGATACAAGGGAGCAGATGGAGGCTTTCTTGAGCACAATTTTTTCACAAATAGTGAGGCCTTTTTGGTGGAAACAATAGTGAAGATATTTTCAAAGGAAAAGGACACATAGAGGCTTCAAGAATGAGATATTTTTAGAGGAAATGTATCTCTTGAAGGCTTAGGAAAATATTTAGCC
The DNA here is from genome assembly GCA_034641835.2 of Pinus albicaulis. NCBI lineage: Eukaryota > Viridiplantae > Streptophyta > Pinopsida > Pinales > Pinaceae > Pinus > Pinus albicaulis. The sequence continues at coordinate 923,759,299 of CM076576.1, forward strand.
ACCTGTTTTCTTGACAAAAATTTATAGGTGGCTAACAAGTAGATCCTTTGGGATCTTTTCAATAAATTCTATTTTTTTAGTTAATTTTTGGATTTCTCGTGTTGGACTAATGTGGGATCTCTTAAGTCCCTCCTTCCAACGATCTTGGCCCATCAACATTAGTAAATTATCTGGGTCCAAGATCAAAGCCTTGTGATGCCTTGAAGCTTGTATACCTTAATGACAGGCTATCTCGTCAGCAGCAATGTGGATTCATCATGGATCCTTGACTGCTAGATCCTATATGGGGTTTGACAACAACTCATATATTCACACTTGATAGGATGCATCAGATGTACCTTGGTCCTCACTCTCATTAATGGTGATGGACCATGTGTTGGTTAACAACTAACCTTAATGGCTAGTAATCCAACGAGATCACTGCACATTCGACATCAACACCTACATTCATGTGCAGTGAAATGTACAAAAAGGGGAAGAGACAATCTCCTGTAGAAAAGTTCAGCAGTTGTAGTTCCTGCAGAAAAACCACTTATTTCCTAAAGAACGAATCTCTGACATAACATTATATTAAAATAATCTGGCAAGTATTGATCATCTTGATCATTATTTGAGACCATGAACTATATAATTGTGCATATGATGTGGTTTCAAGGTGGGTTATTATCTCAAGACAAGTGTAGTTGTCACCCAAGTACTGGATTGTTGTAAGGTAAGATCAAGTAGGTACGGTTGCCATCAGAATACTTAAGGTAAAATGGTAATGGTACAAAAATTTTGAATTTGCATAAGTATGAGTCATGGCCACCCTCGCGGAAGAAGGCGACTATGAGACATTGCGTCATAAAATGAGTTCCATTGTTGATCATTATTACTCTGACATGTCCTTTTTTATCTTTCCAAAATTTATCCTACAGGACCGATCATGATGAAAATCATGATCACGTCCTACGTTTCTTGAAATTTGCCTCATTACTCCGAATATTTCCTAATTTAAACTATCTTTGTCGAGTTTTTTTCTTCTTAGTCTTAGAAGCATCTCGGTGAATTGAATCAACTTCACTCTCTCCCACTCCTATCTATGTCGAGAAAGCAGTCTATTGTCATATTCAAACCTCAGGGTCCTACATTACTCGATGCTGAACCACAGAGTAAGGCAAGGTTGGAGAAGGCAGGATGGTTGCCTCTCTTTCTAAAATTTAGTGGGCATAATTTCAAGGTAATGGATTATTTTTCCCTAAATCTAAATGGTGACAAGGCGAAGGTGGGGAATGTTCATTTTAGATTGACGAAGGATCTGGTAGCTCGAGCTTGTGGAATTCCACAGGAGGGGGAGTAGTGGTTCAAGAACCAATGATTCAGCAAGGGGATTTGCGCACCCTTCCTCAGAAAATAACATGCAAACCCGAATTGGAGCAAGGGAATCCCGCAGGATTACCTTAGAAGTAAGTACCAACGTCTCTTATTTTTTCTACAGAAATGCATCACATTTGAAGGTCATTTTGGGATAGAATTTTTGTTTCATATCCGTCTCCTCGGCCATTTCCGAGACAGGTCCTTTAATTTTCCATATTATATTAGAAATTCCCTGCTAAAAATGTCTAATTCTTCCAAGGTGAGGGAAACACACATAAAGGATAACCTCTATCATCACAGTATGATAAAAATTATCATGACAGAGGTTCTACATAAATAGAAGAAAACATGGGGAGAAGCCGAGAAAGAAACCTCGAACCCATGGTCAGTTTACAGAGGAGGTCAAGAAAGACAAGGAAGTGGTGGTAACTTGGGAAACTGTAGGGGAAAATACCAAGTTGAAGGGTACTTCTACCCCTGCTACAAGAAGCTAAGCTGCGAAGTTGGCAATAGATGAAAATCCAGAGGAAGGGGTACCACAAATTAAAACTGACAAAAAGAGTAATAAGCTCGAGACTTTTCAAAAGGGAAAGGGAAGGTCGAGGTAGCCAAATTCATCAACAAAGGAGAATGGGAGGCCACGTCTTTCCAAGAGCCACCACTACAGGAAAGTGGGAATAAGACAGTTGAAGACTACCAAGGGCAGGAAGAACCAAGTTTGCCCCAATCCTCTCAAGGAAAGCATGATGGGGAGGGAACTTCCCAGAAAAAGTGGTCTCGAAAGGAAATGGAGGAAATTTGTAATATTCCTAAAATTGGCATGCAGCTAATAGGAATATTAGATTTTGATTTTTGCACCTAGAAGATGAATAAATGGGAAAAGGACCCATATTTAACTTGTATTGACATAAAATCCCTCTTGGTGTGAAAAGGGGATACCTTGGTGGCTGGATTTTGCACCTCCCATGTGTGAACAAGAAGCGAATCATGTTGATTCAGTCAAGTTGACCAAGTCAACAGTGTTGCCTAAGAGGGTGTGGCTTGCTTGAGAAGACAGTGCAATTTTGGAGGGAAATTATTCACATGGTGTTGGAAACCCTAATAAGTGGGACCCAAGGTGAGGAGGATCACAAAATTTATAAGGAGGAAGATAGCAGACTTTTGAGGTTAGATTATGAGTTATTATTTTTAGTTTGCTTAGACTGTTGAGGATTCTCCAGCTGTTGAGATGAGTATGCAGTGCTGTTCAACACAAGGCATTCCTGCTTAGGGATTCCTTCTCCTTCATTGAGTGATCCATTGGAGGGGTATTGTCTTTCATTTCCCACATCCGGGCTTGAGGCCAAGCATCCTCCTTCAGCCACAGCGTTATTTCTGCAGAGAATAGTGCTGTGTTGCAGGGTGTTGTAGTGGGAGACTCACAACACCAGCTCTTGAGCTTATCTTTCAGAGGAGGGATCTCCCCTTTCTTTGAAAGATTTGTACAGGAGGTTCCAGAGCACATTTCACATCTTGGCATAAGGCCAACTCAGTTCCCATCCATTACAATGCATTTTACTAGGGAAACTGCGTCATTTTTTCCAGATTTGCAGCAGCAGGGCTTGAACCCTTGCTTGTGAGCTCATTCCTTGGAGAAAGGGCCAACCCTTCTCCTGGAAAGATCTGTACTTCATTATTTCTTTGTAACTTATAATTCTTAGCCATATTTATTCAGTGCTATAGTATAACTGTGTTTTTCAGATCTAGATCTTCAGATCTGCATTTTTATACAGTGTATTCTCATGAACCCTTTGTCGAGTTACTCTTGTTTTGTATAAAAAAGGAAGGAATCTCCATTTTCTTGGCCATTGATGCATCGTATACTCCAGATCTATTTTTTCTCATAATTTTCTACATAAACCCTCCTAAAAATAACGCTTTTCTTGCTTCAGTACTTTCTGCATGAGATAGGCTATGGGGTTTGGGCTTATTTGAGACATATTGACTTGGGGAGATCTGTTTATATTGGCTAGAGTGATTTTTTTCACCTCTAATTCTGCATGTGAGTTTCATATGATGTATCCTAAGGGATCCAAGTCCCATTCCTCACTTTTATAGCGTTATTTTCCGAAGACAACTGTTTTATGCCCTATATTGCTACATTTCCCCACTTGGGAAGGAGGATATAGGCCATATTATTGCTGAGGTTCTTACATCTACTGGTGAGGTTTTATTTTACATATAATGAGTTGTTCTACATTTCCATGCTCATGATTTGCTGAAGCTCCAACTTTGGAATATCTTAAGATATTCCATTTGTTGTAGAAAATCCCAATTTTGGGATATTACAGTGGTATCAGAGCTGCCATCTTGGCTCAACCTATGGATTTCAGATGCAACCAGAAGATAAGAAGAAGAGAAGAACAAAATGATGGTGAGGATGAGATTACTCTCATCCATTTTCAGATCTAAGAAGAGCCTCTCCAAGGAGGTTCAACTGATGGAAGAAGAAATATACAATGAAATTCCAAGAGGGTTTCAAGAAGGAGAAAGTTGTAGTGAGACCTCTAGAAGGTTTCAAGAGGAAGAAGAAGATCCATGCACTTCCTGTTCTCATAGAGGAAGTGGAGAGCAAGAAGACCACTTAGAACATGAGATCTTGAGTGGGTATTTGGCAGAATACAAGTGCCAACCTAGGGCTTCCAAAGAGACCCTAGATTTTCCTTAGTTTATTCAATTGAGAGAAGAAAGAAGACCATGCAGTAAGATGATGATAAGAGGCAACAGATTCCTGTTGTCTACATTCGATGGATCACTTGAGTGTGCAGTAGAGACTTGGGTGATGAAACTAGAAGCATTTTTCCTACTACACCTAGTAGTGGAAAAAGAGGCTATGGATATCTCAGCGCTGCACTTGAAGGGCAAGGCAAGCTCTTGGTGGTTCAACCATGGAAGTCATGCAATATTACCTACTTTTGATGATTTCACTCATCAAGTAATCAGGAGATTTGGTAGTAGAAGATCAGAGGAGGAGGAGACCTCTTCTCCATTTGTGGAGCCTTGTACCAGCGCTGTCACCATCATGGAGGGGCAGCCATCTGTAGCAGTAGTTGGATCAACCAACACATTGAAGAGAGGAAATATTGCAGCCCTACAAGAGGTTCCTGAGTCTCACCAAGGTATGCATGTATTTCCATTTCTGTTCATTTCAGAAAATCTTATGGGAAGCCTTGGAAATTTGTCCTCACATGGCCCAGGATCAAAACACATTGTTGTGGGGGAGAAGCAAGCTTGCACAATGTTGTGCAACATGGGATTGATCCAAGAGGGGATGAACATCCATTCCTTTGCACCCTTATTGAGTTGCATGCAACATAAGGGTTTAGGGTGCAAGATTTGGGGAGGCATGATGAATGTTGAGTCACTTCCTATTGGTGTTTGGCCTTCAGCACACTTGGATTCTAGTGGATTCAAGAACTTGGTTGATGAGAGGTATTTTCTGAAAGATCTCCAAGGGGTTACATCTCAACTTCCCATGAGGTGTAAGGAGGAACACTTGCTTTGGGAGAGTGGTAGTCTTCATTGGGAAGATACCCAAGGAGAGAATGGTTGGAGGCATCCACATTTGGATGAAGGGAGGTGGATGGAGAGCAAGAGGTTGGTGAGCCACTTGCAGATCTATGACACAGGGCAGCAAGAAGCAAAGCTACGCTGGCTACTCTTGAGATATTTTGGCCATCATGAGGCATATCCTTCTCCTAAGGGTATGAGGGTGGAAGACAATTGGGAGGACACTAGCATCATATGGCAACCTAGAGGTTGGGTGTATCATGTTGATTTGATCCTCTTCACATAAATCAACATATTTTCACCTCATGATTTGTATGATGGAGGTGTGAGAGGGAAACAAGAGTCATTCTTGTTGTGGCTTCTCTTGGGAGAGTATGGGCAGAAATTTTCCCATACTTTTCATGATATTTCCGGAGAGAAGGAAGGCACATTCATGGTGCAAGGAGGCTACCCTTCAGCATTGGAGGATTATGAGAGGCTTCCATGTTAGAAGGAGATCTTCTCACATATAAGCATAATGGTGGATTTCTTTGGCATGTGTAATGTCAAAGGGAGAAGTCATGGAGTGACAAAAGCCTTGTTACTAAGGCCTACAACGCTGTCACTTGAGAGCATGTTTCTATTGATGGAGTGTTCCAAATGGAGTATGCACCCTCTCCTCTTGCAAATTTTTAAGAGGAGATTCCCATGGGAGGACTCACTCATGGACCTCACCTTCAGCTCACACATGGTGCATAGTAAGAAATACGTTTATGTGCTTGTTTATTTCTCTATTGAGTATTTGTATTTTCTCACCATATGTAAACAGTGCATTGCTCCACAAGAGAGCAAGATTATTTATGGGTTTCATGGTTACTTTAGGGCCAAATTTTGTAATGTTGATAACCCATCTATACATGACTTTGGGAAAGTGTTGTATTGTTTTGATTGTACACAACTGGTATATATTGCTTCTTACTACTCCATAGTAGATGAGCTAACATGCATAGTTGCAAATTCTTCGAAGAACAAGTTGCCACTTGATGCTCTGAATCAGCAGTTGAAAGGACTGCGCTGTATCCACCAGAGAGACCATGTGTATCATCCAAACTTGCACATAAGCTTCAACCATTTTCTGATTTGGATGCCATATGGTGATGATGTGCCATTCATCTTGTATGGAATGGTTTGGGTTGGCATGGCTCATGAATTTGGAGGAAGGGTCCTTGGAGACTCAATCTTCTTCTTGCCATTGGAGGGCAATCATGTTGCAGCCCAAGATCAGCATGCCCTCTACACTTATCATAAGTGGAGAGGAGGACATCATGGGATAGGCCCTCTTTCATATCATGTTCATTTATTCAGCCCACCTACACTTCAGGAGCCAAAGGTGGAGGATATTCTTCATGAGTTGCCATGCTGGAGGGTGAATCATTTCATATGGATGATAGCTTGGGGGTGGAGGTTTCACTTGGGAATGAGGATTTCCCATGCATTTCATACTCCATGCCTTGAGAGGACCTCTAGATAGCACATAGTTGTCTCCTTGAGTATGCTACTTTTGCATGATGATAGCCATTTGGGGTGTCCACCAAATGCTAATTTGTTTGCTTGGGAGAGGCACTATGAGGATTCATTGTTGAGACAACATCTCTTTACTTGGAGGAGATCATCATACAGGGATGCTACAGGGAGAGGAGGAGACATAACTCAGTCTATCCTTGCACTTGCTTAAGGACAAGCAATATTTGAGAGGGGAGGACTGTAATATTCCTAAAATTAGCATGCAGCTAATATGAATATTAGATTTTGATTTTTTCACCTAGAAGATGAATAAATGGGAAAAGGACCCATATTTAACTTGTATTGACATAAAATCCCTCTTGGTGTGAAAAGGGGATAACTTGGTGGCTAAATTTTTCACCTCCCATGTGTGAATAGGAAAAGAATCATGTTGATTCAGTCAAGTTGACCAAGTCAAAAACACTGCCTAAGAGGGTGTGGCTTGCTTGAGAAGACAACGCAGTTTTGGAGGGAAAGTATTCACATGGTGTTGGAAACCCTAATAGGTGGGACCCAAGGTGAGGAGGCTCACAAAATTTTTAAGGAGGAGATAGCAGAATTTTGAGGTTAGCTTATGAATTATTATTTTTGGTCTACTTAGACTATTGAGCATTCTCCAGCTGTTGAGCTGAGTATGCAGTGCTGTTTAGCACAAGGCATTCCTGCTTAGGGATTCCTTCTCCTTCGTTGAGTGATCCCTTGGAGGGGTCTTGTCTTTCATTTCCCACATTCGGGCTTGAGGCCAAGCATCCTCCTTCAGCCACAATGTTATTTCTGTAGAGAATAGTGCTGTGTTGTAGGGTGTTGTAGTGGGAGACTCACAATACCAGCTCTTGAGCTTATCTTTCAGAGGAGGGAGCTCCCCTTTCTTTGCAAGATCTGTACAGGAGGTTCCAGAGCACATTTCACATCTTGGCATAAGGCCAACTCAGTTCCCATCCATTACAACACATTTTACTGGGTAAACTGTGTCATTTTTGCTAGAGTTGCAGCAGCAGGGCTTGAACCCTTGCTTGTGAGCTCATTCCTTGGAGAAAGGGCCAACCATTCTCTTGGAAAGCTCTGTACTTCATTATTTCTTTGTCACTTGTACTTATCAGCCATATTTATTCAGTGCTGCAGTATAACTACGTTTTTCAAATCCAGATCTTCAGATTTGCATTTTTATACAGTGTATTCTCATGAACCCTTTGCCGGGTTACTCTTGTTTTGTATTAAAAGGAAGGAATCTCCATTTTCTTGGCCATTGATGCATTGTATACTCCAGATCTATTTTGTCTCATCATTTTCTACATAAACCCTCCTAAAAATAACGTTGTTCTTGCTTCAGTACTTTCTGCATGAGATAGGCTATGGGGTTTGGGCTTATTTGAGGCATATTGACTTGGGGAGATCTGTTTATATTGGCTATAGTGATTTCTTTCACCTCTAATTCTGCATGTGAGTTTTATATGATGTATCCTAAGATATCCAAGTCCCATTCCTCACTTGTATAGCGTTATTTTCTGAAGACAACTGTTTTATGCCTTATATTGCTGCATTTCCCCACTTGGGAAGGAGGATATAGGCCATATTATTGATGAGGTTCTTACATATACTAGTGAGGTGTTATTTTATAGCTAATGATCTGTTCTACATTTCCATGCTCATGATTTGCTGAAGCTCCAACTTTGGAATATCTTAAGATACTCCATTTGTTGTAGAAAATCCCAATTTTGGGATATTACAAAATTATCACTGAGCTAGCTGTGTCTGAACGAGTTATTTGGAAGGAAAATGATACCCTAAAGGAAAAAAACCTACACATGCAGAAGGATTTTGATGAGTGGCATAAGAAGGCATGCCGAATCATGAAGAAGAAACATACCTAGATCGACCACTTGCAAAAAAAGAATGAAGAATATTAGGGTCAGGTTCGGGAAGTTGAGTCCAACAGGGCCCAATTAGATCACTTGGTTGTAGTAGCTGTAGCACAGGGCAAAGATTAAATTTTTCTTTCTGAAGTTGCAACATTTTTGCTTGCATAAGGGACATGCAAGAAGTTAGGTGTGGGGGAGATGTTGAGTCTCGATTTTTCTAAATTTTGATAACATTCTAAGACCTTGATTCTCCCCTTTTTTGAACTCTTTTTGACTCCTAATTACTCTCATTTCACCATATTGCATATGTTTTTACCAGAAGGGTGACATGAGCTTGAGGTATGCAAATTATCTTAAAAAGTATCATTTTACCTTGTTCTTAATGTTGGGTGTGGAGCTTGATTATCTTCTTTATTTTGTATCATAGCATTGGAACCCTGTTCTTAACGGGGCGAAAACACCGCCCGTAATTAAACGCTACCTGGGGGATCCAGTGGGGGGGCCTGCGACTTTATGGAGCCCCTCCCCTAGTGGGGTGTTTCGGGGGTAGTGCCCCCGAAGCTAAAAACATATGTAAAATTTCCTTGTAAAAGTATTGTAATTTCTAGTCAATCTGGGCTGTTCATTAGGCAGATGATTTAACGGTAGAAGTTATGTTTAATATAGGTTTTTTTTCCCTAGAAGGCAACCCCTCGTTTTGTATGAGGGTATTGTATTGCGGCTATGTAGTGTATGTGTATTCTCAGAGCGAGAAACAGATAGGGAGACTGTGAGAGAGAACATAGGATATTATAACGAATCTACTATAGGTTGTGTCTCTTCATTTTGCTGGATAATAGAAAGGAAGGACTGGCTATTCGGGGTGGACGTAGCCCAAATTGGGTGAACCACGTATATCTGTGTATCTTTGGTTTTATATGTTTTCTGTGTTTGTGTTTCTGCATATTTAATGTGTTGCATTGCTTTGTAATATATAATTTTCTAACAACTGGTATCAGAGTCGAAGGTCTATTTAGTTGATAAACTCGTAGGAAAGAATGGTGCCTAGTTCGAGTGGGAGCAATAGCGAAAGATGGTAAGTTTAGGGTCGAAAAATTTAACGACCAAAACTTCTTGCTGTGGAAGATGCAGATGGAAGATTATCTGTATCAGAAAGATATGTACCTACCATTGAGCAGAAAAACACAGAAGCCGACGACTATGACAAATGCAGAATGGGAGATTCTCGATAGAAAGGCACTTGGAACAGTATGGTTGTGCCTTGCGGCGTCAGTAGCCTTAAATATTTTGAAGGAAACAACAACAGAGGGTTTGATTAAGGCATTGGTGAAACTATATGAAAAACCGTCGGCCTCAAACAAGCTATTTCTTATGAAACATTTATTTAATATGAAGATGTCGGAAGGTGGATCTGTTGCAGACCATTTAAATGATTTTAATACGATTACCAGCCAGTTAAGTTTTGTAGGCGTAAACTTTGATGATGAAGTTAGGGCTCTGTTATTTATGTGCTCATTTCCAGAAAGTTGGAATGGTTTAGTTATGGCCATTAGTAACTCTGTCTCTGGATCTAGTACTTTAAAGTTTGATGATGTTGTCGATGCTATCGTTAGCGAGGAAATGCGATGGAAAAGCTATGGTGAGACATCGGGTAATGCTTTGAGTGCAGAGGATAGGGGAAGAAAAATGGAAAGAGGAAAGAGCTCAACATATCGCAGTAAATCAAGGAAAGACAGATCTAAGTCTAGATCGGGGATAGTGTGTTGGAAATGCAAAAAGAAAGGATACCTAAAGTAAGAATGTAGATCTCGGAAGGGAAAAGAAGGAGACACACAACAAGAAAACAATCATGAAGGAAATGTGATAGATGATGTGTTACAAGATGCTTTGATTCTTTCTTTAGAAAATGTTACTGATTCCTGGGTGGTAAATTCAGGGGCCTCATTCCATGCCACACTTGATAAGAAATGCTTTCACAACTATGTTCAAGGACATTTTGGACAAGTTCGTTATGATAAAACCTGTAAAATTGTTGAAATGGGTAAAGTTCTTGTAAAACAATAGAACAGAAACCAATGGCTATTAAAGGAGGTAAGGCATGTTCAGATCTGAAGAAAAATATGATTTCAACAGGGCAATTAGGCGGTGAAGGTTGTGTGACAACTTTCACAGATAAAACTTGGAAGGTCACCAAAGGAGCCCTAGTAATAGAAAAAGGCGAAAAGGTTGGTACACTGTACTTATGCAATGGTATTTCTAATTCTGTTAATGCTTTAACTTCTAAAGGAGCAGATGCAACATTATGGCATCACAGGCTCAGACACATGAGTGAGAAGGGGATGGATATTCTTCACTCAAGAAATTTGTTTCCAAGTTTGAGGAATATTGATTTGGATTTATGTGAGAATTATATTTGTGTAAAACAAAAGACAGTCAAATTTCTTAGAGTTGGGAAAGAAAAGAAGAGTGAAAAATTAGAGCTTGTGCATACAAATGTATGGGGACATGCTCAGGTATCATCTCTTGGTGGCTCTCATTATTATGTTACTTTTATTGATGATGCAACTAGAAAACTTGGATTTATTGTATTCCGAATAAATCTGATATATTTGATACTTTCAAGAAATGGAAAGCTTTGGTTGAGATTGAGACAGGAAAGAAGTTGAAGTGTTTGATATCAGAAAATGGAGGTGAATATTGCAGCAAAGAGTTTGATAAGTATTTTTCAGAGTATGGAATTCGTAGAGAGAAGATAGTTCCAAGAACACCAAAAGAAAATGGTGTGTCAGAAAGGATGAACAGAACAATCATGGAGTGTGCAAGGTGCATGAGATTTCATGCAGGATTGCCTTTACAATTTTGGGCAGATGCTGTAGATACTGCTGTTTATTTAATAAACAGAGGGCCTTCAAGTTCCTTGGATGGTGTTATTCCAGAGTAGGCATGGAAAGGTAAAAAGGTAATCTACTCCTTTTTAAATCCTTTTGGTTGTGAGGCCTTTTTCCATATTAATAAAGAAAATAGAACAATGCTTGAGGCAAAATAAAAGAAATGTACCTTTATTGGATATGGTGTTAATGATTTTGGTTATTGCTTATATGATTATGAAAATCACAAAATCATTAGTAGCATAAATGTAATATTTTATGAAAAGGTTTTGTATAAGGATCAGTTGCTGGAAAAGAAGCAGGAAAAAGAAAAAAAAGAATACACAGTACTTGATGAGATCACATAAAAAGTAAAGGTGAATGAAAATAATAATCAACAAAAACCACAAAAAAACAATCACCATAACAACAACAGGCACCTCAAACACCTGAAAGTGGTGTCAGAAGATCTACCAGGATAAGTAGATCCCCTGAATGATACTCTCCTTCATTATATGATTTATTGTTGATTGATTCTGGTGAAACCAAATATTATGAAGAAGCAATGCAGGTTGAAACAAAGAAGAAGTGGGAGCTAGCCATGAAAGAAGAGATGGACTCCTTAATACATAACAAGATTGGGACTTAGTCAGGTTGCTTGCATGTAAAACAACATTGTAGAATAAATGGGTTTACAGGCTGAAGGAAGAAAATGGAGGAAAATAGAGGTACAAATCTAGACTTTTGGTGAAGGGGTTTGCACAGAAGAAAGGTATTGATTTTGATGAAATATTTTCTCCTGTTGTTAAGATGACTTCAATCAAAACTATTTTAAGTCTTGTAGCAGCGAAATATTTGCATCTTGAACAATTAGATGTAAAGACAAAATTTCTCCATGGATATTTGAGGAAGAGATCTATATGCAACAACCAGAAGGATACGAGGTCAAAGGGAAGGAAAAATTAGTGTGCAGGTTAAAGAAGAGCTTGTATGGCTTAAAACAGGCTCCAAGGCAGTGGTATCTAAAATTTGACAAGTTTATGTTTGGACAAGGTTATACTAGATGCCACTCTAATCATTGTGTTTATATGAAAAAGCAAAATGATGGAAGCTATATTATATTGTTATTGTATGTAGATGACATGATTGTTGAAGGGTATAAAATGCAAGAAATAAATGTGCTCAAAAGAAAATTAGCAAATTCATTTGAAATGAAGGATTTGGGAGTTGCAAAACAAATCCTTGGTATGAGAATAACTAGAGACAGGAAAAATCACAAATTAACATTGTCCCACAATGAGTACATGTAAAAGCTGTTGAAAATATTTAATATGTAGAAAGCAAAACCAGTTAGTACACCTTTTGCTAGCCATTTCAAACTTAGTAAGGAGATGTGCCCCAAAACCCAAGAAGAAATGGATTATATATCTAAAGTTCCATATGCATCAGCAGTTGGAAGCTTAATGTATGCAATGGTCTGCACAAGGCCTGATATTGCACATGCAGTGGGAGTTGTAAGTAGGTACATGAACAATCTAGGAAAAGAACATTGGATGGCAGTGAAATGGATTCTCAGATATTTGAGAGGTACTACAAATCAAGCATTATGCTTTGGTGGTTCGAACATTGCTCTACAGGGATATGTTGGTGCATATATGGCAGGTGACAGAGATAACAGGAGGATCACTACAGGGTATGTATTTACCGTAGGTGGAACAATTTTCAGCTGGGTTTGAAAATCCAAAGTGTTGTTCCACTTTCAACAACATAAGCAAAGTATGTTGCTGCTACAAAGGCTAGTAAAGAAATGATTTGGTTACAAAGGTTTATGGATGAATTCGGTAAGAAGCATGATATGGGCACATTATACAGTGATAGCCAAAGTGCCATTCATCTTGCAAAGAACTTAGCATTTCATTCCAGGACTAAACACATACAACTCAAGTACCATTTCATACGGTCAGTGTTGGAAGATGGACAATTGAAGCTGGAAAAGATACAAACTAGCCAAAATCCTACAGATATGCTAACAAAAGTTGTAACCAGGGAGAAAATGAGATTATGCTCAGTTTAAATTGGTCTTCAAGTATGATGATGAAGATGAGAAACAACTAGGTCCAAAGGGTAGTCATTGTCCAGCAAATGAAACATCGGTGGAGTTGCTACAACCAGTCTCCAAGTGGGATATTGTTGGATGTGGAGCCTGATTGTCTTATTTATTTTGTATCACACCATTGGACCATGTTCTTAATGGGGCGACAAAACTGCTCGTAATTAAACGTTGCCTAGGGGGTCCACGAAGGGCGGCTGTCTTGTAAAAGTATTTTAATTTCTAGTCAATCTAGGCCATTCATTAGGCAGATGACCTGACAGTCGAAGTTATGTTTAATTTAGGGTTTTTTTCCCTAGAAGGCAACCCCTCGCTTTGTATGAGGGTATTGTATTGTGGTTGTGTATTGTATTTGTATTCTCAGAGTGAGAAACATATAGGGAGACTGTGAGAGAGAACAAATGATATTACAACGGATCTGCTGTAGGTTGTGTCTCTTCATTTTGCTGTATAATAGAAAGGAAGGACTGGCTTTTCGAGGTGGACGTAGCCCAAATTGGGTGAATCACGTATATTTGTGTCTCTTTGGTTTTATATGTTTTCTGTGTTTGTGTTTCCACATATTTAATGTGTTGCATTGCTCTGTAATATATAATTCTATAACACTTAACTATTTTTGAAGCTAAGTGTTACCTAATATAATTATCTACAAACTTCAATTTTGACTGATTGAATTTTATGCCGACTAAGCACTTTTTGAAGCAGCTCCATGATCTCCTGTAGACAACTTGTGATTTCTGATTTCCTACAGACATCTCGTTATTTCCTGTAGATGCGGATTTCCTGCAACCGCCCAGATTTATTGCAGTAGTATCAATGGTTGAGTATGTTCCAGTATGTCTCAAGTAAAACGGGAACATGGGTTTTATTAGGAAATCCGCCTACATGGACGATATCCTATTGGCTGCCTTGAAACTATCATTAAAACCGCCCATATATTCAGTCCTCTTCTCGATGGCCGTATTGGGGAAAATCTCCAACAAGTTAACGAAATTAGTTTGATCCATGCTTTCAGTCATGGACCACACTCATCATAGCTATTTTTGTTGTCATTTTCAGTTATTGTTAGTAAACAGTTGCAACACAATAGTTTTTCTAATTTAGGCAAGCCTATGCCTCTGTACTTGTATAAATATTTTTATGTTTTATTTGCAAAGGAGGTTGGACATATCAGACTTGTATATCATTGTAATACTCTTATATATTAATACAAAGTTGCATGTTCTATTGATCTTTTCATTTAAACCCTTTTAACAGTAAGGGGTTTTAGTAAGGGAGGGCCCCCTTGTCTCACAACTCCATTAGTTACAACTTTGTGTTTCTTTTCTTATTTTTCATGAATTAACAGAGTTATTGCACAACTGATTATCTCTCTTTTTCGGAATTGTAGCAGCACATGTATGATGGTTAAATGGTGAGGTTTATTTGCTGAATATGTTTGGAATCATTTGATCAAGTTTTGATTTATGTTATGGAATGTTAAATTGAATTTAATGCAGTTTGTTTGGTTTCTTATCTTTTTACGATCATCATCAACAATATTAGGTGTTGTAGAGGGATGATTAAATCCTCTCCATAACCTTTGCTGCTAAGTGTTGATGAGGAAAAGGGACATTAGAGCTGTGTGGGTGTGAATGGTTTAATTAGAAAGCACTTAAAGTATTAGCCTACATATATTTTGCGCAACATCTCATAAGATTACCTACCCCTGGTTGATGATTTGTCTGTTAAATTATAAGTTTATAATTTTCCCAAATAGGGAGATTGGCTACCGTACATCAAGTCCTTGGTTTTCCAAGGTGTATATTGTAGTTCACTGTTGCTTGTTAATCATTTTTCCTACATTAACCTTTTTGATTTATTTTTGTTGTTAAATTCTAAAATTTATTACCCACGGAATAACATCTTACTTGTGCATAAATCCTTAACAGATCTTAGGTTGATACTAATGGAAAAAATTCCTGAGTTTACCAATGGAGGAAACCCCTTTGACAGGAATCATGGTCCTTTTCCTTTTTTTGGAAATATTGGTGCTCTGTATATGGAAACATTGTCCCTTCCAGGATTTACCATTGGTTTTCCAGTTTGGTTATTTTCGACCCCCATGGTTCTAAGTGTCCAAGCTACTTCTCAACCAAGTTCACCTTCACCTAAACAATGTCAACCTCATGTTGATCCTAAAGTTGACCTCTCGCCTTCTTCGCCTATTTCTTCATCCTGTTCTTCCTTTTCGCCTGGTGAAAGTCTAAATTATAGTAACCATGTAGCTAAGAAGAAGAAGCCAAATAAGTAAGGGGGAAACCAAAAAAACATTTCTTCCAATGCAACCGATGTTAAAAAAATTTCAATCAGTCCCGCAAAGTCAAATTCCCATATAAGTTATGCAAGGGTGACCAATTTCTGAGAGATTGTCCTGGTATTCCCAAGGTTTTAGAAGTGTGGTCCACCGGCTCACATCAGCCTTTGTCATCGACCTCTGGAGATCATGCTGCTGATAAACCCTTAATTAGTGATAGAAAAGTCTATGGGAAATAGGGTAAAGTCAAATTTCCCTATAAGTGATGTGAAGGGAATCATCCCATTTACCTTTGTCCTTATATGGATGAAGCCTCCAAAGTTTTGGAAAACCTTACAACTTCTCAACCTCGTCTTCTTGCTAGTTACCAGAATATTTCCCCTCATCCTCCACTAGTTTTTTTTTAAATTAGTCAGAGGGATCGGCAACATCAGACAGCTTTCACATGCGCGGTGCGGGGTCCAACCCCTCAGCTACCATTATAACCTCTCAGGGAACCGCCCAGCCTGCAAGAGCAGTACCGGGATAAGACGAGACTTGAACTCGTGACCTGCTTAACATCACGAACGCCTTAATAGTGCGTTCGTTGGTCACTAGACCATGCCCCTGCGGGCCCTCATCCTCCACTAGTTGATCAAGTGATTGATCAGAATTCATCTTTGGTTAATCCCACTCTCTCTGAAAGTTAATCTCAAAAGTATTTTCTCATCCAACGATTGGTTGAGGAAACAATAGACCTGATTCTGCTTTCGGTTGATCAGGCCTTTTCTGCAGAGAGTGAACCCCATACCACTCAGGTTCTTTTTGTTTCTTCAAATTCCTATGAATTGGAGGTAAATCCTCCCATTACCACAGTACAAGAGGGTGATCATCCCATTCCCAAGAACAAGGGGGAAGTTATCCCATTCCCACGACACCCCCTCCCAGTATTATGGTCACTGCTTTTGATTGGAGTCGACTGGTAGGATAACATCTTCCTTCTTATGTGCCCTTTCAGATCACAATCTAGGCTTATAATGTGGTCATTCCTAGCACAATAATAAATGAAGGCGCGTCTGTTAGTATTATGCCCTCAACTTCTTTTCAAGCTTTAGGTTCTCCGCAACTTGTTTCCGTTACCCATAATATGTTGGCTTTTAACAGAGTAACCAGTCACCTGTTAGGGATCCTTCCAAAGTTTCCCATTACTTTGGGAGGAAAGATCATCTATATAGATGTGATGATTGTCCATGGCCATTTGGATTTTAATTTACTCCTTGGCCATGACTATATTTATGTCATGGGAGCTCTTGCCTCTTCTCTCTTTCGTGTGATGTGTTTCCCGCATGAAGGAATAATCATGACCATTGATCAACTTTCATTCAGTGGTCCTAATTTGACTCCCAATCAACCAACATCCCTAAATGGTCCTTACATGCAAGTGGTATCTTCTCCTCCACATGTTAATTATGTGGCAACCGGTTCCATGCCCACGTCTACTGATGATCTTGTTAGTGATACAGTGTGTCATGTACTGGGGGAATTGGACCCTGATTTATAGAGTTTTGTTCTTCCATATGATGAGACCCTCTTGGAATCCATGACCTCTTATGGGACATGAACAAGTTCTTCAGAGCATATTTCCTTTTCTTGGTTCACGCTTGTTAAAAACTGAAACAAGTGTTGAGATTCAACAAGAAAATTTCAACACCCACACCTAGTTGTATTAAGCACCTAAACTAGGGTGGGGCCCACAGTGCTAAATTTGGTGCATATATATTTTAGTCATCCCTTAATTAAGATGGACAATAAACTGTAATATATTCTCAATGTAAACTTGAAATAGTTAACTGAGAGTGATAAACTCAGTTAGCTAGTGGATTTCGAGTTAGTGGTAGTTGGTGAGGCATGTAGAGTAATTCTAGTTGTAATAGAGTTCAAAGTGTAGTGGTGCATTAGTTAATGCAGGTTGTAATTAGTTTAACTCAGTTAAGTGAGTTAAAATCAGTTGTGCTAGTTTTAACTCAAGATACACTAGTGAGAGATAAAGTGAATTAAATATTAATCAATCACAATCAATGATCTCACATGCAACTGGGGATTTACTATTATTAGCTGCTTGCATGTCAGATCTAGTGGAGACCCAGTTGAGTTCTAGGTGAAAGGGAAGTTGACTATCAATTGTAGGATTATTGGGTTGAACACATGCAACCAAACACCCATTGGAGTGCCCATGATACTTGCACATTCAAGGAAGGCAAGAATTCCTATCTTTTAGGGATTTCATCCATCATGGATTTTGCAAGGAAGGAAAAATGTATAGAGGCTGAGAATTTGCTATGTGTTGGTTAGTTTTATTCATGACAGTATGAGACAATTAGCTGAGTACTGGAGGGCTCTTGTGAGAAGAGTTTTTTATGTAATTGTTTCATGATCCATGGTGAATATACAATAGAAGATAGTGAGGTTTTTAGCTGTAATATTTCCCCAGGAAATTATCAGTGTTGTGTGTGATTTGATTATTCTTCATGTTCATGTGATTAGCGATTGTGTTTTTAATTCCATAAAATATTTGTAGAAGTGATTCAGTATTTAAATTTATTAAATTGATATATCGGGTGAATCCAAGATATACATGCATGTTGTATAATTTCTACATGGTATTAGAGCACAAGAAATTGTAGAAGTGAATTAGGAGTCGAGTTTGTGACTGGATAGAATTCAAATTTGCAAAAAGACTTTCTTGGTGCTACAACTGATTCAAGATCGAAATGGATTTCAATTGCTTGAGGTTAGATTATGCACTCGAGGGTAGCTCAAACTATATTGCTTGGAATGACAGGATGGAGGCAGTACTCGAAGATAGTGGCTTGAAGGAATTCATTGACAATGATGCTCTTAAACCCGATGTCATAGATGATGCACATATTGATGCATGGAAAAATAAAGTGGCAAAGGCAAGGAGGATCCTGTTGGAGGGAGTACGAGACAAAATTGTCTCAAGCCTCCATGGGAAAGACATACCATATGAAATGTGGAAGGCTTTTACGGATCTATTCCAAAGTAGCAGAGACCATAGGAAATTTGCGCTCAAAGATAAACTCAGGAAGATCAAGATGGAAAAGGGTGACACCATTCCAAAATCTAGAACAAAGTTTATCCAGTGACGGGATGAACTGGGGAGCGTTGGAATAGCAGTTGTTGATGATGATTTTGTGATCTTGGCTCTCCTAGGACTTCCCAAGAGTTGGCACAATTATCAAGACTCTGTCAATTGAAGGGAAAAATTTCCAGATTGGGAACGTCTGTGGTCAGATTTGGTGCAGGAGGAGTTCAGACGAAACACCAAAAATGGATCTTCATAGAAGAATGAAGAAAAAGAGGATTTTTCTTTGGCTTCCAAGGCGAGGTAGGGGAAGGGGAAGATATTCCATTCTAAATCCGAGTCCAAGAATGGAAAGAAGCAGGACATGTCCAAGGTGAAGTGCTTTCACTGTCATGAGCATGGGCATTTTTCTACTAACTGTCCACAAACGAAGAAGAACAAGAAGGCTGGAGGATCTGTAGCTGGTGAGGCCCTAGCCTTGAAATTTTAGCTTGACTTCTCATTGATCACATGCATGGTGTCTAGTTCATTGAGATCTGTGTGGTATTTGGATAGTGGCGCTTCCTTTCACATGACGGGAGACAAGGAACTTTTCAGTCACTTGGAGGAGAAGGATCTCCAGATGCATATTGAAATGGGCGATGATGAGCGTTACAGTGCTACTGGGATTGGTACCATTACCTTCCAAAGGCATTCAGGTAAACCCTTTCAATTAAAATATGTAATTCATGTACCGGGTTTGAAGAAAAATTTAGTCTCAGTCGCAATGTTGTAGGATAGAGGTTACGATGTTGTTTTTAATGAAGGAAAATATTTCCTGCGACATAAAACAATAGGACAAGCCAAGAGGATAGGGATTTGAGTTAAGAATCTCTACAAGCTTGAGGTATATGGCTACGCAACAATGATTTGCAAGGCAGATCAAGTGGTGAGCCGAGATGAGGGCAAATTATGGCACATGATATTGGGCCATCTTCACCACGGAGCCTTGAAAGTCATGCAACATATTTCTACTGGTCTTCCTAGAGGTACACTAGCACAGTCAGACACATGCAATGGATGTAATATGGTAAAATATGTAAAGGCCCCCTTTCATGAGAAGGAGAACCGAGCTTCGGGGATCCTTGAGAGAGTTCACATAGACGTGTGTGGAACACTCTCTATTTTTCGACAAAAAAACATAAGTACTATGTAATATTTGTTGATGACTTTTCTCATAGAAAAAAGATCAAACATTCTCTAAGTTATGTGAGTTTAAGGCACTAGTGGAGAAAGAGTCGAGGAAGCAAGTGAAGGCTCTTAGGAGCAATAATGGTGGAGAATACATCTCTAACGAATTCAAGAACTTCTACAACAAAGAAGGAATTCAAAGAGAACTCATAGTTCCTCATAACCCACAACAGAATGGGGTCACAGAGAGAAAGAACATAATGATTGTGGGTGCAACACTAGCGATGTTTCATGATCAAGGCCTACCGATGCATTTGTGGGTGGAAGCATGCAACACAGTGGTACATGTGCAGAACCATTGTCCTCATAGGATACTTGGCATGAGTACACCTGAAGAGGATTTCACTGGTATGAAACTTGATGTTTCACACTTGAATATTTTTGGCTCATCTGTTTATGTGCATGTGACCAAGGACGCTAGGAAGAAGCTTGAACTAAGTGCTGAGGCTGGGATTTTTGTGGGGTACACTGAAACACCCCATAATTATCATGTGTATTTTCCAAACAACATAATGAATGTTGTGCGTTGGGATATAAAATTTGATGAGGAGAAAGCGATGCAGTTGTCCCTTGAGAGGGAGATGAACTTGCATGCAGAAGAGGAACTATTGGTTCCCAAGGACGAGTCTCAAGATGTGGATCAACCACATGAGGAGGTTCATGGAGTGGAGTAAAACACTCATGCAGATCCATCTATCAGAAATGGCAAAAAGGCGCACCACAAAAGTTGATAGATTGAGACTTGATGCTGCAGAGAATGTAGGAGCTCCTACTTCACATCGTAGACAGAGATAGTCTCTTGACTGATTTACTGGATACATGGCTCTTAAGAGAAAATTTATTGTGACTGAACCATCTTCCTTTCAGGAAGCAGTGCAACAACCAACTTGGGTTGATGCAATGGTGGAGGAGTATGACTCCATTGTCAAGAACAGTGCATGGAAGATAGTCCCAAGACCAATTGACAAATCAGTGGTTATATCAAGATGGGTATACAAGGTAAAGCAAGCTGCTAATGGGAGTGTGGAGAAATACAAGGCCAGATTCGTGGCCTGGGGATTCTCACAGATCGAGCGGATAGATTATGATGAGAATTTTGCACCTGTTGCAAGGTACTCTTCCATAAGATCCATCCTTGCACTCATAGCACATATGGGTTGGTGCATTCATCAAATGGATGTGAAAACTGTGTTTCTCAATGGGATCATTGAGAAAGAGGTGTACATAGAGCAGCTTGAAGGTTTCGAGATCTTCAACAGTGAGTCACATGTGTGCTAACTCAAAATAGCACTGTATGGGCTGAAGCAAGCATCCCATGCTTGGTACACTCAGATAGACAGCTATTTCACCGGACTGGGATTGACCAAAAGTGAGGCAGATGAAAACCCGTACCATATTGTGGTTGAGGGTAAGATATTGATCATTTTTCTTTATGTTGATGATCTAATTTTGACTGGTGATGAGCAGCTGATACACTCATGCAAGGATGATCTTGCAAGGGATTTCGAAATGAAGGACATGAGACTCCTTCATTATTTCCTTGGATTGGAAATATGGCAGCAAGATGGTGATTTTTTTTTCTCAAGGAAAGTATGCAAATGAGATACTAGGTAATTTTCACGTGGAGAGCTGCAAACCCATGGATACTCCTCTTCTAGGAAATTGGAGGAAAGAGGATGCTACTTCTGGAGAGGTAGTGGATGCTACTGTCTCCAGGTAGTTAGTGGGTTCACTAATGTATTTTCTGAACATGAGACTAGACATTTGCTACACAGTTAACCAGCTGAGTCAAGCTATGGTTAAGCCTACCAAGATATTTTGTAAGGCAGGGAAGCATGTCCCGAGTGTTATCACTCGGATTGAACCTTAGGCTGAGAAAGGCAATTCCGAGGTAACCTCAAACCATGCTTAGCCAAGTAGCTAGCCATAATAGGATAGGAGAGGGCTCTCTCCATATAAATCGCAGTCAAAGTGACTGAAGAAAGAAGATATTAGGTTAGGTATATTAGCTCAGGGTTTTAATTTTGATTGTGTAGGGATTTTCTGGATTAGGAGGAGCCATGCAGCCAGGGCAAGGAAATTAGGTCAAAATTTGCAGAGTGTTCTATGGGGCAAGGTAGGTACAATGTTTAGCACATTAGGGTTTTGATCATGAGATGGTTAAGACAAGTTAAGAGCTAGAAAGAGCATGGTGAATTCATGGTTTCTTTCTAAACTGAAGAATTACAAATAATGAATGCTTACCCAAAAGAGAGCATATAAATTATGGATTCTGTTCATCTAACTTGAAAACATTCATTTAATAGAAATGAAATTATGGATGAATTAACAAAACATTCTAAAATATGAGAAAAAAATAATAAATTGAAACTAAATACAATACCACATGGATCCCATAAAAATAGCTGCAAATTTGATTAATATCCAGGCCAAAACTGATACAAAAATATGTCTCTTGAGATGCTAAAGCTCCAAGTGAGTCCAACCATTACAATCACTAAGGAAATACATCATATAGACCTCAAAACCACTCTTCCTAGACCCAGGGAGTCGAATCCATAAGATAGGGATCAATTTCACCTACTCCCAAACAAGAATCTCAAGACTAGGAAGACCCAACAATTTTCCTCTAAAAGAGAGGAAACTGATTCATTTGACCTCTAGAGGACTTATATGATGTATCTACCCTAGATAACAATAAAAACATGACATTTAAATTTACCTTAACCTTTTACATCATTAATTTTTCATTTCCCAAGATAAAAAGTCAAAAGGTTAAAATTTGCTGAAGATGATGAAAATGACATTTTCCTGGCAAAAGCGCAGCACTATGATAGAAAAAATAGCCTCTTTTGCAAGCAACTTTTGGAGGCCTTCCCGGTGTACAAATCAGCTCCATGATAGCTCATTGGAAAGATCTCTGAGTTTAGTTTCCAAATATGTCTCCATTTTCCAAAATGGTTCCTATTTGTACTATCAAAAATCACATCTCCCAAGATTGGTAAAAGCGCGACGCCAAGGTCAAAAAGGAGGTAGAAACATGAAAATTTGGTGGTTTTTTGCACTTTTGAGGGACCAGTTCTCCTCCAAATTTTCTGAAAATTGATGTGATTGATGTATTCATCATTATTAACATGATGGTGGTGACCATTTTTCCATTGGAGGCTCCAATAAAAAGCACAGCGCCAAGGGTGCTGTGTTTTTGGCAGATTTTCTATGTGCCAAAATTGCTCAAAAAACAAAAAATGCACTAAAGTGCCAAATGTGCCAAAAATTGCCAAAATTGTGAGGCTAATTACTGATAAAGGGATTGAGGCATGAGGAGACACCTCAAAAATTATGTCTAACCTCTCTTTCTCCTTTTTCTTGGTCAAATCTTGAATTTTTGCATGGGCTCATTTGAGCTTGGCCCTTGCAATTTTGTTTCTCATAGCATAGTGCTTTGCCATTTTCCCCTAAATATCATTTTCCATTTTGGCCTTCTATAGCAAGCTCTCCAGATAAAAATTGTCTCTATCAAGCCATGAATCTCTATCCCTACTAATCTCTATGGCAAGTAGCTCACTTGGAGTGAGCTGCTTTGCCAACTCAACTTCTTTCTGTCTCTCAAGGGCTAGAGCTCTTTTTAGCCCTCTAGTCTTTGGTCTTTGTTTAGGAGGCTGATCCTCCTCATCATCAATCTCACCAAATCTGTCTAAATTTTCCTCCAACAAGGTCTTGGCCTTTTCTGCTTCTCTTTGTGCTTTGATGGTCCCGACCTCATCAATGATTTTCTTGGTTTTCAGCTACTGCTTTTCTTGCTCAAGAAAATCAATCACATATTGTGCTCTGTTGAGATTAGCTTGAAGTTCAATAATATTTGCCTCTTTGCCTCTGATTAATGCACTGGTGATTCTATCCTCATCCTCCTCATCAAGGTCAATCAGCTGAAACTCCTGCTCTATTTCATGTTTATCCTCCTACTCCTCAATGATTGGCTCTTTAGCCTTTTCCTTGCCCTTGTCTACCTGTTTTGCTGATGAATAAAGCATGGACCCTTTCAATCCAAGTGAAGCAAACACATGCTTGTGGTCTCTCTGATAGGTCTTGGGAAATGGTTCAACATCAGTCAAATTAGCCCAAGTTGCCTCAACGTCCCTTTCACTGCTTGATGCCTCAGTATCATGATGTGATGATGGTGAAGGATTACAGAAAGGTGAAGAGGTAGGATCAACATGGGGTGAATTGATTTGAATAGGTGATGATGTATGAACAATAGGCTGAGATGGAGAAGTGGATATGGGAGGATGAGATGATGAAGGGATACTTTGCTCATGATGACTAGGTGTGGTAGTGAAAACTTCATTTGCAATGAATGTGTCCCATGGAATGTTCTTTTGCTCAAGCTGATACATGACTATCATCTTGATGAGGGAATGGTGAAAAATAATTTGCATTTGATGACTATAATACCTCCTTTGTACAATGTATGCCATCTTGTCAATGCTTTGGGAGAGATAGTAGGGTATGTGAAGCATTCTGACCCTAGTGAAGTGCATGAGGAGTCAGATATGGTATGAATAGATTTGAAAAAACCTCCCCTCATAAGTGAAGTACTTCATGATTATTTTCATCATGGGGACATACTAGTCAAGGAGATGAGAGAAAGGGAAAATGGTTTTCTTGTCATCCTTATACCTAGGTTTTAGATATGGTTCATAATAGCTCAAATCAAGGTTTCCCTTTTTAAACCATTTTTCTCCCACATTAGGGATCCATGTAGCAGCTGAAATGGAATTAGTGGACATGGTAAAAGTGACCCTAGCAAGAGTGACTTGTCTATCATGAATATTTGTGATGAAAAACCTTGTCAACACAGGGTGATACTGAATCTGCTGCACTTTCTCACAAAACTCAAAACAACCAACATGTTTAAAACAAGACATAGTGAGAGGAGAAGCCATGAGATCCTTTGTGGTTATTGGCTAATATCTGTTAATTTTCCTTGCTTTGTGGTCACTTCTCTTTGGTATTTTTTCCTCACTGACACCTCTGTCCTCCTCTTCAGACATATTGAACTTGAAGGCTTAGGAAACCCTAGGGTGAAATGGAATGAGATGAGGGGAATGAGAGATGAGATGGCTAGCTTAGGCAAATGGAGGGAATGAGTGTAAAGGTAAAATTAGGTCTAGGAAGTGGGGATAGGTCTTGGAAAAATTAAGGAGTTGGGAGTAGGATTTATTGAACTTAGGGAGGTGATAGGGGATCAAAATGTTTAAGGGATTGGGAATAAGAATTTTATTATAGGGTTGATAGGGCTGCTTAGGAAATTGAGATGCCTAAGACTTAGGGTTTAGGGGAAAATGGATTTAAGGAAAGGAATATGGTGTTATAGGGAAAGGAATAGAGTTTATAATGATGTAGGAAGGGAATCCGAGGTTTATGGACACCAAGTTGGGAATAAAGAGTGAATTTAGGGTTTGTAGCTAGACAAACTTCCAAATTTTTAAAGAAACCAAAAATACCATGAAATTTCTCTTGAATACTGCAAGGAGGTGGAAATTACATGTTACTTACTTGCCAAGAGGTGTTGAGAGTCTTTTATGAAGGTTTGAAGCATTTTGGATGAGTTTTGAAGCTTGTAGAGAAAACTGGGCAAAAGCGCAGCGCCATTATGAAAAAGCGTAGTGCCAATGTAATTTGCTCTATGGTTTTCGACAAAAAGCGTAGTGCCACTGGACATAAGTGCATCGGCAGGACAAAAGCACAGTGCCAAGGTGTAAAAACACAATGCCTTGAAATTTTGACCCAAACTGCTCAGAAAACTTGAAATTTCTCCTTTGCCAAAAAGTCTTGATGGCTGGATGGAAAAAATGACTTATTTTGAGGTGCTTGATAGGCTTTATAGCTTTAGTGGATTTGAAATTTACTTTAAATTACCCACTTTTCTAATGTTCACTTTTCCTCTTTGACACTGATACTCTTTTTGCTTTCTTACTTCTTGGCATTGCAGGCTTGATCAAACATGGAGTTTGGCTTTCTTTGCTCACTTAGGCCAGACATGATTGCATTTTGACAGCTCGGGATTGAATTTATTACATATGAAAACATGAAATTACATTGGTCAAAAAATAAAAATAAATTACATATTGAATTTTATATCAAAATGACATTTTGATATAAAAATCATTAAACTAAAAAAAAAATACAACTTTGAAAGTATAATAATTACATCATGATGATCTTATTTAGTCCCTCTCATATATTTTATGACCTCATCTGAATGAAGGAGTGACCTTGAGAGATGCAAAACCCTAATGACCTAATGGGGTTGCTTTTTTGACCCGAATTTTGAATGAGATTTTGAATTTAAAGACTTCCAAGTGAATAGAGCATTTCCATAGGTGTTGTTATACTCAAGGAGACATGAGAATGAGTCAGCCAATATGACCTTCTGAGGGAGAATGAAGCTAATTTGACAAGGACAACCACCAATGGAAAAATTTTATGTCATGAACTAATGGAATGATGAAAAAATTATTCAGAATGGGACACCTAAGATGCACATGCAAATGTGTTTTTATCCCTGGTGGAAGTATGCAAATATTGATACTAACATTGGCATTATTGGGGATGGAAGCTCCTTGGAGGTGTCAAGAACACCGTAGACCAAGTGCCTAACCATTGGGAAAATACGGTCAAACAATTCAAAAGGCTGCAGATTATTAAACTAACTCAAAAACTGTTTAAAGTGACTGAGAACTGACTCAAAAAGTGACTTTGACATTAACTTCAAATTGAATCAGTTTTTTTTTTTGACAACAACAGAAAATCAACAAGCTTTATAGCCTTCACCTCAGGCCCCAAGCCTAGATGATTTTCTGCTCCACACCTTGTAGAAAATATAAACTGGTATTTACAATGAAAGTGAAACATTCTCTCAGAAGTTGCATTAGAGATAATAATGTTTCAAGAGCCTACCATTTACTGGTCCTCCTGAACATTCTTGTCCATCCAAATCTTTCAGCAAATAGGCATTTTGTCCTCGATAGGCTGAGATCTTGGAGGGTCCTTTCCAAAGATTTTGAAACTTCCCGTGCTTTCCTTTCTCTTCATTTCTTGCATCCCACCACAACACTACATCTTCCAGCTGGAACTTATCTGCCTTGGTTTTGCGATCATAAATCCTTTTTATTTTCTCCTAAAGCTTAGAACTATTCTGGGAAACTTCCTCCGTTGTTTGATGAAGGTGAATCATTTAATTAATTCGACGTTGAATATCATTTTCCTTACTACCTGCTTCCTGCAATAATCTCATAACCGAGACTACAAGTGATGTAGGAAACACTGTATCTGTACCATAAACCAATTCAAAGGGTGACATACCTATATAATTCTTGGTGCTCACTTGGTCTGCCCACAAAGCATTGGTAAGCTTCCTATGCCAATTTTTCTTGTTCTCCTCTAACATTTTATTAATGATATTAACCAAGGATTTATTAGAGGACTTAGCTAATCCATTGCCCTATGGATAATATGCAGTTGAATGGCCCAACCTGATATTATACTTATGACAAAAATAAACCATTTTCTTTGACTTGAATGCTGCAAAATTATCTGTAATGATCTTGTGAGGACAACCAAAACGACACAAAATGTTGGATTCTGAAAACTGAATAATTACTGTGTTTATAGCTTGTCTTTTAGGAATATCCTCGATCCATTTGGTGAAGTAGTTGGTAGCTGTTAGAATCCATCTGTGCTGTGCCGATAATGTGGGATGAATTTCCCCAATAAAATCAAGTCCCCACTGTTGAAAAGGAGCATTTACTACAATATGCTTCAACGGAAGAGGAAGGAGTTTCCTTTTTCCCTGAAAAACCTGACATTCATGACAGTTTGTGATAGTTTTGTACAAATATGAAAATTGATTTGGCCAATAATACCCTACTCTCAACACTTTGTTAGCTATTGTTTTCCAAAACAAGTGGCCTCCACAGTATCCCCTATGGCAGTCATCCATTACCTGCTTAGCTTCATCTTCGACTAGACAATTCAAAATAACACCTCCTGGATCTTTCCAATAAAGGGCACTACCTAGAATGCAGTATTTAGCAAATTTAAATTTCAAAGACCTACCCTGAATTTTTGACATTCCATGAGGAGGACATAAGTGCTGAAGAACATACACTATATTGGAATACCATGGTGAAGTGAGAAACATTTTTGATACCTGTATTAGAGTGCCATCTTCTTCATCATCTAACATTGTTGCAGTAGGGTTTATGTCTAGATCATGTAAATTGGATTCAACCATTAGCTTGGCTAATCCCTTCCCTTGATCAGTTTGGTGGGCTTGATCTCGAGATCATACTCTAGCATTGCTGCTATCCACTTACCTCTCCGACCTTCAGGATCGGTCTGTGTGAGAACTTGTTTTACCGCTGCCTTTAGAACATAGGCTATAGTATGTGAATGTAGAATATAGATCCGAAAATATTTCAAGTATTGATCAAGGCTAAAGCTTGTTTCTCAATAATATTATAGTGAAGAGTAGTATCTCTAATGGCTCGACTGAAGAAAGCAATGGGCTGCTCAAACTGATCCTTCTTTTGCATCAAAACCGCAACCAAGGTGTGCTCAGATGAAATTGAAAATTTTATGAAATCATTAGTATAATCTGGACTAACCAAAACAGGGGCTGTGGTTAAAGCAAGCTTTACCAAGATGAAAGACGTCATAGCATTAGTGGTCCATTTTACACTGCTTTCCTTTTTCAACATATTAGTCATTTCATGCAAATGCTCAGCCAAATTAGGAACAAATCTGCGTAAGAAGCTCATCTGTTGTGAAACCAGCTCCAAAAATAGAAGAACAGAGATATCAATGCCTTAGAAATAAGCCACTTCGAGTGGGAAACCTCCAATACATTACATAAATGAACAATTCTTGGATGATACAAATGACCAAAACCTCGTTCTATATATAGGAGTCCATGGGCCCACAATGTAATCCTAGCCGACCTAAAAATAATAATTTAAGGGCACAATAATAAAAATATTGGGGTTACAGGGGTACAAAAATAACAATAAGGGGGGCTACACTAACATAATAAGGGACTACACTATTAATAAAGGGACCTAACATGCCCCTCTCCTTCAAACAAGTGTTTTCCTCAACGCTTCAGTAGCTCCGGGTGGTTTTGTATAAAATTCTCATCCTCCCATGTAGAATCTTCAGTGGGTAAGTTCTTCCATTTGATGAGATACTCTGAAATTGATTGATTTCGTAGTTGTCGAGTTCTTGTTCCTGTGACTGCTTCAGGTTCAAATATGGTTTTTCTTTCCTCATCAAGTTCTGGCAATATTGTTTGAACTAGAATTTTGTCCCCTATAACCTTTTTTAAGCATGAAACATGGAAAACTGGATGCACTTGCGAAGAAGCAGGAGGCTCCAATTTGTATGCCATAGTACCAATATTTTTCAAAACCTTGTAAGGACCATAGTACTTTGGCGATAATTTATTATCCTTCTTAGCTTGCTTGAAAGACATTTGTTTGTATGGTT
Organism: Pinus albicaulis; assembly: GCA_034641835.2. Classification (NCBI taxonomy): domain Eukaryota; kingdom Viridiplantae; phylum Streptophyta; class Pinopsida; order Pinales; family Pinaceae; genus Pinus; species Pinus albicaulis. The sequence goes on from CM076576.1 coordinate 923,788,739, forward strand.
GTAGCCTTAAAAATTCCCAGTATCCCACATCAAAACTTCTCTCACTGCGATGTTGATCTGCCTGTTGTTTCATTCGATTTTGTGCCAAATTTAGGTTATCCTTCAAGAGTTGGAGAACTTCTTGTTGATGCTCGATGTGATCCTCCACTGCTTGAACCCTAGAATTTTCCCTTAAATAAGATGTGATGGATGGTGGATGATATCCATAAAGTGCCATAAATGGGGTCATTTTTGCTGCAGTATGGAAGGAAGTGTTATACCACCATTCAACGAGAGGTAACCACTTGACCCATTGTGCTTGCTTATCAGATACAAAACAACGAAGATATCCTTCCAAAAATTTATTCACAATCTCCATTTGACCATCGGATTGAGGATGATAAGATGAGATATGAGCTAGTTGAGTACCCAAACAAGAAAATAATTCCGTCCAAAAATTTCCTGTAAAAATGGGATCTCTGTCACTTACAATAATCTTCGGGTTTCCATGTAGCTTTTGAAATTTTTCCATAAATGCGGTGGCAACTGTACTCGCTTTAAATGGATGAGATAATGCACAAAAGTGTGCATACTTGGTAAGTCTATTAACTACCACCATGATGACGCTTCTTCCTTCAGACTTAGGTAAACCTGTGATAAAATCAATTGAAATCTCCTCCCAACGTTGACTTGGAATGGATAAAGGTTGTAGAAGACCCGGGGTCTTAATTGTCTCAACTTTATTTTGCTGGCAAACCAAACATTCTGCCACAAACTTTTGAATATCGTATTTAAGGCCATCCCAAAAAAATTCTTTCTTCACCCTGTGGTAAGTTTTTAAAAATCCCGACTGTCCTCCTAAAGGAGAAGTGTGCAATTCCAAAAGAATCTTTTGTTTTAGTTTGGAATTCTTGCAAATATATAAGCAATCTTTGTACCATAAGGAATCATTTTTCCAACTAAATGTATCAGATCTACTAGGATCTTGCTGCAAATTTTGAATGAGAGTCCACACTTCTTCGTCCTTCTTCCATTCATCCCTTACTTCGGTTATCCAATCTGGTTGGATAATTGAAATGGCATAAAGCAATGCTTCCACCCCTTCATCCTTTCTTGAGAGTGCATTTGCAACAACATTTAGCTTCCCTTTTTTGTAGACAATTTCAAAGTCATAACCCAACATCTTTGTGACCCATTTTTGCCGCTCTTTTGAAGATAGTCTTTGTTCCAAAAAGTGTTTAAGACTATCATGATAAGTTTTTACCTTGATGTGTCTTCCTATTAGGTAAAGTCTCCATTTCTTTAGTGCATGTAGTATTGCCAACATTTCCTTCTCATAAATAGCCTTTTGTAAATACTTTCCTTTTATTGAACGACTTTCAAAAGCAATGGGTCTTCCTTCTTGCATTAAAACAACACCAATTCCATTTCCTGAGGCATCACATTCCACAATAAAGGTTTTTTGTGAATTCTGGCGTAGCTAAGACTGGTGCTAGGCACATTGCCTCTTTAAGATGTTCAAAGGCCTTAGTTGCTTCAGGAGTCCATGAAAATGCATCTTTCTTCAATAGTGTTGTTAGAGGTGTTGTTATTCTCCCATAATTCTTAACAAACTTGCGATAATACCCTGTTAACCTGAGAAATCCGCGCAACTGCTTTATGGTTGTGGGGACTTTCCATTCCTTAATGGATTTAATTTTGTTAGGGTCTACCTTAACACCCTCGTGAGATACAATATGACCCAAATATTCCACTTCTTGTACTCCAAAGAAACATTTGGATGTTTTTGCATATAATTGTTTCTCCTGCAATAGTTTGAGCACCCTGTCAACATGTTCAACATGATCCTTCCAAGACCTGTTGTGGATTAGTATATCATCAAAAAATACTAGCACAAATTTTCTAAGGAAGGGTTTGAAAATGGAATTCATCAACCCTTGAAATGTAGAAGGTGCATTGGTAAGGCCAAAAGGCATGACTAAAAATTCATAATGACCCTCATGAGTTCGAAATGCTATTTTCGGAATATCTTCAGTCTTCATTCTAATTTGATGATATCCTGAACGAAGATTCAACTTGGTAAAATAAATTGCTCCATGTAATTCATCCAATAATTCATCAATCACAGGAATGGGAAATTTATCTTTAATAGTGAGCTTATTGAGCTCCCTATAATCCGGACACATGTCCCATGATCCATATTTTTTGTGCACCAATACTACTGGAGCAGAGAAATAACTTTGACTAGGTTGAATTATACCAGCCTCTAGCATTTCTGCAATCATACGTTCAATTTCGCTCTTTTGGACATAAGGATATCTATAAGGCCTGATGTTTGGAGGAACAATTCCTGGAATCAAATGAATATCATGATCATGATCACAAATAGGTGGGAGTCCTTTGGGAGTATCAAACACCTTAGAATGATTATCCAAGACTTTCTGGAGATCTGGAGAAATATATGATTTTGATGTTGGAACTTCTAGTGAGCATAATTGTGAAATTACGCCCCGTTGTTATTTCTTTAGAAGCTTTGTCATGACATTAGAGCTTATTATCTTTCCTGGCTTCCCTATGATACCCCTTAATTCGATTTCCTTTCCTTCTGAAAAAAATTTCAAGAAAACTTCTTGAAAATTAAAAGCTACCGTCCCCAAAGATTGTAACCATTGTACTCCTAGTACAACATCAACACCTCCCATTGGGATGGAAAGCATTGGAATATTCAATACATATTCCCCCATGGCTAGATTGATATTATGGCATTTTCTAGAGCAATTTATAGTTCCTCCATTTGCAACCATCACTTGACATTCTGGTGCTGGGTATAGGAAACAATTCAATTCCTTGGCTACCTTATAAGGAATAAAATTATGGGTACTACCCGAATCAATCAACACTATTACCTTTTTCTTCTTGACATGTCCTTCTATCTTGAGAGTTTGAGGAGTGGTAATTCCTGCCAATGCATTACATGATATGTTCGGACTCATTTCTTCTTCTTCTAGGGTTGGTTCCTGGTGTATATCTTATTCTTGTTCATTTTCTTCTTCCTCTTCACAATCTATGTAAAATAATTTCTTCTTAGCACACTTATGACCTTTAGTGTATTTTCTATCACAACTGTAGCAAAGCCCTTTTTCTCTTTTTTCTTCCAATTGTTGTGGTTTCAACCTTGTAGGTTGTGGAAATCTAGGCGTAGCAACACTTCCTTCTTTATAGAAGTGAGTGGTAGGCTTCATTGTCGCCATAATTTTACATTCAATTTTTCTTGCCAACCTGAATGCCTTCTCCAATGAATCAGGTTCCAAAACGCGAACTTCATGTTGGATGTTATCCTTTAAAGTACCTATGAAGAGATCAATCATGTGTTCCTCTGGAATATCAGTTACCCTTATATTCAATTTTTGGAAGTCCTCAATGTTCTCCCCCACTAAACCCTTTTGTTTGAGATTTATCAATTGGATAAAGAAGGTGATGCTCTTTGTATCCTCATAATGTGCTATCATTTCCTCCGTAAAAATTGACCAAGTGACAATTTTTTTTACGGGAGCAAAGCCATCGATACCATACAAATGTATTTTGTTCTAAATGTAAAGTTGCAATGCGTACCTTTTGTGTGTTTTGCACATTATTGAGATCAAAATATTTCTCCATCTGTAGTATCCATGTTACAGGATCCTTTCCATCAAACTTCCTCATATCCATTTTTTGAATATGGTGGTTCTTCCCTCCAAAATTAGAGTTTATGAAATCACGATTAACATTTATTTTGTTCTCATCATGAGTTTCCTCTACTATCTTTTCACCATTAGGAAACATTTCTTGTATCAACTTTGTCAAACCTTCCATGTCTTTTTTTAGATCATTCTTCATGTTTTCCATTTTTTCATCGATCTTAGCTTCCATGTCATCCATCTTAGATTCCATGCCAGCTTCCATGCCATCTATCTTAGATTCCACACCTTTCTTCAAACCATCCATATTATTCTTCAAACCATCCATCTTCGCTTCCACGCCTTTCTTCAAAACTTCCATTTCATTTTTTGTTGCTCTTTGCAAGAGCGAATTTTGGTGCACTTGCTCTTGTAATTTTGATAGATCATGTTGCAATTGTTCATCTTCATGAGTCATAGTAGAGCCTTATGAAGGCTTAATGGGTGTTGAATTATTTTTACAGGGCATTTTTTAGAACCCAATACTGATATCTATTCTACAATATGCCCTTGGAATCAATTCAAATTGATTCTTCAAACAAGACTTATTCGGAAAAAAATACACACCGTTTTCTTTATTTTGAGGAGCTCGATATTGAAATTGGATTATCTCTGTGATTTCAGCTCTTCAATATCTGAAATTTGGAATTGAGGTATCCCTTTGAATTCTCTTTCAAATTCCACAGGTTTGACCTGATTTGGATTCTCCAAGGCAAATTTATGTCCAAGCTACCACAATGACCTAATTATCGACTGGTTCAGTAGAGCGAAATTGTACGACTTTCCACGTGTCATTGTTTCGTCCTTCGGCTCTGAAATTGATAGAAAAGAAGCTACAGTCTGTGTACTTATGACCAATTTTTATGGCACTCCAATCCAATGCTCAGAGAGAAAGTTATGAATATTTTCCCACAATCACCTCTTTGAGATGAAATTCGGGATCCTGAAAAAGAACTACCTTCCATAGATCATATCTCCGAAAATATTTCGAACCAAGCTCTGAAATTTTGCGACAAGTTTCCTCAGGATTTCAGCTTCTCGCCCTAAAAATTTCAGATTCTGAACCTTCGTAGAAAAAAAGTTATAGCGAAAATTCCACGCTTACTTGTTTAGAGTAGCGAAACCCTAGAATCCAAAGCTCTGATACCAAATGTTGTGAAACCAGCTCTAAAAATAGAAGAAAAGAGATATCAATGCCTTAGAAATAAGCCACTTCGAGGGGGAAACCTCCAATACATTACATAAATGAACAATTCTTGGATGATACAAATGACCAAAACCACCTTTTATATATAGGAGTCCATGGGGCCACAATGTAATCCTAGCTGACCTAACAATAATAATTTAAGGACACAATAATAACAATATTTGGGTTACAGGGGTACAACAATAACAATAAGGAGGGCTACACTAACATAATAAGGGACTACAATATTAATATAGGTACCTAACATCATCTTACCATTGAAAGCTTGTATCTCCTTTTTATTACGTGGAAAATCTATTTTCTGAATGGCTTCCACTCTGGAAGGATCAATGCGAATGCCATCTTTGGAAATTATGTGACCAAGAAGTTTTCCTTCCTCCATAGAAAAAAGACTCTTCTTCGAATTCAGAGAAATTTTGAACTCCCTGTATTTCTGAAAAAAAATTCTCAAATGATACAAATGCTGATCATCAGAACTAGAAAACACTGTCAAATCATCTAAATACACCACTAAGAAAACATATTTCTCATTAGAAAAGGCTATATCCATTGCCCGCTGAAAAGTAGCCCCTTCATTCTTGAGTCCAAATGGAATTTTGACATACTGAAAGGTTCCCCAGGGTGTCGTGAAAGCAGTTTTACCTTGGTCTTCTTCATGTACCAAAATCTGATTATAACCTGAATAACCGTCAAGCAGCGACATCCGTGATGCTCCAAATACCCTTTGCAAAACATGGTCCATCTTAGGAAGGGGGTAATTATCCTTTAAAGATACTTTATTCAAATTTTGGAAATCAATGGATAACCTTATATCTACGGTCTTTTTCCTTACCAGAACCAAATTTGAAATCCAATCAGAAAACCTAGTTGGCACAATGATACCAAATTTATACAATCAATTTACCTCTTTCTCGATGGATGGCAACAATCTTGGATTTATCCTTCTCAAATTCTGTTTGAAAGGTTTTTGATCCGGTTTGATGGGAATAGTGTGCTGAATGATATTCTTGTCATACACCTTCAAATTTGCATAATCCCATGCGAAAATATCAGAAAATTCAAACAAAAATTTGTTGTACTTATCTTTTGCCTCGGGAGATAATGTCTTAGACAACATAACCATATTGGGCTTATCTGCTATTCCAATGTTCATGTCTTCCACACACTTTTCTGTAGGAGTCAAGTTGATTTTCTCGCCACATCATCCTGATTGAACGGATCTTCTAAAGGTATGAGACCTCTAGGAATAATATTATCTTTCAGCTGCAAAATATTCATCTGATTGGCCTCTATGTCTTGATCATCAACATCACAAACATCATTAATAAAAATATCTTTGAAATTTCCTTCATTCTGAAAAAATCTATTAATTTCTTTGTCATCCCAAAAAACTTTCCAGTACCTTAAATTATCGGGAACACTAGGTCTATGTTTGACATGAATTTCAAATTTATTACTGGAGTTCATCAGAATTTTGAGATTACTTGCTACCGTAGCAAGCGAATCTGCAATGATGTTTTGAGTTCTTGGCACTGCTGTTAATGTATACTCAGGAAAATTTTTTAATACATCCAAGACTACATTCCTATAAGCTTTCATTCGCGGATGCTTTGCTTGATATTATCCTTTCACCTACTTTATGACAAGCTCAGAATCACCATAAACAAAAATTCTTTTTGCACCAAGTTTCTTCAAAATTTTGATACCTATGATCAATGCTTCATACTCTACTTCATTATTAGAACAATCAAAAGCCAATTTATAAGAGAATTATCTAACATTACTTGGAATTCCAACTGACTTACCAACAAGACTTCGGATCCAAATACCAATACCTGCACCTTCCTTACCCAAAGCACCGTCGAAATCCATACTCCAAATTCCATCTTCGTCTTCTAGATGCTAAACTTAACTTTTGGTTTACTTTGGCCGGTCACCTCAATTCTTTTTTTTGTACTGATTTTATGTTCTTCAAGAGGCTGTTCGGAAGAAGACACTATTTATTTTTCCTTATCAAGAGCTACTCTAAAACTTTCTGAAACTTCTGGCACATCTTCTACCACTACTAGCTGATTATTTACATCATTCAAATCACCATAATTATACAAAATAAAATATTCTATATCTGTATGTACAACATGTATTGGATGATTTATGGGCTTCTCCTTACTAGTTATCATATATTTCATTTTCTTTTCCTGATACAATTTCCTCAATTTATCGAAAACAAGAATAGTAGCATAAGATAAGTCAAGTTGTAAAGTACCTTTGAGTTTGGCTCCCCATGATCTAGACAGTAGCATGCCGAACCGAGGTGGTATATCAGCCACCACCACATCCATCAAAACATTTTTTGCCGGGATTTGGTCTAAGGAAACCACTAAATATTTAATGAGACCAATGCAACGAACTCTACCAGAATCAAATGAATACAAATCATGATATGGTCGGGTGATATCCATGCCCATATTTTACATAATAGCCTTAGGCATCAAATTGTGAGAAGCCCCGTAATCAAGCATAACATTATGAAGTATGTACTCATGCAGTATAAGGCTTAAATAAAGGGGGGAACTTCACTCTCTTCTAATTGAACATCTATAGCTGGACCAAAAATGAGCTCATGGTGGTCATCTTCAACATTAACCATATTGGACAAACGATCAACTAGCAACATTTTAGACCCCTGATGTTTGTAATGACTATTCTTCACTAATTCTGTCAAAGGAATGGACACTTTAAATTTAGCTATTTCATTTTCTAAATTAAAAGTTGTGACTTTATCTACCTCTTTGACAACAGGATCCTTTGTTATATTCTCCTTTTTCTGAGTGTCCTTCTCTTTAGTATCTGAGCTTGTTGATGGTTGGTTGATGTTGCTATGATTCTGATTTTCATGTTCTTTACCATTTCTCTGATTATTCGGAAGATAGGGGCATTGACTAGACCTCTTTCCTTTTATGAATAGGATTGACAGGTACATCTATGCTCCTTAGAGAATATTGTTTCTGATGTGCACTCAAAGCATTCATATACCCACGCTGGTAATCATCCGATTCTGTTTCCAAATCATCATCATTTTCCAAGATATAATCCTCATCTTTTGGAGAATCCAGATTTTTAGTATACCCTTCATCTTCAGTCAAGAACATGGGCAAGCCATCTGCGGTAAAGAAATGATTAGTTTCAACCACCAGATCTTCATCTTCTTCTTCTTCTACTCCTTGAACATAATTCTGCTGCAAAGGTGTTCGAATCTGCTGTTGTTGTTGTGGGTTCTTTATGCTCTCTCTGCTTGATTCTAAACTGAGGTTGCTGCCCTCTGAAATTTGGATTCCGGATCTGTGGTTGAGGTCTATTAGAGATAGACAATTAGTCAACCTTTCTCTCCATAGTCTGGAGTAATGAATCCATTTTTGAATCGGAAGTAGATGTCTCCTCTTTGATGGTCACCCTCTTTTAAGATCTCATCCTTGCTCTCTTGGCCAAAAAATTCGCTTCCACACTTACAACATTCTTCTGCATATCTGCTAAAGTTTTAGGATCACATTCATGCAATTGATATTCCATATCTGTATCAAATCCATCTAGAAATTTGACCAAAGCCAAACCCTATGGTGGTTTGATATGTGCAGGAAGACCATTATACACTGCATTAAATCTCACACAATAATCTTGCACAATTTCACTAACATTCCTTTTGATGTTCTCATATTCGGATAGAATTTGAAGGGGATTTTTCTTTTCTTCCCATATTTATACAAGATGACAATGCAAAACATCTAAGGTGTCAATAGTGGCTGCTGGTAGAGCTCTAAACCATTTTCTTACTTCCCCTCCCAAACTTTGTGCAAACAGCCTCATCTTATCTACATGCTTTTGTGCTGTCATGAACTGAGTATTGTCAAACAAAGGGGTTTTGGTTTGGCAATATATGGGTATAGCACCTGGGTTCTGAGGGAGAACCAAGGGGGGCATATCTTGCAACCATGATGACTGGAGGTGGAGGATTTATAGCAGGGATTTGGATGCCTGATGTGGGAGGATTGGTCATTGATTGAGTAGTGTGAACAACAGATGAAGAAGGAGGTGGGGGAAAAGGAATATTCTGGGTAACAGTATATGAAGTGATAGTAGAAGAAATTGAGATAAGAGGTCTTCTTATCACCCAAGCATTTAATTGCGAAGAATAGTTTGCAAATCTTTAAGAACTTGTAAAATTTGTGTCCCTGATTGTGACCCTGATTGAGAGTGTGAAAACAAATCTTAAACATGAATGGGAAAGGGAATGGAGGAATCAACAACTGTTTCATCGATCCAACTCAAATATTTGCTCTGGAATAAACTTTTTTCAAAATTTACATCAAATTCAATATCTTGCAAACTTTCTAACTTTTCAGGGAATGAATGAGCTCTGGGAATGGAACTTCTATCTGATTGATTTCCTATTGAACTAGGCATCTCAATAAAAACTTTAGCTTTTCTTCCAATGTTCTGAGGATCAATAACAATGGTGGGAGGATTCAGATCAGGATTGGATCTGGTGTATCTTCAGGAAGCCAGTATGTCCAATTTCAAAAACAAATAAGCACTTTACAAATTTTTCAATTCAGCCTTTGAACAAACTCTAAACTTATCATCCACAAGTTTAATAATTTCAATGAAAAATTTAGTACTGTGGTTGATCTGATCTCACTTTTTCTTCCCCAGTATGGTCACCAAAATGTTATCACTCAGATTGAACCTCAGGTTGAGAAAGGAAATTCCGAGGTAACCTCAAACCACGCTTAGCCAAGTAGCTAGCCCTACTAGGGCAGGAGAGGGCTCTCTCCGTATAGATCACAGTCAAAGTGACTGAGGAAAGAATATATTAGACTAGGTATAGTAGCTCAGGGTTTTTATTTTTATTGTGTAGGGTTTTGCTGGATCATGAGGAGTCATGCAACTAGGGCAAGGAAATTAGGTCAGAATTTGCAGGGTGTTCCATGGGGAAAGGTAGGTAAACTGTTTAACACTTTAGGGTTTTGATGATGAGATGGTTAAGATAGGTGAGGAGCTATAAAGAGCATGGTGAATTCATGGTTTCTTTCTAAACTAAAGAATTACAAATAATGAATGCTTACCCAAAACAGAGCATAGAAATTATGGATTCTATTCATCTAACTGGAAAACATTCATTTAATAGCAATGAAATTATGGATGAAGTAAAAAAACATTCTAACATATGAGAACAAAAGAAGAAACTGAAACTAAATACAATACCCCATGGATCCCATAAAAATAGCTGCAAATTTGATTAATATCCAGGCCAAAACTGATACAAAATATGTCTCTTGAGATGCCAAAGCTCCAAGTGAGTCCAACCATTACAATGACTGAGGAAATCCATCATATAAACCTAAAAACCAGTCTTCCTAGCCTCAGGGAGTCGAATCCATAAGATAGGGATCAGTTTCACCTACTCCCAAACAAGAATATGAAGAATAGGAAGACCCAACAATTTGCCTCTAAAAGAGAGGAAACTGATTCATTTGACCTCTAGAGGACTTATCTGATGTATCTAACCTAGATAAAAAGAAAAACATGACATTTAAATTTATCTATACCTTATACATCATTAATTTTCCATTTCCAAAGATAAAAAGTCAAAAATTCAAAATTTGCTGAAGATGATGAAAATGACATTTTCCTCGCAAAAGCACAACGCCATGACAAACAAAATAGCCTCTTTTGCAAGCAACTTTTGGAGGCCTTCCCAGTGTCCAAATCAGCTCCATGGTGGCTCATTGGAAAGCTCTCTGCGTCTAATTTCCAAATATGTATCCACTTTCCAAAATGGTGCCTATATGCATGATCAAAAATCACTTATCCAAAGACTAGTAAAAGCGCAGTGCCAAGGTAAAAAAGGAGGCTGAAACATGAAAATTTTGTGGTTTTTTGCACTTTTGAGGGACTAGTTCTCCTCCAAATTTTCTGAAAATTGATGGGGTTGATGTATTCATCATTCCGAACATGATTATGGTGAACATTTTTCCATTGGAGGCTCCAAGAAAAAGTGCAACGCCAAGGGCGCTGTGTTTTTGGTAGATTTTCTGTGTGCAAAAATTGCTCAAAAAATAAAAAATGCACTAAAGTGCCAAATGTGCCAAAACTTGCCAAAATTGCGAGGTTAATTGTTGATCAAGGGATTGAGGCATGAAGAGACACCTCAGCAAGTATGTCTAACCTCTCTTTCTCCCTTTGCTCGATCAAAGCTTGAATTTTTGCATGGGCTCTTTTGAGCTTGGCCCTTGCAATTTTGTTTCTCATAGCATAGTGCTTTGCCATTTTCCTCTAAATATGATTGTCCTTTTTGGCCTTCTCTAGCAATATCTCTAGATGCAAATTGGATCTATCAAGCCATGAATCTCTGTCCTTGCTAATCTCTATGGCAAGCAACTCACTTGGAGTGAGTTGCTCTGCCAACTCAGCTTCTTTCTGTCTCTTAAGGGATAGAGCTCTTTTCATCCCTCTAGTCTTTGGTCTCTGTCTAGGAGGCTGATCCTCCTCATCATCAATATCACCAAATCTGTCTAAAGTTTCCTCCAATAAGGCCTTGGCCTTTTCTGCCTCTCTTTGTGCTTTGATGATCCTGACCTCATCAATGATTTGCTTGGTTTTTAACTGCTGATTTTCTTGCTCAAGAAAATAAATCACATATTGTGCTCTATTGAGATTAGCTTGAAGTTAACTAATATTTGCCTCTTTGCCTCTGATTAATGCATTGGTGATTCTATCCTCATCCTCCTCATCAAGGTCAATCGTCTGAAACTCCTGCTTTGTTTCATGTTTATCCTCATGCTCCTCAATGATTGGTGTTACACCATTTTTTGGTCATCTAACCTCTTATCATTAGATGGACCCAAGTACACCACGTAAGACCAATTTTACCCTAAGTAAAATTGCTTTCACTATGTAAAATAACTTAATAAACCACATTTATTAGGTTGTTTATGGTCTAAACAGGAAACCCCAAAAAGAAATATTAAACAAACCTATTTTGTTTGATTTTCCTCATGGAATAATTAATTAAACCATAATTTAATTATTATTCCTAGTCATGTTTAACCCAAAACAAAGAAATTAATGAGATAAACCTTTATTTATCTTATTATTTTCTAGGAATAATTAGTTAAATCTTATTTAGATAATATTCCTTGTTAAATATGACCAAATCACCCACAAATAATTAAATAAATCATTATTTATTTAATTATCCTTCAACCACTTCCTTAAAAAGATAAATAAATCATTTATTTATTTATTATTGACAAATAAAGGAATTTGACCCAAGTCAAATACTTTTTCCCTCCAACAAATATAATAAAATATTCCATAAAAGGTGGATCTAGATTTGGTTAACATTATTTTAATCATGCACCAAGATCTAGAATGACCCAATATTTTGTTATAAATAGGAGAGTTTTTCCTACCATTCTTCACCTTTTGTTGCCTATTAGATCACTCTGGATCTATACACTTGGTCACATTCTACATTATTTGCTGTGTGAGCTCCCTTTGAGTTCTATCTTTGTCTGGGTTTTCTACACCAACAAGAGAGAGATTCTAGATCTGAAGTGCTGAGGACTTCCAAGAACCCATCCCATTGAGGAGAATTGGAAACATCTTCTTGTTTTCCTCCCAAGTGCCCTTAATACAAAAAATTCTTTCAAAAATTGTTCTTGTCTTGTCTATTGGATATATGGAGCAAACCCTTCTTTTTACTGCTTAATGTCTTTCTATGCATAGATCTGGTTTTTTGCAGCTCTTGTCTTGATCAACTAACTGCAGATCTAAAGATATTGACAGCCATATTTGATGTTAGGGCTATTAGTTATGCGTACCTAAAGTGGTCTTTTTTCGTACACTTCGACAAAGGATTCATACTAACAATTGGCTCTTTAGCCTTTTCCTTGCCCTTGTCTACCTGTTTTGCTGATGAAGAAAGCATGGCCCCTTTCACTCCAAGTGAAGAAAACAAATGCCTATGGCCTCTCTGATAGGTCTTGGGAAATGGCTCAACATTAGTCACATTAGCCCAAGTTGCCTCAATGTCGCTTTCACTACTTGATGCCTCAGAAACATAATGTGATGATGGTGAAGGATTATTGAAAGATGAAGAGGTAGGATCAACATGGGGTGACTCAATTTGACTAGGTGATGATGTATGAACAATAGGATGAGATGGAGAAGTGGATATGGGAGGATGAGATGATGAAGGGATACTCTGCTCGATGACTATGTGGGGTAGTGAAAACTTCATTTGCAATGAATGTGTCCCATGGGATGTTCTTCTGCTCAAGCTGATGCATGAATATCATCTAGATGAGGGAATGGTGAAAAATACTTTGCATTTGATGACTATAATCCATTCTTTGTATAATGTATTCCATCTTGTCAATGCTTTGGGAGAGATAGTAGGATATGTGAAGCATTTTGACTCTAGTGAAGTGTATGAGGAGTCGAATATGGTATGAATAGAGTCGAGAAAACCTCCCCTCACAAGTGAAGTACTTCATGATTATTTTCATCGTGGGGACATACTGGTCAAGGAGATGAGAGAAAGGGAAAATGGTTTTCTTGTCATCCTTATATCTAGGTTTTAGATATGGTTCATAATATCTCATATCAAGGTTTCCCTTTTTAAACCATTTTTCTCCCACATTAGGGATCCATGTAGAAGCTGAAATGACATTAGTGGACATGGTAAAAGTGGCCCCAGCAAGAGTGACCTATCTATCATGAAGATTTGTGATGAACAACCTTGTCAACACAGGGTGATACTGAATATGCTACACTTTCTCACAAAACTCAAAACAACGAACATGTTTAAAACAAGACACAATGAGAGGAGAAGCCATGAGCTCCTTTGTGGTTATTGGTTCATATATGTTAATTTTCCATGCTTTGTGGTCACTTATCTTTGGTGTTTGTTCCTCACTAACACCTGTGTCCTCCTCTTCAAAAATCTTGAACTTGAAGGCTTAGGAAACCCTAGGGTGAAATGGAATGAGATGAGGGGAATGAGAGATGAGATGGCTAGCTTAGAAAAATGGAGGGAATGAGTGTAAATGGAAACTTAGGTCGAGGAAGTGGGGATAGGTCTGGAAAAATTAAGGAGATGGGATCAGGGGTTATTGAACTTTGGGAGGTGATAGGGGATCAAAATGTTTAAGGGATTGGGAATTATAATTTTATTACAGGGTTGATAGGGATGCCTAGGAAATTGAGATGCCTAGGACGTAGGGTTTAGGGGAAAAGAGATTTAGGGAAAGGGAGATGGTGTTGCAGGGAAGGGAATAGGGTTTACAATGATGCAGGAAGGGAATGCGAGGTTTATGGACACCAAGTTGGGAATAAAGAATGAATTTAGGGTTTGTAGCTAGAAAAACTTCCAAATTTGCATAGAAACCAAAAATAGCATAAAATTTCTCTTAAAGACTGCAAGGAGGTGGAAATTACATGTTACTTACTTTCCAAGAGGTGTTGAGAGTATTTGATGAAGGTTTGAAGCAATTTGGATGGGTTTTGGAACTTGTAGAGAAAACTGGGCAAAAGCGCAGTGCCAAAACAAAAGCGCAATGCCACTTTGCAAAAGCAAAGTGCCAATGTAATTTGCTATGTGGTGTTTAGGAAAAAGAGTAGCGTCGCTGGGAATAAGCATAACACCAGGACAAAAGCGCAACGCCAAGGTGTAAAAATGAAGTGCCTTGAAATTTTGAACCAAACTGCTCAGAAAACTCGAAATTTCTCCTTTGCTGAAAACTCTTGATGGCTGAATGGCAACAATGACTTGTTTTGAGGTGCTTGATAGGCTTTATAGCTTTAGTGGATTTGAAATTTACTTTAAAATACCCACTTTTCTAATGTTCACTTTTCCTCTTTGACACTGATACTCTTTTTTATTTCTTACTTCTTGGCATTGCAGGCTTGATCAAACATGGAGTTTGGATTTCTTTGCTCACTTAGGCCGGACATGATTGCATTTTGATAGCTCGGGATTGAATTATTACATATGAAAGCATGAAATTACATTTGGACAAAAAATAAAAAATAAATTACATATTGAATTTTATATCAAAATGACATTTTGATATAAAAATCGTTATACTAAAAAAAAAAATACAACTTTGAAAGTATAATAATTACATCATGATGATCTTATTTAGTCCCTCTCATATATGTGCTGACCTCATCTGAATGAAGGAGTGATCTTGAGAGATGCAAAACCCTAATGACCTAATGGGACTACTTTTTTGACCTGAATTTTGAATGAGATTTTGACTTTAAATACTTCCAAGTGAACAGAGCATTTCCATAGGTGTTGTTATACTCAAGGATACATGAGAATGAGTTAGCCAATATGACCTTCTGAGGGATAATGAAGCTTATTTGACAAGGAAAACCACCAGTGGAACAATTTTATGTCATGACCCAATGGAATGATGAAAAATTTATTTATAATGGGACACCTAAGATGCACATGCATATGTGTTTTGATCCCTGGTGGAAGCATGAAAATAATGAAAATAACACTAAGATACCTGAGGGGCACATCAGAGTATGGTCTATGGTATAGAAGAACTGAGGGAGTGAAGCTTCAAGGCTTCACAGATGCAGATTGGGCGGGCAGTCCATCAGACAGAAAGAGCACATCAGGAGGGATATTTAGCATATGATCGATAATAGTTTCCTGGCACAACAGGAAACGACGATCTGTGGCACTTAGTTCAATGGAATCAGAATACATGGCTGCAAGTCAAGCTGCATGTGAGGCTATCTGGATGAGAAAGATCTTGGTTGGTTTTTTTGGTTCTCAGATGGATCCGACAATGATTCATTGTGATAATGAGAGTTGCATTAAACTCTCAATTAATCCAATGTTTCATGATAGGTACAAGCATATGGATATATGGTACCATCACCTCAAATATTGTGTGTAGAGAAGGATAATGTTGTTTCAGTACATTCCCACGGAAGATCAAGATGCAGATATTCTGACGAAGGCGCTCACCAGGAGAAAATTCGAATACCATAGAGACAGGATCGGGGTGAGGGATAATCCCTTTCTTGTTGAGAGGGAGTTTTGAGATTCAACAAGAAAATTTCATCACCCACGCCTAGTTGCATTAAGCACCTAAACTAGGGTGGGGCCCACAGTGCTAAATTTGGTGCATGTCTATTTTAGTTATCCCTTAATTAAGATGGACGGTAAAATGTAATCTATTCTCAATGTAAACTTGAAATAGTTAACTGAGAGTGATAAAATCATTTAGCTAGTGGATTTCGAGTTAGAGGTAGTTGTTGAGGCATGCATAGTAATTCTAGTTGTAACAAAGTTCAAAGTGCAGTGGTGCATTAGTTAATGCATGTTGTAATCAGTTTAACTCAGTTAAGTGAGTTAAACTTAGTTGTGCTAGTTGTAACTAAAGATACACTAATGAGAGATCAAGTGAATTAAATATTAATTAATTCAAAATCAATTATATCACATGCAACTTAGCATTTACTATTATTAGCTGCATGCATATCAGATCTAGTGGAGACCCATTTGGGTTCTAGGTGAAAGGGAAGTTGACTATCAGTTGTAGGATTATTGGGTTGCACACATGAAACCAAACACCCATTGGAGTGCCCATGATACTTGCGCAGTCAAGGATGGAAATAATTCCTATATTTTAGGGATTGCATCCATCAGGGATTGCGCAAGGTAGGCAGGCTATCTAGAGGCTGAGAATTGGTTATGTGTTGGTTAGTTTTGTTCATGACAGTGTGAGACAATTCATTGAGTACTGGAGGGATCTTGTAAGAAGAGTTTTGTATGTAATTGTTTCATGATCCATGTTGAATATACAATAGAGTATAGTGGGTTTTTTAGCTGTAATCTTTCTTCGGGAATCAACTGTGTTGTGTGTGATTTGATTCTTCTTCATGTTCATGTGATTAGCGATTGTGTTTTTAATTTCGAAAAATATTTGTAGGAGCGATTCAGTATTTAACTTTAGTACATTTTTATATCAGGTGAATCCAAGATATACATGCACGTTTTATAATTTCTACAACAAGGTCTTCAGATCATAGTTCTGCTTCTTGTGTCAATCTCCTTAAAAAATGAAACAAGTTCTTCGGAGAAAAATTCCTTTTCTTGTGTCAAGCTCATTAAAAAATGAAACAATTTGTTACGAGGATAATTATTTCACTAGGTTAACCTCACTAAAAAATTTAATAGGTAATTATGAGCATAGTTCTTTTCCTCTATCAAGCTCATTAAAAAATGAAAGAAATCCCCTTTCAATTCACATCTTTGATTAGATCTCATACATTCCCAGTCGAGTCTTTCACTTGATATCGTAACTGAAACTTCATTCCATCCACCTGTTAGTAATCAATAATCTACTTAGGTGAATTAAATTAAGATTATGGGGCACGTACCTCAAACTTAGTCATTATGGTTGGCGCATGCAAACTTATCTCAAGCATAGTTTGTAATATTCCCAAATGGGAAGATCAGGAGTATACTGCAAAATTCTGCAATAACAGTGTAAAACATCATATAAAAACATGAGACCAATATGGATATCTTACATTCATCATAAAAACGACATATATGTATAAAATAATGGGCCACAAAGCATATACCAAGATACAATAAGCCTCCAATGAAGAAAACCCTCAATAAGAGGTGCTGCTACTATATCAAAAATGCCGGAAGACTGCTACAACGCAGTTATAGAAGCACTGGTACAAAAAATGAGTACACAAAAGATAATGGGCTGATATATGCCTCAAAAGATACAACAAATGTAGATCTAGGCTTTATACAACCTCCAATGAAGAACCCAAATGAGTTTTAAAAAATAAACCAATATACAAGATGGAATCAAAGCCCTAGGGCTGAAAATTCACTGCAACATATAAATTGGAAAGGTGTGGATGATATGCCAAATAATGTAGCCTCCTCCAATAGACTCTCTAGATGAAAGGCTGATCCCTTCTCTAGAAAAACTCCTCCCCAAATGGTGTACTGAAACCACCCTACAACTCCTCCTTGAAAATAACACAATCCAAGATAGGAACTGCATTGTAGGGGAAAATAAATAAGTGTCCTAATGCCAAATGCTGCAATAAGGCTCAAGGGCCTTCCTCACCAACCTCCCAATGGCAGGAAACCTTCCTCCATTGAAAAACAGATCAAAAATCACCCAAATCTAGTCTCCACTGCTACAACCTACAACTCATCACATCTTTCAACAGAAACTGCGCTGTACCACAAGACTGAAGCTTTGGCCTGATTCCTGAAGATATATATCTAAACATACCATATATCAAACATAAACATACATTCATCCATAATGAAATATGGCTACCATCCTCTTCCTTATATAAGTGATGAGCTTCCTAACCCTAAGCCCCATTCATTTATGACACTACTTCCATGCAAAGAGTCTCCATCTAAAACTGTGCTGTCCCATAACGAATGCCACTCCTCCATGACAACGCTGTTGATTTGGTCAAGGTTAACCCAGTCTATGTGTTCCATCCCCTTTTCACACAGGGTGCTAAATTAACCTGCCAAGATGTCCTCCTTTCACATTGGCATTGATTTTATTCATATTAATGAGATTTATGGATCTCCATATCCTCTTATTCATCAAACAAGAAATAAAAAACAAAAATTAATATTCCTACTAGCTCATGGCTAATTGGGAATATTACAATCCTCCCCTCCCAAATGTTGCTTGTCCTCAAGAAACTATAAAGGTGAGTGCTGCAACTCTTCTCCTCCACCATTGGTGACACCTCCATGTGATAAGATTCCCTCATTAGCCAAGTGTCTCCCAATCCATCCCTCCATGACATGCTCCTCCCAATTTCTTATGAGATGCAAATGACTCATCCCACAAGGAAGCAATAGATCCAATGAAACAATCATGGTTTGCCCAATTTCCTCCCTGAAACATGTGTTAGCCATCATTATTTTTTACATGTTAGTGATGACTATATCTACAGCTGAGTTTTCTAGAAATTTTTTTCCTTATGTCAATATGTCATCTAGAAAACCCTCCTAAAACTTTTTTCGCCTGTTTACTTTTCAGTCCACCCATGTCAAAATCAAAACCTCATTATCCCTATCCTATCTAGCTTCAGCCCTACTGGTCTGCCCATCAGCTTTAAAAGGCAAATCCAAATCTGTTTCAAAAGTCTCCCCTATGTTAGGAAGTGGCGCTTTAAGACATTTTACCCTTGGCGATCATCAAAAAGCCAAAAAGCCTCCATCTGTTACAGACCAACCATAACTGACCTCCCACTCTGCAAATGAAATTGACAAACAGCTCTAAGTCGCGCCACTTATATCCCTAGGTCTTAGCACTGCATAAACCCCAATCTCAAGCTGACTATTAGGTGTTTCACAGTGTTTTATGGATTCTGCAAAGAACAGGAAATATAACTTCATCTCAGGATTAAATGCTTGGATCTACAGTTAGAGGAACAGCTGCTTCTAAATGTATTATGAGCCTGAGGTGAAGCTGCAAAAAAAAGAGTCACTCATCAAGACCTTACAACTCTTTCCAGCATGAAAATCACAGTAAGAAAAAGACATCACTGTCACAGCAAACTGGTAAATTGTCATGGCCCAGAACCTCCTTCATTTACAAGCAGAGGGTTAGGGCGCCTCCTTCATCCACAAGCAGAGGGCGCTGGCCAGTATTGACTTTAAAGATTGCAAAAGTCCAGGTTTGCCTTTTACTAAACAGTGAAACAATATCTCTAGGTTTTATGAATGTGACTGATGATCATAACAGGAATAGAGTTTGAAATATGCTAGCTCAAGGGAAAAAAGAGTCTGGTCTGATAAAGGAGGTCATCTGAAGCTTTCAAATCATGTGAATTGTTGAACTTTAGAAAGGCATGTCATTAGTAAAAATTCCAATCATAAGTAGCCTGCTTGTCCACAAGATCAAATGGAATAGATGCTGACAAAAAATACCATTACACAGGCAGAAAGAAAGTTCTTGGTTTTTCAAAGGGCACTGACCTCCATAGTCACAGAGACTATTTTTCAAGTAATTTGTCATGAGATGACCAAAGAAAATGATGATATTTCAGTCACCCTCAGAGTTGTGCAGGGAGACAGTGTCACTTTGGCTAGGGTTTCTTCTGAAACACAGTGATGATTGCAAGAAGAGATGCTAGTATTGATGTTTTTCAAGTGGTTTACTTACCATCACATCTAGGGAAAAACTGTGTCAAACATATTTGTCAAACAACCTTCAGATACCTTACCTGATGAAGAGCCTCCTCCATGTATGAGCAGATGGCCAAAGCCTTGAATATTGTTGAAGACTGATTAGTCAGAAAGGTGCAGTGGAAGGATACAAAGAAGGAAAATAGAAGTCATTACACAGGTCAAAGATAATGTTTCTAATTCAAAAATATTGCTCTTTCTATTCATATGAAAATGTCTTTCAAAATATACATCATGATGGACAGGGAACATTATGAATATGTATGCCATTGATACCAAAAAAGGGGAAGTTTCCTTAAGGGAAAGGATCAAACAACAATCCAATGTCACATGCCAAAAGTCCAAAGGAGCGCTTTTCAAGAAATGGTTTTCAAAGCTTTTCAAATGCTTTTGACACATTCTGAATGGTTTTTCCTTGTTAAAAAATCACCAAGAAGGTAAAACAGTGAACATAGTCGAGTTATGGAATGGTTCTATTACAAAAAGGGTCAATACACTAGTCAAAGCAAAATGGTAACTGTGTATCAAAGAACCCTGTTTTTTGAGGCAGCATTTCAAATTTTTCTGCAACCAGGGGTCCTACAAGTCAGTCTACAGGTTCATCAAGTACAGGAGTGATTTGGCCTATTTTCAGTTTCTGGAGAAAGATTTTAAGACAAGTATAGGCATGTTCATCATAAAAGGGAAAGGGTACCATATCACACTTGAGTGAAGTATTCAAATGTCTGAAGGACACTTGGCATTTAAGCCAGTTTCAAGGAGAGGCCTTGTCACTTTTGAAGCAGTTAGAAAGGACACTTTGAAACTCAAAAATCAAAGAGGTTAAATATATCTTCTCACCAAATGGCAGAGGTGATGTGGAAGTTATCAAGTTATTTGTCAAAGTCTGAAGTTCGGTGTTTATCACCCAAAGAACAAAACAGGAAATCACTGTTCAAACACCGGTGCATGAGTAAGACAAGGTTCTGGTTTTTAAAGCCATTTGTGTTTTTATAAAAGGTTCAAGTATGAGATGCACCGAGGATATTCAAAAGTGTCAAAAAGACTGTGAAAATTTGCAAAGAAGCCAAACCAAAAGTCCACTTTGATTTTAAAAGGAAGTGACCGTTGAAAAGATTTGAAATAACATAAGGTTGAAGCATGAAAGTGAGAGCTTCATTTTCAAAATTTAAAACAGAGCTCCGCGCCTCCCTAGCACCAAAGCAAGGAAATTCGGGTTGATTTGCAGAGTTTGGCACTGTTTATTGGCCGAGCGACGTGCCTGGAAACCCGCGCGACGCGCCTAGGGGCGATTTCACAAAGGCGGTCAGTGTTGGTGAGACACGACTGTACAAACCAGCGACGCGCCTGTACACCGCCCGACAGCCCGACCCGACAGGCCACCCGGGTGGTGTGTTTTGCGCGCCGTGCTGACCTTAAAGAGTGCCGCGCTAATTTTGAAGGTCTCCGGTGCTGATCCAACTCTCCTCCAAGGTTTTTTCAGCGTTTTCAAGAGGTATTTCGAAATTTCATCCACATTTCCGAAATTACCAAATGATAAAACTCGGTTTTTTTGCATGAGTATATCTGTTGAAACAGCATGTATGGTTGAAGGTCTTCTCCCCAAAGATGGATATTTCGCATTAAAGTAATCTGATTGACAAAAAGTATTCTGATAAATTTTTTTTCCTAAAGTTTCTTGAGCTCTGAAAACCTTGATACCTCTCGTTTAAATATTACCACCGTATACTCACACTATACACTGATGTTTAATAAAAGTGACATGCATAGAGAAATAGTGAAATTCTAGTGAGAAAGGGTTCTTGGTCAAGAGAGTTAGTAGGTTTAGCTCCGGAGGAAGCTTGTCCACACTTACTCATAAAGAGACAATATTCAATGTACATTGTTAGTTTGGCCGCCCTGTATTGTTCAAAGCTTATCGACAAGTTGCCATCCATCCAAGCAGGTTTTTATAACATAACCAAAGAGGGAAGCACATCTGCAAAGCCATTAATGATTGTTTTGAAGGGATAAAACTCACACAACCTCTGCCTGCAAACTTTGGAGCCTTTCAAACTCTGTCATCTTTGCTCAGGATTGTTACAGTGACTGCTTAAATAGCACTAAGGGTTGATTTCCCATATACAAGTTAGTTCAAGGTTGGCACACTTATACAGGGCAGAGTTTTTAATGATTGCAAAATTTACTATGGAAAGGAGTAAGAGGTATTGAGTGACATCTTCACAGAACAGGGTGGTTTTAGCACTTCTCACAGCAAATTCTCCCAAAAAAGCAGTCTGCCCTTCTTTTCATTATGTCATTTCCTACTAAGAATCTGTTGACAAAGATATTCTAAAGGTGAATAGGACACTTTCTGAAGGGCAAGATTTTTTGATGGTTGAATTTAACATTGGAGACAGAGATATAAATGTGGTTGTTATTCAAAGCTTATTGACAAAGTGGCTATCCATCCAAGCAGAGGTTTTTATAACATAACCAGAGGGTTACATTCGTAAGGCGTCATTGATTGTTTTGAAGGGATAAAACTCACATAACCTCTGCCTGAAAACTTGGAAGCCTTTCAAACTCTGTCATCTTTGCTCAGGATTGTTACAGTGACTGCTTAAATAGCACTAAGGGTTGATTTCACATATACAAGTTAGTTCAAGGTTGGCGCACTTATACATGGCAGAGTTTTTAATGATTGCAAAAGTTACCATGGAGAGGAGTAAGAGGTAGTGAGTGACATATTAAAACTCACAAGAACAGGGTAATCAAAGAAATTCTCACAGCAAACTCCTTCTAACAGTCGGCCCCTCTTTTTCACTGTATTATTTCCTACTGTGAATTTGTTGACAGAGATTTTCTAAAGGTGAACAGGACACTTTCTGAAGGGCAGGTTTTTTGATTGGAATTTGACATTAGAGACAGAGATATAAATGTGGTGGTTGATCTCTTAAATTCACAAGTAAAGGGTGTTTTTCCTAAAACATTGTGCACGGATATTTCACCTAACCTAGGTCTCCTTTTTTCTTTCACTATATGGTCTCTTCTAGAGAAATCTGTTGACAAAGGTATTTTCAAGGTGGAAGACCATTTCTGAAGAGCAGGGTTTTTATGATTAATATTTGTCTTGGAGACCAAATACAGGTGTGTTGATTAGCCTCTAACAAATCCACAAGGAAAAGTGATTTTTTAATACTGTGCACAGGAAATTTACACAGAAGCCTGTCTCATCTTTACTGATGGTGTCCTATTGAGGAATTTGCCTGGCTGAGGTACACTCAAAGGTAGAAGGCTAGTTTTAAGAGAACAGGAGGTTGTGTATTACAAAGACACTTGTTGCAAACTATCCACCTCACATTGTCTCTCTGTCAAAGCAGCATATTGACACAGTTTCAATCCAGCAGGGCATTTTTACACAGTGAGGGCAGTTTGCCTTTTCCAAAGCATTTCAGGTCAAAATGCCTCCAAAGCAAGACCACATGAGCGGGCCACATAAAAGATATGACCCCATCTCTACAGAAGAGATTAATGCTCATCCGTCTGTACTTTTCAATTTCCATGAAGTAGGCTGCCTTGATTTTTGCCAGAAGATAGAAGAAGTCAAGAGTTTTTCGCCATTAACACACTTGTGCGCCCTGAGATTCAAAGAAAAACACTTCCAAGTGGCGGATCTTGATTTCAAAATTTCTCCAAGGTATGTGTCCAAGGCCACCAAGATCCCGTATCATGGCGAAAAATGGTTTAAACAAGCTCATCTTGACTTGGAGGATTACAAACCTTTCATCAAGCCTGAACATAGAGAGGTTGTCACTGCTATCTTCCCTTTTTCATATCTCCTTGACAGTTATGCTCCGCTTATGAAAGCCATAATGAAATATTTCACTTGTGAAGGGAGGTTTAATCGAATTTATGCCTACCATGTCCGCTTATTGATGCATTTTACCAGAATCAGGAAACTAAACCTTCCTTACTTTTTGTCCAAGAGCATAGAGAAAATGGCATCTACTGTCCAAAAGAAGGCTCCACCTCAGCAGATCCCTTCTCTTTTTCATCATTCCTTGATCAAGATTATCTTCCTACACCAGCTAGAGAAGAAAGAAGTTTCATGGGACTTATTCATCAGCCATCCAAACTTCTCTACTGTTCCTCCTGTTCATGTGTCTCCCACTTAGCCCATCCATCGCCCGGTACCTTTTTCTAGTAGGCCTACTCCTAGGAGGCTCAGAATGACTACTGGACAGTCAAGTCAACAGGAGGAAGGAGAGGGTAGTGAAAAGCAGCAAGAAGAAAGGGATGAGGGACAACAGCAGGTAGAGGATGAAGGACAGCATCAGATGGATTATGAGGGACAGCAGCACATAGAGGATGAAGGACAACAGCAGATAGAGGATGAAGGACAGTAGCAGATAGAGGATGAAGGACAGCAGCAGATGGATTTTGAGGGACAGCAACTCCAAGAAGAACAGCAGCAAGTGCAAGATGAAGAACAGCAAGTTGGGCAGGAAATTGAAATACCTCTTGAGCCACAAATTGGACAAGATATTGATGAAGAACAGCAAGCTAAGGCTGCCACCTTAACAGTGACAAAGATTGTTCCTAGCAAGAGGAAATTGCCCAAAAAGACACCTTCTAGCATGCCAAGGAGGAAAAGCGCCAGATTAGCTTTCAAAGGTAAAAGCAAAGTTGGGGAAAGTACAAAACATGGAGGTGAATTAGCTATTATCCCTATCCAAAGCGATGATAGTGATAATGAGGCCCGCCTTCTTGAAAATCTCTTAATTCACAAGGAAGAGCAAATTGAGGCATTAGAGCAAGATCTTCAAAGGGCAAGGAATTTCAACAAATTCTTGGAAATGGAAAACAAACAAATGAATGTGCACACAGTTGTTCATGAGGCACGGGCGATTAAGTATAAGAAAGAGGCAGCCAAGGCGCAAGCAAGAGTTGAAGAGCTCATTGGTGAGTTTGATGATGAAGAAGAGGAAGACCAGCCTAGGCGGAAGAGGCCTAGGACCATCGGGCTTAAAAGAGCCTTGGAGAAGCAGAGAGCAGAAGAGCAAGCCCAGCTCCAAGCCTTTCCTCTCACTGCACTCCTTGAGCAGGAAATTGAGGAAAACAAAGAGGCTTGGCTTGAAAGAGCTAACAAACATTTGGAAATGAAGCTTGAAAGGGCGAATAGAGATTTAGAGCTGCAGAGGAAGAGGACACACCACTTCCAAAAGCTGAATTAGTTTGCCTGGCACAAACTAAAGGTAGCACAAGAGAAATTGAAAAAGGTGAAGGGGAATCGCCTAGCACGGAAGGAAGGGAAAAGCATATCAGCCCTTGATATTTTGGCCTCAGCTTCGGAGCATGTTGCTATCGACCCTTGAGGGTCATGCATGCCAAATTAGGGCCTTTTTCGACAACTTTTTGTTTTTTGGCATTTTTTGGGTTTTTGGTCGAAAACTCATAATTTCGCCATTTCAGTTTGAGGAATTTTCAAGGGAGGAGGATGACACCGATAGATGCCATAATTCTATGAGCAGGTCTCCAGCGATTTTCGGGGCATTTGGAGATCATTCGCCCCCTCAAATTGGCGAAAAACACCCTCTTTTTGCACATTCTGCCCGCCATATCAGCAGTCTGCTATTTCCTGGCTTTTTACACACAGGTAAAGTTTTGGATGACTTCCAGGCCTCGTATTGAGATGGTTTCAGTTGCGCCGGAAAGTAGACACAGAGAGCTTTCCAACAAGCCCTCATGAGCCTCATTTCGACATCGGTAAGGCTGCCTATTGCATCCAGCAAGTCAGGGGACCTTTTTCAGGCATAAATATGAAGTATTTTTGTAATTTTTGAACCTCAAAAATCTGCTTTTCCCAAATGTGCGTTAAGCTATTTTTATACTTGGGAAATGATGTAAAGTCAATATAATTTCCGTTTTTAGCAGTTTTTTAGATATTTTATGGGATATTTTGTGCCTTGGGCTTTGCAAAGCCTCAATGACAAGTTTAGATATTTTGACTTGGCCAATGGGATAGCTAGTTGCTCCATGAGGTTTTCCTCCCTCAAGCCTATTTATTCCATGGGTTTCATTATAAATCGGAGGCTGAACTTGAGAGAAGAATTAATACATTGGTCATATGAGCTTTGATGAATACACTTGTGTTATGATTTTTGGACTGCCTCTTGGATGCTTTTGAGGAGTGATGAAGGATTGGTGATGGATTCCATGACATGGTAGAATGGTATAGTTTTTCTTGCTATGTTTTTGTCTTCTAGTTTTCATTCATAATCCATGCTTCTTGCTGCTATAGATCAGTAGAGATTAGTTTTGAGATATGCCCATGGAGGCACCTCAAAATTCTTGAATCTTCATAGCTTGATGTTTTCTTCTTCCTTTGTTATGCTAAAGAATTCTTAACTGCTCTTTAGTAACCTAAGGATAATGTTTGCTAGTTTTATTTACAAGTTCTATGCATGTTGAGTAGGATGTATGGTGTGCCCTGCCTACCTATAAGCTGTCCATAGTTCTGTCCATAAAACATTCTCTTTGACTGATTTTTTGATCATCTTGTTGAACCAAGGAGGCCTAGTCCCGATCTAGCCCTTTGCCTAAAACTATGAAATCTTGTTTTTCAAAGTGCCCAATGACTTAGAGACTATGTTTAGGCATTCCGGCGTAGTTTATGAGTTGTTAGTTTGTCTTATGTGTTTTCCCCAAAGTCTGATAGCCATTTCCCGAAGTTAGAGGGTCGTATACCTCTATGTATGGCTGGAATGTTTGATTTCTATGTTTTAATTAGCTCATAGTTGCATTTAGCATGATTAATGGCTTGCTATAACATGTTTATGTCTGCTATAAACTAGTTACACTTGAAATCCCTTGTCTTTCACAAACTTATTGTCCATTTAATCCATTTTTCCCAAAGATCCCTTCTACCGTGAATCAAATCGGCCCTATAGCAGCCTTACATCATCATCTCATAGCTTCCTTGACCTGTTTGACCCCATAGCCCAATTGATCTGACTTCTTGTTATCCATTGTTTATGTCTTTGATCAGTTTTATCCCTCACGAACTTAAAAAACCCCAAAAAATCAAAAACTTACTTCATAACTAGCCTAATATCAGAACATCATAAGCAAACACACCGACATCTTTTACATTTATAGAGAGAGCCCTCTCTGAGTCTAGGAAGGCTAGGTCCTTGGGCTCCAAAGCTTGGTTTGATGTTACATCGTCATTTGGCTCGCCAATCGGCCAAATCACGGGACCCTAACATAATGGCGATCACGGTGGGACTCTGAGTATTAAACAAACTTAGTTTCCCTAATCTTTAGAGACTTTTGAGAATATTAGCTGGCTGACTTATCCCACCGCTCTCTAACATAATGGCGATCACGGTGGGACCTTCTGAGTTAGTGACAATCTAAGTACACCTTAGTAACTCTTGAAGTCTCAATCAATCTTAGTAAATTTTGATATTGTCTGAAGGGTAGAAAATAGCTCTCTCACCATCTTAGCAACATGATGATTCAGTTATAGAAAAATCTTCCAAACCTTGTAGGCACATAAAACTCAGAAAAAACCACAAAAATTCTCCCTTAGATTGGCTTTTGACAATATTGGTGGAAGTCCATACACATATACCTCAAAACAATAGACAATCCACCTGGCGACTCCACTAACCTCTAATAGGCCTTACTATTTTACCAAACTTCGGGCTACTATCCGATAGACCTATCCCATTGCTCACTAACATAGCGGGAGATGGTGGGACACTGAGTACATGATAGTCTAGCAAACTCTTATAGACTCTTTGGTCCTTTAGGTACCATAACAAGCAAGCAGTCCATAGACCCATTTTTTAGAGTAAACTATTTTTGTTCTCATCACCCTAGCAAAGTGTTGAAACAAGTCTAGGATACTTTAACAAACCATAGGCTGCACATAAAACTCAGAAAATCCAAAAACATTCTCAGATTAGTTACTGGTGGTGGACCATAGCTATCTTCACAAAAACAACCCATTTCCACCTGGCGACTCCACTAATCCATTCCTTTTATTTTTGACCATCCTTCGCCTTAGTAAAGCTTTAGAAAAACCACTCATCCAGAACATTCACCAATACCATTCTCTCTAAACTCTGGATCTAAAATCTGGCTTCACGAAGAATCAACACCAAATCCCATCCAGACCCAAATCCCCCTATCATAGTAGATGACCCAGAGAAGATTCTGTGGCAAGCTTCCGAAACTGACCATCCAGCTACTGGTAGATCCATCCGTAGAACAAGATCTGTACCTAAACATCGCACTATCCTACTAGATTCACCTTTGGAACTAGAGTCATCACAAACTCTTCCCAGGAGCAAATCATATAGTAAGATAAACTTTGACGATCTTGAACCACTAAACCCATCACAGAGTCCTAGTAGAGAAGCTTCACCTACCACTCCTCCTGACCTTCAGCTTCTCTATCAGTTTGGCTCTTATCATCCTAGATCTGCTCAAAACCAGATCACTAGTCCAAGTTCATCTGCCACACCTGGTCAAACCACCACTGTTCAAACCACTCCATCTCAGCCCACTACTCCTCATCTTGTACATCATCCATTAGCTCCAGTCATGGCAGCCTGGTACGCACCTTTGGTGTTGCCACCACCTTTAGCTCCTCTCCCAAACAAATATCAAGACAAAATCCCACACTTTACTGGAGAAGACACCACCACACCTCAACAGCATATAAGTAGGATGACTGATGCTTATGAATACCTAGAGGTACAAGACGAGATTGTCAGAATGAGAATATTCGCCCAAAGTCTTGGTGGTGAACCCAAAGCATGGTTCAAAAGCTTAGCTCCAAACAGTATCCATGATATCCCAGAACTACATCAAGTTTTCAGAAATAGGTGGGAAATCCAAAGAAACCCCATTCAAATCCTGTCAGAATATAACAATCTTAAACGGGAAAATGGGGAAAGTGTCCAAGCTTACTGTACTAGGTTCAACAGTGTATATAACTCCCTCCCACCTCATTTCAAACCTCCACTTGGTCTAGCCTTGGCGAAATTCCCCGAAGGTTTCGATCCGGACATGACATATCATCTGAGAGATAAGGATCCCCCTACCTTAGAGGAAATGCAACAAATAGCCATAAAAGCAGATGCCAACTTAGCTGAAAAAAGAGCTAGAACTAGATCAGAAAGAAAGGTCACATATAGAGATGAGGTCTCCACTTCATCACCTTCCCTCGATCCCCGAATAGATGACTTAGTCAAATCCATGGCTAAAATGTGGGAAAAGATCAATGAAAAGGCTCCTGTTAGGGATAACCAGCCAAACCCTCCAAACAGAAACCGGAACCAGAACTTTAGGAGGGAACATCCCCAAAACAGACCAAGGGAAAATGACCAACAGATCAGGCCACCATTCAATGAAAACTATGTGGAAGAAGATGATAGGGACTCAGAACCTCTTGATGAACATCATTTAAATCTTGTAGATTCTGATAATGAAAGTGAGTTGTACCTCACAGCGGAAGAACAAGAGTTATGTTCTCCTAATCAGGATGAGACCAATTATGAAGATCTCGATGATCCTGCCATAGAATTTCAAAATTCCATCATAGAAGCTGATCGGCAGTATAATCTTAGAAGCAGAAAAAACCAAAACCATTCCAAAAAGAATATCCCTGACAGTACCCGGGCTTCAGATAACATTCTAAAGAAAACCATGGATAGTAACCAGGTTAAGGCCAAAAAGATCGACCCGAACAAAGGCAAAGCTATTCAGACAAGTGTTAGCTCTGATACTCCTAGTACCTCTACAAAAGCTCCAGAGTTGGCTATATCAAACAAAATCCCAAGCCAAAGTCAACAAATTAAGAACATAGAAAAAGTTATGTCTGAAAAAGCTGAAACAAATCTGCCCAAACTACATACTCCTTTTAGTTTCGAAGGAGAAATTTCCAAAATAAAAATTACCATACCCCTCACAGAGCTAATAACTGTAGGTAGTTATAGATCTCAAATCTTCAAAGTCCTCAATCTAGAGAGCAAAGCAGATACCTTGAATTTAACTGATTACAAGCCCGAGCTCTTATTTGGCCCTAAAGTAGAAGGTGAATATCAAGAAGGATCTATTTCTCCTTTCTATGTAAGCTTAAACATACGGGACAAAATATTACACAACGCCATGTTAGATTCTGGTGCTTCCCATAACCTCATGCCTAAAGTAGTCATGGAAAACCTAGGGCTGGAAGTGACTCAACCTTACAAAGACCTGTATTCTTTCGATTCAAGCCAGGTCAAATGTTTAGGTTTGATAAAGAATTTAGATTTTTCCCTAACACAACTACCAGCCAAAAACTTAGTCATGGATGTAGTAGTAGCCAATATCCCACCCAAGTATGGAATGCTACTATCAAGAGCATGGGCTGCCAAAATACAAGGTAGCCTTCAAATGGATATGTCATTCGCTACTATCCCGGTTTTCAACCAAACAAGAAGGTTAGACCGAGAGACTCGCATGAAATACATGGTTAGCAACAGAGATAAGCCAAACAATACCCCCATCTATTCCATTCATTCCAATTTAGATTCTTTTATCTTATACAATGAAGGTGATATAAACAAGCAGATAAAAGAAAATAAAGACATGTCTAAATCATTACTGAACGAAGGGATTGATGACCAAAGTCCCAAGAAACCTGAGAAACAGCTCAGTACCATGTATGAAAAGGAAACTCTTTGGAGTATGAGTTTTGATGGTTCTTGTGGCAAGACTGGTTCAGGAGCAGGGATCTGGATACACAATACTAAAGAAGGCCATTCTTTTAGATTAGAATTCCAATGCACTAATAACATTGCGGAATATGAAGCCCTTCTCATCGGCCTGCACATGCTTAGAAACTTAGGTGCCAATAGAATATCAGCCCAAGGAGACTCAGAACTTGTAATCAGGAAAATCAAAGGTGAATATTCTGCAAAGAACCCAAGACTGAGAGAATATAGGAATGCAGCTTTGGATATCCTTAAAACTTTTGAAAAATATGAGCTCACCTATATCCCTATGATTCAAAACAGTCTCGTAAATGAGCTCGCCTTTGCTGCAAGCAATAGCCAAATACCATGTATGAGTGAGCAATATGACATTCAAGTGAAACATCGCCCTACTGTACCAGATAATCTTGACCATTGGCAAATATTCCAAGATGACGATCAAATTGATGATTTCCTACAATCTAGGAATGAGTTTGAAATAACCAAAACAGACTCAGGAGACGAAGAAAAGAAACCCAACCAGAGTCAAGACCAAGAGCTTAATCCAATTTTGTGGACTAATCTAAACCTGGTAGACCATCCCTATGGCAGGGAGGTGGAAGAGGACAGTGACCAAAGGGAACTTGAAGTCTTACACTGCGAAAATAACACCATACCCAGAGGGCTCGCACCTTTAGAAGAATTGTTTGACTTTAATGATGTGGCCAAAAAGCCTAAAATGGAATCCACAGAAGACGACATAGAGGAATACAACATAGGAAGTCTAGAGGAGCCCAAAAACATCAAACTATCCAGAACCCTCCCACCTCTCATAAAACATAAATACATCAAACTGTTTAAGGAATTTAAAGATGTGTTTGCATGGGGATACCAAGATCTAAAGTCATATGACACCAGTATCATCCAACATAAAATCCCCCTCAAAGAAAACCAAAAGCCTTTCAAGCAAAAGTTAAGGAGGATAAACCCAGTATTACTACCATCAGTTGAAAAAGAAATTAAAAATATGTATGATGCCGGAATAATCGTATCCCTCCGATACTCTGAGTGGGTCTCAAATCTGGTATCAGTTAGGAAAAAGACTGGTGAAATCAGACTCTGTATATATTTCCGAAACCTGAATAGGGCATGTCTGAAAGATAACTACCCTCTGCCCAAAATGGACCACATACTTCAGAAGGTAGTAGGCACTAAAAGAATCTCATTACTTGATGGTTTTTCTGGTTATAACCAAGTGTTGGTTTATCCTACCGATCAACATAAGACAACTTTCACCACTCCTTGGGGCACTTTTATGTACGTTAAAATGCCTTTTGGACTAATGAATGCTGGCGCCACATTTCAAAGAGCCATGGACATAGCCTTCTCAGAGGACATAGGTGTTTTCATAGTCATATATCTTGACGATATAATAGTATATTCTAAATCAGATGAAGAACACCTAGCACACTTAAGAAAAGTCTTCAACAAATGCAGAAAGTATGGTTTATCCCTAAACCATAAGAAAACACTTTTCGGGCTAGAAGAAGGAAAACTCCTAGGTCACATCATTTCGGAAGAGGGAATTAAAATAGATCCCCAGAGAATCAAAGGTATTTTGCAGATAAGTCATCCCAGAAACATAAAGGAGTTACAGTCCTTTATCGGCAAGATAAATTTCTTGAGAAGATTCATCCCAAACCTTGCCGAGCTCCTGAAAGATATCACAAATATGTTAAGAAAGGAGGTCGGGGTTAAATGGACTATAGAAGCCAAAAAATCTTTTGAACTAATTAAAAGGGCCTTAACTGAAACACCAGTATTGATAAGCCCTGATTTCACCAAATATTTTTACATTTTTTCATTTGCCTCAGAACATACAATAGCTGCGGTGTTGTTGCAAAAAAATGCAGCTGGGCAGGAGCAACCCATTGCCTTTTTTATCAAATCCCTGAGAGATGCTCCCTTGAAATATAACATCATGGAAAAACAGGCATTCGCATTGGTAAAAGCCCTAAAGGATTTCCGAGTCTACATCTTACATTCTCATGTCATAGCTTTTGTCCCTAATACTGTCGTCAAGGACATCCTGAACCAAGATCCCGATGGTAAAAGAGGAAAATGGATCGCTATCATCCTAGAATATGACTTAGAAATCCGGCCTACCAAACTAGTTAAAGGACAGGGACTTGCTAAACTAATGGCTGAAACCAACCTCCAAGCTTTAGATATAAATTTTGTCGATACCTTAGAAGAACAGGAAAAGTGCACACTCCCCCCTATTGATCAGACATTTTTGGATTCGCCTTGGTATGCAGATATTATTTATGTATTAACTTATCTAAATGCTCCTCCGACTTTATCAAAAACAAAAGCAAGATTCCTTAAACAAAAATCTTTAAAGTTTTGCATTTTAGATGGTTTTCTGTATTGGAAAAATCCCACTGGTATGCTACTTAAATGTTTGCTTGAGTCTGATGCAGAGAAAATTATGCGTGAAATGCACGAAGGGGAATGTGGGGGTCATCTCTACTGGAAAACTACTGCAAACAAAATCCTTAGAGCCGGTTATTATTGGCCTACCTTTTTCCCTGATACTCACAAACTAGTTATGACATGCCATAAATGTCAAATTTTTGATGGCAAGAAAAAGCTTTTACCTTTGCCCGTACACCCCATCATAGTTGAAGGACCCTTCCAGCAATGGGGTCTAGATTTCATTGGGGAAATTCACCCCTCCTCATCCGCTCAACATAAATGGATCCTCACAGCCACTGACTACATTACCAAATGGATAGACGCCATACCTTCCCGGAACGCCACTGATTCAGTCATCATCACGTTCCTAGAAACCAATATCCTATCCAGATTTGGCTGTCCTAGGAAAATCATTACAGATAACGCCGCTGCCTTCTCTTCCAAGAAAATGATAGACTTCTGTCACAAGAATCATATTTCATTAGGGCATTCCACAGCCTATTACCCTCAAGGTAATGGTTTAGCCGAGTCTTCTAACAAAAGCCTAGTCAACATTATCAAAAAGCTTCTTGAACAAAATCAAAAAGCATGGCATGGGAAACTAGTACACGCCTTATGGGCTGATAGATTAACCACCAAGAAATCCATAGGTATGTCCCCTTACCAGCTAGTTTATGGTATAGATGCCATTTTCCCAACATCTTTAGGGGTTCCGGTAATGAAACTATTACAAGAAGTCCAAATAGAAGAAAATGAGATGCAAAGAAGGGTAAATCAGACTATCCATTTACAACAAACTAGAGAAGAAGTTTACCAAAAGGCTCAGTTAGCACAAGATAAAATAAAACAGATTTTTGACAGAAGAACTAAGGAAAATGATTTTCAAATTGGAGATAAAGTTTTAAAATGGGATTCTAGAAGAGAAGACAAAGGTAAACATGGAAAGTTTGAAAATTTATGGAAAGGGCCTTACATCATCAGCTCAGTCAGTGGAAACAATGCTTTCTTCTTACAAGAACCTGATGGGACTGAAATTTTTGGGGGTCCTATGAATGGCAGGACATTAAAACACTATTTTTGTCAAGACCTCCATTTTTGAGTTTGGGACACTTGCATTCATTGTACATACCATTGTTTGAAATATTGAAAAGATAGAAAAGTCAAAAATAGTAAAAATAGAAAAGAGGGCAGGTGAAGATAGAACAAAGGGCCCATGTTCAAAAAAATAGTCCTTCGGAAAGCGAGCAAGCCTAAATGCCGCTACTAGTACTTCAATGTCTTGTTCAGCTATCTAGCCTAATCATAGCTGAGCATGTTTAAATTTATTTGCTGATAAGTTAGTGAGTGCCAAGATAGTCAACATTATGTAAGATTGACTTATCACAGAGCTTAGATTAGGGAGAGATTCTGGTTCCACATGCCTAAAACAGAACCAAAGAGAGAAGCGAGGGATGAAAAACACATTGTACATCTTAGCCTCGCTTGTCTAGTTTCCTTTTATTGCAGAATAACATTTGTGTGCAGCTTGTCTTTTATGCCGCAAATGCATGACAAATCAGACTGCTTAATCCTGATTTGATCATTTTTAAATTTCATGTTATAGATTAGAGAATGAAATCCTGTCAAACTGCTTAATCTTGACAGTCGATCTAGTTTTAGGTAGAGAAATGAAGGAGTTCATCAGCTTAATCTGAACTCCCGGCAGATATAAGAGTAGAAATAGATAGGTTCATTTTGAAAAAAGAAAAATATGCATTGTCAAAAGGCTGCTAGTTCAAATGCGCCAAAGAGAAGAAAAAATGTTAGGAAAGATAGTGGGGTAGGTAGAAGTATCATTGATGTTAACCATGCTGTCACTTTTCAGAAATGACATCAAGAAAAGGGTAAATTTTGCGCCAATGGATAAGGCAATGGTCTTCATAAGCCAAAGATATGAATTCTGGACACCTCCTGACGAGGAGCTGCCCTCCCCAAATGGAGCCACTATTAGCCATCAGTATTTTTTACATGTTAGTGATGACTATATCTACAGCTGAGTTTTCTAGAAACTTTTTTCCTTATGTCAATATGTCATCTAGAAAACCCTCCTAAAACTTTTTTCGCCTTTCTACTTTTCAGTCCACCCATGTCAAAATCAAAACCTCATTATCCCTATCCTATCTAGCTTCAGCCCTACTGGTATGCCCATCAGCTTTAAAAGGCAAATCCAAATCTGTTTCAAAAGTCTCCCCTATGTTAGGAAGTAGCGCTTTAAGACATTTTACCCTTGGCGATCATCAAAAAGCCAAAAAGCCTCCATCTGTTACAGACCAACCATAACTGACCTCCCACTCTGCAAATGAAATTGACAAACAGCTCTAAGTCGCGCCACTTATATCCCTAGGTCTCAGCACTGCATAAACCCCAATCTCAAGCTGACTATTAGGTGTTTCACAGTGTTTTATGGTTTCTACAAAGGCAGGAAATATAACTCCATCTCAGGAGGAAATGCTTGAATCTACAGTTATAAGAACAGCTGCTTCTAAATGTATTATGAGCCTGAGATGAAGCTGCAAAACAAAGAGTCACTCATCCAGACCTTACAGTTCTTTCCAGCATGAAAATCACAGAAAGACACCACTGTCACAGCAAACTGGCAAATTGTCATGGCCCAGAACCTCCTTCATTTACAAGCAGAGGGTTAGGGCACCTCCTTCATCCACAAGCAGAGGGCGCTGGCCAGTATTGACTTTGAAGATTGCAAAAGTCCAGGTTTGCCTTTTACTGAACAGTGAAACAATATCTCCAGGTTTTATGAATATGAGTGATGATCATAACAGGGATAGAGTTTGAAATATGCTAGCTCAAAGGAAAAAAGAGTCTGGTCTGATAAAGGAGGTCATTTGAAGCTTTCAAATCATGTGAATTGTTGAACTTTAGAAAGGCAGGTCATTAGTAAAAATTCCAATCATAAGCACCCTGCTTGTCCACAAGATCAAATTGAAAAGGTACTGACAAAACATGCCATTACACAGGCAGAAAGAAAGTTCTTTGTTTTTCAAAAGGCACTGACCTCCATAGTCACAGAGACTATCTTTCGAGTAATTTGTCATGAGATGACCAAAGAAAATGATGATATTTCAGTCACCCTCAGAGCAGTGCAGGGAGACAGTGTCACTTTGGCTAGGGTTTTTTCTGAAACACAGTGATGATTGCAAGTAGAGATGCTAGTATTGATGTTTCAAGTGGTCTACTTTCCATCACATCCAGGGAAAAGCTGTGTCAAACAGATTTGTCAAGCAACCTTCGGATACTTTACCTGATGAAGAGCCTCCTCCATGTATGAGCAGATGGCCAAAGCATTGCATATTGTTGAAAACTGATTTGGTCAAAAGGTGCAGTGGAAAGATACAAAGAAAGTAAATAGAATGATGTACACTAGTACAAGATGGTGGTTATGTTTCAAAATGTATTACCCATAGGAAAATGTCTTTCAAAATATGCATCATGATGGACAGGGAACATCATGAATATGTATGCCATTGATACCAAAAAGGGGGCAGTTTCCTTAAGGGAAAGGATCAAACAACAATCCACTCTCACATGCCAAAAGTCCAAAGGAGCGCTTTTCAAGAAAACAGAGAATTATGACATGAAGGGATGCGACCAAAAAATGACACTTACAGTCCAGGGAGAAGCCTATAAATCACCTAAGAGCAGAGATTATCGAACAAATTGGAAAAACACAGGCCATCTCCTGTTAAATGACAAAACAGTTGTCAAGGCTTTTCAAAATGCTCTTTGACACATTCTGAGTGATTTTCTTTAAATTATCACCAAGTAGGTAAAACAGTGGACAAAGTTGAGCTATGGAATGGTTCTATTACAACAAGGTCAATGCACTGGTCAAAGCAAAATGATAATTGTTTCCAAGAGACCTGTTCTTCTTGCTTCATGATTTCCTCCTTTCAAAATATACATCACAATTAATGGGAGGCATTTCAGGTTTAATTCCCAGGATGGACATGGTGAATAAGTATACCAGTTGATGTATAGGCAAAGAAGTTGTTTTCATGGACAGTCAGTATGGATAGTTTGAAACAAAACAAGTTTCCAATATTCAATAAACAGAGATGTGGTATAATGTGTTGTCAAGCAGAGGATTGTAGTAAAAAATGCCCCTCTTTGAAGACCATAGCAGGCTATAAAAAATGCAGCAACTTGGCATCTACAGTAGGAAAATAGTTGAAGGAGCAATGCAAACACCAAGGCTGTCAAAACACATTGACAAGGCAAGCCCTATCCTTCAGAAACAAAACAGTGTTTAAGCATTATCTTCACAGTATTAAAGAAAGGTTACTTTGCCTCATAAATATCACCAGCATCGTTAGAAACAGTGGCAGAAATTGTGAAGATACGGAGTTATTTTTCAGAGTTCCAAGTTCGATGTTGAAGTGTCGAAAAGACTGTGAAAAATTTGCAAAGAAGCCCAACCAAAAGTCCGCTTTACATTTAAAAACAAGTGACCGTTGGAAAATTTGAAATGACATAAGGGTGAAGCTCGAGGGTAATTTTATCATTCTCAAACTGCAAACAAAGTTCCACGCCGCCCTCAGCATCGAAAAAAAACAAATTTCTGGTCAAATTGCATGGTTTTGCACTGTTAAAGGCCGAGCGACGCGCCTGGGAGTAAGTTTACACAGTCGGTCAGTTCATGCGCGACGCGCCTGTACAGTGGAGCGACGCGCCTGTACAGGGCGCCCGACCACCCGACAGCCCGACCCGACAGGCCACCCGGGTGGTGTGTTTTGCGCGCCGTGCTGACCTTGAAGAGTGCCGCGCTAATCTTGAAGGTCTCCGGTGCTGATCCAAGCTTTCCTCCAAGGTTTCTTCAGCATTTTCAAGAGGTATTTCGAAATTTCATCCACATTTCCGAAATTGCCAAATGATAAAAGTCAGTTTTTTGCATGGGCCTATCTGTTGAAACAACATGTCTGGTTGAAGGTCTTCTCCCCAAAGATGGATATTCCGCATTAAAAGGGTCTTGATTATTGTAAAAAAGGGAATCTTTACAGCTTTTTGCTCAAAGTTTTTGGAGCCTTTAAAACCCTGGTACCTCTGCTCTAAATATAAATCTGACTGTATATTCACACCAAGGTTAAATGAGCATGTTTTTGTCTAAAAAGTGACATGCATAGAGAATAGTGAAATTTAGTGGGAGAAAGGGTTCTTGGTCAAACAGAAGTGTATAGGTTGAAGCTCCGGAGGAAGCTTGTTCACATTACTCATAAAGAGACAGTATTCAATGTATTGTTGGTTGGCTGCCTTGTATTGTTCAAAGCTTATTGACAAAGTTGCTATCCATCCAAGCAGAGGTTTTTATAACATAACCAGAGGGTTACATTTGTAAGGCGCCATTGATTGTTTTGAAGGGATAAAACTCACATAACCTCTGCTTGAAAACTTGGAAGCCTTCAAATTCTGTCATCTTTGCTCAGGACTGTTACAGTGACTGCTTAAATGGCACTAAGGGTTGAGTTCACATATACAAGTTAGTTCAAGGTTGGCACACTTATACAGGGCAGAGTTTTTAATGATTGCAAAAGTTACCATGAAAAGGAGTAAGAGGTATTGAGTGACATCTTAAAGCTCACAAGAACAGGGTAATCAAAGAACTTCTCACAGCAAACTCTTTCTAACAGTCTGCCCCTCTTTTTCACTATATTATTTCCCACTGTGAATCTGTTGACAAAGATTTCCTAAAGGTGAACAGGACACTGAAGGGCAGGTTTTTTGATGGGAATTTAACATTGGAGACAGAGATATAAATGTGGTGGTTGATCTCTTAAATTCACAAGCAAAGGGTGTTTTTCCTAAACACTGTGCACTGATAATTCACCTAACCTAAGTCTCCTTTTTTTCTTTCACTGTGTGGTCTCTTCTATAGAAATTTGCTGACTGTGATATTTTCAAAGTGGAAGACCATTTATGAAGAGCAGGGTTTTTATGATTAAGATTTGTCTTGGAAACACTAATCCAGGTGTGTTGATTGGCCTCTAACAAATCCACAAGGAAAAGTGATTTTGTTTCAATACTGTATATAGGAAATTTACACAGCAGTTTTCTCTTCTCTTCACTGTGTTATTTCCTACAGAGAAATCTGTTGACAGAGATTTTCTAAAGGTGAAACAAGACTTTTTCTTAAGAAAGCAGAAGTTGTGTGTTACACAAAAACTTGTTGTAATACATCAAAATCCTATTGTCTATCTGTCCAAGCAGTATAGTGACACAGTTTGTTTCCAGCAGGGCATTTTTACACACAGTGAGGGCAGTTTGCCTTTTCCAAAGCATTTCAAGTCAAAATGCCTCCAAGGCAAGACCACAGGAGCGGTCCACATAAGAGATATGAGCCCATCTCTACAGAAGAGATTAATGCTCATCCATCTGTACTTTTCAACTTCCATGAAGTAGGCTGCCTTGATTTCTGCCAGAAGATAGAAGAAGTCAAGAGTTTTTCGCCACTAACACACTTGTGCGCCCTGAGATTCAAATAAAATCACTTCCAAGTGGCGGGTCTTGATTTCAAAATTTCTCCAAGGTATGTGTCCAAGGCCACCAAGATCCCGTATCATGGCGAAAAGTGGTTTAAACAAGCTCATCTTGACTTAGAGGATTATAAACCTTTCATCAAGCCTGAACATAGGGAAACTATCACTGCTATTTTCCCTTTTTCCTATCTTCTTGATAGCTATGCTCCACTGATGAAAGCCATAATGAAATATTTCACTTGTGAAGGGAGGTTTAATCAAATTTATGCCTACCATGTCCGCTTATTGATGCATTTTACCAGAAGCAGGCAACTAAACCTTCCTTACTTTTTGTCCAAGAGCATAGAGAAAATGGCATCTACTGTCCAAAAGAAGGCTCCACCTCAGCAAATCCCTTCTCTTTTTCATCATTCCTTGATCAAGATTATCTTCCTACACCAGTTAGAGAAGAAAGAGGTTTCATGGGACTTATTCATCAGCCATCCAGACTTCTCCACTGTTCCCCCTGCCCATATTTCTCCTACTCAGCCTGTCCATCGCCCAGTGCCTCTGTCTAGTAGGCCTACACCTAGAAGGCTCAGAATGACTACTGGACAGCCAAGTCAACAGGGGGAAGGAGAGGGCAGTGAAAATCAGCAAGAAGAAAGGGATGAGGGACAAAATCAGATAGGGGATGAGGGACAGCAGCAGATAGAGGATGAAGGACAGCAGATGGATGTTGAGGGACAGCAGCAGTTGGATGTTGAGGGACAGCAGCAAACAGAAAGTGAAGGGCAGCAGATACAAATTGAGGGACAGCAGCAAGTGCAAAATGAAGAACAACAAGTTGGGCAGGAAATTGAAACACCTCTTGAGCCACAAATTGGACAAGATATTGATGAAGAACAGCAAGCTAAAGCTGCCACCTTAACAGTGACAAAGATTGTTCCTAGCAAGAGGAAATTTCCCAAAAGGACACCTTCTAGCATGCCAAGGAGGAAAAGCGCCAGATTAGCTTTCAAAGGTAAAAGCAAAGTTTGGGAAAGTACAAAGCATGGAAGTGAATTAGCTATTAGCCCTATCCAAAGCGATGATAGTGACAATGAGGCCCGCCTTCTTGAAAATCTCTTAATTCATAAGGAAGGGAAAATTGATGCATTAGAGCAAGATCTTCAAAGGGCAAGGAATTTCAATCATTTTTTGGAGATTGAAAACAAACAAATGAATGTGCACACAGCTGTTCATGAGGCACGCGCGATTAAGTATAAGAAAGAGGCAGAAAAGGCGCAAGCAAGAATTGAAGAGCTCATTGGTGAGTTTGATGATGAAGAGGAGGAAGACCAACCTAGGCGGAAGAGGCCTAGGACCATCGGGCTTAGAAGAGCCTTGGAAAAGCAGAGAGCAGAAGAGCAAGCCCAGCTCCAAGCCTTTCCTCTCACTGCACTCCTTGAGCAGGAAATTGAGGAAAACAAAGAGGCTTGGCTTGAAAGAGCTAACAAACATTTGGAAATGAAGCTTGAGAGGGCCAATAGAGATTTAGAGCTGCAGAGGAAGAGGACACACCACTTCCAAAAGCTGAATCAGTTTGCCCAGCGCAAACTAAAGGCAGCACAAGAGAAATTGAAGAAGGTGAAGGGGAAGCGCCTAGCACGGAAGGAAGGGAAAAGCATATCAGCCCTTGATATTTTGGCCTCAGCTTCGGAGCATGTGGCTATGGACCCTTGAGGGTCATGCATGCCAAATTAGGATTTTTTTCGACAACTTTTTGTTTTTTGGCATTTTTTGGGTTTTTGGTCGAAAACTCATAATTTCGCCATTTCAGTTTGAGGAATTGTCAAGGGAGGAGGATGACACCGATAGATGCCATAATTCTATGAGCAGGTCTCCAGCGATTTTCAGGGCATTTGGAGATCATTCGCCCCCTCAAATTGGCGAAAAACACCCTGTTTTTGCACATTCTGCCCGCCATATCAGCAGTCTACTATTTCCTGGCTTTTTACACACAGGTACAGTTTTGGATGACTTCCAGGCCTCGGATTGAGATGGTTTCAGTTGCGCCGGAATGTAGACACAGAGAGCTTTCCAGCAAGCCCTCATGAGCCCCATTTCGACATCGGGAAGGCTGCCAATTGCATCCAGCAAGTCAGGGGACCTTTTTCAGGCATAAATATGAAGTATTTTTGTAATTTTTGAACCTCAAAAATTTGCTTTTCCCAAATGTGCGTTAAGCTATTTTTATCCTTGGGAAATGATGTAAAGTCAATATAATTTCCATTTTTAGCAGTTTTTTAGATATTTTATGGGATATTTTGTGCCTTGGGCTTTGCAAAGCCTCAAGGACAAGTTTAGATATTTTGACTTGGCCAATGGGATAGCTAGTTGCTCCATGAGGTTTTCCTCCCTCAAGACTATTTATTCCATGGGTTTCATTGTAAATCAAGAGGCTGAACTTGAGAGAAGAATCAATATATTAGTCATATGAGCTTTGAAGAACATACTTGTGTTATGATTTTTGGACTGCCTCTTGGATGCTTTTGATGAATGATGAAGGATTGGTGATGGATTCCATGACATGGTAGAATGGTATAGTGTTTCTTACTATGTTTTTGTCTTCTAGTTTTCATTCATAATCCATGCTTCTTGCTGCTATAGATCAGTAGAGATTGATTTTGAGATATGCCCATGGAGGCACCTCAAAATTCCTGAATCTTCATAGCTTGATGTTTTCTTCTTCCTTAGTTATGCTAAAGAATTCTTAACTGCTCTTTAGTAACTTAAGGATATTGTTTGCTAAGTTTTATTTACAAGTTCTATGCATGTTGAGTAGGATGTATGGTGTGCCCTGCCTACCTATAAGCTGTCCATAGTTCTGTCCATAAAACTTTCTCTTTGACTGATTAGTTGATCATCTTGTTGAACCAAGGAGGCCTAGTCCCGATCTAGCCCTTTGCCTAAAAATATGAAAGCTTGTTTGTCAAACTGCCCAATAACTTAGAGACTATGTTTAGGCGTTCTGGCATAGTATTTTGAGTTGTTAGTCTTTCTTATGTGTTTTCCCCAAAGTCTGATAGCCATTTCCCAAAGTTAGAGGGTCTTATACTTCTATGCATGGCTGGAATGTTTGACTTCTATGTATTAATTAGCTCATAGTTACATTTAGCATGATTAATGGCTTGCTATAACATGTTTATGTCTTCTATCAACTAGTTACACTTGAAATCCCTCGTCTTTCACAAGCTTGATGTCCATTTACTCCATTCTGCCCAAAGATCCCTTCTACCGTGAATCAAATCGGCCCTACAGCAACCTTGCATCATCATCTCATAGCTTCCTTGACCTGTTTGACCCCATAGCCCAATTGATATGACTTCTTGTTATCCATTTTTATATCTTTGATCAGTTTTATCCCTCACAAACTTAAAATCCAAAAATCAAAAAACTCACTTCATAACTAGCCTAATATCAGAACACCATAAGCGAACACACCGATATCTTTTACATTTATAGAGAGAGCCCTCTCTGAGTCCAGGAAGGCTAGGTCCTCGGGCTCCAAAGCTTGGTTTGATGTTACATCGTCATTTGGCTCGCCAATCGGCCAAATCACGGGACCCTAACAACATGTAGCATAATGAACATGGAGAATCTCTCTCCAAAAGGGCACATCCAATCCTTCCATCCTCCCTCCAATCATTCCCATAAAAATAATAAGAACATCGTCTATGTATGGGATCAATACCAAGTACATATAAACAACAATATGCAAAAATGGAGGTGGGTCATAGTCCCACATGTGGAACTAGCGCAGTATATCTCATGACTGCATTAGATAATGATATGGTAAGTGGTTTCCCCACCACTTACTTGCTGCCTAAGTTTTCTCATAAGTTTTGAAAAGGTGAGAAATTTTTGGTGCCTTTGGAGTGCACCCAGAGTGATAAATAATCTTCCTATATCCTCCTAGGGAGTGGCCATGTTCAATAATGTTTATGGTCCAAAGTTGGCCATGAATTTTATATGGAAGAATGATCTTACTTGGATCAAGGGACCACATATACATGGTAAAGGAGTGCAAATAATCATCAAGTAAAACGTTATGCACATAAATATGTTCCTTACCATAATATCTGCTCATACAAATGGAGTGGTCCATAGATAGGTCCCCTCTCATTCCCAAAGAGGAAAGAGGTGGCTGTGATAACTCCTTCAAAGAGTTATGTATCTCCTCCATCTCCCCATGATCCATGCATCTCTTCAAATGCTGATATATCTCCTCTTCAAAGCCTTCCCAAGTGTATCCTCCCATTATGGTGTTGTAGGCTC
Organism: Pinus albicaulis; assembly: GCA_034641835.2. Classification (NCBI taxonomy): domain Eukaryota; kingdom Viridiplantae; phylum Streptophyta; class Pinopsida; order Pinales; family Pinaceae; genus Pinus; species Pinus albicaulis. The sequence continues at coordinate 923,832,961 of CM076576.1, forward strand.
TCATGGAATAAGTATGGCTGAAGAGAAAATATTCATGTGCTCTTTATAGTAACTTCTCCTTGAGCTTGGAAGCTCTAGATAATTAGATCCTACCATGACCATAGATGACCTCATATTTGACTGAATATCCCTCCTCTTGTAGCTGGTCATCAAGTATCATACATGTAAAAAGATCCTTGGAATAATCCACCAACAACTAGGATTTCCAATATGGATCTATCTTCCAAAGTGACAATGCTGATGATCTATCATAGAAAGAATTTGTCATGTATTTTTCCTCATATTTGACATCTTCCATGCCAAAGGTACATACCAGGATGCTACTATCCTTCCTCTATTGCTCCTCTTGTAGCTGCTCATGCTCAGGTAAAGGTTGAAGCTTTTGGAGGTTAGTCTTCCATGGGAAGCTATCACCTATCCAAAACTTCCGGAGTTTGACGAAAGCATGTATGAGTCGCCACCATATTCTATATGTGGAAGACTTCTTCCCAAGTGAAAACATCTTTTGAGCCTCCGAAGTCAAGGAATATTCTCCTTGCACCATGATGGTGTCATCCTCCAATCCTGTAGCATCCTCTCTCATCGCAAACTGTGAGGTGAGAGTGGGTAATGATGATAGTGGGAGAGTGTCTCCCTCCTTCTTGAGTCTACCCAAGACTCTTTGCGCTGTATCATAACTCCACAATGTTCCCACTCCTCTTGGATCTAAGAGTGGTGAAACATATTGTGAGACATCTCTCACCAACTCTAGATCAGGTGGTCTCCCAGGTGGTTTGCCACAAAATAGTAATGTCTCATGGGCCGATTTCATATGCATAATAGATGGGACTACCATGTCCTTGCTTCCATTGTGCAAATCCAACTTTGTTTTTTGTGTGGAAGCTTCCTGATATTTGGATACCACTCTCAATGATGCAAGAGTCCCTCTAATTGGAGCGATTGCTCCATCCTCACCTCCTGGTGGTGGTGGATCATCTCCTGCTATTCCATCGCGGTGAACCCATGCTGGTTCTTCTTCTTCTTCTTCCTCATCATATGAGAAGACCTCTATATAGTGTGCCTTTCTTGCCGCACATCTATGTCGGGGTGCCCATGATTCTTGGCATGTGAAGAAAAGCTTCCTTCTCCTCAAATATCTTTAGACATCATCACTAAGAGGTATTTTACTTTGGCTCTCTTTTGAGAAAGGAGCCTTCTCATCTTTTCCCTTGGATGGAAAAGTGGGCTTTTGCTGAAATGTTGCCTTTGATTTTGGCAAGGCATCTTGTAAATCTCTAGCCCTTTCAATGGCATCTTGAAGGGTAGTGGGCTTGGTAGACTTCACCAACCCATGAAGAGGTTCTGCTAACCCATCAATGAACATAAAGACCCTTCTTGTTGCAGATAAATCAGGAACCATAACATAAAGTTTTAGAAATTCAAAAATATAAGTTTCTAGATTACCTGATTGTTTGAGCTTTGCTAGCCCCATGAATGGTGCCTCCAGGTCTCTTTGATCAAACCTTTCCACCAACCTCCTTGTGAACTCGGAATATGCAGCCACATTGGCATGACCCAATGTAGACAAGCCATGAAACCACCAATCATGTGCCTCACCCTTAAGTTGCAGCGCTGCTATCTTGATGGCCTCCATCTCTGGTACTTTGTTCAACTGGAAGTAGATTTATAACTTCTCTACCCATGATTTGGAAGTGCATTTAGATAACCCATCAAATTTGGGTAAGAAAAATCTTCCCATAGTTCGGTTTAGATCATGATTATGAATGAATCCTCCACCTCTATTATGATGCCTGGGTCTCCTATTGTCCTTTATTTGGCAGAATTCTTGAAAAATCAAGTGATCTTTGAATCTCTGAGATTGAGACTCATACTCCATGAAATATTCTTCAAGAGTTTCTTGTTCTTGAAACCCTTCTTTTCCCACTGATAAGAATGTATGCATTGTAGAGCATTGGGAAACTTGCTGCTGCTTCAATGGTTGATCACTCGAGTGATGAGAAATGCCAGAGCCTTCACCATGCAAAAAACCTTTAGGGTATTCCTTGTATCTATCCATCCTCATCTCCTTTGTTTATCTAGAAATGTCTTTCATAGTTCAAAGAAGAAGCTTTGGGTACTCCTTCTCCTCATATTCTCCTGATAAAGGGGTTTTGCCCTTGTCTTCTTTATCATCTGTATAATCAAATTTCCGGTTTCTTCTTCTGAGATACCTCTTCCTTCTATCTGTGAGAGGATCTCCTTCTTATGATGACATATTGGCTTTTAAGATGCACATGCTGAGCCACGATTATGCTCTGATACCACTGTAATATTCCCAAATGGGAAAAGCAAGAATATAGTGAAAAATACTAGAATAGAAGTGTAAAACATCATATAAAAACATGAGATCAATATTGAGATCTTCCATTCATCATAACAACATCATATATGCATAAAATAATGGGCCACAAAGCATATAACAAGATACAATAAGCCTCCAATTAAGAAAACCCTCAATAAGAGGTGCTGCTACTATATCAAAAATGCTAGAAGACTGCTACAACACAGTTATAGAAAAACTGCTACAAAAAATGAGTACACAAAAGGTAATGGGCTGATATATGCCTCAAAAGATACAACAAATGTAGGTCTAGGCTCTATATAACCTCCAATGAAGAACCTAATGGGTTTTCAGAAATACACCAATATGCAAGATGGAATCAAAGCCCTAGGGCTGAAGATTCGCTGCAACATATAAAATGGAAAGGTGTGGCTGATCTGATATGCCAAAGAATGTAGCCTCCTCCAATAGAATCTCTAGATGAAAGGCTGATCCCTTCTCTAGAAAAACTCCTCCCCAAATGGTGTACTGAAACCACCCTGCAACTCCTCCCTGAAAATAATGTAGTCCAAGTCAGAAACTATGCTGTAAGGGCAAATAAATAAGTGGATTGATGCCAAATGCTACAATAAAGCTCAAGGGCCTTCCTCACCAGCCTCCCAATGGAAGGAAAACTTCCTCCACTAAAAAAAAAATTAGAAATCACTCGGATCTAGTATCCACTGCTACAACCTGCAACTCAGCACATCTCTCAACAGAAATTGTACTGTACCACAAGAATGAAGCTTTGGCCTGATGTCTAATTGTATAATGGTAGTGCAATACTCTTCTTATAAGGCCTCTTAAGGATAGAGGTGGGATTCCCGATCAGGAACACCCTATTCTAAACAAAAATGCAATATTAGCTAAACAATTGAAGAAAGATATATGTCTAAACAGACCATATATCAAACATAAACATACATTCATCCATAATGAAATATGGCTGCCATCCTCTTCCTTACACTACTACATTTGGCGGAAATTCCGACACTTGGTTCCGACGCTTTTGACCAAATGTCGGAAATTTCCCCAAATTTTTTCCATCCCACCCGAAACTGTCGCTATACCGACGTTTATAGAAAAGTGTCGCAATACCGACACTTAGACAAAGTGTCACATTTGCGATGTTTGGAGGAAGACGTCGCAATTGCGACACTATGGCCCAAAGCGTTGCTATTGCGATGGCTACCTCCAAATGTCGCAAGTACGACACAACGTCTAAGTGTTGCAATTGTGACGTTTGGAGGCAGCCGTCGCAGTAGCGATGCTTTGTCCGCCGTCGGTATAACGAAACTTATATGCGCGCTACATAAAAATACGAAACTTATATGCGCGCTACATAAAAATGATTTTATTTTTTCGTATCCGTCGCAATAGCTACATTAACGTCTGATATCACGCGCGCATTCACCCTCCGCTCTTGTAGAACAACATTCGCCCTCAGCATTCACCCTCAACTCTTGCAGAACAAAATTTTCCCTCAGCATTCACCCTCAGCGTTCGCCCTCAGCTCTTGCAGAACAACATTTGCCCTTAGCTCTTGCAAAATGGTAAGTTCTTACTGCAGGCCCTTCGTCCTATAGTAGGGTTGACTCTATTTGGGTTTTTTTGGTCAATTCCATTGGATTGTGTTAGGCTGTAGGGTTCTCTCTAGATTTCAAGAATAAAGATTCAATACCCTCTATTATCTTCATCACCCAATACAAGATTTAAAATTTTCCCAAATAAACGCTTATTAATTTGGCAACCATTATTTCTCCCTGATTTAAAAACCCTACATTTAAATGAAAACAAGCATTGCATTTCAACTGCAAAAATCTATTAGTTTTCAAATGTACATGTGTGCTACATTAACGTCTGATATCACGCCCGCATTCGCCCTCCGCTCTTGCAGAACAGCATTCGCCCTCAGCTCTTGCAGAAAAACATTCGCCCTCAGCATTCGCCTTGAGCTCTTGCAGAACAGCATTCACCCTGAGCTCTTGCAGAACAACATTCGCCCTGCATTCTCCCTCAGCTCTTGCAGAACAACATTCACCCTGCATTCGCCCTCAGCTCTTGTAGAATAGCATTCATCCTCAGCTCTTGCAGAATAGAATTCGCCCTCAGCTCTTGCAAAATGGTAAGTTCTTACTGCAGGCCCTTCCTCCTATAGTAGGGTTGACTCTATTTGGGTTTTTTTGGTCAATTCCATTGGATTGTGTTAGGCTGTAGGGTTCTCTCTAGATGTCAAGAATCAAGATTCAATACCCTCTATTATCTTCATCACCCAATACAAGATTTAAATTTTTCCCAAAGAAACGCTTATTAATTTGGCAGCCATTATTTCTCCCTGCTTTAAAAACCCTACATTTAAATGAAACAAGCATTGCATTTCAACTACAAAAATCTATTAGTGTTCAAATGTACATGTGTGCATCACTTGTGTAGGGTATTCCTTTTCCACTTTCACATTATCCAAGAATGTGTGTAGTATAGTTCATATTTTTTGTGATTTAGATTATCTTGAAAAAGGAAAGGTAAATTATTTCCCATGGAAAAAGAAGGCTTTCCCTTTTTATAGGTTGTTTGGACTTACGTGGAAAAATTTATGGTATGCCTTTCATATTATGTAGTTTAAATTTGAATTAACAGATTATTCTACATGAAAATATAATTACCTATGTGATGTCCTTCATCACTAATTAAAATTATAGGTTTCAATTTCCTAGACTCTAACTCATCTGATGCTAAATTCTAGGTTCTCATTGGTGGATCACTCTTCCATTGATTTCCTTTCCCTCTGGATCTTGTCATACTTTAAAAGTCATCAATGATACATATATTATTTTAGGTATCCCAAAAGGCTTTATAGTAGAACATATTGTGAAATTTTTTTGACACTTGAGGATTCTTTTTAGAACTGCAACATGGTCTATGCTATCGAGTTATATACCAAGCAACTTGTCCTTAATAACCACACTATGAGGTAGGTTCAACCAGTTTGAACTTGTTGGGACATAGCATATGAAGTTGTGTGATGAGTCCATATCACAGGTCTATTATGGTGACAAAAGTGAAGACACTTAATGATAGTTATTATGTTAACATTACTAGAAACATTTTCGAAATTATCCATGCTATCAAGATGTCAAAATTCCAGGCATTAGGTGTCAATACTCGTAGCTAATAGATAATAATAATAATATAAAAAAATCACAACTTTATTCTTTAGATATGATTGTTACACATTGGTAACCTAGTTCATGAGTTAATATCACCCAAAGACTACAAAAAAAACTTAAAATATAAATTAAACCAACATGAGAATCCAACTAAGGGTTTCTTGACAAAATCATGCCATAACCTGGCATTTTGAAACCCAAATTTGAATCCATCATAAGTAATACAATGAAAACTCAGATGGATTTTCAATGCATGTTTGCATGCTACACTTATTCTCTGTCTAGATATCATTTTTTAAATGGAACCATTAGTTAAGCCCACAGTCCTTTTTATGTGAAAAATTTCAGCTCTATTTGAGCTCTTTTTTGTTCCACCAACTCCATAAACATATGCAAACATATATCATGATCTTGGAATTCCATTACATATGTATGTGCCAATGTTCCATAATCATGCCCCATCATCAATTTAAGAAATTTCCATTGAATATCAAATTATGGAGGGGGGGAACTTTTTGCTGCAACATTTGGCTCAAAATCATGGACCATCTCCGTATGAGGTGAATGAGAACTATAGATATTTGAAGAAGTAGATTAGTGCCTTTTCCTCTGGCCATGGAGTCATATATAGTCATCCATCACAAAAATTTGTCTTTGTTCATTCTAACCTTGAAAGTTGCAAAAATTCATGCCCTAATTGAAACGACACTAAATTTGAAAGATATAATAAAAATGCAAGCTAGAAGTGCCCTATTAATACAAAGGGAAAACTTTCCTACCTACCCTAACTGAGATAAATTTTGATTGAATAGGAAACATGATATTTCCAATGGAGTTGATCCAACAACTTGTTAAATGTATGGGACTAAATCATGCATTTTATTTCCAGGGAAACATGCGCATGAAGAGAAAAAGTGCATAATTAATGGAAAATCCATACATGCCACTTATGAAAACTACACCGAAAGGTCAAAAAATACTTAAGGCCTTAACTTAATTTGAATCCAAAAATGACAAAACAGGATTAGTGAAAACACGAGAGTGGTGTGGGTGAACAACATAAATAAAAAGTGAAGATACCTTTCCCCCAAGATGCCTTTGTCACCGTTGTATGAAAACATGTTTTCCTTTCCCTTTATACATGCAAGTGAATGCATTATAGGTATGGTGTTTTCCCAGAATAGGAGAAGCCTACTTAAATATATCATTCGTGGAGTGAATGTTTCCTTGACCCATAACCTCATAGAAACTTATCACTGAATTTGATGTTGGGATGGGATTGTAAAGATAACAACCTCTTCATTCCTCTTGAAGATTGGCACCAATTATCAACAATGAATCAAACTGTAATTTGATCTTCCCCCTTTTACATTACCCTATATTAGTGTCATAAAAAACAAATATATCAAGATGAAAATCAACACCCTCCTTTTCCAAAGTTGGGTAAAGGTCAATGAGAACCTTAGTCACAAGTTACAACTTCCAAGAGATTTCCAAAACAATTTTCAGTCAATTGTTGCATCATGAACAACATGATTTTCTCATAATTCAACATGAGACATGTTTTCCTTTCACTTCCAACAAAGTTCCATTTCTACCCGAAACTCCTATGAAACAAGAACCAAATAAAGGCCATGTCCTCAATGGACATCATTTGGCTTTGAAAATGGCCATTGCACCGTGTTGTTTCGTATATTACATCACGATAGTTTCTTAGGTCATTTCTTGTTTCTTGAGATGAAAAACAACCAAAGAAATTGTGAAGATCCTTTCAAGAAATAAATGACCATTTCTCAATCATATCTCAACTATTTTTTATTTTATTCAAGGGTTGCTTACTTTGAGAGAAATTTGACACTTTTATAAGGAATATAACATAAAAACACAAAATGGGAAGGAATTGATGAGGTAGATGACCTTTAGTTGTTGTCAATTAAGAATTGATAATACACGATGCATGTTATGTACTACAAACTAGATTCCTTCCTAGAGTTAGGACACATAGTATTGAATCAAAGTTGTAGTTTCTAACTTCTTGTATTGGTTCATCAATCTTGAAATTCAGACATTGCATGTCTTCATTGCTTCATGTTTGAATAATTTGCATCATATCGTACAATAGGGAATTAGGAATTATGATTATTATTACTTTATGGATCTGTTAAGTTAATTTTAAGTTTGCATGGTTTAGTGTGAAATTATTCTAGTGTGCCCCTAGGCCCAGGTGAAGGAATGCCAAGGATTGAGAACCCTAGTTTTTAAATGGTATTGTTTCTTATACCCAAAAACCCCTCAACATCACTTCTTATTAGTTCTTAACAATAGTGTTGTAAACAATTTAAGAATTGATATAGAAAAATCTCGCACTTCTCAAGATAAAGTCCTAAAGCTAAAGTGTGATACCATGTGTAATTCAATAGCCCCATTGTCACCTCACCAACCTCTTTTCACTTCGGGCTAGCTCTCCTCCAACTCAAGGGGGGTTATACCTAGTAGATGTTAGGGATCTAATGGCCGAACCAAACCAAGTCAAGAGCCCCCTAACTCTCTATGTTTACTACTATCAATCAAAATATTGAACAATAGGGTCAGACATGCATCCTGAAGATAAAATTGCCAGGGTATTTTTGGGTAATTTCAAAGGGAAAGTCCCAAACACATATAATCAAGGAATTATAACGTGATTTCAAACATTAAATATCAACAAAATCGTTTAAAGGATATTGAAAGGAAAAAGGTGATGGAAGATAGAAAGTGCCCTACTTAAATGCTCTAAGGATTTTTCAATAGTTGCTCCAAAAGCTTCACTTCAAGGCCCTTCAAGATCGTCTCCAACAATGCTATACCATCACCTTCAACAATGTTGCTCCAAAAATGTCCTCAAGGTCTTCACAACAAGTTTACTAGAAGTTTCTCCAACAATATATTCAATAAGGTCTTCATTGTCAACTCGTCTCTTGTTTGGGTGCTTTAATGTGCAATGACATGTTTCCAGGACTGAATTCAATGCAAGGCATATTTGAAACTCTAACTCTGTCTTCCGGTGTCTTATTAGAAATTATTTCAGTTTTCATTTTGTGTTTTCACGTTAGATATTGTTTTCAAGTTTTTACATTTATAATTTTATTGCAATGTGGCAGACTGATCAGAGCAGTGCAGGAACAACCCCGAGACGGGATGATCGCGGAAAGAGGCCAGCGGAAGAACATGTAAAGTGCCAGCATTGCTCTATCTTCAGGTATTTTAGTTATTTACACAATTGAAATAATATTAATTTTGTTCAAATATGCAGACACCTAGCCATGGTACGCCTGATGATTACCTCTTTGAGGAAGAGCTTTCTTCATCCCTATCTCCAGTGTTCTTGTTGCGAAAAAAGGCACGAGATGCAAGGTCGGAATTTAATACTTTGATAGACGTGCCTCAAACACCTGAAACATAAGAGAGGATAAAAAAACTTATGAGCCAGCTAGAAACATATCAGGTAATAATAAAAAGTCAAAAGGATATTTTTTTTGTTCTACATGAGATGAATTGTGATAGTTTGATTTTTAATTTTTACATTGACTAAACTAACAAAAAGTTCTTTTGTATGTAGCGTTTTCTGGCACTTGCTGAACCCGGTGTTGGTGGTAGTGGGACACAAGGGCAAGAGATCACCCAACAACCCTCTCGTACACCTTCTACTCCTTTAGATGCCATCCAAGAAACACACCCTGCCCAAGCAGACACCCAGCCAACCGCTGCACGTGTTGGCAATGATGAGGCTGATATGGCCAACTACAATATTGCGTTTCCTGGAGCTACACGTGTCAGCTCCACAGGGACCATTAATGGCACGTTGTTGGTGAAAGATGAAGGTGTCCCTATAAAGCATGTACAACTCCTAGGTAAATTTTAATATTTTAACTATTTCATGTACTTTATCTAAAACATATTTATCATGATTTTTATTTTTAAATTAATGATAATATCTTCTTCTTCTTTTCTGTGTGTGTAGGAAACAATGAGTTCTACAGGTTTCTAGAGAGCCATGCGTTGGTAATTTTTGGCCCAACCATACGCACAGGGTGGAATTCCCAGAATTCCAACCTGAAAAAAGAACTTCTAGATTATCTAGAAGCCCTTTTTAGGGTCGGCACATTTGACAAAACAGCGGTGGCTCGGGTAGCCGACAAATATTTGAAATATACCAAGGACACCTATAGGATGCAATTGAAATTTAACCCTAGATATGAGCGTCCTCTCACAGTTCTAGAGAGTGAGTGGAGAGCACTCATCCATGACGGAAAAGAGAAAAGGGCAAAGAAAGAAGGAAAAATACCAACTGGACCCGCAAGGTATTACAACTTTAATTCAATAGCTTTAATTTTCTCATGTCTAAAATAAAAGTGTGCCACGTCATATCTGACTTTAATCTTTTGATGCTAGGTTGCCTGACACCTCAAAGGCAACCAAAGCTAGGATTGAAAAAAAGGGCCATCACAAGCTAGGCCGGGGCGGCTACTTGAAATTAGCTGCAAGAATTGTAATTAAGTAGCTAAACATCTTATAATTAATTGTATCGCCTTCCAACGTTTTTGTAATCCTATCAAATATGATTAAAAATACACAATCATATGTAATGTAGGGTGATGACTTCGGAACAGAAACTACAGAGGAAGATAAAACTATTGCTTTCCATTTCGGCTATCAAGCCGTAGTTGAACGTTGCAGAAGCTTGGGGCAGGTCCCAAGATCCAGAATGCCTGATAAGGTAAAACATTAACCTTTCAATATGTTTGTTTTAGTCCATAAATTTAATGTCTAACAACTTTGTTTAAATCAGGGGAGCAGCACTACCGACGAGGCAAATAACCCAGTTTTAGAGCCAGATGTAGATGATCCTCATGTGCAACCTGATCATTGTAGTGGGGACCAGGCCGACAATGCTACTATCAGTGAGGGTCGTGACGGTAATTAATTTCCACTTATAATTTTTTCTAATTATACCTTGATGGTTGTCCTTATAAAGTTTTTTGTTTAAATGATAGAGAATGTTTCCCTTGAGGATCTTACCACCAGAGAGGAAGACAGGGCAACAGTCCCAACGGCGACAACTGGTGCACCAGGTAAATAATCTCATTGCAATTTTTTTTATTAATATTACCGAACTAATTCAATGATATTTAAAAACTGACAATTAAAATTTAATATTATCTGTTTTTGTAGGCGATGCCTCGTCACTAGATGAGACCAGACATCGTGACTACGCAACTAGGTCAGCGGCGACAACTGGTGCACCAGGTAAATAATCTCATTGCAATTTTTTTTATTAATATTACCGAACTAGTTCAATGATATTTAAAAACTGACAATTAAAATTTAATATTATCTGTTTTTGTAGGCGATGCCCCGTCACTGGATGAGACGAGACATCGTGACTACGCAACTAGGTCAGCGGCGACAACTGGTGCACCAGGTAAATAATCTCATTGCAATTTTTTTTATTAATATTACCGAACTAGTTCAATGATATTTAAAAACTGACAATTAAAATTTAATATTATCTGTTTTTGTAGGCGATGCCCCGTCACTAGATGAGTCCAGACATCGTGAATACGCAACTAGGTCAGCAGTGCGGGTTGAAAGGCACGAAACAGGAGCAAAGCACGATGATATTGATGATGTAATTAGGAGCTTTAAAAATAGGAAGAAGAAAAAGAAAATTTGACAATGTAAAATATTGTATTATTATAAGACAAACGTTACCATACTTGGAACTTTTTTTGCGTTATATAAAAAAACTCATTTATCATACTATTTTTATGTCAAGCATTAATTTCAATGTTTCCTTGCGTACTTTTTGTTGAATTGTTTTTTTATTAGTTATTGAATATTTTTTTTATGCTCATGAAAGTAAAAAATTAAATATAGATTGGGTATTGGGGAATTGAGAGTGATGTGAGGGGGGGGGGAGGGGACATAAGAGCTTCCACCTTCACATGGTTGGCCCTGCTTAGTAGAGAATAACTTATTGGAGCGATTTAATCTTGGAGCAAACCCCCTTCGATCCAGCGTAGCAACAAAAAAGTCACTGTTGACTTAGTTGCTACTCTTTCAGATCGTGGGAGGCTTGTTCCAAGTTCATGCGACTCCAATAAATTGTTCTTGAAACGAAGAGAAGCTTATTCAGGTATGTTTTGACATTTTCAACATATGTTCTAACATTATCATAAGAATGCATCTTAGAGTAAAAATACTACATCAATTACTTGTATTTATTGTATAGATAATGATGGATTTTGATTGACTTGGCAGTGCAGGTACAAATCCTCTTGCATCATGAGCAATACAACTTGTCAACCAGGGTCATGTCCGGGATATTTTTACTTGTGTGCTTGACCAGGTTCGTAATGTCACATTTTGTAAGTTCCTTTACAGTTCATAATTCAATATTAAGCTTGTTCATGATTATTATCTAGGTTTTTTGTATGTGTTTTTTCATCTATTTGATTGTAATAAACTCTGCATGTTTCCTGTTGTTCACTATGATTTCTCCCATTACCACTCCCAGGATGAATCCGACTTTATTGTTGCATAGGTTACTTTATTGTTACTATGATTTCTCCATTTACAATTTCATAGGTTACATCATGTAAAGTTGTCAATCTCAGGTTGGTGATGAGCTTTATTTCTCCAGATTTGGGGCTTTTTTGATATTTTCTCCCTCATGTCATTCCTACATCACCTCGTTGTTTGAGCATGCCAATTTTCTACCACTTGTACCAATTGGCACATGTCAATCTCTGAGTGGTGCAACATTTCACCTATTTTCAGAAATCCGATTCAGTGCCTCCTTGAATATCGTCACATAATACTCATGGTTTGGATTGATGAGCATGTTCTGAATGGTTGGTTGATTCATAAGAACCACCCATATAGTCATCTTGAGATATTTCAGAATTTTTCTCGGGTTTCCTTTTTCACCTTTTCTAGTGGGTGGGATGGTGTGGGGTGATCCATCAATACTGGTGCTCTTGTAGTAGGGAATTTGTTTTTGGGGATATAAAGGAGCATTTGATGTAGATATCCCATTGGATGCATTCATAGATGGGCACGAGAGGTCAAGAATTTAAATTAAAAAATATGCAACCTCTAGCATGGCATCCTGAAGGCCGCGAGAGACACTGGTTAAAGATTGTTTTGTGCTGGCCTTAATATAGTCGTGATTTCTTTCTATTATCTTAATGCAAATATATAGTTCGGTCTCATTAAAATGAGGATTGTGGTTGTATTTCTCTTTGGTTGTTTCTCTCTTAATGCTCCAGAAGTTGCCAAAAGTTGTGATAGTTGTTTAGTTTGCCTATTACAACTTAAAAGTGGTTTTTAGCAATGGGAGTCATGTTTTTTAAGGTTCATACTAATATTAAGATCTTGTAATTCTATATTCAGGATAAGAGAAGATGGCCTCAGCTTTGGGCAGTATGACAACAATTTCCACATCTATCTCATTGGGTAACAATGGAAAGGGGAAGAAGTTGGGTGCAATGTTTGATAATTATGGTAGAAAATTGTCTTCTCTTTCAGTTTTTTCACCCATTTCCTTTAATCACTCAAGCAGAAGAGGGACTCTGAGATTACACGACAAAGAGAAGGTATTTAATACAAGAGCTATGGAAAAGGAGTTGTACTTCAACAAGGATGGCTCAGTGACAAAAAAATTTTAGGTCAGAGAAAAAATTATGTTTAGAGGAAGGTCCCCTGCACGTGAAACTTCACTGCGGTGGATCTTTCCTTGTCCACTTATATTCGATTTTAATGCGTTATTTTAATTTTTCATGGAGGTTTGTTTTGGCATATGGTCTGGCATTCAATTGCACACTTACTGAAAGCATTGTCAATTTGTCTTTCAGGCGGTGTGAACAAAATTGCTGATCTTGTTGGATTCACCCTTGGGGCGAGGGGAAAAATGTTGTCTTGGAGAGCAAGCACGGTTCTTCGAAAATAGTTAATGATGGTGTGACAGTAGCTAAGGAGGTAATTTTTAGATGTGTGCTCTGGTTTTCTTTTTAACGTTGTATTAGTTCCCCCTCTTAAATGTCTTAGATTTGATAGGCATAATTTGAAAACTCAAAGGTGAAAGGAAACATATTTGTTACCCAGTGGTATACTTGGCCTATGGACTAGCCACATTAGAGTAATGCATAAATCTTTTCACAACAATAAAAGGAAAGGGTTATGGCTGAGTCAAATTTTATTGTTATTGACGGTGTAATGAAATGTATCTCAATGCTATGGTTTTGGCCTTTTTATTGGTTGAATTAGAGGACCCAGTTGAAAATATTGGGGCCAAGTTGGTAAGGCAAGCTGCGGCAAAGAAAAATGATTTAGCTAGGGATGGAACCACAACATATGTTGTTCTTTCACATGTTGGAATATTGAAAAATTCCAGAACAAGGAATGGAGAATAAATCTCCCTTCTTTTAACACAGAGAAAATAAAAATTTCTTTGACAGGAGACAGAGTTTCAATACTTTGAAAACAAACTTCTATTCCCTTCAATAACTCAAAAAAAAACTATTACACTTCTTCCTCACTGAGAGGGATTACAAAATTATGACTGCTACAAAGCGCAGTGCATAAAACCAACTCACTGTCTGTTCAAAACAAACATACTCTGTCTCTAAAACACTCTGCTGTGTTTTTCCCTTTCGCACTGCTGTGCATACACACTTAAAAAGTTACACTCAGTTTTTCACTTTTTACACACTGCTATGTAATAAAAAATTTACGTACTGTCTATAAAAAAACTACCAAGCTTTTTCGACCTTTTTATTTTTATATGCTGGAACATATAAAACATATTATAATAAACCCTCTTTTAAAAAAAATAAAATTAAAACTAAATTCTATGGCCCACCTTTCATTTCGCATATGATATATATAACATATGTTTAAAACATATGTATATATTAAAGCATACATAAAATTAAATTATCAAAACATTAAAGAACCCTTTCCGTCGGACTTCAAAAGTCTGAATAGATTGAATTTCAAACCAAATTCGCGTTCCAAAATGGGATGCTGATGTCTGCCTAATTTGTAACGCGAATTCTCAATCCAATATGCGTTATAAAAAATTCGGGTCCAGTTTTCAGGTTTTCAGATTCCCTTCAATTTTATGCGATCCAATATTAATGCTCCACGTGTCCTCCTTTTGAATTTACAAAACTGGGGGGTAAATTTCTGTTTGTTTAATTTCTGGTTGGTGAATTGCGTTAATGCTGGTTGTTGTGTTTAAATACAATGTTGTACAGAAATATGGCTGCAGCCATCTACAAAAAAAACTTGCAGGAATTTTAAATGCTGAATTAAATTTCTGGATGGCGTGCAAGCAACCTCCAAAAAAAAATGTTGCTGCTACATCCGTCCTTCTGCTGCAACAGTTGAAGTTAAAATTCAACAACACAGGGTTTAATATGTGAGGGTGTAAAGGTAACTTTTTGTCGATAGTACTGGATTAAGATCATCTATTAATTTTTGTAGGGTCTTCTGGTGTTTGGGTTTTTAGTTTTAGGTTGGGCTTATTGAGTCTAAGATAGTTTTTGAGTGAAAAAATTGCTATCAGGTATTAAAAAATTTTGTTTCTTTTGTCAAAATTTATGAGCTTGTTAGGAAATACAAAACTGACAATGGTTGTATCTTAAATTTGTGGAAAATAATTTGAAATGAAACCTTTTTGTTTAGGTTGTTGCAGCAGGTGCAAACCCCATTCAAATTACAAGGGGCATTGACAAGACAATAAAGGCCCTTGTTTCGGAACTCAAAATTTTGTCAAAGGAGGTAAATGCTTGCCTTTTGAGTAGGCTGGTTTTCCTTTTTGCTGATGGTTTGGTGTATCTAATTGAATTAGTCGCCTAAGGTAGTTTTGGTTGCAAAATCCTTTTCATTTTTCATACAGTATTGGCCTTATGGAATACATTTGATTGTGTGGTCTTGTTAGATCTACAACATTTGTAGTTGTTTAGTCTTATGGCCGAGGTGCACTTTTATTATGGAAATAGTTGATGCAATATTGTCATTTAATCCTTACTGCAGGGTATCATGTTGAGAAGTTTCTTGTGAAAAATTTGGTATTCAAAATGACACTTGATCCTATACAACATCATGCACTTGACTTCAAAATTAATATTCAAAGTGTGCCAGAAAATTCTTGCAAAATTTCAAATATTTATGTTGTTTTAAACCATTATCATTTTTCATGTATTGGATGCTGAAAATGAGAAAAAGACTTTGGTATGAAACCAACTGGTGAATTTCCAGCGAAACAACCACTTCCAAGACATGATTTAGAAGTATAACAATGTACTTATGAAGCATATGTACTTAATATTGCTTTTCTAAATAGTAACATTGTAGATAACCTTAAAAACATTTGTTAACTATTTTTGTTTGACCATTTGATTGTGTTTGATATGTAGAACTCATGGCAACTAGTGTTTCTCCACTCATATTAAATAATTATTTCCAAAAGTTTCTTGTTGCTATTACTTTAGGAAAACCATGAAGACTATGAATTTCTTTCACGGACACTTCTGCCACTTGGCTTGTTGTTTATATACTTTGAGCTATACAAAAAAAATATACAAAATTTGTCTATATAAATGACCACAAAAATGTAATACTTACCTTTATATTTTAGTAACCCTGTAATAAAGTCTATTGATATATCTTCTAGTCTTTGAATATGTATGTGGAATGATTGAAGTAACCCTAGAGATTTTACTATATCTCTTTTATTTATTATGCAAACCTGACCTTCTCTTACAAAATTTTGAATATCTTTCTTCATTCCTTCCAAAAATATATTTTTTGATCCTTTGAGATGTTTTAAGGAACCCTGCGTCCTACCATCAGAGAGACATGGGACTCCCTTAATATTTTTTTTATTCAAATATGCTTGCGTGCATAAAAATATTCTACATTTGCACCAATGTATATCTCTCTTTCACTCCCAATGCTCCATAGAGTTCATCCCATCCTTTATAAATTTTAGTTTTTGTTTAGTACTATTGTCATTTTTCCATTATGGCAAGCTTCTTCTAGCCACCTGGGAATAGAAAATGTAATTGGATATAAATTTTAGGCCTCTTCTATTTTAGAAAGAGCATCATGTACTAAATTTTCCTTACCCATTTTGCAGATTATCTCAAAATTAAAACTTTGCATTTTTTCTCCTCATTTTTGTTAATCTTCCAATGAAATCCATAACTTCAAAAAATACTTTATGCTATCATGGTATATCTTGACTTTAAAGTACCTCCCAGTGATATACTATCCCCATTTTTTATTGCATGTAATATTGCTTCCATTTATTTTTCATACATAGATTTCACCAAATATTTTCTTTGAATTCCTTGCTTTTAAAAGCCAATGTTATCCCTTATTGTGTTAATGTTACGTAAATTCCTTGTCCTAGTGCCCCACACTCTAATATGAATGTTTTATCAAAAGTAGGTGCAACCGATGTTGGTGTAGAAGACATGGCATCCATTAAAAGAGAGAATGCCAAAGTAGCCTCATCATTCCATATAAATGATATTTTCTTCAAGAGATATGTGAGTGGACTTGAAATGCATGCATAATTCTTAACAAATTATCAATTATATCATGTAAGTCTAAAAAATCTTCTAAGAACCTCGATTTTCTTAGGAATAGGTCATTTTGTAATAGCTTGTATCTTTTGAGGCTCCAACTTCACTCCTTCCTTTCAAACAATATGAACCAAATACTCAAATTCTTATTTCCCAAAAGCACATTTGGATATTTTTACATAAAAATGATTGTTCTCAATAATTTATATAACTTTTCCACATGTTTAGTGTGGTATTTCCATGATTTATTATAAATATGTGTATTATCAAAGAAAACCAACACAAATTTTATAAGATGGGATCAAACAAAATTGTTCTTAAGTCGAGCCCGCCGGACTTCAAACGGCGATAAACCGTAATTCAAACTAAATTCGCGTTCCAAAATAGCCTGCTAACGTCGGCCAATTTTGTGACGCGAAAACCAAATGAATTCCGCCCTAATCTTTTTCAGGTCCGAAGTGGGGCTGGCGTACGGAGGGAGAGTTGTGACGCGAATTTCTTATCAAATTCGCCCTAATCTTTTTTCGGGTCCGGATTTCCACTGCGCGAGCGGCCCAAACAAAGATATACTCCAATCAATTTTTGCCACGTGTCCTCAATCAGAACTTGCCCTGCTCCCGGCTGCGGGTGCATTCGATGGTGTTTAAGGCGATGGGACATGGATGTGGCAATTTCATATCAATTGCATTAAGTTTTAACGCTGTTCAATTAAGTTCCAAGGTTTTCACATCTAATCGCATTAAGTTTTAACACTGTTCAAGATCGGACCTCCACTCCTGTTAGCGATTCCGCATGCTCCAATATGATCCGGCCTTTGGCTCTCATTAATGATCAGAGATTAATTATGACGGGCGTCTTTCGATTGCATTGCAGTTGGGTCGATAAAATGGCATTTCGCTATGGTTTTTCAGACGATCCGGTTGCTGGGTTACACTGCCTCCTCACTATGACGAGAAGGAGAAGTGGCTAGCTGAACTGCTGCATAGACCTTGCTGCATATCTGCATTTCTCTCGGTCTGGTCCTTGTCAATCTTCCTCTGTTTCTTGGAATTCTGCTTCTCCGTCTCCTCTTGTGCCCACTGCTAGTGAGACTACACCCATGCCTCGCGTGCGTCAAAGGATGCATTGGCGTAGGGGGAGCACTAGAGGTCAACTCCTGCGCGCTCCCTCCAGCCCCTCAACCGAGTTGTCTTCCGGCCAGTCCAATGATTATTACGCAGGTCGCTATCCAAATACTAGGAGTGGGCGGGGTCGAGTTGTAGGATCTGGCCACCGTATGGATTCCCCTGCTCCTCGTTTCCTCACTACTAGTTCACCTTCTCCCATGACGTGCACTGCGCAATTTTCCTTTAATTTCTCTCTCAACCGCCCACGAATTACAGCTTCAGTCACTGTGGAACGAAGGAAGAATGCACCCGTCCAGCATGTCTGAGCTCGGAAAAAGCCGACCAGCATTCGGGCCTTCAGGAGGGGAGCCGTGGCATGAATGTGGAGGTAGCACCTAGCGATCCTGGACCTTCCGAAGGATGGTGCCGAATCGTCGAGGAGCCGAAGGAGTAGTTTGGTTAATTTGTTTTTCTTGCTTCGTGGCCCACTTAATTGGGCTGCTTTTAGATTATTTTACTCGTGGCTGATCCCTTGTAATGTTTTGAATTTGAATAAACGCTCAAGACCGTCTCATATGAGGCAAGCCTTCTTAATTCTTTTTTTGATTTTTTTTTGATGACAAATTTGCCATGAGTCTAGGCAATGATTTTGACTTCGGTGTAATTTTATTCCCACTGTTAATAGATTAACTTTACTTAGAAAAAAAAAATGTTTCCCTTTTTCTATTTTAAACCTGTTTTTTGAAATACAGAGCCATGTTTATATGGTCTACGTATTATACTTTCTCTGTATATCTACATGAACCTTTTTGCTATGAACAGGGTGGATGTTGTAGCGGGCTACTAATGGAAACAAGCGAGTCTGAACCTTACATCTTGGATGCAACAGATGGTTACCAATTTTGGAATCAAGCGAGCCTGATCTTCCAAGCGAGCCTGGGTTTCTGCAGATGGTTATCACACTCCTCACATGATTAGTGTTTTTCTCTGTTCAAGGATTTTGGGTACTTTAATTTGTATTTGGAACAATGGACGTCGGTACTCTATCTGTTGCTTTACTATTCTACATGCTGCTATTTCACTTTCTTATAGATGCCTTGGGCATATTTGGATGCTTTCTCAGATTGTCGATAATCTCCATGTGGACCGTTACTGGGTTTTATATCATGTCCCTGTATGTGACATGGGGTATTTTTATATCATTGTCTGGGGTGGGACTTCCACTTTTATGGATGGATATTTGGGTTCCAATCTTCAGATGTGAAAATGTAATGACTTCATGGACTGTTTTACTTCATATAATATATTCAAAACAACGTTTTTTCTCTTGTGAAAAAAAAAATGATTAATGTTTATCACTCTGCTTTCAAAACTAGCGATGCTGGTCTATGTTGCTGGTTTATTGATATGGTCTGATGGTCTTTTTATATTTTGGACATATCACACTCCTCACATGATTAGCGTTTTTCTCTTTTCAAGGATTTTGGGTACTTTAATTTGTATTTGGAACAATGGACGTCGGTACTCTATCTGTTGCTTTACTATTCTACATACTGCTATTTCACTTTCTTATAGATGCCTCGGGCATATTTGGATGCTTTCTCAGATTGTCGATAATCTCCATGTGGACCGTTACTGGGTTTTATATCAAGTCCCCGTATGTGACATGGGGTATTTTTCTATCACTGTCTGGGGTGGGACTTCCACTTTTCTGGATGTATATTTGGGTTCCAATCTTCAGATGTGAAAATGTAATGATTTCATGGACTGTTTTACTTCATATAATATATTCAAAACAGCGTTTTTTCTCTTGTGAAAAAAAAATGATTAATGTTTATCACTCTGCCTTCAAAACTAGCGATGCTGGTCTATGTTGCTGGTTTATTGATATGGTCTGATGGTCTTTTTATATTTTGGACATATCACACTCCTCACATGATTAGCGTTTTTCTCTGTTCAAGGATTTTGGGTACTTTAATTTGTATTTGGAACAATGGACGTCGGTACTCTATCTGTTGTTTTACTATTCTACATAATGCTATTTCACTTTCTTATAGATGCCTCGGGCATATTTGGATGCTTTCTCAGATTTGTCGATAATCTCCATGTGGACCGTTACTGGGTTTTATATCAAGTCCCTGTATATGACATGGGGTATTTTTCTATCACTGTCTGGGGTGGGACTTCCACTTTTCTGGATGGATATTTGGGTTCCAATCTTCAGATGTGAAAATGTAATGACTTCATGGACTGTTTTACTTCATATAATATATATTCAAAACAACGTTTTTTCTCTTGTGAAAAAAAAATGATTAATGTTTATCACTCTACCTTCAAAACTAGCTATGCTGGTCTATGTTGCTGGTTTATTGATATGGTCTGATGGTATTTTTATATTTTGGACATATCACACTCCTCACATGATAGAGCGTTTTTCTCTGTTCAAGGATTTTGGGTACTTTAATTTGTATTTGGAACAATGGACGTCGGTACTCTATATGTTGCTTTACTATTCTACATACTGCTATTTCACTTTCTTATAGATGCCTCGGGCATATTTGGATGCTTTCTCAGATTGTCAATAATCTCCATGTGGACCGTTACTGGGTTTATATCATGTCCCTGTATGTGACATGGGGTATTTTTCTATCATTGTCTGGGGTGGGACTTCCACTTTTCTGGATGGATATTTGGGTTCCAATCTTTAGATGTGAAAATGTAATGACTTCATGGACTGTTTTACTTCATATAATATATTCAAAACTACGTTTTTCCTCTTTTAAAGTTTCATTTTTTTTTTTAAATTGAACCTGCCGTGGCTATACTGACGCCTTGTCAGCGTCGGAATTGCGACAGCTTAAAAACATCGGAAGAGCGACAGTATAAAAACGTCGGAAGAGCGACGTTCAAAACGTCGGACCACATTTCGTCGGAATTGCGACAGTTTACAAACGTCGGAAGAGCGACGTTCAAAAAGTTGGACCACATTTCATCGGAATTGCGACAGTTTACAACCGTCGGAAGAGCGACGTCCAAAACGTCGGACCACATTGCGTCGGAATTGCGACAGTTTACAAACGTCGGAAGAGCGACGTTCAAAACGTCGGACCACATTTCTTCGTAATTGTGACAGTTTACAGACGTCGGAAGAGCGACGTTCAAAACGTTGGACCACATTTTGTCGGAAGTGCGACAATTTACAAAGGTCGGAAGTGCGACGGATTGGGAAACGTCAGAAGAGTGACACTTGTTTGGAAGCGACGGAAAAATTATCGATAGTGCGACACTTTTTAATTGCGTCGGAACTGCAACGGTATGGTAAACCACATTTTTCCCACCCTCGAACTGTCGCTCTTGCGACGACTATGTGTTGGAATAGCGACGAATTGGCCGTCGGAAATTCCGCCAAATTTTCTAGTGTTATATAAGTGATGAGCTTCCTAACCCTAAGCTCCATTCATTTATGACACTACTTCCATGCAAAGAGTCTCCATGTAAAAATGCACTGTCCCATAATGAATGCCACTCCTCCATGACAACGCTGTTGATTTGGTCAAGGTTGACCCAGTCTATGTGTTCTAGCCCCTTTTCACACCTAAGGGTGGTCAATTAAACTGCCAAGATTTCCTCCTTTCACATTGGCATTGATTTTATTCATATTAAGGAGATTTATGGATCTCCATATCCTTTTATTCATCAAACAGGAAAGAAAAAACAAAAAATAATATTCCAACTAGCTCATGGCTAATTGGGAATATTACATAGTTTCCCATGTTTCAAGCTTGTGTTAAAAAAGAAACCATTCCTATACACCTCTTGTGATTTCCATTTTATCTGCCTCTTCTGCTAATTGAGCCTTGGTTTTCTCATTCCATTGTCACCATCTTCTTGGCCGATCATACGCTCTAACTTCATTGTTTCACCCTTGCCTCGGGAACCACTACGATGAGTGGTCTTTTTATCTAGACTCTTGAACTTTGCGTGTTTTGAGCAGTTCCATTATCACTGGAACCAGTTGCTACTTTTTTTACCACTCGTTCCTCCAGGTAAAGTCATCTTTCAGCTCTTTTTTGACTCTTGAAACATGAAAATATTGCCGAGCACTTGTCATTTTGAGCTTGTTAAAGTAAATGAAATGACTTATACTAAGTATAAGTTTACCCATTTTTTGGGCTGAGGTTGAATAATTACGAAAAAGGAATACTTTGGTCAAACATGATCAAGAGGCTCTCTCAGATATTGTTTTCTACCTTTTCAGATTCGAGGAATATCTATGAAAAGGGACCTTTTGGAGTTTTCTTTTACACTACATTTTCAAACTCCCTAAACATGAAAAAGATGTTGAGTTACCCCTCCATCTGATTCGTAAAATTTAAACGATGAAGGACTTGTCACCATGAAAATATCGCGTTACTCCTTCGTAGGACTCGTTAAAATTACTAGGATGGATTCATCCGAAGGATGAACTTATACGCTAAGCATATGATATCCTCTTCAATTTTGATATAAACAAAAATAGGTACTCGCTAGAAATAATAGGGGTGTTAGAGTCAGCCTTTGCAGCCTTCCTCCAGTGATCAAACACGCTCTTTCAAAGTGATTTTAAAGTGTCAAGGTCAAATTTTGTCATTTCAAAGAGTCTTCAAGCAAAATTTGATCACTAGGCATTAGGTCTAGGGTTGGTTTTCACTCTTTTCAAATTTGTCCAAATGTCAGTCCATGTCACCATTCAGCTGAGTGTACCATCATTCAGAGGGTTGTCATCGTCATGTCAGGTTCCAAAGAGTCATTTTACATCTCGTTCATGCTTCAGTTGTGCCTAGGAAAGGTCCATTTCCCTCTCCTAGGGTTTTGGAGGTAATTTCTCTTGGATGGTCAAATCGTCGGAAAAACTTGTATCCTGATGATCACACACCTTCCCCTATACTTAATTCACCTTATTAAACACTTCCCATCACTGAGATCCCCCAAATTCCTCATTTTTGCACAAACCCTAGTTTCTAGCCAAAACTTGGCAATTTCCTAGGCTAGGCCTGTGTTTTGCCCTTTTGGACCCTTTCCCCTCACTCAATCTCTGTGATTCCACGTTCCCCTGCTTTTTAACATCCCTCCCTACTTCCCAAAATTTCCCCAAGAATTTAGAAGCCCCCTATCCCCTTCATTTCGCTTCATTTCGACAAAATCCCTTGTTCCACACATCGGGATAAGTTTCACTCAAAAGATGTTTCAGAGCAATAAAAGATGAAATTTGGGAAACTGAGAGAGGTTTTTGTTCACAAAATTCCTAGGAAGAAAAACCTCTTTCACTTTTTACACAGGTATCATGGTTTTAGAGAAATGTCAAAAATATCGTTGCCTCAGGAGAATTGAATGCACCTCTGAAGTGACCTTGGGAAAATCAAGATTTCTCCTAGCATGTTTGGCCAACTGACTTTCTTGATGAGTCAGATGATAACTAGACAGAAAGAAATTTCCAATGAGCTATCATGAGCTCAATTTGGAGTTGAGGAATACCTTCAAAAGTTGACTGTAACAGCGCTCTGCCTTGAGGCAGCCTCATTCTGCTCATTTTGACTAGTGTTTGGAGATTTGGTTTTTGACAGGGTAAATGGAATCCAAATTGCATAATTCCACTTGTGTTGGAAAGTATATTCCAATAGCTTTCCAACGAGCTATCACACGCCCGATTTGGACATCGGGAAGGCCTCAAAAAGCTTCTCGAAAAATGCACTATGTGGCAAGAGGCAAGCGCGACCCACGCAGAGGCCGAGCGACCCACCTGGGCTGCGCGACCCACGCAGAGTCAGTTCAGCAGTGTAGGTTTGCAGGTGCGCGACCCACCTGGGCTGCGCGACCCACGCAGAGCCTGCGCGACCCACGCAGACACAGGGTTTCGAAGTTTAGTTTGAGCGCCCAGTTTGGCTTGGAATCGACTCAAGCTGCCTTCAAACAGGTTTCTATCCATTGTTTGATGTTTTTCAACGCATTTGTGGCATCATGGGTGGTTTCCAATATTCAAATGAAGGATTTAAAACCCCACAGTCATAGTATTATTGTTTTCAGGGTTTGAAATGAAAATGAATGGTGGAAAGAATGTGTTTGCTATCTTAAGGCAGTGATATGGCCAACCTTCCATATAACATCAAAATCAATTTGCTCTCATACCCATTATACCACTGCAACCATTGCTATTGTTATACCATGTTTAAACCCTTTGAGTCACATTGCCCATGTTTGTAATGAGTCACATTGCCCAATGTAAAAATATGCTCATGTCTTTGTTTCAAATGGCCCATTGAAACCTTTATGGTCATTACTCTTAGACAAACATATTACTATTAATGCCATGCTCTCCTTTGACTAGATGTGTTCAAACTTTTGAAGGTTGCCTGCTCCTATTTGGTCAAAATTTCATTTGCATCCAAAACAGAGATGGCGCCTTTTTCAGTCCATTTAAAGCTGAGATTTTATCCATAATTTGATTCCTTGATAGTGCTTTGACGATGGGAATATTGGTTGAGTGTTAAACATACATCCTAATTTTTCTTTCATTGCATTCATATCAGTGTACACATTGCCAAAAACTTGATCAGAGATATGTCAGAGACAGAGTCAGAATATGAGCCAGGGTCAGGCAGTGATTCGGTGGCTGAAGGTAATGTGCCACGGGGTTCCCGCAGAGAAAATAGAAGTGGTGATCATCACAGAGAGGAGCCTACTTCTTTGGCTCGGTTGCAGGCATGTCCATTAGCTATGGATTGTTTTCGGTTCTTGTCATGTTTCAGATTTTGTGAGATGGTTGTACAAACCCGACCTCATCGTGAATTAGCACGTCTGTTTGTTCTTCATTTACGGGGTGATCGGGTAAACCTTGCTGGGGTGGATTTCATTGTATCACCTTTGACTATTGCTCAAGCCACTGGCATACCGAACATAGGCGAGGAATGGAGCAAGGGTAAGCAGTTAGAGAAATTTCACTATGAGCCATACATTAAAAGTGGATATGTGGCTTACTTGAGCAGAGTTTTTCCATTCAGATTCTTGAGAGATGAGTATGCACCACTCATGAGGCTCATCATTCAGTATTTTAGTTGTGAGGGCAGGTATGCTCGTCTTTTCTCATACCATGTTCGTTTGTTGATGCACTTCACAAGGGTGCGTATGATGAATATTCCGTATTTCATACACCGCAACATAGAGAGGATGGTGACATTTGTGCAGAAGAAGACGAGCCCAGTGCAGAAGTACAGGAGTATATATCATTTCGCTTTGATCAAAATCTTGGTGTCACATCAGTTGGCAGAGCAGGGCATCACTTGGGAGGATTTCATTTCTAGAGACTTTTTCAGAGTGCCACAGCAGCCTCCCGAGGCAGTTCATGATGCAGGAGAGCCCTCACACCAGCCGGACATGCTTGAGGTTGAGCATATCATCACTCCTTTGGTTCAGACATATCAGCGAGGCCACAGGGCCTTATTTGCAGCGACACAGCGGGTACTATCTCCACGTGAGGTGGAAGGGGTCCTGCCGACTTCATCGACACGGCGAGTATTATCTCCACGTGATGTGGAAAGGGTCTCGCTTTCTTCTCCAGTGCAGGTACAGGTACAAGACAGGGGCAAGAGGCCCATGCATGAATGAGGGCCCATCGGGAGGCGGGACAATGTGGCCAGGTCATTGATGTTGATCGGGCTCTCCTAGCTCGAAGGCGGGAAGTCATCCGGGGAGCAAAGGGCCGAGAATGACGACTGAAAGACCAATTACGAAGGCTCGGTGGGTGATTAACTATTTGGAGAGCGGTATGACAAACGGCTCGAGATGAGCTCACATTTTATGAGTGCGCCGTCCGTGAGGACGGACGAGTGGAATCGAAGAGGCCGGTGACATGACACAGAAGCGGCAGAGATCCTTATCATGGCAGGTAAGCTGCTACATCTGGAGAAGGCGGTGGCAAAGGCCAGCAGAGACAAAGAGACAGACATGCTTCGCCACATGAAAGGCCATTACTGGGCTCGCATGCATGTTTGCAAAGCGAGAATGAGGATCATGAAGA
Source organism: Pinus albicaulis (assembly GCA_034641835.2). NCBI lineage: Eukaryota > Viridiplantae > Streptophyta > Pinopsida > Pinales > Pinaceae > Pinus > Pinus albicaulis. The sequence continues at coordinate 923,859,282 of CM076576.1, forward strand.
GGAGGTTGCGCAAGGCACTTCGACGGCGGAAAAGGCCTAATCCACTTCGGATTTTGGCCGAGGCTTCATTTAATGGGCAAGACACATGATGGAGGACCTCCGCTCTGAATTTGGGCAAATTCGGAGAAAATTTTGTCATTTTCAAATTTTTGGTCTAAAAAACAGGTTTTGCAGCTACGTGGGTCGCGCGCTCATGCGCTCGCTTTTTTTTGAGACACTTGCTGGAGGAAATTTTTACATTTTTGGATTTTTCATGGTTAATTATGCATCCTCTGAAGTCAACTTAGCATTTCAACAAAATCTGGATGGTCAAACAGCTCAAAAACACCATGAAAACCACCTTGCTGCCACCTTTTGCACCAGCAGGAAGTACCTCTGGGAGAATGAGGTTTTGGAGGGTCAAATCAACTCCAAATTCCAAAATTCCACTTGGGTTGGAAATTAGACATCCAGGGCTTTCCAACGAGCTATCATGAGCTCAATTTGGATGCCGGGAACTACCTCAAAATCAGACTGGAACATGAGCGACCCACGCAGTTCAGGAGCGACCCACCTAGAAATTTTTCTGAGTTTTCAGCTGCCAGCTCAGTATTTCGCCTATTATGGACCAGTTTTGCCTATGGATAGAATTCTTGGGTTTTTATGATGTAAATTCATGTTTGGCATGTAACTTTGGCTTGTTTTTATCTCTTCTAGAAGATTCACTCTCAAATGAGTAAAAAATCATGTAATGGATCAGTTTCCACTCTTTTAGAGGCAAGTTGTTAGCTGCCTAGATTGTAGTTCCATGATTAGAAATGGTTGAAACTGATCCCTGAAGAGGGAATTCGACCCCTAGAGGTGGGGAAAGGGGTTAGAGTGATCTATATATTGTAATTTCTGAGGCATTCTACAGGTTGGACTCTTGGGATACTTTTGATATCATTGTACATACTTTTCATATTTTGGCTAAGGAAAGATCAGGGGTTTTGCGGCACTTGTTGGGATCCTTGTAGTGTTCTGTTCTTGATGGTGTTTCTTCTTTGTTTACTGTAAGTTTCTTCATGTTTAATGTATGCCATCCTTTCATTATGCTTCTGAACTAAGTTGAATGAGTGATTAAGGTTGAATCCATTGTCTACAGTGCTTGGCCTTTGAATTCAGTTAGTTCTATATGTTTTCAGCTGTTTGGAGAGGATCCAAGTTCTTCTTTGCCCTCTTCAGCTCCTCGTCAGTCTTATCTATCCATAAATCCAATTTAAAGCATCAAGATCATCACCTACCTCGCCTCAGCTTGAACTCTGCAAAGGTCTGACCTTATCCCCGAACCCAAAATTTGTTTTCCCATTACTCCAGCGAAAACTCAAAAAACCAAAAATCAAACATACCTATATCTTTACTAGCCTAAAATCAGTTCCTATTGTAAGTCATCTCGCACCTTATTGCTTATTTTCTCGAGATTGACGGAGAGAGCCCTCTCCTGTCCTCGTAGGGCTAGCTACGAGGCTGAGCGTGGTTTGATGTAGCCTCGAGTTTTACTTCATTTCAGCCTGAGGTAGATTTGAGTGCTAACAAGGGGAAAATGGAAGTAAGGCATGTTTTGTATTCTGCACCAAAGGTAGCATGTTTCTATTGAACATGACACTTATCTGCATTTCGTGTATGGTTTGGGATATTGTTCATTTGTCATTTGCTTCCCTGGGTTTGGGAAATCCATTTTCCTCTCATTCGATCATAATTTGCTGTCACCATGACCTTTGGTCCCATTTTGAGTCAAATGCTACCAAATTCCTTCAGAGTCGTGTCACCGATATGTTCAAGAGATGTCCTATCTATAAAATTCAAACATCACCTACTTATTTGACCCTCTCTACAATAATCTTGAATCACCCCTATCATCTCGAGAAATCCTTTGTTTCATGTTGATGACGTGGGAATCATTATGGTGCTCCTTCAATGGATCACTTCTTGTCGACTTCAGCTCAGTGGTCTAGAAAATAATTCTTAGTACCTTGGAGCTTGTATGCCTCAATGACAAGTTCTTCATGTTTGAAAACAAGTTCACATCATTGGCCTTCGATCGAATGATTCTACAAGTGTTTGACTTCAAATCATTCATCCACACTTGTAGATTGTGCTATCATACCTTGAGGGCCATCATCATTATTGGTGGTTTCTCTCGCACCTGTTAATGATTTACCTTATTGACCAATAATTAGGTGGTTTCTACCATGTTTGACATCAACACATCTATTCACATGGTTATATTCGTACAATGGGTAGATCGAGATAGAGATGAAGACCCTGGATCAGATTTGTTATTATTTAGGATGCGTGGAGTTATTGAGTATTCATGATTGTATACATGATCCTTTCTAAGCAGATGGCTGCGACCATACCGTGGATCCATTTCCATGATCCCTTTTAGATAGATGGCTGCGTCCATACCATGGATTCATGTATTATTTGATTCCTATTAAGAGATATGTTATTAGGCATGTTTATATTATATATTTCATATATCGTATTGTGTTGGATTAGTAGGTCTCCTAATGGTGGTTTTCCAAAGTCCTTGCCATGGCTGATAAAGCGATTCAACCATCACTTCTGGTTCTGCTTTCATGCTTTATGGGGCATATGTTACACAATATTTTGTCACATTCATCAGTACTTATCCAAAGTGTCGTATTTTTTGTCTCTCATGCCACAAACGTCACAAATTGACAAAAGTTGTGAAAACTTATTCATCTTGAATAACATGCTTAAATTATCACTGAAGACCCAAAAGAAAAATTCCTTGAAGCATTTATGCAAAAGTTTGTTAAAAACATTAATTTTCAGCCCCAACGTGAGTCTCTCCTATTTGGACTCACACTTGTAACCCTATCTCTAACCTGTGAAAAGCGTTGGTAGCGCGAGAATTCAACAATAAATCCACGCCGGTCCTCTTCAGGCAGGTTCTCCAAAAATGGAGCAGAAGCTTCGTCCTCTAGAACTCTTGAGAATGAAATTATGGTACTTTTTGGTTGAGGATATGGTTAAATTCTCCCATTTTGAACCTTTGATCTTATCTCAAAAGGGTTTCCCATTTGAGATAAGAAACTCCCCCCAATTTTTGGATCCATAACCTCTCCAACTGACATCAACAAAATTGAATCAGGCCCCCAAGGAGAGCTGGTCTCTAATTTATGTCCATAATCTCCTTTCGCATGTTTAGACTTTAACAATTTTAAATATATTTATGGACTTTAATCCCCCACAATATAAATTTGCGACAGTCCTAAGTCCGCCACCTTATATCTTTCAACCTTAATCCCTCTGACTTATATTAATAACCCGAAAATCTTGGCAAAGAAACACTTTAATATACTCCGGGCCCACACATACAATCAACGATTCAATTAAATACACACACCATACCTTTGGTTAACCTCCGTGTTACTTCTGAGGGCGATCACCGTGCGACGAGCCTTGCTCCAGATCAACGGCGTACGTCGATATCGCACTGGTCCCACAGTCAAATTTTAACGCGCGATGACACGTGATGAGGGCGGTTTCTCCAGACCGCTTGAGGCCACATGTCAGGTAACTAATGGAATCACGTCCGAATGGGAAATACCACTTACCCCAAAAAGGCAGTGCGATATGGGTGGTTTTGTTTCACAAACCCACTCTCGGTTTTGGAACAGTGTTTGACCAAGGGCTAAACTAGGGTTACGCCTTTCTTTCTATTCGCTCTGGTTCATAGACTCAAGGTCTAACCTCAGGAAAGGAACTCTCAGTTAACAACAAAACAAGTCTAATTCTCTTTAGGCGGGGTTTTCCACTATGGCTAGACGTCTGCAGTTCTATGGCAACCACACTACTGGTGCGCTCATTCAAAGATTGACGCTCTACAACGTCTGCGACAATGGTTTAATATATCATTCTCGGCCTCTTACGTAATGTAATGCGACAATTCCAGGGAATCCACAATCAACCATAGACAGGGATTTGCGGAGATTTACACAACAATTCTCTTCATTGAATTAATCACCGGATTGAATATTCAATATGCTCGGGACCAAACAAATTCACACAGAGACTAATTCAATCACACACAGGTAGTCAATAAAATATTGGCTTTTATTCAACTAAAGAAAAATCTTAACACACAAACTTCACTGTGAAAATCTCCTCCCCTTCAATGCATCCGGGGGTTACATTTATACATCAACATTTGTCTCTTCGGTTCCTCTGTGAGGACCGTTTTAGTAAATCAAAAGCCTAACTACAATTTATTCAAATAACTGAAACATGACAGATGGATCGAACCCAAACCTATTCAACTTCTACTGACTCTAACTGTTCTAAAAGTAACATACAACTAAGGTATTGACACCTTGCTGTTACAAACTCGAATGATTCGAAACACTCCTAGCCACAACATGTGGAAAAAACTCCTACATTGCTGGCTAGTGTCTAATGCCCCTGCATCAGACTCCCGAGGGCAATTTTATTTCATGGACTCCTATCCATGAGCTCTTCCACTGATCTGCCTATCTTCTGCAACATTCCTTCAGTCATCCAAGTGGCATCTTCCTCTGGCTGGTCCTTCCACTTGATCAAGTAATGAAAGTACTCTTGTCCCCTAGTCTTCTTGAACACTCTTTTGTCCAATATCTTCTCTGGTTGTAATGGTTGTGCTGGAGGTAGCTGCTTTGTACACTCAATATGTTCCTTGTTTGTTGGTTCTTCTTCTACACCATCATCTTCATACTTGTACAAATCTGCAACATTAAAAATGGGAGATATTCCAACATCAGGAGGCAATTCAATCTGATAAGCATTAGCAAAAAAATTTCTAAGTATCTTGCATGGCCCGATCTTTTTAAACTTCAGTTTGTTATACTGCTTCTTTGGGAATATCTCCTTTCTCAAGTGTGCCAAAACCAGATCTCCTACTTCAAAATGGACTTCTCTTCTGCTCAAGTCTGCTCTGCCTTTGTATTTGATGCTGCTGCCTTGTAGCTACTGTTTCACTTGTTCATGTATGGCTTGGATTTCTGAAGCAAATTCCTCACCATCAGCACTCCTTAGCTCTGCTTTTCCAAAATTTATTAACTCTGATGTCAATCTGGGGTGCATTCCATAAACAATATGGAATGGACTCTGCCCTGTGCTTCTGTTTGGTGAGTCATTATATGCATATTCTTCCTGGGGAAAAATATGATCCCACTGCTTGGGATGCTCTCCTGCAAGACTTCTCAACAAATTTCCCAGACTTCTATTCACTACCTCAGTTTGTCCATCAGTCTGAGGATGATAAGCTGAGTTGAAACTCAGTTTGGTACCAAGTTTCTTCCACAGTTTCCTCCAAAAATGGCCCACAAATTTGGTGTCTCTGTCTGAAACAATACTCTTGGGAAACCCATGCAACCTAACAACTTCTTTGAAAAAGAAGTTAGCAACATGGGTGGCATCACTAGTTTTATAACATGGAATAAAATGTGCCATTTTGGAAAATCTGTCCACTACAACAAAGACTGCATCATTACCTCTCTGATTCTTGGGCAATCCTAAAACAAAAATCCATACTCACCATGTCCCAAGGCTTGTCTGGAATAGGCAAGGGAGTGTACAATCCTGCATTCTGGCTCCTTCCTTTGGCATATTGACAGATTTTGCAATTCTTCACAAACTTTTCCACTTCTACTCTCATCTTGGGCCAATAATAGAAGTGACTCAGCTGCTCATAAGTTTTATCAGTACCAAAGTTCCCAGCAAGTCCACCACTATGCTTCTCCTTGATCAAATTTTCTCTCATGGAACATTTTGGTACACATAGTTGGTTTCTCCTGAATAGTAAGTCCTCCTGCAAGAAATAATCCAGCCACTGGCTTCTATATGTTAGAACAGGGTTACAACATGCTTCAAATGCTTCCTTAAAATCATAATCCATTTTATACAGTTCTTTGAGAAAATCAAATCCCACAACTTCAAAATTGGTTTCTTGAACAAGCATGTGCCTCCTACTCAAAGAATCAGCTACTTTATTTGCTTGGCCACTTATATGTTTCAAAAAAAAGTTAAAACTTTGGAGATACTCAACCCATTTGGCATGCTTATGATTTAACTTGGGCTGCTATACAATGTACTGCAAAGCATGGTTATCAGAGTATAATACAAATTCTTTGGACATCAAATAATGCCTCCACTTTTTCAATGCCTGAACAACTGCATAGAATTCCTTCTCATAAGAGGAATACTTCCTTCTGGTGTCATTCAGCTTTTCACTGTAATAAGCTACAGGCCTATCATCCTGACTCAGCACAGCTCCAATGGCTTCTCCACTGGCATCACACTTCACTTTAAATGGTTTAGCAAAATCAGGCAGAATCAAAACAAGCTTCTCAGTTACCTTTTGCTTCAAAAGTTTAAAGCTTCTTTCTGCTTCAGCAGTCCATTTAAATGGTTGTTTGCTCTTTTTTATCGTCTCAATGATGGGTGCATTAATCTTACTGAAGTTTCTTATAAATTTCCTGTAAAAACTGGCAAGTCCATGGAAACTTCTTACCTCAAAAACATTTATGGGTGAAGGCCACTCCACAATTTCCTTAACCTTCTCTGGGTCCATCTTCAATCCCTCTGCAGAAACAACAAAGCCCAAATACACCAACTCTTCCTTAATGAATGAGCATTTCTTTAAGTTTATCAGCAGTTTCTCTTGGTGCAGCGTCTTCAAGACATAATTAAGATGCCTTAAATGTTCTTCTTTAGTTTTGCTGAAAACTAATATATCATCGAGATACACTATCACAAATTTACCAATAAATTATTTCAACACTTCATTCATAAGTCTCATAAAAGTACTAGGTGCATTTGACAACCCGAAAGGCATTACCATCCATTCATACAATCCTTCATTCGTTTTAAAGGCAGTTTTCCATTTATCACCCTCCTTTATTCTAATCTGATGATATCCACTTTTTAAATCTAACTTTGAAAAATATTTGGCACCACTCAAACAATCCATTAAATCCTCAACTCTAGGCAAAGAGAATCTGTACCTGATTGTTATCTTATTGATTGCTCTGGAATCAGTACACATTCTCCAGCCTCCATCCTTCTTTGGGCTCAATACTGCTGGTACGGCACATGGACTCAAACTTTCTCTGATCAGCCCCTTGTCCACCAATTCCTGTACTTGCTTCTTGATTTCCTCATTTTCTGTGGGAGTCATTCTGTAGGCTGCCTTATTTGGCAGATTTGAACCAGGGATAAAATCTATCTGATGGCTGATCTTTATCACAGGTGGCAGCTCATCAGGTAATTCATCCACAACAATGTCACAATAACTGTCTAACATTTCTTGGATTTATATTGGCAAATCAGAAATATTTGTAGAAGTAAGAACTACCTTAGGCTTGCAAACCAAAGCAAAGCTTACCTCTTCTTCTTCAATCTGTTGTAGATACTCCTTCCCGCTTAGCAACAAGGTCTTTGGATCAGTCACTCTGCATGATGGTTCCCCTTCTTCCATGGGTATCAATGTATGATGTACCCCATCTTTGAGGAACTTGTAAGTGTTCTTCTTGCCATCATGCACTGCTGCTCAGTCAAACTGCCAAGGTCTACCCAGTAGTATGTGACACACATCCATGGGCATCACATCACATAGGAATTTGTCTTTGTAGTTTCCCATTTGTAGCTCTATCTCACACTGTTATTTTACAATCAACTGGTGCCCTTTATGCAGCCAGGACACCCTGTAGGGAGTTGGATGCTCCCTTGTATTCAACTTCAAATTATCTATCACCTCAGTGGAAACCAGATTGTCTGTACTGCCACTATCAATGACTAGCTAGTAGCATTTCCCCTGGACTTTGCATATGCTCCTAAACAAAGTCTTCCTTTGTGCAGGCTCAGTGACCTCTTTGGTTTGTTTCAACAAGACCTTATTAACCACCAAGGATTATCCCCTCTCTGGTAGAATTTCTTCTTCTTCAATTTCTTCCTCTTCTCCAGCCTAGGCAACAACAACATTTCTTTGACCAACACCCATATTCTCCGGGCACTCATAGTGCTTGTGTCCTACTTGATGACATCTATAGCACCTCAATTATCTACCTCTGCCTCTGCCTCCTCTTCCTCTGTAAGAACCCCTTCTGCCTCTTGCATCACCCTCTGTAGATTCATTCTAAGGTGAGATATTGTTAGCTCCATCTCTAGGTGTAGCAGGTTTTCCTCTACCACCCTGACTTCCCTTTCCACGAAAAGTACCTCTCCCTTTGGCAGATTTCTTTCTTAGGAGTTTCTCCTCTGCTTTCAAGGCCATCTGATAGGCCTCTTCAATTGTCTTAGGAGACAGGAGACCAATTTCATCTTGGATCTCCAGCTTGAGACCATTCACATATCTGGCAGTCTTCTCTGGTGTGTCCTGAAACTGCCCAGCTCTTATACTTACTCTATAGAATTATTCTGTGTATTCCTTTACTGTCAGCAACCTCTGTCTCAGGTTCTGCATTTGCCTAAACAATGTTAGCTGATAATCACTATGCAATAATTTACCTTTTAGTTTAGCCATCATTCTGGTCCATCTTTTGATATGCTGTTTTCTAGCTCTCCTTCTTTCTGCTTGCACTCCATCCCACCAAAGTGCAGCATGTCCCTTCAGCTTTGTTACTGCAAAATTGACCTTCTTATCTTCACTCATTTCTTCATAGTCAAAACACTTTTTCATTTCATTAATCCAGTCCACCAGCTCTTCTGGATTCAGTCCTCCTGCAAAACTTGACACTTCAATCCTGGGCTTAACTGCAGACGTCGGAATAATTCTGAGTAGCCTCATGTCAGGAGGAATCTCAGCATTTTCTTAAGCTTCTTCTAATTCAAGTTCATTGATGTCTTCAGGATCTCTGGGCTGTCTTAGTTCCATGGCATCCATTCTGGCCTCGAACCTCTGCAAGGTCTCCAACACTTCTGCATTGGCAACAGGTCTCATTTTTCCAGAACCTCTACCAACTCGGATTGCCATGTTAATTCTCTGTAAAAACAAATAAAAAATAGCTTTGATACCACAATTGACAACAAAAAAATTGAATCAGGCCCCCAAGGAGAGCTGGTCTATAATTTCTGTCCATAATCTCCTTTCGCATGTTTAGAATTTAACAATTTTAAATATATTTCTAGACTTTAATCCCCCACAATATAAATCTGCGACAGTCCTAAGTCCGCCACCTTATATCTTTCAACCTTAATCCCTCTGACTTATATTAATAACCTGGTAATCTTGGCAAAGAAACACTTTAATATACTCTGGGCCCACACATACAATCAACGATTCAATTAAATACACACACCATACCTTTGGTTAAACTCCGTGTTACTTCTGAGTGCGATCACCGTGCGACGAGCCTTCCTCCATATCAACGACGTACGTCGATATTGCATTGGTCCCACAGTAGAATTTTAATGCGCGATGACACACGATGAGGGAGGTTTCTCCAGACTGCTTGAGGCCACGTGTCAGGCAACTAATCGAATCGCATCCGAATGGGAAATATCGCTTACCCCACAAAGGCGGTGCAATATGGGTGGTTTGGTTTCGCAAACCCACTCTCGGTTTTGGAACAATGTTTGACCAAGGGCTAAACCAGGGTTACGCCTTTCTTTCTATTCGCTCTGGTTCACAGACTCAGGGTCTAACCTCGAGACAGGAACTCTCAGTTAATAGAAAAACAAGTCTAATTCTCTTTAGGCGGGGTTTTCCACTACGGCTAGAAGTCCGCAGTTCTATGGCAACCACACTACTGGTGCGCTCATTCAAAGACTGACACTCTACAACGTCTGCGACGATGGTTTAATATATCATTCCCGACCTCTTACGTAATGTAATGCGACAATTCCAGGGAATCCAAAATCAACAATAGACAGGGATTTTCAGAGATTTGCACAACAATTCTCTTCATTGAATTAATCATCGGACTGAAGATTCAATATGCTCGGGACCAAACAAATTCACACAAAGACTAATTCAATCACACACAGGTAGTCAATAAAATATTGGCTTTTATTCAACTAAAGCAAAAGCTTAACACACAAACTTCACTGCGAAAATCTCCTCCCCTTCAATGCATCCAGGGGTTACATTTATACATCAACATTTGTCTCTTCGATTCCTCTGTGAGGACCGTTTTAGTAAATCAAAAGCCTAACTACAATTTATTCAAATAACTGAAACATGACAGATGGATCAAACCCAAACCTATTCGAATTCTACTGACTCTAACTGTTCTAGAAGTAACAGACAACTAAGGTATTGACACCTTGCTGTTACAAACTCGAATGATTCCGAACCCTCCTAGCCACAACATGTGGAAAAAACTCCTACATTGCTGGCTAGTGTCTAATGCCCCTGCATCACCAACTTTTCTATATAAGAGTGCCATGCTAGTGAGTCTTGGTTGGTGATTGCTCGTTTCCATTCTTCTGCATGATTTCCCTTATATGATGTGAATTTGACGAGAAAGAAGAAGAGATTGAAGAGCTTGGATTAGACTTGGATTTCCATTGTGAAGGAAGCCTCCAACATTAAGGCACTGATTTTAAGATTCCCTTTATTTACTTAATAATAAAAAGTGTGTTTTTCTTTCCATGAACTTGTTAATATTAACTTTTTTATTATGATACTCCTTGATCTATCATATGGTTTAATTTGATATTATATCTATGTTGTGTCTCTTTCGTTTGTTTTTGTATGATATTTCTTGCAGGTATTCAAATGAAAAAGGTATAACGAGGAGCGAGCCTGGAAGCGCAAGGATCAACATCGACATCGAGAAAGTGTTTGCATAGGAGTGAGGTTGGCCATCTCCCTCTCTCATGTTATTTTGATGTTAAAGTAGGAAATATTGCATTCTTTGTCACGATTGTTACTAGACCCACTCATTGGCCTAGAGGGATCACTTATTTCCGAAGAAGGGATTGCCTGCATAACAAATTGGTGACTCCCTCGGGGAACCTACACCCTTTTCACCCTCTTCTCGTTTTTTGTCTCCATGCTTAGTTTGTCCAAACTTTGAACAACCGCTTGTGTGGCTTATTTTTCAGTCTGTTTTCTGGCTTGTAAGTGTTTTTGAGTTATCAAGTCTAAAGTTTTTCCTCAAGAATTTCTTGTTTTATCCCTCTTTTCCTTGCTCAACACGTTCTTTAACAGATATAATGGTTTTTTCTAGAACAACTGCGGTGTAGACCTCTAGTGTTAACTAGAGGTACAATCTGGTCTTAGAAAATAGAGACTTTTAGAGTTTCTTCTGGAAAATACTTAGTGTGTCTTGATCTTTGAAATATTTTCTTTTCTTTGATTGCATTATTTCTTGCTTTGAGTGTTTTCAGTCTCTTGGAAAAGTCCAAATTGGTCTTTTGATTTAAGTGGTAATATTTTTGTTTTGATTGGGTCTTTTTGTTTTAGGTCAATTAAAACCTCTGTTTACTACTTGTATCTGTTACACAACATTTTTTCACTGTCCCCGCAATCCCCATCTCACCCATTGGAGGGTCATTTCTGTGACCAATAAGTAGTGTCATGCCTTGAAAAAACCATCATTGTGTCCCTTTACATGAGAGTAACATTCCTCTTGTTGACAATTCCCTAAGTAGAGACTCAAAAACCCTTGTTTTTGCCTTGGCGCGGGTAATCAGTTATGCCCTCGCGCCGAAGAGGAAAATTAACACTGGGCTTGCGCCAGCTGGCGCTTTGTCCTAGTTTTCCACCCATGCCAAGCTGTTTATGGAATGTTTAAAAAAAAAGAGAGGCGGAGATTCCACTCCAACCACCTCGAGGATGAGTCATTGGGAGTGGTTGAACTGATAAACCACAGACTACCTCCTTTAGGTTTATGGTTTCCACCTCTTATGGGAACTCCCTAAAGGATAGACCTCCCTCCAACCTTTGTAGGGATCCTAACCTCCTCCTTTTCCTCTATAAAAGAAACTATCTCTCTTATACAAGCTAGCTGAACGGCTGAATAGCTGAACTTGGAGAATTAGACATACTATAGCTGAATTACTAGAGAAGATAGAATAAGAATGAATTACGTTGAGGAAGCTTGAGTCCATGACTTCTGAGAGAGCTTGAGTCCATGCCTTCGTCCCGTCTGAATTCCCTAACGAACATCTGAGACGCGCTTCGCCTGAACCCCGCTGGAGGAGACTGCGACGTCAAAGCATCGGTTGTAACCCTTCCTTTTATTCATTTATATACATGACTACTGTTTCGTTCCACTGTTGTGTTATGATTTTTTTTTAACGCAATATGTTTAGCCCTCTTTGACTGGTTAATAGTTATGAATGAAATGTTGTTATCTTGTATGTTGTTCTTGTTTCTTGTTCTATGTGTAGGTATCCAAGCGCAATGGCGAACAGATTGTGACTTGTCGAGGTAGGAGCGAGAGGCCACCATTACTATAGCAACAACGACATCGTTGGATTCCAGGGAGGTCAATCTACCGTGTCCCTTGTTCATTCAATAATTAGGAAGCAACACTTTAGCGTGTCCCTTTTTTTCTAGACCCACTCTAGGGCTAGAGGGATCGTCTCTGTCCACAGAGAGGATTTACCTGCTGTTGAGTCCCAAACTTGCATCTTTCCTATACACCTTTCTAGACTTTTTCCATTTACCTGGACCTCCTAAGTCATCAAAATCATTACATATTAATCATAAAAGAGAATTTAAAGTGGTTTTTAACTATGTTTTGTGTCTGCTGTTTGAATTAGATTTTTGCTCATTGAGATGCGGAATCTTGTCACTTTCCGCAGCCATTTTGTTAAAGTCTATATTGCAGGTGTCTTCAGGCAAATCAAGCCACATGGGCAAGTTGGAAATGACATGGATATGGACCGAGTCCTATTGGCTCAGTCAAATTCACCAAAGAAGGCCGTGGTCAAAGGTAGTCAAGCGGTGGTCAACCTAAGAGTCCTACGGTGACAGAAATCCATTTTTCACCACGTGAAGACTTGCGTGGCCGTTCCTAAATCTCAGGGGACATATCAACACCTGTGAACTGCTCCATAAGCCGAATCCAACGGCCACCCTCCAGAGATTTAATCTTCACGGCAGCCATAATGCTAGATTTCTGGACGTGGTTGTTCACGTGTCTTTTATCAGCGCAGATTGTAGGAAAGTAGTTATGTCATCCTCTGTTATAAATAATGCGTTCTCATACGCATAGTAGCTAGCTTCTGTAATGTAATTTTGCTGAAAATAAATCCCACTGTGCCGTGACATTATTTCCTTGTTATGACTGCGTTTTGAATACATGAGAAGACTATGTTCATAAGCATAATTCGTGGTTGATAGCTGTTGCCCGAGGATTGTGCAGAGGGCCCCTGCACACGCCGAGGTTTTGTTTATTGCTGTATAGTTTCATGCTTTATTTCCTTACGTTCATTATGCCATATTTATTCACGTGTATATATTACATCTCTTATGGTATTAACGTTTTATTTCTGTCCATAATTTTTCATGCTTTATACTGCTGTTAACTGATCAATGTCTTTGTTCCAGATTACAGTAGGCAGCCCGGGCATTTTCACATAGTTTTACAATGACTAATGACATGGAATCAGTCTTGTCCTTCTGCTGATTTATTTTTCTTAGCTTTTAATTCCAGCACTGTTTTATTTATTTCAGTTTTGTACATTTGCTTTATTAGTTATATTAGATATTAAATTACTCATGTCATTATCAATTACCTCTGAAAACCATAGCGAGACTAATGGTGAGGGATTGAAGTATGAGTGTGTAGTTTGATATTAGTTTATTTTTCTACAAGTTAGATATTAAATTGCTCATGTCATTATCAGTTACCTCCGAAATCCATAGCGAGACTAATGGTGAGGGATTGAAGTATGAGTGTGTAATTTGATATTAGTTTATTTTTTCTGCAAATTAGATATCATATTTCTCAAGTTGTTTATGATTACCTCCGAAAGCCATAGCGAGACTAATGGTGAGGGGTCAGAATATGAGTTGATGTAATTTGATTTTAGCTTTACTTTTCTTGCAATTCTTGGATTTCTTTGAGCACAATTTATTTTGTATTTAGACAACAGCAAGGGTAATGGGTTTCATGATCAATAGTTCACTGTTTGTTTGACTAGTATAGTGGCACATTTTCATTTTCTTTTAGGAATTAATTTTTTCATTGCATGTTTTAAAACCCTTGTGAAGTTTGAAGTTTGGGAAATCATTATAAAGGACATCATTGCCTTGAACATTTATATCCATACTTGTCTTTTAGAATTTCCATCTCACATTAAAAAACCTCCAAGATAAATAAAAAACCCAAAAACGACAAAAAGTAAGAAATAGGTTATCTTGCACATATAGTGCACCACACTTCGTCAGCTTACGAATCTCGGATTGAAAAATTAATGTAGCAATTTAGGACACACTAAATTGACCAAACATTTTGGCGCCGTTTCCGGGGAAGTGTAACTAGGTAGCCAATTTCTTAAAAAAAAAAAAAAACAATAAAAAGAAGGGAAAAATTGATAACTTCTTGAAGTATGCTCTCCTCTTGCACCTAGTGTGATCTGGAGGATCAAAAAAGAGAGTTATTGGTTCAATAATTTCTTAAGTATGCTCTCTTCTTGCACCTAGTGTGACCTGGAAGATCAGAAAGAGAACTATTAGCCCAACTTAAAATAAAAATAAAAATGACATGCATAGAGCAAGAGATTCTAGGGGAAGGTTTATAGCTAGAGCCAAGAGTTCGATTTTCACAACTCCATCTTCTTCAAGGCATAGAAAAGATTCACCACCATCTACCCCTAGCCTTAAGATTCTTGGAATTCAAAGAGCAGTACTAGGAATTTTTTCTGATCTAATCCATGATTGTGTAGAGGTTTATATGGATGATTTTACAGTTTATGGTAATTCATTTGAAGAGGCATTAGAAAATTTGGAAAAAGTCCTTATAAGATGTAAAGAAGCAAACCTTTCATTAAGCCATGAAAAATGCTTTATGATGTTTACTGAAGGGATTGTTTTGGGGCATCATATTTCAAGAGATGGGATTAAGGTTGATAGATCAAAAGTTGAAGTCATCTCCAAGTTGCCTATTCCAAATTGTCAAAGAGATGTTAGAAGTTTTCTAGGATTTATTGGATACTATAGAAGATTTATAGAAAACTTCACTAAAATAGCATCTCCACTCTTCAAACTGCTTACAAAAGACTTTGAATTCAAATGGGATCCTGATTGTCAATCAACCTTTGAAACTTTGAAAACAAGAATATCTGAAGCACCTATCTTGAGAGGACCAAATTGGAAACTCCCTTTCCATATTTCTACAGATGCTTCAGATAAAGCTCTAGGAGCTGTGTTGGGTCAAAAGGATTTAGTCCCTTATGCCATTTACTATACCAGTAAAAATTTGACTCCCACTGAGTTGAACTATACTGTAACTGAAAAAGAGTTTTTAGCTGTTGTTCATGCAATCAATAAGTTTAGACATTATATAACATGCTATGAAACTTTTATTCATACTGATCATTCTGCGATTAGATATCTAATGAAAAAACCTGTTACTAATGGCAGAGTGACAAGATGGCTCCTACTTTTGCAGGAATTCAATATTAATGTGTTGGATAGACCAGGGAAACAAAATACAGTAGCTGATTTCTTGTCTAGGATTCAGAATACTAAAGAAGATTCTCCTGTAGAGGATAAGTTTCCTGATGAATACTTGTTTGCAGTAACTACTAAGACCCCTTGGTATGCAGATATTGCTAACTATTTGGTTACAGGGAAATTGCCTCCACATTTATTTCCAAGTGAAAGAAGAAAGATTATTCAGGAGAGTTCAAAATATTCATGGATTTCTAACGAATTGTTTAAAACAGGGTCAGATCTTGTGATCAGAAGATGTGTCAGGGAAGATGAAATGCCTGATATTCTTAAGGCATGTCATGATGAACCATGCGACGGACACTTTGCAGACAAAAGGACAGCTTATAAAATCCTTTCTTTGGGATATTATTGGCCTTCCCTCTTCAAAGATGCAAAACAATATGTCAAAAGGTGTGACAGCTGCCAAAGAGTAGGGAAACCTACCCTTTCAAATGAAATGCCATTGCAAACACATGTACTCATTGAACCCTTTGAAAAATGGGCTTTAGATTTCATTGGACCTATTAATCTACCATCTAAGCAAAAGAAGTATATATTGGTTTGTACTGATTATGTTACTAAATGGGTAGAAGCTAAAGCATTAGTATCTGCTACTGAAAATTCAGTTGTTCATTTTCTTTATGAGGATATTTTTACTCGCTTTGGTGTTCCAAGAGAAATTGTAACAGATCAGGGGAGCCAATTCACATCAAATTTGGTGGAGAAGTCGATGGAAGAATACAAAATCAAGCACAGAAAATCTACTCCTTACCATCCACAAGCAAATGGTCAAGTGGAGTCCACAAACAAAGTTCTTGAAAGTATCATCACCAAAACTGTTCATCTACATAGAAGAGATTGGGCAGAAAGGCTTCCTGAAGCCTTATGGGCCTACAGAACTACATGGAGAAATACAACAAGACATTCTCCCTATGAACTTGTTTATGGGAAAGAAGTCCTGCTCCCCATTGAGTTCCAAGTCAAAACCTTCAAGATGGCAGTTCAGTTGGGGATGGATCTATCAGAAGCCCAAAAGCATAGAATGGAGC
The DNA here is from genome assembly GCA_034641835.2 of Pinus albicaulis. Classification (NCBI taxonomy): domain Eukaryota; kingdom Viridiplantae; phylum Streptophyta; class Pinopsida; order Pinales; family Pinaceae; genus Pinus; species Pinus albicaulis. The sequence continues at coordinate 923,875,965 of CM076576.1, forward strand.
AGTTGAATGAGCTAGATGAGATCAGACAAGAGGCAATTCTAAGAACCGATCTAGTTCAATATCAAAGAGCTAAATGGCATGACAAATACATCAAAGAGAAGAAGTTTCAAGAAGGAGATTGGGCATTGCTATTTGATTCCAAGTTTAAATATTTTAAAGGAAAATTTCAGACTCATTGGCTTGGGCCATATGAGATTGAGAAGATCTTTAGCAATGGAGCGGTAAGAATCAAGACCATTGATGAATCTCAAACTCCTCTTATTGTGAATGGCCACAGATTAAAGATCTATCATAAGCCACTCTGAAAAGAGGAATTTGTCAAAATGTTTCAAGATAGTTCTGCAATAAGGCTGGTGAAGAAGAATCCTTCTTCTCCACCAGCCTAAGCCTTTGTTCTTTTCAGTTTCAAAATAATAATAATAATAATAATAATAAAAATAAAAATAAAAAATAAAAAATAAAATAAAAAAATAAAAAAATAAAAATTGTATAAGCCTGAAAACCAATCACTGATTGGCAGTCTTATACAGAAAATGTAGGGTGAAAATCAGGAATACCTGACACCCTATATTTTCCAAAAAAAAATTCCCTCTCTCTCTCATTTCACAAGTTTTATGACAACCCACTCCATTTCATTCCACTTCATTCCACTCCACTTCATTTCATTTCACTCCATTTCATCTATTTCATTTCATTTCACCAATAAAAATTTTCTTTCATGACCATTTTCATTCAGTCAGTTATCATCTATCCATCTCCATTCACCCAAATAATTGCAGTGTCAGTTTCCGCAGCTGACACCAGTTTCCGCAGCCAGAAGCAGTTTCTGCAGCCACCACTCTGTTTTTCAAAAAATTATAGTAAGATGTTAGTTCAACAATCATGAAATCAAATGCAGGTATGAGGACATATTATGAAGACATGAGGCATTCAAAAGCATCAACGAGGAGCAACTGATTGAAGACTAATGAAAAATGGCAAGAATTCTAAGGTATGAGTAGAAATTTATTTCAAATGGCATTCAAGCACATTTTTACATAGTTATAAACCATAGCTCCATTATATGCAATGATTGTGTTGATAACTCCATAACCGTTCCACGATCTCTATACGATTCCCCCACAATCCTTGCATTCATTTTTAAACGGCCTCATAATCAAGCCTCCGGTCTTCACTCGTGTTCGGCTATACTTTGATACTCCACCTATAATTATGGAATGTGGTTGATTTGACTACGGCTTCTCTCAGCCGCACAAAATCCGCAGCCGTTTCATAAACGTGCTTGCGTCTACTCTGCAGCCACCCAATTTTAAATACTGCCGGATGCACTTTACTCCCCCTACTGTTCTATTGACCTCACGGCTGCATTTCCACCGTGCTCACATAAGCCTTCACCCCATTTTGTTCTCTGTTCTGCTTCATTCCGTGTACCTATTCTCTGATATCCACTTACAGTCACTGGTCTCCTTCATAAACCCTGTTCATTTCTGCTAATTCAGCCATCTTACCTCCGCTAAACCCTCCTCACGCAGATGAGTTTTAAAGAACAGAAGGAAGGATGGGTCGGTTTTTGAGGACAGAACCAGAGGGACCCAAATTTATGGAAGGATACCCGCAAGTCAAAGACATATTGAAAAAGGAAAAATGGCTTCGGTTTATTCAAAAGTTTAAAGGCTACAATAAGGAGGTAACAAAAGCTTTTGTGAGGTCTTTCAACGGTCTGGAGGTAGAAATTGGGGACCTCAAATTTACAGTGACTGAGGCATCCATAACAGTTGCTACAGAACTCCCTCAAGAAGGTGAACGCTGGTTCAAGAACAAGAGCATTGGTGAGGAAGCCTGGAGAGTGATCCTATGTAACCCAGGTATGGATGTCACCATTTTCAAAAAGGGAATTCTTGTCCATGCTTTAAAAGAAGAGTGGGCCAATTTACTGTTGGTTATTCAAAAGTTTATCACCTGTGAGGGACGTTTTGGATCAATGTACATGTATCATACCCGACTGTTGATGAATTTCCTAGACAAACATACCCTCAATCTGCCATAATTTTTACTAAACTGTTTGAAAAAGATGTTTGTAACCGTCCAAAAGCATCTGGGGGACATAGAACCACATTTGTATCACCATGGTCTCGTGAAAATCTTGATAGAAAAACAATTAGAAGAGAAAAAGGACACCTGGGAGCAGTTTTTAATTAGAAATTTCTTTGAAGAACCCCAAGAAACCCCTGAAGGCAGTACATCAAAAAGAAGTAGAAGAAAGAGAACAGGTGATAAAACTCAAAGCACTCCTACTAATACAGTTGAAAGAACTAGTAGAGAAGAAAGATTGTCTAAAAGGAGGAAGGAAAAGACTGAGGGTAAAAAGCCAACAAAATCAAAAGAGAAAAGAAGCATTGAGGCTGTGCATCAAACCCCTTCCTCAGAAGAAGACGATCAAGTATTGTCTGAGAGACTAGTTCACCTTCAGGAACAGTCAGCTATGGCCAAAAAGAAAGGAAAAGAAAAACAGAAGGAAAAAGACAGTAGTCCACAGCATGTAAGAAGAAGCACCAGGCTTAAAGAAAAGTGGAGGAAAGCACAAACACAAGGACCCCATTTTATTGATTTGGGAGGAGGAACACCTGAACAAACTCCAGCTGGCCGTAGTCCACCTCATTCTCAGCCAAACGTTGAAACTAGTCCTCAAGATGTTGACATGAGTCCTTTTCGGCCAGATTTTGAAGTCAATTCTCCTCCACAGTATTTTGGGGACAGCCCAAGGAAAACGACACCCGAGATAGATCCAAAGCAGCAAGAGGTGTATGATTACATAGAATCCTTAGAAATAACAGCCACGGGTCCCAGCACTTCATCCACTCAGCCTCACACAGCACAAGAAGCTCTAGTCCAATCGTTGAAACAAGAAGTCTTTGAGTTGGAGGTTTTAAATAGACATATTAAAAATGAAAATGAAGCATTAAAGGAGCAAAGAAGATTGGACAAGATCATTCATGAAAACACTATGCTACATCTGGGACTGTGGCACAAAAAGAACATGAAATTTAAAAAGAAATGCAAGAAGATAAGTAGAGCACTGATTAATCTCAAATTCAGATGCTTGATGAAGAAGCCCAAGATGTTAGCAACACCAAGAAAGAGGAGAAGAGGACTGGATGTACTGGCAGAGGTATCAGGGCATATGAATTGAAGGAGGATGATCAAAATTTTGGTTGCATGGGGACATGCAACACCTTCACAGTGGGGGTATGTTGAGTCCCAAACTTGCATCTTTCCTATACACCTTTCTAGACTTTTTCCATTTACCTGGACCTCCTAAGTCATCAACATCATTGCATATTAATCATAAAAAAGATTTTAAAGTGGTTTTTAACTATGTTTTGTGTCTGCTGTTTGAATTAGATTTTTGCTCATTGAGCTACGAAATCTTGTCACTTTCCACAACTGCTTCAACTTTCCGCAACCATTTTGTTAAATTCTATATTGCAGGTGTCTTCAGGCAAATCAAGCCACATGGGCAAGTTGGAAATGACATGGATATGGACCGAGTCCTATTGGCTCAGTCGAATTCACCAAAGAAGGCCGTGGTAAAAGGTAGTCAAGCGGTGGTCAACCTAAGAGTCCTACGGTGACAGAACTCCGTTTTTTACCACGTGAAGACTTGCGTGGCCGTTCCTAAATCTCAGGGGACATATCAACACCTATGAACTGCTCCATAAGCTGAATCCAACGGCCACCCTGCATAGATTTAATCTTCAAGGCAGCCATAATGCTAGATTTCTGGACGTGGTTGTTCACGTGTCTTTTATCAGTGCAGATTGTAGGAAAGTAGTTATGTCATCCTCTGTTATAAATAATGCGTTCTCATACGCATATTAGCTAGCTTCTGTAATGTAATTTTGCTGAAAATAAAGCCCACTGTGCCGTGACATTATTTCCTTGTTATGACTGCGTTTTGAATACATGAGAAGATTCTGTTCATAAGCATAATTCGTGGTTGATAGCTGTTGCCCGAGGATTGTGCAGAGGGCCCCTGCACACGCCGAGGTTTTGTTTATTGCTGTATAGTTTCATGCTTTATTTCCTTACGTTCATTATGCCATAGTTATTCACGTGTATATATTACATCTCTTATAGTATTAACGTTTTATTTCTGTCCATAATTTTTCATGCTTTATACTGCTGTTAACTGATCAGTGTCTTTGTTCCAGATTACAGTAGGCAGCCTGGGCATTTGCACATAATTTTACAATGACTAATGACATGGAATCAGTCTTGTCCTTCTGCTGATTTATTTTTCTTAGCTTTTAATTCCAGCACTGTTTTATTTATTTCAGTTTTGTACATTTTCTTTATTAGTTAGATTAGATATTAAATTACTCATGTCATTATCAGTTACCTCCGAAAACCATAGCGAGACTAATGGTGAGGGATTAAAGTATGAGTGTGTAGTTTGATATTAGTTTATTTTTCTGCAAGTTAGATATTAAATTGCTCATGTCATTATCAGTTACTTCCGAAAACCATAGCGAGACTAATGGTGAGGGATTGAAGTATGAGTGTGTAATTTGATATTAGTTTATTTTTCTACAAATTAGATATCAGATTGCTCAAGTTGTTTATGATTACCTCCAAAAGCCATAGCGAGACTAATGGTGAGGGGTCAGAATATGAGTTGATGTAATTTGATTTTAGCTTTACTTTGCTTGCAATTCTTGGATTTCTTTGAGCACAATTTCTTTTGTATTTAGACAACAGCAAGGGTAATGGGTTTCATGATCAATAGTTCACTATTTGTTTGACTAGGCACATTTTCATTTTCTTTTAGGAATTAATTTTGTCATTGCATGTTTTAAAACCCTTTTGAAGTTTGAAGTTTGGGAAATCATTATAAAGGACATCATTGCCTTGAACATTTATATCCATACTTGTCTTTTAGAATTTCCATCTCACATTAAAAAACCCCCAAGATAAATAAAAAACCCAAAAACGACAAAAAGTAAGAGATAGGTTATCTTGCACATATAGTGCGCCACACTTCGTCAGCTTACGAATCCCGGATTGACAAATTAATGTAGCAATTTAGGACACACTAAATTGACTAAACACCTGCATAACAGTATCATTCAAGAAATATCGATTCTTTGCTATAAAACAAGGGTAAAATTTGTGTTTTTTTAAAGAAATTGGGTTTGGAATCTTTTTAGTTTCCATTTCAGAAATTACTTTTTAAGTGCATAAGATTACTTAAATTGAAAGGCTAGTTTTTGGAATTTCTAATTGGAAATAGATTACATTTTTTCAATAATTTAAACCTTAAAAGTGCATTAGCTGCATCAAGTGCATTTCATCATTCAAAGTGAAAAAGAAAAAGAAAAAATTAATTTAAGTGCATCTTAGTGAAAGTAGAAATCATTTTACTTTTGAATGAATTGCATTTGGGATAGTGAAAGTGAAATCATCTTTACTTTTTAGAACTTATATTTCAAAAGGTGAAAAGTGAAAGCTAGTTTGGGGGAATTTTGTTTGTTGCATTTTGATTGATGCATTACTCTTTTTGATATGTTCCCTTATTATTTTAGCTTTCATTGAATTAAAAAGAATCATTTTCTCATGTAGCTGCATCTTAGGTGTTGATGTGACATCGTTTTGAGCCCAAAATCAGAACTTAATTGAAGATAAACATTAAAATTAACCTCAATTAACCTAAGGAGCATTTGGAATTAACACAAACATTCTAGAGGTCTAGGATATAGACGTGTTTTGACGTTGTTAAGCATAGAAACTATCGCTAACAACATGTGTTGCATCTGGGGGTTTATATTCCATCCCACATACAGAAGTATATAGGACTATGCTCCATGTATGGTAAGTATATGGGGATGATCTCATCGAACGGTTACACATTAGAAAATTCTACTAGATATTGAGCTCCCACATACCATCACGTATATTTTGGGAGACCCCACTAGGTTGCTATCTCGCCGTAGGTAACCATGTTGGCCACCTTGTAAACGTGATACGCCGAACACAACATTCAGGGAGATTGGTTGCCATACATCAAGTCCTTGGTTTACCAAGGTGTATATTGTAGTTCACGGTTGCTTGATAATGATTTTGCCTAGATTACCCTTTTTTATTTATTTTTGTTGTTAAATTATAAAATCTACTGCCCATGGAATAACATCTTACCTGTGCATAACTCCTTAATAGATCTTAGGTTGAGACTAATGACAACAGTTCTTGAGTTTACCAATCAAGGAAACCCCTCTGATGGAAATCTTAGTCCTTTTACTTCTTTTGGAAATATTGGTGTTTCGTATATGGAAACATTATCCCTTCCAGGATTTACCATTGGTTTTCCAGTTTGGTTATTTGCGACCCCCATGGTTTCGAAAGTCCAGGCTGCTTCTCAACCAAGTTTTGCTTCACCTAAACAATGTCAAACTCATGTTTCTTCACCTTGCTCTTCTTCTACGCCTGGTGAAAGTCTAAATTCTAGTAACCAGGTAGCTAAGAAGAAGAGGAAGAGGATGATGAAGAAGAAGCAAAATAAGCAAGGGGGAAACCAAGCAACCATTTCTTTCAATGCAAATGATGTTGAAAAAACTGCCAATCAGTCCTGCAAAGTCAAATTCCCTTGCAAATTATGCAAGGGGGACAACCTTCTTAGAGATTTTCCTGGCATTTCCAAGGTTTTAGAAGTGTGGTCCACTGGCTCACATCAGCCTTTGTCATCGACCTATGGAGATCATGCTGGTGATAAACCCGAAACTAGTGACAGAAAAGTCTATGGGAAACAGGCTAAAGTTAAATTTCCCTGTATTTTATGTGAAGGGAATCATCCCATTCAACTTTTTCCTTACATGGATGAAGCCTCCAAATTTTTGGAAAACCTTACAGCTTCTCAACCCCGTCTTCCTGCTGGTTACTGAAATATTTCCCCTGATCCTCCACTAGTTGATCAAGTGATTGATCAGAATTCATTTCTGGTTAATCCCACTCTATTTGAAAGTCAACCCCATAAATCTGTTCCCGAATAACCATTGGTTGAGGAAACAGTAGACTTGATTATGCTTTTGGTTGATCAGGCCTTTCCTGTAGAGTGCGAACCCCATACCACTTAGGTTCTTTTTGTTTCTTCAAATTCCTATGAATTGGAGGGAAATACTCCCGTTCCCATGGTACATGAGGGTGATCCTCCCATTCCCTTGGCGTAAAAGGAAAGTTCACCCATTACCAAAACACCCCCTCCCAATAGTATGGTCAACACTTTTGCTTGGAATCAACTAGAAAGATACCATATTCCTTCTTATGAGCCCTTTCAAATCACATTCTAGGCTTATAATTTGATCGTTCCTAGCACAATAATAAATGAAGGAACATCTGTTAGTAATTTGTCCTCAATTACTTGGAAAGCTTTAGGTTCTTCGTAGGTTGTTCCTGTTACTCGGAATCTGTTGGCTTTTAACAGAGGAACCAATCAACCTTCAGGGATCCTTCCTAAGTTGCCCATTACTTTGGGAGGAAATATCATCTATATAGATGTGATAATTGTCCAAGGCCCTTTGAATTTCAATTTAATCCTTGGCCGTGACTATATTTATGTCATGGGATATCTTTCCTTTTCTCTCTTTCGTGTGCCGTGTTTCCCGCATGAAGGAAGAATTGTGACCATTGTTGAAAAGTCAACAAGAAATGTGTGTCTTATTTAATTTTCCCTTAATTAAATTGGAAAATAAAATGTAATGTTAGCTCATAATCACTTTTAATAGTTAATTGAGTGCGATAAACTCAGTTAGCTCATGAATTTCGAGTTGAGGGTGGTTGGTGAGGCATGCAGAGTGATTCTATTAGTTATGGAGTTCGAGTTTCACTTAGTGCATTAGTTTAATGCATGAGAAAATAGTTAACTCAATTTATTGAGTTGAAGTCAGTTGAACTAGTTGTAACTGTTTGTTTCACTAGTGAGAGATCAAGTGAATTAAATTATATTTAATTCACATGCAGTGATCTCCCATGCAACTGATGATTTAATATTAATAGCTACATGTATGTAAGTTCCAGTGGAGACCCAGTTGAGACAAAGTTTAAAGGGATGTTAACTATTAGTTTTATCATTAGTAGGCTACCGGCATGAAGCAAGACATCCATAGGATTTCCCATGAGCATTGTGCAATTTTGGAAGGTAGAATTTCCTAAAGAATAGGGATTGAATTCCACATGAATTGCGCAAGTTAGGCAGGCTGATTAGAGGCATAAAATTGGCTAAGTATTGGTCGATTTTGTCTGGGTCAGTGTGAGATAGTTGTGAGAGTACAAGAGACTCTTGTGAGAAGAGTGCATTGTAATTGTTTCATGATTCCTTGGTGAATATACAATAGAATATAGAGGGGTTTTGAGCAGCAATATTTCCTGGAGAAAATATCTGTGTTGTGGTTTGATTTTCTTCTTTCTTTACTTGTTGTGATTGGCGATCGTGTTTATTTTCTACAATTGGTTTGTAGAAGGATTCAGTATCTTGCTTTAGCATATCGCATGATCATATTGAATCCATTGATATACATATTGTTTGTATAATTTCTAAAACCATTGATCAAGTTTCATTCATTGGTCCTAATTTGACTCCAAATAAACCAACATCCCTAAATGGTCCTTACATGCAAGTGGTATCTTCCCCGCCATAGGTTAATTATGTGGAAACCTGTTCCATGCCCGTGTTTAGTGATGATTTGGCCAGTGAGACAATGTGTCATGTACTGGGGGCATTACAACCTGATTTCCAGAGTGTTGTTCCCTTGTCTGATGAGACCCTCTTGTAAGCCATGACCTCTTATGGGCCATGTACAAGGTCTTCGAAGCATATTTCATTTTCTTGTGTCACGCTCCTTAAAAAATCAAGCAAGGTCTTCAGAGCACAGTTCCTTTTCTTGTGTCAAGATCCTTAAAAAATGAAACAAGGTCTTCGGAGAAAAGTTCCTTATCTTGTTTCAAGCTCGTTAAAAAATGAAACAATGTGTTATGAGGATAGTTCTTTTACTATGTCAACCTCGGTAAAAAATGAAATAGGTCCCTATGAGGATAGTTATTTTCCTGTGTCAATCTCATTAAAAAATGAAACAAATCCCCTTTCAATTCAAGTCTTTAATTAGATCTCGTACATTCCCAGTTGAGTGTTTTACTTGATCTCATAACTGAACCTTCATTCCATCCACCTGTTAGTAACTAGTATTCTAATTTGGTGAATGAAATGAAGCTTAGGGTGCATGTACCTTGAATTGAGTCATTATGTTGGGAGCATGAAAAATTATCTCAAGCATATTTTCCCATGTTTCAAGCTTGTGTAAAAAATGAAACCATTCCTATACTCCTCTCGTGATTTCCATTTTATCTGCCTCTTCTGCCATATGAGCCTTGGTTTTCTCATTCCATCGTCACCATATGATTGGCCGATCATAAGCTCTCACTTCATTGTTTCAACCCTGCCTAGGGAACCGCTGTGATGAGTGGTCTTGTTAGCTAGCCTCTTAACCTTTGCGTGTTTTGAGCAGTTCCATTATCACCAAAACCAATTGCTACTTTTTTTTACCACTCGTTCCTCCAGGTAGACTCATCTTTCAGTTTTTTTCTGACTCTCGAAACATGAAAATATTCCCGAGCAATTGTCATTTTGAGCTCGTTAAAGTAAATGAACTGACGTCTACTGAGTATAAGTTTATCCCTTTTTCAGGATGATGTTGACTAATTACGAAAAGGGAATACCTTGGTCAAACATCATCACAAGGTTATCTCAGATATTGTTTTTTACCTTTTTGGATTCGGGGGACTATATACAGAAAGGGACCTTTTGGATTTTTATTTTCTGCTACTTTTTCAAACTCCCTAAACATGAAAAATATGCTGAGTTATCCCCCCCCCGGTAAAATTTCAACGACGAAGGACTTATCACCATGACGAGACCAGGTTACTCCTTCCTATGACTCATTAAAATTATTAGGATGGATTGATACAAAGGATGAAATTATACGCTAAGCATATGGTATCCTCTTCAAGGATTCTATAAAAAATAAAGAGGTACTCACTATAAATAGTGGGGAAAATGGAATTAAAGCATATTTTATATTCTGCACCAAAGGTAACATGTCGCTCTTGAACATGTCACTTATCTGCATTTCGTGTCAGGTTGGGGATATCCTTCATTCGTCATTTTCTTTCCTCGGTTTGGGAAATCCAACCTCGGATTCGATCATCATCTGCTGTCACCATGACCTTTGGTCCCATTTTGAGTCAAATGCTGTGAAACTCCAGAGTCGTGTCGCTGATATGTTGAAGAGAAGTCCTATCTGTAAAATTCAAACATCATCTACTTATTTTACCTTCTCTGCAACAATCTTGAATCACTCATATCATCTTGAGAAATCCTTTGTTTCATGTCATGATGTGGGAATCATTATGGCCCTCCTTTAACGGATCGCTTCTCGTCAACTTCAACTCATTATCCGAGAAGGTGGTCTAGAAAATCATTCTCAGTACCTTGGAGCTTGTATGCCTCAATGGAAATTTCTTTGCGTTAGATGACATGTTGACATCATTGGCCTTCGATTGAATGATTCTGCAAGTGTTCAACTTAAACTCATTCATTCACACTTGTATATTGTGTTGTCGTACCTTGAGCACCATCGTCATAATTGGTGGTTTATCTCGCACCTGTTAATGGTTTACCTTATCGACTAGTAATCAGGTGGTTTCTACCATGTTCAAAATTAGCACATATATTCACATGGTTAGATTCTTACAGTGGGTAGATCGAGAGAGAGACGAAGACCCTGGATCACATCTGTTATTATCCATGCTGTGTGGATTTATTGAGTATTCATGATTGTATACATGATCCTTTCTATGTGGATGGCTGTAGCTATACTGTGGATCCATTTCCATGATCCCTTTTAGACGGATGGCTGCGTTCATACTGTGGATTCTTGTATTATTTGATGTCTATTTAGAGATATGTTATTAGGCATGTTTATATAAGAGATGTAATATATTGTATTTTGTTTTATTGACAGGTCTCCTGACATTGGTTTTCTAATGTCCTTGCCATGGATAATAAAGCGATTCAACCATCACTTATGGTTCTTCTTTCATGCTTTAGGGGCATCTGTTACACAATATTTTGTCGCATTCTTGAGTCCTTATCCTAAGTGTCTTATTTTGTGTTTCTCATGCCAAAAACATCGCAAAGCAACAAAAGCTGTGAAAACTTATTCATCTTGGATAACATGCTTAAACTATCCCTGAAGACCTAAAAGAGAAATGCCTTGAAGCCTTTCTGCAAAAGTTTGTTAAAAACCTTAATTTGCAGCCCCAACGCAGGTCTCTCCTATCTAGCCTTGTGCTTGTAACCTTGTATCTAACATGTGAAAATCACTGGCAATGCAAGAATTCAGCAGTAAAGCCGCACTGGTCCTCTTACGACAGGTTCTCCAAAAATGGAGAAGAAGCTTCGCCCTATAGAACTCTCAGGAACGAAATTTTGGTACTTGTTGGTTGAGGATATGGTAAAATTCTCCCATTTTGAATCTTTGATATTATATCCAAACATTTTCCCCTTTGAGATAAGAACTCCCCCCCTCATTTGTGGATCCATAACCTCTCCAGCTTTGCTATATAAGAGTGCCATACTAGTGAGTCTTGGTTGGTCATTGTTGGTTGTTCCATTCTTCTGCTTAATTGTGCCTATATGCTATTGATTTGACGAGAAAGGAGAAGAGATTGAAGAGCTTGGCTTGGGCTTGGATTTCCATTCCGAAGGAGGCCTCCAACATCAAGTCACTAGTTGTAAGCTTCCCTTTGTTTACTTAATAATACAAAGTGCATTTTTATTTCTACGAACTTGTTAATCTTAACGTGTTTATTATGACACTCCTTGATCTATCATATGGTTTACTTTGAACTATATCTATGATATGTCTCTTTTGCTTGTTGTTGTATGATATTTATTGCATGTATTCGAACGCATAAGGTATAACGAGGAGCGAACCTATAAGCACAAGGATCAACATCGACATTGAGAAAGCGTTTGCATAGGAGTGAGGTAGGCCATCTCCCTCTCATGTTATTTCGATGTTAAACTAGGAAATGTTGCATTCTTTTTCATAGTTGTTACTAGACCCACTCATTGGGCTAGAGGGATCAAATATTTCCAAAGAAGGGATTTCCTGCACAACAAACCCTTACATAATTAGTCTTGATCCATCAAAATACTGCATTTCTAATTGTAATACACATGCAATCTGAGCTTGTAGCATATTTCCCCAATGATTCTAAAAATATGCCTACTAAATATCCGAATAAAGATACCTAAAAACAAACTATATATTCACTGCATTAAAAACAAAAGGTAATAAGAGGAGTTCCAAAACTCATTACCAAGGCACAACATCAATTTTAACCTAGCTAGCCTATAGAATGGGTCAAACTTCCTCTCTTCATAGCTGCTTCATCTCCTAAATTGGGCTCTAGAGATAACTAAAGCCCAACGATATGCAAAGCCTCCATATCCATCATTTTGAAATTGATGGTTGCTAGTTATGTCCTTAATTCATGTTGGAGATGATCAATTTTGACTAGATCAAGCTTAGAATCGGTGATAAGTTGCAAAGAGTTATGAGCCGTCTCCTTCGCTTCCTGCCTTTGATTTAAAGTAATTTTCATTCTCTCTGTCGCATTAAGAACCCTATCCAAAATTGTATTAATGTCAACAGATTCAGGGTCACGGAAAGAAGAACCTATATTTGCAATGAAAAAATTATCAGTAAGTAGCACTAATTCACGAAGACAAACTCAATTATACCCAAGAGTGAGAGAATTACACCATTTAAAACTTGAAGCCCGAAAGGAGATATATATATATATATATTAATTCTATGAAAATGAGCCTGAAAAATCCCACTACAGAAATTGGAGAAAATATTATGACCTCTGATATTTTACTTAGTATCTGGTTAATACAAACCTGAGAATTTCAAGATGAAAAAACCGTGAGTTCCTTTCTAGAAAAAAAACTTGCTATGACGAGAATAGAGAAATGACCCTGTCATGATGTGAATTAAATGACTCTTCCTCGACAATCTAATAATCCCCAACCCAACAATCGTCTTATGATACATTAGGTAGTGAGAAAAGAAGTGCATTAGATAAGTTTTAATGATGATGTGACAAGGGTACTAATTTAGATTGGATCATTATATTGTTTTTCATCCATCTTGATGCATTTGGAGTGGAAAAAGTGGAGGAATAAGCTCACGATACCATTTTTATTGACGAGAGCCAATTTGGAAAAACAGGATCTCAAACCTTCTGGGACTGTTTTGAGTCATCAAACAACGTTTTTTGGGGGTAAAAATTTTGCGCTTTAGTGTAGCACCATTTCATGCTATTCTACACACAAATACCTTTCCAACGATGCAAGAAGCACGTCAATCATAGTCAGTATGCAAAAGTTATGCCATTCAGAAGTTGACCTTCCTCTTTTCACACCTATAGTTTGGGAGGATGTCGCGTCAACGCAAATTATTCATGGGAAAGGGGATAGCCACGTGATTATTATGTAAAATACTCTATAAGAGTCTATATTTTAACTCTAATTAAGAGTTGATGTAGTCAAAATTAACCACTAGTAGGCTATCGAGTTGTGTTATAACCAGGCCACTAGGAGAAAGAGAAATTCAATCCTTTGAAGAGAATTTTGTTCCATAGATGAGAAAATATAGCCATGAGAGATAGTAGGTAGAGTACAGAGAGAGGATCTGTGCACTGTATCAGCTCACGGGCCACAAGCATTACTTATTTGTACATGTAGCCATATTTCTAGACAGAGAAGGAGAGAGAAGAGACCTCACCTTCCAGTTGGGTTTTCTCCCGAAAGAGTTTCCTAGAGAGAGCATATATGGTGTCTTATGTGTGTGTGATCTTATTTTATCGTTCTCAACTTTTTTTCATAATTTTCATTCGGATGCATGCACTAATTACAATTAAATCTACAAATCTAGAATTTTATTAAAACTGTAAGTGTAAAATTTAAGTATTTTAATATATTATTATCAGGTCTGTTGTGACGAAATTTCTAGTGGAATATCCATGAAATTTTACAGATCAGGTAATCCTTAGGGGAGAAACGAGGCTGATCCATAAGTGAGGTCCATCAAATATTAGAGGGCCATCATTCCAATGAATTGATTTGCCAACTTATCTCATGCTTCAAACAATATTCCACTTTCCTCTTGAATAAATTTTCATGAATTAAATTAAATGGTCCTTCGATTATATTTACAAACCGCATGGAAAATGAGAGGTTACTGTATGATCTTTATTTAGTTCTAAGGTTCTTGTGCTATCCTTGCTCCTTAGTTTGCTAGAGTTTCTGCTGAAGAATTTAAATTCCTTGACACATGAAAGAGTTTAACCTTTGCAAAATATTGAAGTTGGAGTAGGATTGTCGCCTCTATGGGAGAGAAGGTCTCTTTGGAATGATAATGAGTCTCCCATACTCATCGAATAATTATCATCAAGTCACCAAATATCATAAGACTGGATTTTATATTCAATTGCTAGATTTAGCCTTGCCATAGAGTGAGGAAACCGATTTGATTATTGGTTGTTGTTCCCAATCCCTACACAAATTTTGACTATGTTTTTCCATCGAGGCCAAGAATCACCCCTCCCACTCCTGCCACCCCTAACCAATCGGTCTAATTTTGAAAAACACTTTCGAAAAAAATTGGTAAAGACAAAACTCTAGAAGCATTAGTGTTAGAACTATCTAGGATTAAAATGAATCTTAAGGAAAACAATAAAGATTCTAATCAAATGTTTTTACCATTAATGAATAAAATACCAGAAGATTCTAAGCCTACAATGAATGTAGTCATTTAATTCTTTAATATTATTCTCCCATCTTTTATTGTCATTTATGTTAAGAAAGTTTGAAAAAATAAATTGGTTAAGACATTTGAAGAAAATTCAGATGTTGAAAATGAATTTTTGATCATTGTAGGAAAAATGAAGAGTAGAAGAAAGGAGGGATTTTCCAATTGCTAAGAAACAAACTACAACTAAAATCGTGGAAGATAAGAAAGAGAAGGAGACTATACACATGGACATTATTCATAGAGTAATTAGAAAAAAAAACTAATAACGTTATGGATAACTATCTAGGGAAGGATAATCCTACATAATGCCATCAAGACCTCCCTTCAAGAGAAATACTTCAGCTCCAAATAATTAGAAGCCTTTTGCTGATGAAATACATCTCGAGGACTCGTTGGTGGTTAGAAATGACCCTGCTCATAACAAATAGGAATATCACCCAATCAAGGTCCCAATTAGACCTATATTCATCAGTATGGTGATATTCACTAGTATGGGGGCTTGGTTGCCTCTACAAAAGGTTTTTGGATGTGGCATAAATTTCCATCCAAAAGGGAAATTATACAACCTAACATTAATATGAACTAACTATATTAACTATATATTTATATAGTCTAATTAATATATAGTGTTATATATTCATATATAGCTAGAAGTAGGTTATGAATACTTTCATACACACAAGGAAGATAAATTGCAAGGGTTAGGAAACAGTTCACTAAATCAAGTAATGGATAAGCTCAAATATAATATCTTAACCATTTCAAATAAATAACTATTTGAAACAATGGATAATGTATCATGTACCTGATTAATTTTTTGTTAAAAAATCATAAATAAACTAGAAAGGAATTTCAAGGTCTTCTAATGTAAATTTTAAATCAAACACTTATGGAAATGCATTATGTAGATTGCTAGTTCACACCAAAAAAAGTTGCCAACATACTGAGAATTGTAACCTCAATGTGAGAACTCTAGCAAAAATAACCCATATTTTTGCTGCATCACCCGTTTTGAAGGTTTAACCAATAATTTCCAGCCATGGTATTAAATACCAAATATCACGATTGCAAAACAACTTAAAATTCCATTTTTCAACCATGGCATTAAAACAAAATATTATGAGTACAAAAAACCTTAAAAATTCAACTTATTTCAATTATTGCATTATAAACCAAATGTTATGACTAAAAAACCTTTCAAGCTCAACACCTAAATCATAGAGTTATTCTACTAAAATATTTTTTCCTCATATATATATATATATATATATATATATATGTTTCAATTATTTAAATTTATAATTGTTTATTATTTTTTAAGTTTAAAAGTATAACTCATTTGGAATTCGAGCCCTAGATAATTTGCCCCATTGCAACCAAATTTTAAAAATGAACCATCAAATTGAAGCATTCCCTTTTTAATGGGGCATTAAAATTGCAACATTTTTTAAACTATGGCCTAGAAAATCATAATAATACATAATGACATGACAACATTGCCTTATAATTATTAAATTCAACATTAATTTCAAATATTTTATTTGTTTTTAATCAAAATATCAATACTAATTACGGAAACAAAAGATGTTTCTCTAATTTATTGTTGCATTGTGGATATTTGAAGCAAATGAATTATCCATAATTAAAACATATGATCCAATAAACGTAGAAATGACTCGTAACTTCATGTAAGCTCACATGCAAGTTAAAAAATTTATTTCAGGTAACCAGGCAGACATCATATTGATCAAAATTACATAAAATATTTATACAATTATTCATATCCAGACATAGTTTCTCACACACAGTCAAAATATACATCATCCTTAGGTAAATGACTGAATGAAGACGTCGATGACCCATATTATTCTATATCATCAACAAGTGCCTATAATATTCGCAAATGGGGAAGCAACAATATATGAACACAAGACTTTAAATAGCAGTGTAAATCAATTCATGAACATTGGAAACCAATATGGAGACATAACATAATGTATTAGATCAGCAAATCAATACAAAATAGTGAGGCATGAATCATATAAAATGTAGGAACAAGCCTCCCATAAGCAATCACTCCCAGAAATGAGTTGCTGCCATAATACAAAATGCCAGAAGACTACTACAACGTAGTTATAAACACACTGCTACAACAAAGGAATGTACAAAATATGTAGGGCTGTTATATGCCTCAAAAGATATGCTCAATACAGATCTAGGCTTAATACAAACTCCTACAAAGAACCCGGAAAGGGTTTTCAGAAATACACCCTATACAAGACGAGATCTAAAGCCCTATGGCTGAAGATTCACTGAAAACTGAAGCACAAGAGTGTAGAAGGCTGAAATATTTTAGATCCCTTCAAAGGTACCCTCCAATGAAAGGCCGAACCATTCAATCACAAGAAAACACTCCAAAGGAGCCACAAGATCCCTCACTGAAGCTGCCCTCCAAAATAATGCAATCCCTAACTGGAAAAACACTGTAAATGATGGGAAATAGTTGGCCTGATGCCAAAGATCTGAAATAAGTCCAAGGACTCTCCAAACTGATCTCCCAAGTGAATGAATCCTTCCTCCAATGAAAAAACTAGATCAGAAAGTGGGTTTCTAAACCCCTCCACTGCAACACCCTGCAACACAGCACAATAGCCTGCAGAAACTGCATTGATGAAGAAACTTGTAGCTTGGATTGAAAAATAGAATGTGGAAATGAATTCAATGCTCTCCCAAGAGGCCTCTCAAGGAAAGAGATGGGATTCCCGCTCGAGAACACTCGGTGCTAAACAGCACAACAACCCTGCTAAAAATCAAAGGAATGCAAAGTCTAAACAGACCATATACAAAATAATATACCCCAAAACATAATCTCATATGGCTGCCATCCTCTTCCTTATATATATTATGAGCTTACTTGCCCTTGGCCCCACTCAATTAGGTAATTTCCTCCATGAGATAAATCTCCCTCCAAAATTGTGTTATTCCTCATTCAATCTTCACTCCTCCATAACAATGCTGTTGAATTGGTCAAAGTTGAATGAATCAACATGATATAATCCCTATTCATACTTGGAGGTGCTTTATTTAGCTGCTAAAAAGGTCTTCTTTCACACTTGAAGTGGTTTTATTGTTGTTGAAGAAATTTATGGGCCTCCGCACCCACTTATTCACCTACCTAGTGATAAAACAAACTATAATATTCCATTTAGCTAAAGGCTAAATTTTTGGAATATTATAGTCCTCCCCTCCAAAATGTTGCTTGTCCTCAACAAAATGTATATTGAGAGAAAAATTCCTCCCCTCCTCCTCTTGTGGCCTCCTCATCAATAGTCCCCACCACTACTCAAGATTATCTGCAATAAATCTGCCCTCCAATGGCTCCTCCCAAGTATGCAAAACCCAATGGTTCACATCATGAAAAGGTGGAAGGTGTAAGTGGAAACCTTCTTGTTGTTCAATGGCCTCCTCAAGGTAGGAGTGATGAAAAACATGGGGAACCTCATTCCCAATGAGATACTCCCATACCCATGCTATCATCCAAATGAAATGAGCCATCCTAGGTAGCTCATCAAAGAAATCCTCAACCCCTGGATTGTGCAATGTATTGGGGCTGCATGGAGAGATTAGATTTTTCCACCCAAGTTGTTTCTCTCTCCATTTATGGTAAGTATGGGGTTGTTTCTGATCTTGGGATGAAATGACATGGCCTCCAAGAATGGCCCAAGTTACCCCACCAAACAAATAAGCCATGAAGTGCCTCCTCCAATAACTCAAGTTCTCCAAATGGTTCCTCCCACACGAAGACAAGAGACATAGTGTGGCAATCATGGTTTGCCCATTGTTTCTCCTGAAACATTAAACATATAAAATAGGGAGAATCATACTCCCAATGGGCACCTCCAACTCTTGTACCACTCTCCAAACAAAGCTTCCCATAAACATAAGAACATCTCCAACATATGGAAGCAAAAACCAACGAAAACAAGTTGCCATATGACAACCAGAAAGTGGACCATAGTTCCACACATGGAACCAGATCAATGCAGCCCCTGCCTACCTCAAATATAAGAATAACAAGTGCTTCTCCAACCACTTGTTTGTTGCCACAATCATTCTATAAGATAGGATCATGAAGGTAAAATGCGGTGTCAATGGTGCACACCAAGAATCATGTGGCTTCCCCCACAAACCACCAATAGGATAGCCAATATCAATGCTACATTTGGCCTCAAGTACATCATAATATAATTTATAAGAAGGAATGACCCTCCTTAATACAACATGCTGCTCATATAAAGTAAATAAGTGCAAATCATAATGCAAAAATGTACCTTCTCTACTATGTGCTTTGGTCATTGAGCTTAAATGGCTCATCTAAAAGTTCTCCCTCACTCTCAATGAGTAGGGAAGTGGCTATGCCAACCTCTCCATCAAAATCCAGACTATGCATCTCTCCATATGCTGAAATATATCATGCTAGATGCCATCCCAAGTGAACTACTCCATCAAAGAATTAAATGCATCAAAGTGCATGGAAAGAAAGTCCACATGTGCCGCATGTAGTAGCTTCCTCTTGAGCTCAGAAAATCTAGTCAAGAAGACTCTCCCATAATAATACATTACATCTCCAACCACCATGTATCTATCATCTCCCTCCGAGTCATCAAGAATCATGCAAGCACCGAGATCCTTGGAGTACTCTACCAAAATTTGAGAACTCCAATATGGATCAACCCTCCTAAGAGACAGCGTTGAAGATCTGACATGTGAATCTCCCCACATGATGCTATCTTCTCCTTTGACATCCCTCATGCCAAATTCATCTTCCAAAATGTTGCCATGCCCATCATGCAGTTGGTCATGCTCAAATAGAAGTGGTGACTTTGGAAGTTAGCCTCCCATGAGAAGCTACCATCCAAAAAGAATCCCCTGATCCTGACCAATGTAAGCATGAGTGGCCTCCATATACTCCAATGTATGGGGATTCCTTTCTCAAAGGAAGTACCCTCTGTTTCTCCAAATCCATGGAGTGATCTCCTTTCACCCTGGTGGTGCCATCCTCCATCACTGCAATAACTTTTGTCAGCGTAGAATATGTAGTGGGAGTGGGTAATGCTGAAAATGGGAGAATGTCTCCCTCCTTTTTGAGTCTATCCCAAACTCTATGTGCTATAATAGACCCCTATAAAGTATCCACCCTCTAGGATTTAAGCGTGGTGTAACTTCATGTGAATCATCTCTCATAATCTCCATATCTGGTGGTCTCCCCGATGGAATGCCTCCATGCAGTGAGACATCAATGTCAAGAGTAGACTGTACATATGGATGGACAACTTTTTTCCTGCCCTTACTGTGCAAATCAGTCTGCCTCTTTTGTGCATCACCCTTATGAAATAGATAGGGGTGTGTGCTCCTCATCATGTGATGCTGACCTTCCTCCCTACCTTCTCCTTCCATCTGCAATGTTTCACAATCATGTTGTTCATTAATTGTGCCTTGACCTCCATATATGAGATCCTGCGGAATTCCTTGCAAGGATACAAGAATCCCTCTGGTTGGAGAAATTGCTCCATCTACCTCTGCATGAGGTGCTAGATATGCTCTAGATGTGACAACGTTGTTGCCCCCATCCTTCTCTTCCTCTTCAATATGAATGGGAGTCACCTTCTCAATAATAAGATCCTCTTTTGAAAAAGGGATCTTCATGCCCTCTTGTCCAAGAATATGGGACAGAGATCGTGCCTCTAGCAAAGTCTTATGCAAGATGTGATCCTCTTCAATAGTTTTCTGAAGTGGATTTGAGTTTATATATTCTTTCAACCCATGCAAAAGTTTTGTTTGTTCTGGTTTGTTTGGCTCCACCAAATATGTTTCAGAATGTTTTCCATCAAACCTTTCCACCATTCTCCTACTGAAATTTGCATAAGAATAAGTATTTGAATTTTTTAAAGAAAAGGACTCAAATATCCACCAAGCATAGGCCTTACCTTCAAAATGCAGCGCTGCAACTTTTATGGCTTCATCTTCAGAAACTTGGTGTTGCTTCAAATAAGTGTGTAGCTCCTCCACCCAAGCTCTAGTTGAACATGTTGGTGACCCATCAAAAGTAGATAGAAAAAATCTACCCATGTCATGCTGCTTGCTCCTCTCCACCTTGATCTTTCAAAACTCTTGGAAAGTTATATGATCTCTAAAATTCTCAGTTTGAGATTCATATTCTTGCAGATAATCCCTAAGAGTCTCCTTCTTAGGCATTTCTTCTTTTTTCCATCTCCCTCATAGCAAATCTGGGCATATGACTGTGCTGTGAATCATAGTGTGTGGCTGCATGCTCACACTCATCATGTGATAATCTATAGTTGGCTTTAGATCCAAACTCCTTTGGATATTCCCTCTCCCTTCTCATCTTCTTGAGATCTCCTTTAATGCCCTGTATAGATTGAAAAAGAAGCTTTAAGAACCTCTCTTCCTTCCTTACTCCAAATAATGGAGTCTTCTCTTTGTCTTTTCTGTACATCTCTTCTTCTTCTTATTCTCCTAATAGCATAATGGCTGAGATCCACAGGTTGAGCCAAGATTATGCTCTGATACCACTGTAATATTCCCAAATGGGGAAGCAACAATATATGAACACAAAACTTGAAATAGCAGTGTAATCAATTCATGAACATTGGAAACCAATATGGAGACATAAAATCATGTATTATATCATCAAATCAATACAAAATAGTGAGGCATGAATCATATACAATGCAGGAACAAGCCTCCCATAAGCAATCACTCCCAGAAATGAGTTGATGCCATAATAAAAAATGCCAGAAGACTGCTACAACGCAGTTATAAACACATTGCTACAACAAATGAATGTAAAAAATATGTAGGGCTATTATATGCCTCAAAAGATATGCCCAATATAGATCTAGGCTTAATACAAACTCCTACAAAGATCCTGGAAAGGGTTTTTAGAAATATGCCCTATACAAGATGGGATCTAAAGCCCTATGGCTGAAGATTATCTAAAAACTGAAGTACAAGAGTGTAGAACGCTGAAATATTGTAGATCTGATTTATATCCCTTCAAATGTCTCCTCCCATGAAAGGATGAATCCTTCAATCACAAGAAAACACTCCAAAGGAGCCACAAGATCCCTCACTGAAGCTGCCCTCCAAAATAATGCAATCCCTAGCTGGAATAGTGCTGTAAATGATGGGAAATAGTTGGCCTGATGCCAAAGATCTGAAATAAGTCCAAGGAATCTCCAAAATTATCTCCCAAGTGAAGGAATCCTTCCTCCAATGAGAAACTAGATCAGAAAGTGGGTTTCTAAACCCCTCCACTGCAACACAGCACAATAACTTGCAGAAACTGCGTTGATGAAGAAAGCTATAGCTTGGCCTAAAAACCAGAATGTGGAAATGAATGCAATGCTCTCCCAAGAGGCCTCTCAAGGAAAGAGATGGGATTCCTGCTTGGGAACACCCGGTGTTAAACACCACAACAACCCTGCTAAACAACAAAGGAATGCAAAGTCTAAATAGACCATATACAAAATAATATACCCAAAAACATAAACTCATAAGGCTGCCATCCTCTTCCTTATATAGATTATGAATTTAATTGCCCTTGGCCCCACTCAATTAGGTCATTTCCTCCATGAGATCAATCTCCCTCCAAAACTACGTTATTCCTCATTTAATCTCCACTCCTCCATAACAACGTTGTTGAATTGGTCAAAGTTGACTGAATCAACATGATCTAATCCCTGTTCACACTTGGAAGTGCTTTATTTAGCTGCCAAAAAGGTCTTCTTTCACACTTGAAGTGTGTTTATTTCCGTTGAATAAATTTATGGGCCTCCCCACCCACTTATTCACCTACCTAGTGATAAAACAAACTATAATATTCCATTTAGCTGAAGGCTAAATTTTTGGAATATTATAGTGCCCCATTTGAGTGTACATGTATGCCCAACATTGCAGATGTAAAAATATTCTATATCTATGATGGGGTTCAACATACTACCATATTGCCACTATTTCTTATGGCAACAACATCTTGATAATATTTGTGGTCCTGGAGTGTAGAGTTCATCTCCTTGTTAAATCATATGTCATAAATGAGTATGTCAACATCCTCTAATTTTAGGAGGTCATTGCGGTGATAATTTATATTCAAACCTTTCATTTTTCTCTTTAGTTGATTTATTTGTTAACTACCATCTATGGCTTGTACACCCCATTGAATATGTGTGTATTTGTTGCATACCAATGTACTTAATATGCTATAACGTCATCATTTCTGTAATTACTTTTATAACCTTGGAAACCTAGAATGGATAACCCTGTGACCTTCATCTACTAACAATGCAACCCTCCTTAATATCCTTTACATAACTCCTGTAAAGTTATTCCATGGATTTGCATTGTGCATGTGATTTTCTAGAATCAATATACATTTATCTTTCCTCTACCTATGAAGACTCAATGATACCTTGAAATTTTCTTGTTCAACAATGTTTATCTCCTCATATTCATTTGGAATATATTGTGGACTAATAAATGGAGTTGTCAAAAGTGTATCTTTATTTCTTGATCATGAAATTATGTCACTTTGATAATTGAAAAAATACTCCCACCAAATTGAATCATCAACATCGAAGTAGTCACATGTATATTTAGAATATTTTTTAATCTCTTCCAAGAATTTAGAATAATCCACATCTCTCTTATACCTTCGTGCATTAAGGATTTAAATAACTAATGTACCAATAGAAAATTTGATGTAAATATTAGATGATATGTAATGAACTTCAAAAATTCTAAACCTGATAAAGGCCTCCATTCAATAATAGTTGAATACTTCTTGTCCCATATATGTGTTTTCCCATCAATTTTTTTAATACAAAATTGATGTTGGAAGCTAATGGTTTTTCCTAGGAAAAAAGTCATAAATTTTCATTAATAAATAAGAAAAATTACATGTTACATTTTACAAAATATCCAGTAGTATACCCTGGACCAAGTCCAATCTTCGAAGAGTCAAGTAGATGTCAGATAATCAGCTAAAACAGAGTAACACCTAAACTGATATATAAAATGAAAATGGTAGCTACCAATACAATAATGCTAGCATAATAAATATAGAGTTATGTCACCATATGATAGAATATGATACCACCAAAAATAATAGAGAAACAAAATGCATTCATGGGGAGACTACGCCCACATCTTGTATATCATCAATGAAAGGACGATGATAAAATTGGAACACTTGAGCACCATCATGCTCCATAATAAGCCACTTGCCCCATTCTAACTTTGATGCTTATTTGGATAGTTTGTCTGCCACTTGGTTCCTCTGCTTGTAAATATGAGTAACCGAGATAATGTCAAATAATGATTTCAGCAAGTGAACCTTCCTTAGTAAAACGACAAGTGTGTGTGAATGAAAATGAGATTGTAAATTGAACCAATTAATGATAATTTGAGAACTCCCAAAAATTTGAATTCTGTTGCATCCTCGTTCATGGGAAAATAGAAGGAGAAGCTGAAGGCTAAGGAGTTTGGAAAAGTTGTTAGACCTAGGTCCCAAGCCCATATTAAGATGAAAATAATGAGAAGCCAATAAATTTAAAACAACACCCCCCCGCAACCATGATTATTTGATGCTCCATAAAAATAAGCCTAAGGGAATGAGTGATCAATAACTTCAGGAATAATATCCCTCCAGTGGGTGGAAAGAAAAGCATCAGGGATGAGCCGATAAATGGAAATTATGTTACTGTAGGTGTGGTCCCAGTCGACAGGCAAGTCATTGAAAATCACTTGATTTCTACAGATAAAGATCCCCAAGGCAATAAGCTTGGGTATGTTCCGATCCTTGGCGCAAGGTGCAGCTTGCCACTAATCGATCCAAGTAGAAGAAATAGATGTTCCATGCAAAGTGAGAGTGCAATCCATAGAGGATGCAACCGTGAGCCAAAATCGACAAATAAAAAGGAAATCAAGGAAAAGATGCAGGACATATTCGACATGTGAGTGGTAGAAGCAACATTTGGATGGACCATGGAAGGCATGTCTGATGAAATTGTCATTGGTGGGAATGCAATTGGTGAGAATACACCACATGAGTAAATGGGTTTTGTGGGAAGCCTGCAGCTTCCAAATAGAATGCCACCACCATTTCTTATTAAGGGGTTCCAACGACGCACAGAGAGTGATGTAGCCAGCTTTCGGAAAAAAATTTCCACTGGGGGAGAGAGCCCACAAAAGTTCATCATCATGATTAGTGAGCAGGATGTTTGTGGCTTGAAGTGATCTGATGTACCTATTTTAGATGGGATATGCAGCAATAGGTAAGTATAGATCATGTGCTGATAACCAGGCTTGGGCAGCCCAAGTGGTTCAAAGAGAGTCAACAACCTAAGATAGGAATAGGTAGTTAGCTTGAGCCAAATGAAGATTGATGTCCTGAGTCAGTTTGTGATTCTGGCCACAACCTAACCAAGAATCCTCACCCAATATGACCTTTGTACCCGATCCGATGTTCCAAGCCAAACCTTGCTTGACCAGATGGATGGATTTAGTAATAGCTTTCTAGATAATCAAAGACCTCGGAATATGGTGAATGTTGCCTCCGATCTAGTTGAACGAAGAGTGGGGAGCAATGTATTTTGAATAAGTCACTTTTTGCCAAAGGTTGTGACCAGCAATGAGGTGCTAGCCCAACTTGGAAGCCAGAACAGTAGCGAATAATGAGAGATATTTTAAACCCCAACCACCCCAATCCTTTGGATTAGTGATATGATCCCAAGCAACCCATGCAAAGATGCGATCCTGCCCCAAACCCCTGTAAAGGAATTTCCTGTAGATCTGCTGAATTCTGTTGGTTACACCCTTGGGAAGCCAAGCAAGTGACATCCAATAAACTGGGATGTCTTCCAGGACTGATTTAATTAAAACCAGCCTGCTTGACCGCGAAATCCACTTGTGTTTCCAAATATTGATCCTGTGCTCAACTTTAGTGATCAACCAGTTCCAGTCATTGATATGATAGTCATTTGGATTAAGGTGAAAACCAAGATATTTTAAGCCATCCTCAATGAGCCTACTCTCAAATGGAAAGAACCTCAAGGCTTGCTTGGTTTCGATAGCCGAAAAATGCGTCATTATGATGGTGGACTTACTGTTGTTGGGTGCCATTCCTGTGGCTTTGCAAAAAAATGTTCAAGATGTTGACAAATTGAGCGTTGTCCTGACAAGTGCCATCCAGAAATATAATAACATCATCAATAAATAATACATGAGTCAGTTGAATAAATTCGTTTAATTGAATACCATGAATGGATCCATCTGATTTGGACTGCTTCATAAGAGAGGAAAGGCCTTCCATAACAAGGAGGACGAGGAGAGGTGAGAGGGGGAAACTTTGCCTGAGACCCTTCCTACCATGAAAAAAATCAGATGCAGCACCATTGATAAGAATACTGAATGTGGCATTCGTAATGAAACTCATAATCCAATTAATGAAAGAATGAGGGAAACCAGTATGGATGAGAATGAGGTGCAGATAGTTCCAATTTACATGGTCAAAATATTTGTCTAGATCAATTTTGAGAATGGTGAGCCTTTTAGTTTTGATGGAATGCAGGGCCTCTTGTGCAGTTCCGACAACTTCATGGATTTTTCTATGGTGTAGGAATTCAAATTGTTACTTGGCAATGTGAAGTGAGAGGATAGGCTTGATGCGGTTGGCAATGATCTTGGAAATACTCTTATAAATAAAGTTGCAAAGGGAGATAGGTCTGAAGTCATGAAAGGTGGTAGGGAATTCCACTTTGGGAATCAAAGCAATGAAGGTGGAGTTAAAACTATCATAAATTCTACCTGTGGTTCTGCTGTCCTCAATAACCTGAAGAAGGTCCTTTCCAATAAGTTCAAAGAAAGATAGGTAGAATTCAATGGTCCAACCATCTGGTCTAGGACTTTTTTCATTCTTGAACCATTTTAACACGCCTTCAATCTCCCCCAATGTAATCGGTGCCTTAATATCCTCCATTTTTTCCTCCTCAAAAAATCTGTGAAATGTGCGAGCAATGTGCAGAATGTCTGACAAGTTTACATTGAGCGGGGCTCTATATTGATTCGAGAAGTGCTGGATACCCAGGTCTGCGAGCTACGCATGAGATTTGGCCACACGACCTGTTTGATCAGTAATTTCCCAAATAATGTTGATAATCTGCTTGCCTTTAGCACTCTATTGAAAAAAATTGGTGTTTTCATCCTCGGCTTTTAACCAAATAGCTCTGCTCTTTAAACGCCATTCCTCCTCCCTTTTTCTAAGAATAGTGGCTCTAGTGGATTCCAGAGCAATAAGCCGATATTTTGAATTCATTGATCAGAAACCCAAGTAATCCAGGCCAGTAAGTTGAGCAATCTCCAATTCTGTCCGTTTGAGCTCCTCATCATCCAATCTCCTTTTTCCCCTAGCCCAACTGATGGTGTTAGATTTGATGCATTTTAGATTGTCGTTGAAGACTCTAGCACAATCCTGATTAGGGAGCTAGGCACAATGCTGCCACTCCTTAGTGACCAAAGAGTGGAATTTAGGCTCATGGATCCAACCCACATTGAATTTGAAAGGGGCTCAGAGCTTCTATTCGCCAGCAAGAAACTCAAAATAAATCGTAGAGTGGTCCGACGCGTCACCCTATCCCACCCATTGTCTAGTTCTGGAAAATTGATTAAGCAAAGGAAACTTAATGAGGAAACGATCCAGTCTTCAAGCAAGAGCCGCATCCCCAGTACGCTTGTTCCTCCAGGTAAGCGTCTTCTTAGGCAACTCAATGTATGATAAGTCATCCAAATCCAATTAATTGGAGAAGTAATCCGATATAGGGTTCGGAATGGCCCACGACCCCCAAGATTCCGAGATTCTGATAGAGAAGTTCAAATCACCACCCAATATGATGTTATTCTGATGCAATAAGGAGAAACTAAACAAGGAATCCCAAAAAGCCTCTCTGTGTAGACATGGTCCATACACATTAATCAGGGTAATAGCAAGATCAAAATCTCTAGTGATAACATCCGCGCCAATGGTGCCAACCCGAACCCACCAGTTCTAAACATGAATGGTTTTGTTGTTGATACCCAAGGCACATCCCTCAGATTGACCACGGGTGTCTATGGTCATAAAATTCCAATCTATAAGTAGTGCAGATAAAATGTTAGATATAGATAAGTTGTCCCCCAGCGTTTCTTGTAAAAAAAGTGCATCAACATGAGTATATTGAAGAAGTCTCCTCAGAGCCAATTTTTTTATCCGGGATGGCTAAGCCCCTGCAACTATAGGATATAAAAATCATGGGGGAACCTCGTCTCAGGGTTTTCTTGCTCTAAGAACCCACATGATAGAGGACTGCGTCCCCGCAAACACCTCCAAGCTAGCCATCCTAATAGCCTTGGTGACAACCGAAGGCCGACCCCAAGGCCCGACAGATGAGGTGCCCGGATCCATACCGAGGCCGAGTGTGGGAGGGTCAGTCAAGGGGACAAAAGAGCGAAGGAAGTAGTGGTGGATGGATGAGTGGCTATCGAAGTCATTGCGGTGACTAGGGGAGGAGGTCGCGGTAGATGTGAGAGGTATGGGAGGAGGGATTGATGGGGGGGCAGATGCAGCAGGGCAATAGAGGGAATCCAAATTGCAAGATTTGGGATGAATAAAATTACATGATGATAAATTGGGTATACAAGAAATAATAGAGCAAACAGGAGGAGCAAGATATGTACACGGAATAGGAGCAGAATCCTCCAGAGAGGTGAAAGCCGCATGGCTGTGCATACGAGCTTGTGTGACCAGCCAAGTCCGTAGAACCTCAGTTGGTTCTATGCGGGAGCCCAGAGGATCCACAATCAGAGTCGAAGAAATGCACACAGGATCGATTTGAGTAGCCATGGGCACAAAAACTTTGGTGAGTGGAGTCGCACCACCCATGAGAGGGCATTCTTTTTAGAGATGACCAAACACATGGAACCGACGACATCTGAAGGGAACCCCTTCATAATCCAGCACCTGGTGTTTGACCATATCATTGAAGAAAACGTTATAGCGATCGTAGAGACCTTCCCTCGTATCCAGAAAGACCAATACATGAGCCATAGATATGTTGTCCGTCTCCATATAGGAGTGGTCATGATCTAAGTAATGGCCAAGATCCCCCCCCCCCAATACTCTGAAGGGAGTCTTCATTCCAAAATTGCAGTGGAAGGCCAGGTATTCGAACCCAAATTGGACCAACCCCAGACTTCTCTTGATCTAGATCGAATAAGGGAGTCCAATGTTTCAACAGAACCAGATGCATCTCAATGTGCCAGTACTTGGAGAGAACCCATTCCACCATTGCAGGCTACGAGAAGATGAGGGAAAACCAGCCCCTGTTCATAGTCAAGACACCAGGAAGATGTTGCAAGGATCTACCCTAGATCCCCTCCATCCAAATCTTGAGTTTGGCAGATGTGTAATTCCTGCCCTTGACCTTGCCCACTAATACCGTCATTGCGATATGCTCAATGTCCGCCATACCCTTGTCTAGACCAAAGTTTATGTCTCGACTATTCCAGTTCTTTGTGCAGCAGGAGTTTTTATTTCCATCACGGCGAGTGTGGTCTTGTGAGGCACCACACGTCACCACAGGGCCATCCGAGTCTGAAAAAATGGGATCATCCAAGGGAGGAGCATCAATGGGGATGCCCTCGAAACATCCAGAGGCTGCAATCAATGTGAACTCAGTTTGCATGGAAACCGGATGGAGGTTGATCTCCTCCCTGCCAATACACAGGTCTGCAAATGCCAAATCCTCTGCTCAAGAAATAACAGGACCAGGCACCGCAATGGAGCACATCGGAAGATCAGGCGTCTCCTGAGCTTGTAGTTCCCAAACGCGCAAGACCAATGGTGATGGAATAATGAATGACAGAGAATCCAACCGATGCAAAATGGGTTCCACACTAACCTTAGAGGTGACCGGAAGAGGTTGCACAAGCTGGTGCAGAGGTGATGATGACTCACCCTCCACCATGGCAACCACATCATCAATTGAGCGCTTTCCCCAAATATCGACTCCTTCCAGTGGGTTTGGGGAGTGATCCAGTTACTCCTCATATATACTCATGACAGTAGCACACCCACTAGATGATACCCATGACAGTCAGTAGATGATCCACTCGAAGAAACTCGCGACATAATAGTAAGCCTCTCCAATGAAAATTATGAAGAAAGGAAACTGCCAAGCGAAAAAACCGAGAGATGTAATACGACAAGCGAAGTGCACAGGTGGGAAGAAGGAAATGGAGGGCTACAGAGATAATACGAGGTCGAGCACCGAGGAGAATGTTGGGTCCAGTGGAGGCAAAGAGCAGGAGTATCGGGCCTGGGGCATCCAGTAAAGCAGCAGGTGCATAATATCTAAAAAACAAGGTAAAACCCCCAAGCTGAATAAGCCAGTAACCAATACAAACCCTTATCGAAACAAAAACACTGGTGGAGGAGATATGGTTAATAATGGCAACAAAATACTATAGATTCTACGTAGATAAGATCATGAGCGCCATGAGACTGACCGCCTCCCCATAGTGGTGCCAAATCTGGGGCATAACCAGTCATGGCCATCGTGGCTAGGGTTCCTCACACCGTTCATCTACACCCATCTCGTTCAATGCATTTTTATTTAGCATGCAATCCAGAATAAAAATTTTCATGTCAATAGTTTTTTCCAATATGTGAAAAATAGGTCTCAAATGTATGATTTTTTAATGCATTCAATTGATGATGGTTAGCTCCTAACATTCTCCCTCCTCAATGTCACTAACAAACAATTGAACATATGATCAATATGGTCATGAATATGCCCAACAAGAAGGAAACCAATCTTTACCTCTTGAAGGATTCCCAATTCCACAAGCATCCTTATATATCCAAATATAATTTATTTTTTGTTTTCATGACTAGTGTTGCTTAATTGTAGATATGTTACACGTCATTTTGTCACCATGACATTTGACTGTCCATATTGGTATATCACCATCCATATCATGTTCCCTTAGAGGTCAAAAAAACTCATGTTCCTAAACCAAGTCTTGGAAATTGGAGAAAAGCTCTTTAAAACCTTTAAAATATTACCTACGCACTTTTTATACCCTTTCCTGCACATGCGCTGATGCTTCTTCCATTAGCCGCGACGATTGCCGCTCTGTTTGCCACTAAAAATTTCCCACCCCCGTAAAAAGCAAGAAAATATAAAAAGTAACTTCTAGAAGCCTAGTTGGTCGAATATTCTCCCAACTAGAAGCCTCTAGAGTTGCTCCAGTTCAAGATTTATCCCTCTACTCATGGAGCTTATCCATTGGCTAAAGGAACCCAAATCCCTTCATGGGAGGAACTCATTCCTCTCTTAATGGACATGAAACAACCTCAATCTATATATAAATTGAGCTGAAATTTCAGGTTGAAGGGTAGATATTGATTTGTATAGATTCTAAGCTGGAGAGAGTTCATAGAGTTCATAGTTTCTGAAATAGTAAGTTGTTGTTGGCACATTCAAGATTACACCTTTGTGCATATGACTTCATGATGGTCATTCTAGAGAGGAAGGCTTATCAAACTGAAGGAAATGATTGCGCAG
Source organism: Pinus albicaulis (assembly GCA_034641835.2). Taxonomy (NCBI): domain Eukaryota; kingdom Viridiplantae; phylum Streptophyta; class Pinopsida; order Pinales; family Pinaceae; genus Pinus; species Pinus albicaulis. The sequence goes on from CM076576.1 coordinate 923,907,577, forward strand.
ACACACTGGAGAAATCTGTACAACATCAAGGCACATGTTGTAAGATTTCTCTTTTTAATTTCTGATAATACATATGGATCTCTTTTTTCTCATTGTCTTGTTTCTGAATTCATGGAAATTATGTCAATACTTAGACTTCTTGATCACTAAGTTGGATTATTATTATGATTATTATATACTGCAGGTTCTTTGATCTTTTGTATTGTTTGTGATTGCAGGTTCTTCTCAACATTGAAGAATTTCTTTAGAGCGAAAAGAAAAAGGCTACATCAAATGTCTCGGTTGAAAGGTAGTAGCATAACCTCCTTATTTCAAGGTTGTAATAATCTTAAATATAAATAATTTAGAGAAATATATATTCAATGGATCTTTGTTTCTAGTTACTTATTGGAGTGCTAGGGAGATCTCCCTTGTCCGCAAGAGGGATTAATCCGGGTAACAAGATACTAAACTTAAGGAATGTAACACCCTCCTCCCACATCTACCCAACTAGCCAACCAAATGGGGTAAACATGTGACGAAGAGTTACTATGATATGATTCAACTCCCTATGTGTTAGTTAAGGAAGTGGAATCAATAGAACACAACAACACAGGCCTTCCACACCTACTATAGAACACCCAGGAGCCATCCAAACCTTCCAGGAGGCTAGCCCCTGAATCAAACTAGCCTTTTAGTGCATAAATCCCCTAGTCTCTCCCTTGATATGGGTAAGAGTGCGACTTGAAACCTCCAATAAGGGGCATGGGCATGGGTGTTCGGGCAACTCAAGACTTTTCCAGGTAGTTTTGTGCCCGCGACCTCGATTTTTGTGCCACTTTTTTAGGCCCAGTGCTCAGTTCATTGGCTAGAACACCATGACACTTCTAGAAACGAAATATAACATCGGAATAATGATGCAAATGCAATAACTTGAACAAGGAATTGACTGGACCCCTACTAGCAATGTCAAACATTACATCAAACATGTCACAAATATGTAATCTACATGTTTAAACAATAGATCTGAGCATAGGGGACTCATACTTATCTGAGAATTGTTAAGAAGAGTTGTTGCCTAATCACATTAGTTGCATTATCATCTATTGGGTAATAGATTCATTTTTCATTCATTTCCAAATCAAAACATGATGAGAGCCATACATCACCATTTTCATATAAAAAATTCATAACCAACATATAAACAACATAAATTACAAGCATAAAACAACCATATAAGCCACATATTAACAAGCATATTTAGCCATCAATACAAGAGGAAAATAGATCTTATTTCCATAAGAAAAACGCAACCAATTCTGGGACTTCCATGTACCACCCAACCATAGACATGGCTGATCCAAATCTCTCTTCATCCAGTCACCCATGTGCCATATTCCAAGCATGAATGTGGGATCTGATGGAACAAATCCAACAAAAATAAACCAGGGCTTCCAAAGGAAAAATGTTGTGAAACTAGCTCCAAAAAGAGAAGAAAAGAGATATCAATGCCTTATAAATAAGCCACTTCGAGGGGGCAACCTCCAATACATTACATGAATGAACAATTCTTGGATGATACAAATGAAAAAACCTCCTTTCTATATATAGGAGTCCATGGGGCCACAATGTAATCCTAGTTGACCTAACAATAATAATGTAAGGGCACAATAATAACAATATGGGGGTTACAATGGTACAACAATAACAATAAGGGGGGCTACACTAACATAATAAGGGACTACACTATTAATGTAGGGACTTAACATGCCCCTCTCCTTCAAACAAGTGTTGTCCTCAACGCTTGATTATTTCTTGATGCTTTTGTATAAAATTCTCATCCTCCCATGTGGAATCTTCTACAGGAAATTTCTTCCACTTGCTAAGATACTCTGAAATTGATCGTACTTGTCGAGTTCTTGTTTCTGTGACTGCTTCAAAACTTCTTTCGATGTGATGTCGATCTTCCTGTTGTTTCATTAGATTTTGCACCAAAGTTAGGTTATCCTTTGAGAGTTGGAGAACTTGTTGTTGATGCTCGATGTGATCTTCCACTAATTTATCATCCATATTAGCTATAATTTGATCCTTCAAACCATCCAACTTAGCCTCCATTTCTTCTTTTAAACCATCTAGGTCATCTTCGGTTGCTCTTCGTAAGATCGAAATTTGTTGCACTTGGTACCGTAATTTGTTATCTCATACTGCAATTCTTCCTCTTCATGCGTCATAGTATAGCTTTTTGAGGGCTTAATGGGTATGGAATTATTTTTTGGAGGCATTATAGAACCCAATACTGATAAAAATTCTAAAATATTCCCTTGGAATCACTTCAAACTTCTTTTTCAAACAAACATTATGCAATTTAAAAAACCAAATATACACCTTTTTCTAGCTTTTGAGAAGCTTGATATTGAAACTGAATTATCTATGTGACTTCCAATCCTTAATAACTGAAATTTGGTTCTGAAGTAACCCTCTAAATCCTCTTTTGAATGCCACAGGTCAAACCTAATTTTGACTTGTCAAGGCTAAGTTATGTCCAATCTCCCATAATGACCTAATTATGGACTGGTTTAGTAGAGCGAACTTGTACGAATAGCCACGTGTCACTGTTTGCTCCTTTAGCTCTGAAATTTATAGACAGGAAAATACAATCCGTTTACTTCCAGTCAATATTTACGGAATTCCAATCCAATTCTCAGAGAGAGAGTTATGAAGATTTTCCCACGATCACCTCTTTGAGATGAAATTCGGGAGCCTGGAAAAGACCTAACTTCCACAGATTATATCTCCGCAAATATTGCGAACCAAGCTCTGAAATTTTGCAAAAATGTTCCTCGGGATGTTTGCTTCGTGCTTTAAAAATTTCAGCTTCTGAACCTTCGTAGAAAAAACGTTATAGCGACAATCTCGCGATGAACTTTTTAAGTGAAATTTAGGAGCCTGCAAAAAGCCCTAACTTCCACAGATCATATCTTTGAAAATATTGTGAACCAAGCTATGAAATTTTTCGAAGATGTTCCTCAGTATTTCAGCTTCCCACTCTAAAATTTTAAGCTTCTAAACCTTCACAGAAAAAATTTATAGCAAAAATTCCACGATGACCTGTTTGGAGCAGCGAAACCCTAGAATCCAAAGCTCTGATACCAAATGTTGTGAAACCAGCTCCAAAAAGAGAAGAAAAGAGATATCAATGCCTTAGAAATAAGCCACTTCGAGGGGGCAACCTCCAATACATTACATGAATGAAAAATTCTTGGATGATACAAATGACAAAACCTCCTTTCTATATATAGGAGTCTAAGGGGCCACAATGTAATCCTAGTGGGGCCACAATGTAATCCTAGCCGACCTAACAATAATAATGTAAGGGCACAATAATAACAATATGGGGGTTACATTGGTACAACAGTAACAATAAGGGGGACCTCATTGTTAACATAACATAATAATAAGGGACTACACTAACATAATAAGGGACTACACTATTAATATAGGGACCTCAACCAATTATTCCACCTCATGGTTGGACATCACTAAGCATCGCGATATTGGTCTCTACCTAAGCTCTCCAGGGCTCTAGAGCATTTGTTCCAACCAAGGCTTCTAGGACTAGTAACTCAACCCACAACCGCTGCTAGGCTTCCAGAGCATTTTTCCAACCAGGGCTTCTAGGACTAGTAACTCAACCCACAAATAACTTCTAGATCATTTTTCCAACCAAGGATTCCATGAATATTAACTCAAAAAAATTTGTTACGGGGATTATAGAGAATTTTTCCAACCAAGGCTTTAAGGAACTAATAAATCAACCAACAAGCAAAGGCAAAATAAAAACAACCAGAAAAAGAAGTAAAAGCCATATCACCATGGATATCTAGGAAATGGAAAGGCTAGGAAAAACCACTATCAATCTAGGCAATCCTCCATGCCAATGAAAAATCATAAACCAATAACCACATACATATTCCATGCATGCCAAAACTAGTGAGGAAATCATAAATGCAACTCTGTACCTGCAAGTAGAACTCGCTGTAGTTGCTGATACCTATATCCTCTTACACTTTCCTACTCTTCCTTTTCCTTTTTGCTAAAAAAATCCAAGTATGCCACACTATACAAGAGTACTCCAAGAAACTCTAAGTGTTCAAAAGTATGAGAGAGAGAGAGAGAGAGAGAGAATAGAATGATAGCTCCAGAAAATAGTCTGTGAACTGATCCTCATAAGCCTTTTTATTAATGAGGCTTCTAATTTAGTCAATTTTCCATTATTTTCCTTCATTTTCCTCCTCACATGCAACCTGTGACCTTTCACCTCCCTTTTCTCCTATTTTCATTATTTTCATAAATACATGCTAATAAATGCCACTTTTCCACTCCAAATCCTTAGCCATTTCCTTTTCCAATTTCCATAGCCATAATAAAACATATGAACACCCATACTAGGATTTTTTTCCCAACATTTAACTTGGAATATGTGTCCCATGTCCTTGTTTATTAATTTTCCTTTATTAACTTTTATTACATGGAATTTTTCACCAGGGCTATTATATAACCCCCCCTTGGGGGAACACCGTCTTTGGTGTTAAACGACACCTACAATTGAAAAAAATGCGATAAGAAAAACATAATTCCCATGCAGCTTTATAACGAAGTTCGTTGCATTATTTACAATGATCAACCTGCTGGGAAGCAAACCAACATGAAAAACATAACAACATGACAACCATAATGACATGACACCATACTGTTTATTGGAGCTTTATAACACAACTAAAGGCATTATTTACATCCATATGCATATGTACATATACCAAAAAATAATACCAAGCATATACCAAAGACATCTACCAAAACATATGCCAAAACATCCACTCAACCAGGGAATAAGGAATGATACATAACCCACATCTGATCCGCCATCTCCCATGTAGCTTCATCGAGCCCAAATTGCTTGCACTGTACTTTTACCTACTTGATTGATTGCTTCCAGAGCATGAGCGTCTTTCTATGCAAAATGCACTTAGGTTCTGACTGGAATTATCCTTCTAGATCCACCTGAAATACAGAATAGTCAATCACATGATCAACATCTTTAACATACTTCTTAAGAAATGACACATGGAAAACATCATAGATTTTCATTGTCGGAGGCAGTACAAGTCGATAGGCTACTAGTCCAATCCTTTCAAGAATCTTGAAAGGTCCACAAAACCGTGGTGCCAGCTTGGCACATGGTCCAATCCACAAGGAGCTCTTCTTGGGCTTAATGCGCAGTACATATGTTCCCCAACCTGAAACTCCTTAAACAACCTATTCTAATATGCATAGATATTTTGCCTATTATGTACTACTTTTAGATTCTTCTTGATCACCTGTATTTCCTGTTCCATTCTCGCTAACATATCTGGTCCAATCAATACCCTATTCATTGGACCACTGCAACTAATGGGAGTATTACACTCCTCCCATGCAACGCCTTAACAAACTCGTCCTCAAAGTGCCTGATACCCATTTTTGTAAGAGAAATCTACCAGTGGAATATACTCTTCCCACTTTCATTATTGATGCATCACATATAAACTCAACATGTCCTCCAATATCTGGTTGACCCTATCTGTCTATCCATCTATTTGCGAATGATAAGTTGTACTGAAGAAAAATTTGCACCCATACTTGCAAAAAATCCTTCCAAAACTTGGAAGTGAACTTCATATCCCCGCCTGACACAATATTCCGCAGAACACCATGCAATATGACCACATCCCCTATGAAGACTTGTGCTACATCTTTCGCTGAGTGTAGACATCATTGGAATGAAGTGCACTAACTTCGTCAATCTGTCCACCACACTACAACTATGATGGAATCATGCTATCTAGATGTCCTTGATAAAATTGTGATAAAGTCCATGAAAATGACCTCCCATTTCCACTCTGAATCAGAATTAGCAGTAGCAATCCACCTAGATTTTTGCACTCAAACTTTATTTGCTAACAATCCAAATATATGGCCACAAGCTCTGTCGCATCCTTCTTTAGATTCAACCAATAATAAAATTTATTCACTATTGTCAATGTCTTCTGGTAGCCTGGGTGACCTAAATATGGTCTCGCATGAAACTCCCTCAAGATAATCTTCTTGATCTCACTACTGCCTGGCACATATATCTTGTACCTAAGTATGATCAAGCCATCTGTTGTGAGATGATAGTCCACAACCTGTGCTCCTATACTTGTACTTGTACCTACACCACTACCTGTACATGTACATGTACCTGTACCTGTACTCTACTGCAATCTGTGCTTAAGCTCTGCATACCTGACATCTTGTTGAACTGCCTGCAAGACCCTATCCTGTAGATCTGTCTGATAGGAACTCATAGCTGCTATATGATTCATCTGTATCCACTTGCTAAGAGCATCCACAACCCCATTCTATTTACCTTTAATGTACCTGATGTCAAAGTCGAACTCACTGATCATGGCCAACCATCTAGCTTGCCTAAAGTTCAGATTCAGTTGGTCAAATAGATACCACAGTCCCTTGTGATCACTCTTCAATACAAATTATCTGCCTAGAAGATAGTGCCTCCACATATTTAATGCATGAATGATTGCTTCCAACTAGAGATCATGTGTCAGATGATACTACTCTTGTTCACTTAGTTTTTGTGACTCATAACATACCACCTATCCTTCCTGCATAAGGAATCCACCAAGCCCTCTCTTGCAAGATTCTATAAATACCACAAAATATTTTACGGATCTACAATATTTAACACTAGATCATGTGTCAACAACTGCTTTAACTAATCAAAACTGGCTGCACATTCCTTTGTCCATTCAAACTTCTTACCTTTCCTTTGTAATGAAGTGATATAATAAGCAATCCTTGAGAAATTACTGATAAACCTCTTATAATAACCTGCTAACCCCATGAAGGACCTTACCTCATCCACATTCTTAGGAGTTTCCCACTCCATGATAGATCTTACCTTTTCTAGATCCATTGCTATGCCTTCCTTGGAAACCACATGTCCCAAGTAATGTACCTTTGTCTGAAAGAAACTGCAGTTGCTAAGATTAGAATAAAATTGATACTCTCTTAGCAATCTCAATATTGATGCTAAGTGTTCGACATGCTCTTCTTCATTCTTAGAATATACCGATATATCATCAATGAATTAAATAACAAACTTGTCCAGATAAGGAAGCAACACACTATTCATCAATCACATAAAAGTAGCTGGAGCATGAGTCAAACCAAAAGGAAATGCAAAAAACTCATAAAGTTTGTACCTGGTCCAAATCTTGTAAATCTCCTCTTCCTTGATGCACACCTGATTATATATGGATCTTAGATCAATCTTCGAGAAAAATGCTGCTCTCTTCAACTGATTGAACAAATCATCAATCCTCAACAATGGATACTTGCTCTTGATGGTCACCTTGTTCAAATGCCTGTAATCAATGCACAAGCTGAGAGTACCATCCTTCTTCTTCACAAAAAATAATGGTGCACCCCAAGGTGATACACTTGGCATAATGTATCCCTTGTCAAGAATTTCCTTTAACTTCAACTTTAGATCTACCAAATTTGGTGTGCTCATCTTTTAAGGTGCCTTAGATGATGAATTACCGCTGGTACCAACTCAATAGAAAAGTCTACTCCCCTGTGAGGTGGAAACTCTGAAATCTATACAGGAAATACATCTTGAAATTTTTGTAGCACTAGTTACCTTCTTAACACATCCACCTCCTCAATTTCCTTACCTTTGTCACTAGAAATGTGCATTGCAAATAACACGTACCCTTTCCTGCGAATACACTTGGGCTGCATAACTGTAATCATTCTCACCAATGTTGCTTTCTTCTTACCCTGGAAGACTCTTTGTTCACCATTATCATCCAAGCACTCAATAGCCTTTTCATAACAATCTAGCTTGGTCCTATGAAGATATATCCAGTCTATACCCAAAAGCATACTATATTATCCCAATGGTAATACATTCAAATGCGCTGATATAGGCATACCATTAACCTCAAATGCAAAAGATCATACCCAATGATGAACTCTCTTCTTTGTACTTGTATCCAATTGAACTAACCAAGATTTTGCATGCACTTATTTATTCAAACCACACTTATCCACTAGGTTAGGATTAAAATCTATAATTAGATCCAGGGTCATTCAAAATAGAAACAACTTGATCATAAAGCTTACCGTCCATCTCGATAATAGACACTTAGTGATTTTCCTGCCTGTTGTCCAACGCTGCATAGATCCTAGGAATACTCTATCCAACATCCCCCATATTCTCTGCCTCATGAGCACTGTATATCTTCAGTCTACCACCCTCATGTTGTGGACAATCTCTCCTGCGATGCTCTCCTCCACAACTCCAACAATGCGGAGGCTTCCAACCCTCATCCTTATTCTGCTCCTCAAATCAAAGTCCCTGTCCTCTGTTAGATGCATTGGACTTATTAGATGGTACTGAATTCTCTTTATTACCCATACCCTAAGGTCTTGCTCATTTCTTTGTTGAAATGGCACCCCAAGGGGGCTTCTAATTTAATTTTCCCTTAATTAAACTAGAAGAGAAATTGTAATTTCATCTCATGACAACTTTTATTAGTTAACTAAGTCAAAATGACTGAGTTAGCTTAGGAAATTTGAGTTGAGGGTAAGACAATAGGCATGTAGATTTCTCCCATGATTTAAGGGGGTCCACTTACAACTATCTGTGAGTTGTAATTAGTTAACTCAAGAAATTGAGTTAAAAATAATTTTAACTAGTTCTAACTGAAGGATGAGCTAGTAAGCGGTCAAGTGAATTGAATCTGATTTAACTCACAAGTAGTGATCAATCAGTTAACTGATAATTCACTTTAAATAGTTGTTGCATGTCAGTTCTAAGGAAGGCCCAGTTGAGACTGAGGCTAAAGGGATGATAACTATCAGTTGTATAATTAGAAAATTGTACAGGTCAGTTATAGAGTCATGTGGAGGCCAAGGATGCATTGCACAATCAATTAGAAGGAAATTCCTATTTAATATGACAAAAATCCCTCCAAGAATGTGTGAGCAAGGCAGGATGAGCAGAGGCTAAGAATTGGTTAAGTAATTGGCTGGTTTTTCCTAGATCAAAGTGAGATAGTTGGCAGAGTGCATGAATTTCTCTGAGAGAGAAAGCATTGTATTGTTTCATGATATTGACTTTATACAATATACAGATAGTGTGGTTTTAGGTAGTGTGTTTTCCCCATATACATCTTGTGTTTTGAAAGTGATTATCTCTTTCTATTACTTGTTATGTGATTGTGTGATCATGTTTTGTTTCCGAAAATTGTAGAAGGATTCAGTATCTTGTTTTAGTACATTATAAGATCAGATTGAATCCCATCGTTAGATTTTCTACATGGTATCAGAGCGCTAGGAATCACAATAAGAAGAGAAGAAATTTTTTTTTTTTTATCAGGTTCAAATTTTCATATTTATTCTTTGGTATCCAACAACAGATCAAGATGTATTTCAATGGCTTGAGACTCGAATATGCACTCGAGGGAAATTTGAATTACATTACATGGAAAGAAAAGATGGAGGCAGTGCTTGAGGAAAATGAACTGAAGGATTTCATAGATACTAATGTCTTGGAGCCTGCAACAGGAGATGCTCAAATTCTTGATGCATGGAAGAATAATGTAGAAAAAGCGAGAAGGATTTTGTTAGAGGGAGTTCGAGACGCTACCAGATTAGGAGCGACAATGGTCCAATCTGCCAAAAGAAGAAATTCACCGGAGCACTAGAGATGGATCCTCATCAAAGATTGATGATGAGGAGAGTTGTGCATTGGTTGGAAAGAAAAATAAAAGAAAATGGAAGGTGTCCCATTCCAAATCTGAGTCCGACAAGGTAGGAAAGAAGTGAGACTTTTCAAAGGTAAAATGTTTCAATTTTCATGAGCACAGACACTATGCCACAAATTGTCCACAAAAGAAGAGAAACAAGAATACCTTAGGAGGAGTAGCAAGTGAAGCATTGGCTTCAAATTTTGAGTTTGAATTCACCCTCATCGCATGCATGGTGTCATCGGTGATGGGATCTGTGTGGTACTTGGATAGTGGAGCTTCATTCCATATGACTCACAATAAATAATTCTTCAGTAGCTTTTAGGAGAAGGATATCCAGATGCACATCGAGATGGGTGATGACGGGAGGGATAGTGCTACTGGTGTAGGTACAATTACCTTTCAGAGGGATTTGGTTAATCCACTCACATTAAAAGATGTCATGTATGTTCCTGGTTTCAAGAAGAATTTGGTTTCTCTTGCTATGTTGGAAGATCGTGGCTATGATGTGATCGTTAGTGAAGGAAAGGTGTTCCTTCGTCACAAAGCTACAGGACAGGTGAAAAATATTAGGATTTGAGAAAAGAATATGTATAAACTAGATGTGGATGACTGAGTAGCACTAAGCACTAAAGCAGAGAAGGTGGAGAGTCGAGACATCGGTGAGTTATGGCATAAGAGGTTAAGCCATCTACACCACAATGCTTTGAATATTATGCAATAGATTTATACAGGACTTCCAAAGGGTTCAATTGCACAGAGAGACACATGAAAAGGGTGTACATTGGGGAAGTATACCAAATCCACCTTTCACAATAAGAAAAGCCGAGCTAAGGTGATTCTTGAGAGAGTTCACTCATATGTGTGTGGAACGTTCTCTACAGCTCCCATAACAAAGCACATGTATTATGTGATTTTTGTTGATTATTTTTGAAGAAAGTGTTGGATTTTCTTCATGTAGAAGAAAGATCAGATGTTCTCCAAGTTTTGTGAGTTCAAGGTACTTGTCGAGAAAGATACATGGGAGAAGGTGAAGGCTCTCAGAAGCGATAATGGTGGAGAATACATATCTAACGAATTCAAGAAATTTTGTGCCTCAAAATTAATTCGAATAGAATTGATTGCACCTCATAACCCACAACAAAATGGGGTTGCAGAAAGAAATAACATTACTATTGTGGGAGCAACATGAGCTATGTTGCATGACCAGGGCCTACCGTTGCATCTATGGGTGGAAGCATAAAATAAAAAAACATTTATGCAAAACACAAGTCCTCATCATATACTTGGCATGAGTACACGAGAGGAGGCTTTTTGAGGTAAGAGATCGAATGTGCCGTATTTTAAAATTTTTGGTTCATATGTTTATTTCCATGTGACCAAATATTCCAGGAAGAATATTGAGCCAACAATAGAGTTGGGGATATTTGTGGGGTACATTGATACATCTCACAAATATTGAGTGTACTTGCCAGCACATAGGATGACAGTGGTAAGAAGAGATGTGAAATTTGATGAAAACAAATCCATGCTATTGTCCCTTCAGAGGGAGCTTGAGTTGCATGTAGTTGAGGAGCTCTTGGCTCCAAAGGATGAACCTCAGGATGTGGAGCTGCCACAAGAAGAGGAACAAAGAGTGGTAAAAACCACTCATGTAGATCCATCCACTACAGATGAAAGGAAGCAGATCAGAGAGGCTGATAAATTATTACTGGATGCGAGAGAGAATGTGGGAGCACCCACATCACATCGCATATAGAGAAGGTCCCCAGAGTGGTACACTAGATATTATGAGCGAAGGTTTTGAGATAGAACCATCCTCTTTTGAGGAAGAAGTGAAACAACCAGTGTGGGTTGATGCCATGGTTAAGGGGTAAGGCTCCATCATCAGAAACAATGCATAGGAAGTTGTCCCAAGACTAGTGGGGAAGTTAGTTCTAGGATCCAGATGGGTCTACACGGTGAAGATGTAGTAGATGGCAGTGTGGAGAAGCACAAGGCCAGATTTGTGGCTAGAGGGTTCTCTCAGGTGGAGGGGATTGACTATGATAATGCTTTTGCACCAGTCACAAGGTACTCATCTATTAGATCCATCCTTGCACTCTCAGCGTAGATGGGATGGAAGATACATCAGATGGATGTAAAGACAACCTTTCTAAATGGATTTATTGAGGAAGAAGTGTAAATTTAGAAGCCTAAAGGTTTTGAGACCTTAGACAGGGATTCACATGTGTGCAGACTCAAGAGATCACTGTATGGGCTGAAGCAAGCACCTTGTGCTTGGTACACTAGGATTGAAAACTATTTCACTGGGTTGGGATTCACCAAGGGTGAAGTGGATGCGAACATATATCATATTGTGGTTGATGGTAAGATTTTTATTATTGTACTTTATATCGATGATATGATACTGACAAGTGATGAACAACTCATAAAGTCTTGCAAAGTGGACATTCCAAGAGAATTTGAGATGCAGGACATGGGGCTCTTGCACTATTTCCTTGTATTGGAAATATGACAGAGATGGGGAGCTATTTGTATCTCAGGGCAAGTATGCCAAGAGATTATGAGGAAGTTCCACATGGAGGGTAACAATCCCATGGAGACTACTCTTGTAGGAAACTAGAGGAAGGAGGGTGCTAATTTGGGCAAAGTAGTGGATGCTACTATTTATAGGCAACTTGTGGGTTCACTAATGTATTTGGTAAACACATGGCTCGACATATACTACACAGTTAACCAGCTGAGCCAAGCTATGGTTATACCTACCAAGCTCTTTTGGAAGGCAGGTAAGCATGTGTTGAGATATCTCAGAGGGACTATAGAGTATGAATTATGGTACAAATGGACAAAGGTAGTGAAGCTTCAAGGCTTCACTGATGCAGATTGGGCAGGCAGCCCATCCGACAAGAAGAGAACATCAGGAGGCATATTCAACATAGGATAAACAACTATTTCTTGGTACAACAGGAAACAAAAATTAGTTGCACTCAGTTTAGTAGAGGCATATTACATGGCAGCTAGTTAGGAAACATGCAAGGCCATCTGGATGAGAAAGATACTTTCTGGTTTGTTTGGTCATTAGATGGATCCGACAGTGATACATTTTGATAACCAGAGTTGCAAAAAACTCTCGGTTAATCCAGTATTCCATGACAGGTCCAAGAATATTGATATCTGGTATCACCATCTCAGAGATTGTGTTGAGAGGAAGATTATGTCATTAGAGTACATTCCCACGGAGTAGCAGGATGAAAACATCTTGATGAAGGCACTGGAAAGAAGCAAATTTGAATTTCACAGAGACAAGATTGGGGTAGAAGATAATCCCTTTCTTTTTGAGATGGAATGTTGAAATGGTACCAAGAAATGACACCCCAAGGGGGCTTTTGATTTAATTTTCCCTTAATTAAATTGGAAGAGAAATTGTAATTTCATCTCATGACAACTTGTATTAGTTAAATAAGTCAGAATGAATGAGTTATCTTAGGAAATTTGAGTTTAGGGTTATATATTATGCATGTAGAGGTCTCCCATGATATAAGGGGGTATAGTTACATTTATTTGTGAGTTGTAATTAGTTAACTCAAGAATTTGAGTTAAAAATCAGTTTAACTAGTTCTAACTGAGTGATGAGCTAGTGAGAGGTCAAGTGAATTGAATCTGATTTAATTCGCAAGTAGTGATCAATAAATTAACTGATAATTCACTATAAATAACTGTTGCATGCCAGTTCTAAGGAAGGCTCAATTGAGACTGAGGGTAAAGGGATGATAACTATCAGTTGCATAATTAGAAAATTGTACAGGTCAATTATAGAGTCATGTGGATGCCAAGGATTAATTTCACAATCAATTAGAAGGAATTTCCTATTTAATAGGGTGACAATTCCTCCAAGAATGCGTGAGCAAGGCAGGCTGAGTAGAGGTTGAGAATTGGTTAACTAATTAGCTGATTTTTCCTAGATCAGAGTGAGACAATTGGCATAGTGCAGGAATTTATCTGAGAGAAAGCATTTTATTGTTTTATGATATTGAATTTATACAATATACATATGATGGGGTTTTCAGCAGTGTGCTTTCTGCAGATACATCTTGTGTTGTGCAGTTGATTGTCTCTTTCTCTGACTTGTTATGTGATTGTACGATCATGTTTTGTTTCTACAAATTGTAGAAGGATTCAATATCTTGTTTTAGTACATTACAAAATCAGATTGAATCCTGTTGTTATATTTTCTACATCTTGTCCCATTTTCATTTTTTCTTTGCATTACTTTCTCAGTTAGGCTTAGTCACATATCTGCGCTTCGATTTCTCATAACAATGCTTTAGATTCCAGATGGCCTCCTCCAATGATCTAGGCTCATCAAAATCAATCCTATCTTTGAATGCTATCGAAAAACCACTAATGAATCTCTAAATCTTGGGCTTCTCCTCGTTGAGGTAAGGTACATATCTCAACAAATTAAGAAATATGCTAGTATACTCCTCATCGATCATAGAGCCCATATTCAACTCATACAATTCCTTTGCCTTATCATCATAGTATCTCTACGATATATAGTTCTTTCGGAATAACATCTCAAACTCACTCCAATTCAATTTCTCCTCATGAATACCCCTGACATTGTTCACATTTTCCCACAAAATGAATGATTTACCTTTGAGGCTGAATGTAGCTATTCTAGCTTTCACATTTTCTGAGTAATCATGAAATATGAAGAACTTACTCATACCAAGAAACCATGCTTTGCATCCTGTGATTTCTTCATCTCTCCATCAAATGTAGGTGGTTTTTCTTTCTTAAAAAGATCCAAAAAATCAGTCCTCCTATAAGGATGATAATGATGGTGATCTTAGTGCCTGTCATAACCAGAACTAGAATAATACCTGTGTCTGTCACCTCTCCTATCCAGAGTGTCCAAGAAACTTCCATCTATGATCATGTCATCTCTATTCAACTCGTAACCACCATGATACCCACTTCCATATGCCCCATTAATCCCATTCTCCTGTCCATAGCTGATCTGAAGTGGCCCCTATCTCTGCAATCACTACAAGGAAAATACCCTCTAGTGGATGTTTTTGAGGAACCCCTTGTAAAAATACCCCAAAAATACGTTTCTAGCAGAGGTTACAAGAGGAAGTTTGCAGGCGGAGGTTTTTGCGGATGTTTTTCGTCCGGTGCGATTATCATCGTACACCGCACCGGTGTGTTCAACAAGAGAAAGCAACGGTGCGCACAAAACATTGGTACACCAGACACCATGTGATCTGTACACACTTTCCCACTGCATCGTATTACTTTAGTGCACCAGTGCTTTACAACTCTTCCACACCGGTGCTTCAAAAAAAAAAATATGCAAAACAGAAACCGCCCGGTGTGGTATTTAGCAACCACACCGGTGCACCCATAAAAACCCTGCGCACTCAAACAGGGTTCAATAAATAAAAAAATATGGCCAAAAAACAACATTTTTCACTTTTCTCAGTGCTCCAGATCTCTCAAGCACCGGTGAAATTTATCCTTGTCTGAGCCGCCCTGACATTGGTGCTCCCATTATAACCATTGCACGCACTGCTGCTGTGCATTGCCCACCAATCTCCAGCTTGAATTTTTCAAAACGGTGGGTAGATTTTCTTTTGTAAATTCTATAGCCAATATGCCTCCTCGACGGGAAAATGTACAGGTGTTTTTTTTATTTTTCCATAATTAAGCCTTTTAGCATATTAGAATTTCAAATAACCTTAAAATTAACCATATAAAAGAAAAAAACAAATTTTCGTGCGGTGCGCTCGAGCTGTTCAGCTCGCACCGGTTCGCAGTGTTGCCTGTAAATTTATAGGCCACACTGCAACTGTTGCTAACGGTATCCGCACCGGTTCTGGGGCAGTGCCGATAGGCGCATCGTGTTATTTTAACATTTTTAAAAAAGTGCGGTGCGGTCGTTTACCTGACCACGCAGTTGACCATGTGGAATAGAAGCAACACGGTGCGTTGACTGAAATATAGGCCCCGGGGCAGGTAATGTTGTTAGCGCACTGCATTTCGCATTTCAACAAGGTTAATGGTGTGGCCTGGTAAACCAGTGCTAATGGTATATGCACCGGTTCCGGGGCGGTATCGAAGGAGCACCGTGTTATTTTAATTTTTTTTTTAAAGTGCAGTGCAGTCGATTACCCGGCCGTACCGTTGACCTAGTGGAATAGCAGTAACGCGGTGCGTTCACTAAAATATCCACCCTGGGACGGGTATTTTTGTCAGCGCACCGCTTTCCATATTTTGACAGGGTCAATGGTGTGGCCTGGTAAAAGACCACATCGTTGACTATGTAATCATGGTAAGAGGTCGGTCCATTGACTTAACTATACGCCGTGGGGCGTAGATTTTAGTCAGCGCCCCGCACTCCTGACACCGTACATAGTCAACGGTGCGCGACAAATTTTTGGGAGCACCACCACTGGTGCATTGAAGATTATCTAGTGCACCGTTACCAATGCGCTCCATAAAAAGACACACAGGGAGCGGTGCATGACTATTTTTTTTGGCGCACCGACTGATTTTTTTTTGTTTTTCCAAAAAAAATTATATATGTATATTTCTAAATAGATGTCTTATTTAATAAAGAAATTTTATTTAATATGTCAATCATTCAGAGACATGAAAGGAGAGAAGAGGGGGAACAACAACAACAACAGGCGGACCAGTATAACATGGTTCACCTATGGGAGTCACGAGAGAGGGAGAGAGATGCATACCCTCACCCTATTACAGCAGATACCCAGTGGCTCCTAAGGCAGGTATGCCTCCTCAAGTTCTATGAGGCTACTTCCTTAAAGGGCCATGGTTTGTTTTTGAGACATCTTATCCGAAGGTGGAATGCCCACCAACAGGCTTTTCGGGTTGGTCTTAACTAGTGGTACATGCCCACTCAGGAGGATATATATTTCATTACAGGGCTATCGAGGAGAGGGGTGTATTTTCCCTCATTCCCAAAGGTTCCAGCTAGCTATGTAGCAAGGAGTCAATTAGTGTACTCCCAGAGATACATTGGAGCATCAGTACTGTCTCCTTCATATTTTCACGTCGCTGGAGGTTAGTTACATATTGGTGCATTTGGTAGTGAGGAGGTGAGGTGCCTCTCACTTATCATTTCGACCATTTCACACAACACCAGTGACGGAAAATGCATTAGTTGCTCGCCTTTATATTATGTTGATTCTTTAGTACAGGAGCCACAACTTGTCAGGTGGTCTACCACTTTTTTGTGGCAGTTCTGTACAGCCTTAGATAGATGTCGTGCTCATGCACAAGGGAGGGTCAACTTACCTTTTTCTTCAGAACTTTTTTGTTTAGTTTTTTAGAGGTTTCCAGAGACGAGGCCTAATTTTGTTCGGCAGCCTTGTAGGCCGATATTCGAGGCAGAGATGTACATGTGGGGGAAAATGATGCCCAAGAGGGGCGAGACTGTGTTTCCAGCTGTTGGAAATATGTTGCAATATGTTGTCCTTGATGGCAACCTACTTGATGAAGTTGTTCTTAATGTAAACCTACTTGATGAGTTTCCTTTTGATAAGCAACCTATGTGTTAAAGATGTAAAAATGATGTTTCTACATGTCATTTCAGATGTGACAGAGAAAGGAATTCCAGTAAGTTCTAGAGAAATGATAAATATAATATGTCACAATGTATACACAGGTTTGATGAAGGCAACCTGCGTATGGATGCAATGTATACGCTCGTTTTATGAAGTCAACGTGCGTATACATCTAGAATTAGCATATACGCAGTTTTTATGAAGAGAAGTCACATATACACGTGGGAAAGAAGAAGAAAAGTCGCGTATGCCTTTTGCGCTCTAAAATTATGATACCAAGGGTCATTACCATGGTATTAGCCCACATTTTTTAGCGCAGTATTGACCATTTGATTCCATCGAAGAATACCATCAGCAATTGTGTGGTTTTGACTCATGGTATTGGTAAAGGCTAAATCTATATAAGGAGAAGAATATCATAGTGAAAATTGTGCATGAGTAAGGGTTGTGATTGAATAAATTTCTCTAAGGTATATCTGCATGGGATGAAATCTCTTTTTAATTGATAGATCTGAATCTATGATGCACCCATGGATACAATGTTGGTTTAGGATCTCTAGATCTGAAATGACTATGATTTTATGTGATCCATTGAAGAGATGATTAGATCTATGACCTGGCGCAAGTTTGTTGAAGTCAAGTAAAGAAATATGGGTAAGTTAGACTATGGATCTGGTTCATTCTGAAAATTTTATATTTACAGATCTTTACGCTAGTTCGTCTCAGTAAAAGCGCATATATACGCAGGATTGCTTCAAAAAATACGCGTATGGCAGTTAGGGTTTTCTGAATCTTATTGCAGAGTTTTTTCTATTATTCCTGCTTTTTGTCTGCTGTCTGCTAATGAAGTCTTCTTTTAGATCTGGGTTGTATAAATACTGTATATGCTGCTAAGTTGATTATGTACAAATCTGGTCAATGAGAGAATAAACATGGTTGATGGTGACTAACTGATGAAGGGTTCTGCATTTCTAAAGATATCTGACTAAAAACCTCAGATCTGGATCTGAGACTGATCACTTTCTAAAAAATAGTATTCACAGAGCTATACGCAGGTTGGTGTGAAGGAAAGCGCATATACACATGGGTTCAGAGAAGCGAAGTAGCGTATGCATTTTAAATTGATTAATGTTCAGGGTTGAGTTTGTATTTGCATATTTATTTTTAAGTCTGCGTTATTTCTGAGTTCTGGTTACAGTGGTCTCACTATTTTGATTAAAGTATTGGGTAAATTTTATGGTTGTTGATGTTTATGAAGAGTTGTGTTGATGCTGTTTGATCCAGTATGAAAATTTATGAAACGTGGTTTGTAGTAGTTCTGAGGGTTGAAGCCTTCAATATAGAAGTAGAAGCTTCCTGCCAGTAGAAGCTGGTGTTTTGATCAGGGGTTGAAGCTCCCTTCCAGTAGTGGCTGGTAAACGAGATTAGGGGGTTGTAGCTCCCTTTCAGTAGCAGTTGGAAAATGAGAGAAGTTTGTAGCCTTCTTCAAGTAGATTCCTACGTACTGATATGAGTTTGCATCAGTAAAATATTGTAAACAATTTTCCATATAATAAATATTGAAGACAGAGACGACAACAACGGTGGTTTTCTCCCGAATTGGGTTTCCACCTTAAATATTGGTGTTCATGTGTGTTGCTCTTGTATGATTATTTATAATGCTATTACTACACATAATTATTGATTATCTAACATATGCTTGACTAGTAAAATGACTTAAATATTGTTCCTGAAAAGTTATTAATCTGAAAAATTATATTTCTATACACTAGTTTCTTTTATTATATGCGCATATATACGCGAGTTAGGTTCATCAAAGACATGTATGGAATTTTGTAAAGAAAAAGTTAAAATGTTTCCAGTAAGCTCTAAATACTGATTCACCCCCCCCCCCCCCCAGTATTTTTTGCAACAATTGGTATCAGAGCAGGTTCTTCTTCTGAAGCTTAATCGCTAGAAGAAAGATCAGCTAATATGAGCAATCAAGATGGGACAACATCTATCAGGCCTCCTCTCTTCAATGGAAACAATTTAATCTTCTAGAAGACAAGGACAAGATCCTATCTTCAGTCTCTTGGAGCAGATGTATGGGATATAGTTGAAGGAGGTGATCAATATCCAACATCAGTTCCAACAGATGTAGCAGAAAGAAAGAAATATGAAACCAATGCAAAGGCGGTCAATGCATTATTGGGAAGTCTGAATGAATCAGAATTTGTCAAAGTCATGCAGTTGAGTACATCAAAGTAGATATGGGAAAAAATCATTCTAAGCTATGAAGGTGATACCAAGGTAAAAAGTGCTAAACTCCAAACTTTTATAATTCAATATGAAAATCTCAGGATTCTTAATGAGGAAAGCATTGCTAGTTTCTTTTTACGTCTAGATGATATTGTAAATCGTATGAGAAATCTGGGTGAAACCATAACTGACACTACTCTGGTAGAAAATGTTTTAAGATCTCTAACTCCCAAATTTGAATCAAAAGTGTCTGCTATTGAAGAGAAGCGGGATCTACAAAATCTTACTATTGTTCAAATTCATGGTATTTTTAATTCTTTTGAAATGAGAAAAGGAGGTCCATATCAAGTCAAAGAATTTGTCTTAAGAGTTGCTGCAAAAGGAAAAGAAGTAGAAGAACAAGAATAATCAAGGTACGTTTCAGAAGAAGATGAGATCAATTTTGTAAAGAAGCTACAACTTGGCACTGGAAGATTCAGAGGTAAGCTTCCTTTTAAATGTTTTTCTTGTGGAAGAGTTGGTCATTATGCTGCTAAGTGTCCTCATAAAGAAAAAAATAAAAAAGGAAAGGAAGTGGAAAAAGTAAATAAGAATCGGTTTATCAATAGAGAAAGTTATTATACTCATGAAGATAGTGATGGGCTATCAAATAGTGAAGAAGGAGAATCTGATCAAGATGTTAGACTACTCATGGATTTTGAAAAAGATTCTAGTGAGGCTAAATATACCTTTATGGATGCACTAGAAGAAAATTATTTTCTTGAAGAAATAAAGCAGCTCAAAATATGTTTGGAAGAAAATAAAATTTCCATAGATATTCGAAAGAATCAACTTATAGAAAAGGAGAAGCACAATGAGAAACTAGAATGTGAAATAGTAAGTCTAAGAAAGGAAATTGAGAAAGAGAAAACTTTAAATCTTAGATTTTCTAAAGGAACTGAAACCTTAGATGAAATTATCAAGGTTCAATGCTCTCCTTTTGTAAAGATAGGTCTTGGATATATCGGAGAATCCTCTCAGTCTTCAGCACCAAGCTATCTAAATGTAGCTAAAGCCAGCCTACAACATTTTGTCACTCAGCAAGAAAACAAAGAAAATTCACAGGTAAAGCTTTACCACTTCAATATAAAGAACAATAGCAAAAATATCAAACAAAGAAACACCAATCCGCAGGTAAACACAAATAGAAGGTTTCATGATCATAGAAATTTCTTCTTTAATGGGCAATGTTTCTCATGTCATAATTTTGGTCATAAAGTTGTTCAATGTGTTGCATACAAAACCATCATGACCAGAGAAGCAAGAAAGCAAAGAAATGAGACTGGAATAAAGAAGAATACTTATAACAACTTTTCTCCTCTTCAAAATGAAATTGAATGTGCTTATTGCAATAACTTTGGTCATGGAGAATCTGAATGCAGGAGCAAACTCCAAACAAAAAAGCATGTACCTTCAAATTCCAAGGTATGGAGAAGGGGAAGAAAATAAATGGTACATTGATAGCGGATGCTCAAAACACATGATAGGGGATAGAAATAAACTCCTCGCATACAATTCTCTAGAAAGAGAAAATAATGTTACCTTTGGAAATGATACTCCTACTGTCATTAAAGGAAAAGGTTATGTTTTTCTAAAAGAAAAGGTAAAAGCTAACAATATTATGTATGTGGATGGATTAAAACATAATCTATTAAGTGTGAGTCAAATGTGTGATCAAGGAAATGAAGTTGTCTTTAGTTCAAAAGAATGTATGGTATGTGAACTTGACACAGGAAAAACTGTAATAAAAGGAACTAGAACACTAAGAAATCTGTATGTATTGAAAGGTTGCAATGAACAATGTTACTTGGGTAAATCTTCAGAAAATTGGTTATGGCACAGAAGATTGGGACATTTGAGTTTCTCTCAAATCAGAAAATCTAGTAGACTCAAAGTAGTTCGTGATCTTCCCCGCATCACTCTGCCTGAAACTACCATATGAAAATATTGCCAATTCGGTAAGCAAACCAGAGTACAATTCAATGCCAAAGAAGGATCAACAAGTAAGCCTCTTGAACTCATACATACTGAATTATGTGGACCTATGAGGAAAAGGTCACCCTGCGGAGAACAATACTATATTCTATTTATTGATGAATTCTCTAGAATGTGTTGGATTGGGTTACTAAAACACAAAGATAAAGCATTTGAAAATTTTCAGATCTTCAAAGCTCTGGTTGAAAATGAATTAGATCTAAAAATCAAATTTCTTAGATCTGAACATGGAGGGGAATATATATTAGATGAATTCTTTGATTTATGTGAACAACATGGCATAAAAAGACAGTTTTCCGTAGTTGGAACCCCACAACAAAATGGCGTGGCAGAAAGAATGAATAGAACAGTTCAACAGATGGCTCGTGCTATGCTTGATGATTTCAGAACACCTGATACCTTTTGGGGAGACGAAGCACATACCACAGTAATTATTCTTAACAAGGCTCATGTCGGTGTGAACAGTGATAAAACTCCTTATGAGCTCTGGTATGGAAATCTTTCAACTGTAAAGCATTTTAGAGTTTTTGGAAGCAAATGCTTTATCAAGAACAATGATGAAAAACTTGGTAAATTTGAACTAAGAGCAGATGAAGGAATATTTCTTGGCTACTCTTCTATAATATTCTTACTTAGCTCAAGCTAAGAGGAATATTAAATTTTGTTTCATTTTCTGTTGATTAAATAAATGAAGCAACGAGGACATGTAAAACTCCTGAAAATAAATCCATGCATATGTGAACAGAGACAAATCTGGGCCATATAAAATAAACACTTGCAGGTGTGAATGGGTTTGAACTATGAGACTGGGTCAACCTTGACCAAATCCACAACGCAGTATAGATTCAATGTATCTCATGGATACACAACACAGTTCTAGATGGAGGCTCCAAATGTGAAAGGAGCTAACTAATTGAAGTGGTTCAGGGTTTGACAAGGCTTTGAATTTATAAAAGGAAGAGGACAGCAGCATGAGAGGGTTGTTGATGATTATCATTTTCTAAAGATATTTTCTGTTTAGACATTTTTTATTCTCTGGCTGTTTAGCTGAGAATAATTTTGTTTAGCATTGGGTGTTCCTGGTCGGGAATCCCACCTCCTTCCTAGAGCAGCTCTTGGAGGAGCCTTGTTTTTCTTGTCCACTATCTAGAATTTGGCCAAGCTTCATCTTACACCTACAACGCTAGTACTATTTAGGATTGGGTTGTCCTTGTGATCTGCAGCAAGTGGAGGATAGATCTCTTCAGATCTATGCAGCTCTAGCACCCCTTTTCACTGGGAAAGTCATCTATCCATTTGAAAAGAATGTTCTAGACCTTGGGAGCTTCAGATCCAGATCTTGGCATCAGGCCAAATTATACTCAGAGTTTACAACGCAGTCCCTTTAGTAGTTTTGCGTTATTTGCAGAAGCAGAGTTGCAGGGTGTTTTGGCATCAACTTGGAGGAGAGATCTCTAGTGATTGGATCCTTCCTTTCATTGTGGCGATCCATGGATTGGCCATCCAATCCATGTTTGTTTCATATCTGATCTGTTTTAAATTATATGCTTCAGAATTTTTTAAATATTACTGCAGATCTGTAACTTAGATCTCAGATCTACTCTTTTACTTTCATGATTTGCTAAGATCCCCAAAGGGAATGTATTGATGAGCCTTTCTTGTACACAGATCTGAATTAGATCTATATTTTCATGTACAGATCTAATTTAGATCTAAATTTTAACATACTTTTGCTTCAACCAATGAAAATAACGCTGTCAAGATTATTTTTTCATTTCTCATGGTTGTAGCACCTCATTTCTGAGGGTTTCTCCTTGTAATTCCTTCTCCTTTCTGTTCTACATTGTATAAGCTGTTGTATAAAGTTATTTTGCTGATGTATAGATGTAACATGAGTTTCCATACTGATCTCCTGCAATCATTGGGCTGAACTGCGTTATTTTCCAGCAGTTTTTTTTTGTATTGCTGCAGTCCCCTTCTTTGGGCATTATCTAGCTGCACTAGGTGTGGGGAGACCTATTTAACACACCTAGGAGTATTTTTTTTTTTATATCCTCTTGGATTTAGGACTTAGATATATATATCTAAGGGATCCAAGTGCTAGTTTCAAATTCTGTAGCAGCCATTACTGAAAAATGTGTTTTTCAGGCATGTCTTACTAAGCAGTCCCTTTTTGGGGATATTACATCTTCAAGAAGTAAAGCATATAAGTGTTACAATAAAAGACTTAGGAAGATTTTTTAATGTATTTATGTTGTAATTGATGAGTCCCTCTCAACTCCAAAAAGAGAAATACCAATAAAAAATGAAGATGAAGGTGATGAATATCTTCCTGCATCAAATAAAAAAAATATAGAAGGTGAACCCAATGAAGCACTAGAAGAAGATCTATCTGAAAAGGCTCCATCCAGGTATGTTCAAAAGAATCATCTAGAATCTCAAATTTTGGGAGAAAAGGGATCAAGTTTCCAAACAAGAACTCAGGTACGATCTCCTAGTTATCTAGCATTTCTATCCACTATTGAACCACAAAATGTCAATCTAGCTAGCAAAGATGAATCTTGGATTCAAGCCATGAATGAAGAACTTAATCAGATTGAAAAGAATCATACTTGGGAATTGGTTCCAAGACCTCATGATAAAAATGTTATTAGAACAAAATGGATATTTAAAAACAAGTTAAATGAAAATGGATATGTTATTAGAAACAAAGCTAGACTTGTTTTTAAAGGGTATGCTCAACCAGAAGGTATAGAATTTGAAGAAACATTTGCTCCTGTAGCTAGAATTGAATCCATAAGAATGTTTTTTGCCTTTTCAAGCTTTCAACAATTCAAAGTTCATCAAATGGAAGGTTTATATAGAACAACTAGAAGGATTCATTTTGGGAAATGATGAAAAATTTGTTTGCAAACTTAAAAAAGATTTATATGGTCTCAAACAAGCTCCAAGGGCATGGTACTATCATCTTGACAAATATCTTCATCAACAAGGTTTTTCAAAGGGATCTGCTGATAGCAACTTATACACAAAAATTGAAAATGATAAACTATTGATAGTAGTTTATATGTTGATGACATCATTTTTGGGAGTAATGAAGAGTCCATGAGTCAGAAATTTGCTTCTGTTATGCAGCAAGAATTTGAAATGTCTTTACTTGGGGAACTAAAAAAATTTCTTGGCTTACAAGTGCAACAAGCAACAGATGGCATATTTTTATCACCAGAAAAGTATCTTAAGCAAATTATGAAGAAGTATGGGATGGAAGATTGAAAACCTATAAGTACACCAATAGTAACTAGGTGTAACCTCAGTTCTCATGATGATTCTCCCACGGTGAATCAACGAGGATACAAATCCATGATTTGAATTCTGCTTTATCTAATGAGGACAAGACCTTACATTATGCATGCAGTTGGGATTTTTGGACGATTCCAAGCTAATACAAAAGAGTCACACCTTCAGTTTGTAAAAATAATATTCAAATATCTACAACGGACTCAAGACTTTGGTCTATGGTATCCAAATAATGTTGATATCACTCTTCATGCTTACACATATGCAGATTGGGGGCTCGAAATTTTGATGAACGAAAAAGCACTAGTGGTGGTGCATTCTATATGGGACCCCGATTGGTATCTCGATTCAGCATGAAACAAAGCTCTATTGCCTTATCTATAGCAGAAGCAGAATATGTGGTTGTCACGTCATGTTGCACACAACTACTTTGGATGATGCAAACTTTACAAGACATTCAAATCAAATTTTCACCTCCCATCTCCATTTTGTGTAATAATACAAGTTCCATTAGTATCTCAAAGATTCCTGTTATGAATTCCAAGACCAAGCACATTCCTATCAAGTACCACTTCCTACGTGAACAAGTGCTTGAACAAAAGGTTAAATTGGAGTATGTTCCCTCCAAAGAACAAGTTGTTGATATATTTACTAAACCTCTTCCCATGGAAGCATTCGAATATCTCAGACAAAATCTGGGAGTTGTCTCTGCGTCTCTGATCAAATCTGCTTAATTTCAGAAGATTAAATTCAATACGTGGGTTTCATAAAAGAGAATAACGTATATACATGATTTTCGGTGCATAAAACCGTGTATGGGCTTCGTTGACAAAATTTATCTGGGTCAGCATTTCAGAACAGTTATGGTGCTATTGGGTAATCTTTGTTGTTGTTTCAATATTCATCTTTCTATATCATTCGCTGATATTTTTCTCCTTGATGAAGATGCTTTGATGATTTGGTTGTTGAAGATGTTTAGGATTCACAAGCTAAGAGGGAGTACTTGTCTTGTGGAAAAGTATGCATTGTTGGCATTCTAAATGGTTGTTGTTTTATGATCTCATGTTTGAGATTATTTTGTTTTGGTCATAAATAGTCATATCGGTAATTTGATGAAAAGGTCATGTTGAGACCTATGATGTAAAATTGTTATATTAATTCATGTAAGGACTTGTTCAAATTTGTAAACCCACTTGGTTGGGAAGTTGATTCAAATTTGTAATTCCGCTTGGTTGGATCATTAATGTAAGTATGAGTCCTTGGTGATAGGAAAGGTCATACTCGGTTGAGTCATGTACTTCATTGAAAAATAGGTTTAAAGATCCAACATGAACTCAGGGGGAGCATTGTAAAATGAGCACACATCAGATCTTCAGAGCTCATCTTTCTACAAGGAAAGAGAAGCCATGTTTTGGTTTTGATCCACCCTTTGACCTTGATGTCAAAGGGGGAGAGTATTTTGGTGTTTGAATAATGGTTATGATTAATGTACTTATCTATTGTGATGATCAAACACCATCATGGTTGCCATCAAGTCCAAAGGGGGAGATTGTTGGCAATATGCTGCAATATGTTGTCCTTGATGGAAACCTACTTGATGATTTTGTTCTTGATGGAAACCTACTTGATGAGTTGCCTTTTGATAAGAAACCTATGTGTTAAAGATGTAAAAATGATGTTTCTACAGGTCAGTTCAGATGTGATAGAGAAAGGAATTCCAGTAAGTGCCACAGAAATGATAAATATAATATGTCACTATGTATACGCAGGTTTGATGAAGGCAACCCGCGTATGGATGCAATGTATATGCACCTTTTATGAAGGAAACCCGTGTATAAATCCAGAATTAGCATATACGTAGTTTTTAGGAAGAGAAGTCGCGTATACACATGGGAAAGAAGAATAAAAGTCGTGTATGCCTTTTGCACTCTAAAATTATGATACCAAGGGGCATTACCATTGTATTAGCCCACAGTTTTTAGTGTTGTATTGACCATTTAATTCGGTCCAAGAATACCATTAGCAGTTGTGTGGTTTTAACTCATGGTATTGTTAAAGGCTAAATCTATATAAGGAGAAGAAGATCATAGTGAAAAGTGTACATGAGTAAGGGTTGTGACTGAATAAATTTCTCTAAGGTATATCTGCATGAATATCTTGAGTTTCAGAAATATCATTGCCTTCATTATCCTTATAAACCTATTTTCACTATTCCTCAGTTGGTCCTCTCAAAGTCACCATGTTTCTCTTAAAAGATTCATTATGGGCCTATACCTCTCATTTTCATCCTTTTTCCTAGTTGAGACCTCATTGCCCTATTTTTCCCTGTCAATAGACTCCATCCTCCCTCTAGGGTTTCTTGTTGCCAACTCATTCCAATTTCCCTTTAAGCACAATAACCTATCACAATACTCTATTTTCACTTGGAAATCTCTAGGTCCAATTTCATTCAAAATCAGGACAAAGGTCCCTCCCACTAGGTCATTAGGGTTTTTACATGTTTTAAGGTCATCCTCGGATGTTTCAGGCACTACTTTTCCTTTACTAGAATCTGGCTTAGATGTAATAGAATGTCAAGACATGGTTATTCAAGAGGGACTTGAAATTTCCAAAGAAATTTGTCTTATCAATTTGGAAACCTTCAATGAGAAAAATGGACAAAGTTTGGCACTTCTGCAGGAGTGTTGAAAGTTGTGTTAGCAGAAGGTATTGATAAGGTAGATTGTCTACTCCTAAATGAAAAAAACTTATATCCAAGGAAAGGGGAACACATTGGCCTTGTAGAAAACTATGGTTTTGAACTTGATGGTCCAGTTGAGTGCCAAAACAATGATCCCTTGCAGAAATGACATGGAAGAGGCACAAAAAGCCAACATGAAGAAATTATGTCAAAAAGGGTGATGGAATATGGAAAAAAGGTGAGGTAAACTGGACAGAAATGAATGAAATTGAAAGGGCTATAGAGAACTTAGAAGACAACACTGATGATTCTGTAAAACAACTGCATACACCTAGGGTTTTGAAGAAGTGGCTAGAGAAGGTAAAAAGGTAAGTTGAACTCCATGGTGGAAACAAAAGAGGATTTTTGAATATGCTGCTATGTGGCTATCTCCCAAAGGTGTAAAAATGAACATATCATGCCTCAAGGAGCAAAAGGAAAGTCTAATTCATCATTTCAGTCACCTGCAAAGCAAAATAGTGTAAAAGTGTTAGTAATAACGAAAAGGGACTTTTGAAATTAGTAAATGGGTTTTCAAAGTTAAAATTAAAACCACAAGACTATAAAAACCCATTTCATACTTCAAATGAATCATTCTTGCTTGTCAAAAGATCAAGAGCACTAAGGAGAGAAGAAAATTTTAGTTTTCAAGCAAATTCGGGAAAAAATTTTGTGGTGTTGTGCCCTTGGCTTGGCGTTGCGCACCTGGAAGTTGACGCTACGTGCTTGGAATTTTTTCCCCATACAAATTCTGAAAGAGCTGTGCGCCTGGAAGGTGGCACTGCGCTCTTTCCCGACACACTCAGTGCAGTTTTCTTTTGGCGCTGCGCCCTCAAAAACTGGTGTTGCGTGCTTAGCCTGGCGTTGTGCCCTCAGCTTTGGCATTGTGCCCTTGGCCAGGAAAGGTTTCTAAACCTTATAACAACTCAAATCACCTCAAACTACTTCCAAGTCTCTGCCAAAGATCCTCCAAGCATATTGAGGGGTAAGTAAATGTCATCAACCCATATTCAAGCAATTTGATCATCACTTAATTGAATGAAAAGGAAACCCTCAGTAAAACCCTAAGTTTAAGCTTGAAGTCACTTATTTTGCCATTACTTCACCTTCCTAGACAGAGTGTCAGTGATAGAAAGAGTGATTACATAGCTGGAGGGTTTTCATTGAGTTGTCTTTTCTCTCACTCATTCTCATACACCTATACCCTCACTCAATCATCCCATTCAATTGCCAAAACTGCCATTTCTTACCACCCCTTCATCTCCTTTCCATTTACACTCCAAGTTTTATAAAAACAAAGTTTTCAACATGTCTAAGGGAGAGGATAGTGGCAGTGGTGTTGAGGCACAGATGCCAAGGAGGCATGATCACAAAGGAGGAAATATCAATATATTTGAACCCCTCAGTACAAGAGAGCTCATGGCATCTCCCCTTACTATTTCTTGTTTCAAACATGTAGGTTGCTATGAATTTTCTGAAAAGGTGTAGCAGGTGCAAAACCACCTTAAGCTAACTAGACTATTTATCATTAACTTGCATGACAAACAAGTTAATCTTGTAGAGGTCACCTTTGAATTTTCTACATATGCCATTTCCAATGCCACGGGCATACCTAGTTCATCAACAAAACAACTTGACAAAGGTAAGGAAAAGGTCATTGTTGAAGAAGAGGAAGATGAGCATGAAACTGAGCAAGAGTTTCAACCATTTCACCTTGACAGTGAGAATGAGGATGAGGATAGGATCAAAAACATGTTGATCAATAGCAAGGAGGCCTAGATTAGGGAGCTAAAAGCCAATATTGGCAAGGCAAAGAATGTGATCAACTTCCTTGAGGTAGAAAACCAGCAGTTAGAGACAGAGAAGGCCATCAGTGAGGTCAGAGCTATCAAGGCTAGGAAAGAGGCTGGAAAGGCTAAGGCTAAGCTAGATGAGACCTTGGGCACTCTTGATGACAGTGAGGATGAGGAAGAAAAACTTCCTAGGAAGAGGCCAAGGACAATTGGGTTGAAGAAGGCCTTAGCTCGGGAGAGAGAGCAAGAGACAACATTGGCAGAAAACTCACTCCAAGTGAGCTGCTTGCCATGGAGTTCAGCTATGACAGAGAATCTTGGCTAGAGAGGGCTAATGTGTACCTAGAGGGTCAACTTGAGAAGGAAAAAAGAGACATTGACCTGCAAAAAAATATGGCAAAGCATTATGCCATGAGGAACAAGATTGCAAGGGATAAACTCAAAAGAGCCCTTGCAAAGATTCAAGCCCTAAATGAGGCAAAGGAGAAGGAGAAAATTGAAATCCTTGCTGATATATCCCTCCAAGCCTCCCAAACATGATCAACAAAGAAAAATCCAAATTTTGGCACTTGGTGCACATTTTGAAATTTTGACTGTTTGGCTAGCAGAAAAAAGGGCCAAACGCGCAACGCCACTGGAACTTCTCTCTTTTTTTGGGAACTAAATTGATAAAAGGCTTACATATTCATGTTCCTCGGGCCAAATACATCAACCTCATAAAATTTCAAGTCATTTGAAGCAGATTTGGTCCCTCAAAATGGCCAAAAACCACCAAAAAACACCTTTCTGCCCTCTTTTTAGCACTGGCGTTGCGCCCTTAGAAGTCTTGGGAGAATGGATTTTTGAATAGGAAAATGGAATCCATTCTAAAAAATAAATGCAGATTTGGAAACTATACAGGACAATCTTTCCAATGAGCTATCATGGAGCTCATTTGAACGCCGAGAGGGCCTCCAAAACTCAGTTGCGAAAGGGAAATTTTCCAGTTTTGGCGCTGCGCGTTTGGCTTGGCATTGCGCCCTTGCCAGAAAGTTAGCAAAATATACAAGAAGTTATTGAAAAATATATTTTGAAGGTTTTAAATACAAATATATCTAAAATTAGCTGAGGGTTTATGATAGAATTTATTTTTGCATTTAATGAGTTTGAGATATTTGTGCCTTGGACCTTTATTGGTCTCAATGGTCAAATACATTTATTATGTAATTAATGACTTCTAAAACCCTATATAGGGTTTACTTCACCATTTTGGCAATTAAATACTGCATGTAAGCCTCATTGTGATTTTTGGTTGATTGTTGAGTTCAATATCATAGACTTGGAGTTGAGAAGAAATTGGGTTTGGAGTTTTGTGAATGTTTTTTATTTGAATGACAATGGAGCAAGAAAATTCATAGGATTCATGAACATGGTTAATGGTGATGTTTTTCTAAATTTAGTACTTGTCTTCTTATGTTTTCCATATTGTGCATCTTTCCCTTATGACAGAGTATAAATTTTAGATTAAGATCTGATGTTGAGAGGCACCATAATTCTGTCTACCTTCTGTTGTTTATATGTTTTCCTCTACTAGGTTTGATTAGAGAATTTTTGATTGCTCTCTAGTTCCACTTAGCTTTTTGTCTTAATAATGGTTTAATGGATTCGATCCAAAGAATTTTATGGTATTCCCTATCCTTTGGTGTAGCTTAAAACATTGTTTTTAAGACATTTTCTTTGAAGTTCACTAATTAGTGTTTGGCTGAAGAAGTTTATGGTTTTCCCTGTCCTTTAGTCTATCTTGAGTAGTCACTTTGAAGGTCTTTTATAGTTTGATTAAGGAATTTAGGAGTTCCTTTCTCTTTAATCATTACTAATGTGTTATCTCGAATGTTTTATTTCTCTGCAGGTGAATAACTAGAGAATTTAGGAGTTCCCTACTCTCTAGGGTTTGCTGGATAGTTGTTTTTTAAGTTTACTTGGTGAAGTTTGACCATAGAATTTTATGGTGTGCTCTGTCCTTTGGTTATTTCTTAATCATAGTGATCTTTAAGGCCCTTCTTGTTGTTACACCATTTTTTTGGTCATCTAACCCATTATCATTAGATGAACTCAATTACACCATGTAAGACCAATTTTACCCTAAGTAAAATTGCTTTCACCATGTAAAATAACATTTGTCCATATTTCCTGGTCATATTTAACCCAAAACAAGGAAATTAATTAAATAAATCATTATTTATTTAATTATTTCTTAGGAATAAGTTATTCAAATCATTATTTAATAATATTTCTAGTTAAATTTGACTAAATCATTTTTAAATAATTAAATAAATCATTATTTATTTAATTATATTCCCACCATCTCCCTAAAATAATAAATAAATCATTTATTTATTTATTGTTTATAAATAAAGGAATTGACCCAAGTCAAAAGACCTTTTCTCTCCAACAAATATAATAAAATATTCCTAAAGGGTGGTTCTAGAATTTCATTAATAATATTTTATTCATGCAACAAGTTCTAGATAACCCTAATATTTTGTTATAAATAGGAGGGTTTTCCCCATTCATTAGTCACCTCCATTGCATTAGATCACTCTGGATCTACTCTTGGTCACCATTTTCCATTTTTGCCTTGTGAACTCCCATTGAGTTCTATGTTTGTCTGGGTTTTCTACACCAATAAGAGAGAGGAATTTTAGATCTGAAACGCTGAGGACTTTCAAGAACCCATCCCATTGAGGAGAACCGGAAAACACCTTTCTTGTTTTCCTCTCAGGTGCCCCATTCTTTAATATAATATAAAATTCTTTTAAATACATTATTCTTGTCTTGTCTATTGGATGCATGGAGCCACATTGTGTTTTATTTGCTTAATGTCTTTTGTGCTTAGATCTGGATTTGTGCAGCAGACTTAAAGATATTTTGCAGCCATAATCGATGTTAGGGCTATTTGTTATGTGTAGCTAAAGTGATCTTTTATGACGAAAGAATCATACTAATAATTGGCGACTCCACACAGGTTTTCTTTTGCGACCGCTGTCGTTTTATATATTCCTACATATCCAGTTGTTTCAGACCCTAGGGTTTCTCTTCCATTTTCTGTTTTTCCTATTTTTATGGTGCTTTCCACCTCTAAAACCCTCAAAAAATCAAATTTTTAACTTCCGTGTGTTTCTGGCCTTATTGCGCAGGTGACAGACATCAGCCGCAGCTGAGACGACAAATTTTTCTGAAATTTTCCGCCGAGAAAGCCGGATCTGCAGGTCGCACTTATCAGCCCAAAAAGTATGACCTGGCCTTGAGGTCGCACTTTTCTACCCTAAATCTACGTCCTGGACAGCCAACAAGTCAGAACCTGCAACCTGCACTTTTTTCTGCAATTTTCCAGAACTTTTTTTGGGTTTGTCTGAAGCTTCTGTCAGGGTTTCCCAGCCTCTGTCTCCACCCTGTTAGAGTCGGTATCTTCATCCCTCCGTCAGAGATCAAAATATCTTTTGTTGCATTTCATTTTAGGTGTCTCATTCAGTTCAGTCATCTGCATTCTATTAGGGGCATGGATTTTCTGACGGGAGGGAGCTTTTTACTCATGTTCCTCATGTCTTGTACCTGCTGGTCTAATTATGTTCACCGAAATCATGTACAGTCTTGTTTGGGCTCAAAATTGACAAAGATTCATTTTAGGGTTGTAGGTTTCATTAGGTCTAGGGTTTCGCTAAATTTGGTCTGCAGAATGTCTAATAATGTCAGCAGGCACATGAGTAAGTCTCAAATAAGTTTCATTACATCATCATATTGCTTGATAGTGATTCTTCTTCAAAACTCTGTTTTGAAGAAAAATTGTCAAATTCATCCTTTGTAATAAATGTAATGTAATTCTCAAAGTTGTTTCAGTGGTGAATTTCTTTAGGCACAGCCCTGGTCGCCCTTGTTAAATTCCATGCCAGCTATCCTTGCAAGACAGACAAGAGACTCATCATTCAGCTAAAAAATAAAATGAAGCAGAACAAACTTTCTTGAAAGGTGTCAAAGTTTGTGCATTACAAAAGTGGGTTTGCCCAAATGAAAAATCAAAACTCCTTGATATTATAAGATATTTCAATTTCAAAATCCAATTTCATACCAAATACATCAAAGATCCAAAGTGAAAACGTGAAGGAAGCAAAAGTCAGTGTGAAAGCCGAAACTGTGGTGAAGGCAACCTGCGCGGCGCACTGGGCGTTGGGCACGGCACACATAACCTGCGCGACGCATAAAGCCGTTCTACACAGTGTAAAATTGAACGTGAGCGGCGCATACAGTGTGCGCAGTGCACTGGGTTGTGCGCGCGGCGCATTGGCCCGAAACAAAAAATTTCTGCCAATCTTCTCCGAAATTCAATTTGCTTGGTTGCTCTATGCTTGAGTAAGTCAAATTCATTCATGTCTTGTCCATAACTCATGTTTGGTATTTTTTGAGTGAAATATAAAAGTTTGAATGTCAAAAAACACAAACCCTATCACCGTGTTGAAGTGCCTCATTAGGGTTTTGAAAGTGGAGTTTTAAAATTAGTTTTGGTGCCAATATTTTCTATTCCTCACTGTTTATTACTCCCCACCTTGTTTCCCATCTCCCATTATCTCATTACTACAGTCTATTTCCCTATCCCCTTACATCCTAAATCACTTATTCCTAAGCCCCATTTTCCTATCCCCAATTCACTTCATTCCCTATCATTCCTATTTCCCATTTCACTTATAAAAATCCCCAAACCCCAAGAATTCCCAAATAGTCAGTGGCTGTCCCTACACCTTTGATATCCCTTGATTGAATTTCATTATCCCCATTGTCCTATTTCCCCAGAGTCCCTCCCATATCACCACTTATTTGGCAACAAAAGTCAAAGACATCAAACTCTTCATATTCACCTTAGGCAACGTAGATGAAGAAGGCATCGGGGAGGTGTGAAAAGGCATAATTTTGGCCGAAGCTTCTTCGGCCCAGCATAGTGCATGATGGATGACACTCAGCCCAAATTTCAAGAAATTTGGGAAAAAATTTGTCAATTTTGATTTTTTTGGTCACAAAACAGATTTTCCTGCCCGACGCGTAGCGCCACTTGGCGCGTGCTTATAATTGGTACCTCTTCAGGGGGAAAACTTTTCATTTTTGGATTTTTTATCAAAATTTATGCATGCTCATGGATTACCTAAGGATTTCATCAAGTTCTGGGTTGCCTAAAGGGTCAAAAACACCCTAAAAATGGCCTTTCTGCCACCTTTTGCACACACAGGAAGCAGTGTTGGGAGATTGAACTTTTGGAGGGGCAAATGGAAACCAAATCTAGCAATTCCACTTGGGTTGGAAAGTAGACAGGCAGGGCTTTCCAACAAGATATCCTGCACTCAATTTGGACTTAAGGAAGGCCCTCAAAATCAGCCTCAAACTTGTGCTACGCATACAGATTCCAGGCGCGGCGCATAGGGAAATTTGGCCTATTTTTCACTCAGCGGCTCAGAATTTCACCTAGTTTTGGCTAGTTTGACTTTTTCATGTAACTCTTGATGTACCTTGATGTAATTTCATGACCATGATGTAATTTTGGCACATTTTTACTCATTCTAGAAGATTCATTCACCAAAAGGTGAAATGAAAGTGAATGGATCAGTTTCCTAGCATATAGAGGCAAGTTGTTTCATTGCCTATTTTCTAGTTCCTAGTTTAGATATGGTTGAAACAGCTCCTAGAATGATGAGCTTGACCCCTAGAGGCATGGGGAGGAGTTATGCTTGTCTATATCATGTATTTTCTCAGTCATTTTCAGGGTTGGACACTTGGGATTGCTTGGCACTTCATTGTACATTTCATCTCTGCACTTTTGGCAAAGGAATAGACCAGGGTTTGCAACACTCTTTGGGATCCATGTGGCTCTGTGTTTTGATGGTGTTTTTCTCTATGTAATTGTAAGTTCACTGATGTTTATGTGTATCATTTTCCCTTCTCTTTTCTTCTTGAATTAAACAAATTAGTGTTAAAGGTGGAATTCATTAGCTTGTTTTTGCTCTGCCTTTAGTTTTGTTTAATTTTCCATGTTTTCATCTGTTTGAGGAGGACTCTTGAGACCCTCTTTCCCTCTTCAGCTCCTCACCGGTCTGATCCATCCATTCATTCAATATAAAGCGTCAAAACAATTGCCTTCCTTGCCCCAATCAGAACTCTGCAAAAACTAGGCCTAATCCCCGCACCCAAAACTGCCTTTCCCTTTGATCCAACAAAAACCCTCAAAAAAAAAATCAAACTCCTTTACTTATATACCTAACCTAAAATTAGCTTTCATTTCAAGTTATCTCAAGCCCTATTGATTATTTTTGCAGAGATTGACCCGGAGAGAGCCCTCTCCTATTCTGGTAGGGCTAGCTACCAGACTGAGTGTGGTTTGATGTTACCCTGAACTCTGCCTTCTTTCAGCCTGAGGTAGATTTAGGTAATAACACACCCATTTAGACCTATTTCTGATCTGTTTCACTCAACTAAGTTGGAATCTTTCCCCTTAGGGCTCTAGTACCCTCCACTTTTTGTGGGAGAGTTTTTACTGTTTCAGAAGTCTGAATTTCCAGAGTTTCAGCCTTATTGCTTTCAGATCTGATACCTTAGTTTCAGATCTCTTTAGATCAGCTCTTCCCCCTTTAAAATCACCTCATATATTTTTGTTTGGGTTCATTTTTAGGGCGACCTCCTTGTCCCTTCTACCTTTAGCTGATCCCCTCCTTTCTAGCAACAACCTTGCCTCTGCCTCTTTGTTGTTATCTGCACCTCTTTTCAGCAGATTTATCCTTTAGATCCCCGTCCCTCCCGACCTTATATCTATTGGCCTCTTTTTAGCGTGCTTTGATTAGATTTTTCCCTCTTATAGACTAGTTTTTAGAGACCTACCTTCTTGGGTTCGATTGATGCATTGTTAGCTGTTAATTTTCTGTTCTTTCAGTCTTATTTACTGTAGATTTAGTTTTCAGTTACGTAACACACTTTTTCTTTTACTCTCAAAATGTATGGGTTTAAACAATTAAAATTAACGCACGCCACACACTGACCCTAAGCGAAGAAGAGCCTGGTTAACTCGCCTGGAAAAGACTTTAAAATCAATTGACACTGCACCTCTCTGCCCTTGTTTCGACATTGACCTCACTTGATCTTGCACCGCCCTGCCTTTGTCGGTTTTCTTCTTCCCGTCATCGTTGTGCCTCCAAGGTGTTTATCCCAGAGACTTCTTAGCCTTCACCCTCAGTTTTCGGTTGGTCGACTTGCTCCTTCCCGTCGTCGTCAAGTTAGTCATCTCCCGAGTCTGCACTCTCACTCATCTTCTGATTCTTTGGTTTCTCCCCCTACTTCTGGTTCTCCCCCTGTTACCTTCACCATGTCTTGTCCAGGGCCTAACGCTAGTGGTAACCCCGGCCCTAATGCTGGAACCGCCACAGGAACTACCTCGACTGCTCCCTTGCTCCCCTTCATGGCAAGCCTCAATCTCCCCGATTTAAATCAGTTGATCAATGATCCTATCCGCCACGATGTTAGTTGGCCTGCTATGTCAACCAAGCTCCCCTCCAACATTCCCAAGTTTGAAGGCCTTGCTGGAGAAGATCCCTCCAACCATATCTGATCTTTCCACATGTGGTGTTCATCCCATTCCATTATTGATGATTCCATCTATCTTAGATTGTTCCAACGCATGCTTATAGGCGAAGCTTCTAAGTGGTATGTTGATCAGCCCACTTCCTCTCATACCACCTTTGCGACTCTTGCCAGAGCATTTTTATCTTACTTCCAGCTTCCCCTTCGTTATGACACTGGTATCGAACTTTTGACTTCTTTCTGTAAATCTTCTGTGACCCGCCTATTCGATCATGTCTACGAATGGCGGAGAAGAAAGATCCTATGTCAATCTCCTACCTTCGAAGACCGTGTCTACATGGACTGGTTCCTTAGATCTTTCTTGCCACCTTTCGGGAAAGATGTCGCATCGCATTTTCCTCAAACCGAAGAAGCTGCCTTCCAAATGGCGTTAAAATATGACCTGATCTACGCTTAGATGGGTTATGTTTATACTGTTCTACCTGATCTCCCCAGACCCAGTAATGCCCATGCACCGGGGGCACCTCCTGCTGCCGACAGTATCGTTTGAGCTATCTCCAATCCATCCGCTCAACCTCCCATGAGCTATGGTTTTCCTGGGGGAGGGGGCACCACTTCCTGCACTCCTCCCCCTCTCGGTAGCGCACATCCAGGATCCGGAATGCCTCCTCTTTCTGCCCAACCCCCTGTTTACCACACTGTTACCCAACCTCATTATCATCCATATCCACAGCCTAGTGCTTCAACTCCTCCAGCATTAGCACCCCCGCCTCCCTTGTCTTCTCAACCCCCGCAACAACAACCACCACCCCCTCAGGGACAGGTGTATGCACAATAGAGTGCGACCAATCCTTTCCCGCAGCAAAGCTTCGTGGCTACCCAACCACCTCACGGACCAGTAACCACTCAACCTCCTACATCTGGTACCTATGATTACCAGATCCTCATGATGAACTCTGACCAACCTATAACCACCGACCTTAACCTTCACACTCAGTCCTGTCCGTACCCCCAACCTCCTGCTCCATCTGTCCCCGAGTTACCTTATTCAGGTTCTACAGAGCCTCTTTCAACAACTTATGGCCCCTTGCATATCCCTCCGCCCAAAGTCGAGTTTCATACCAAGATTCCTAAGGGACCATTACGCCGAAATGCTGCTTCTGACCGAGCTGCCCATTCGTTTAGCATAGTAGATGAGCTGGCGATATCTTTTGTTGCCATTTCAATGCTGGAACTCCTCTAGTCGTGCCCCTCCCAAAGAAAATCTCTACTATCTGCCCTAGGCGATGTAGATCCCGCAAATGACCAATTGATTGTTTTCGATGCCCATCAGTCGGAGTCTCCTCCTCTTCCTGCTTCCGTAGCTTCCAAATCTCAGTAAAAATCCAGAACGCTAACATTTCCCGGTGCATCATTGACAAGGGGGCATCCACCTGTGTGATGTCCACGTCGGTTTGGAAACAACTTGGATCTCTTGAGTTGGCCCCTTCCACAATCACTCTTCGAGCGTGGGATGGCCACACCTCCCAGCCCATTGGCCTTTTCCATAATTGTCCCATCACTCTTGCTGGCAAGACTGTTTGTGTTGACGTTGAAGTCATCGACGCCCCTCTTGATTATAACATTCTTTTAGGGCGTAGCTACACCTATGCCATGTCTGTTGTCCCATCTGAGGTCCACTGCAATATGTTTTTCCCTCACAATGGAAAGATAGTCACCATCAACCAGTTGACGTATCATGAGCCAAAATCTCAGACCTCCCCTGAGTCAACCCTCTCTTCTGTAACCAATAAAAAAATCGTTTATTATTTGACCAGTGTTTCTCCTGGCGTCTACAAAGACT
Source organism: Pinus albicaulis (assembly GCA_034641835.2). NCBI lineage: Eukaryota > Viridiplantae > Streptophyta > Pinopsida > Pinales > Pinaceae > Pinus > Pinus albicaulis. Next base: position 923,946,528 of record CM076576.1, read on the forward strand.
CCTCCTTGCTTGGAACCTTCCTTGGTCTTCCTCCTCCTCCTGTCTCTGATCCCAGCTCAGCGAATGTTTGCATGATGCAATCGTCTCAAGCTGACCTTAAACAGCCCGCTTCGGCTAGTCAGCAATCTCAACCTCGCCTACAGAAATCCGCTCCTAGCCCTTCGCCTCAGCTGCCTGAACTTCTTCCGCCTGGACCTTCCCATCCAGCTAGTACTCATGAGCCTCTTTACCCTCCTGGAACGGCTCCCCCAAGCCTTAGCTATTTAGGAGTCGTCCCACCTGGCCATTACCCCTCTGGTCAAATACCTTTCCTTGCTCCCCCTCCCGGAGTTTATTCGGTCCCTATCTTGGCCACCCTCTCCCTCCCTAACTTGACCTTGGGTATACTCGTCTGGTACCTTTACCCTCCAACCACTACCTCGCCTGGTCAACCCAAACCTTATCTTGCTTTGACCCCATTTCAACCAGTCCCCATGACTTCTCCCGCTGCAACAGTGCCTCATCCGCCTCAATAGGAACCACCTCCCGTTGTGACCACTTCAGGTAAGACTGGCAAAGCTCGCAGGGGGGCATCAACCGACAAGACTGCCCCGAAAAACCCTGCCCCTCCTCGGCCTCCAAAGCATACCATCCAATGTGATTTGTGTGATGTTGTCGGTCACACCACCCATACCTGTCTTGAACTACCTCATCTCAAGCCCATGTTTAATGTCGCGTTCCTTGAGTCTGCGGTCCTGGAAGCCTTTGTTTCTTCCACGAACATGTCCAAGAACCCCAAGACTCTTCACACCAACCACCCCTATGCTTTGTGTGATCTCCATGGCCATTACACCTACCTTTGTCCCCGCCTCGAGGACTTCCGCACTTCTCTCGCCGCGATCTACCAATTCGCGGCCAAGCGCAACGAGCCCACCTCTCCCCTATTTTCGCATTTTGCTTCGGCAGAACTACCAGAAATGACTGCTCCCATTGACATTCCCACTCTTGATGTCAAGATGACGGAGCCTTCGTCTGCCATTGTTTACCTATCATCATCCATGAGACCCTCAGGGAACATTCCCTCTGAATCCTCCCCTGTTGTTTCGCTTGACCTTCCTTCAGCAATCACCTTGGGCTCAACATCGGTAGATCCTTTATCTGCTTACTCTTCGGTCACTTCTGGTGATGATGCGCATGTGAACCTCTCTTCTCATGATGAAGAGTTAGGTAGATTTTCCGCGCCAGGTGGTCTTTCTTCCACTAGTCACCCCATCTTCTATCACGATGATGAAATTTTGGAAGGAATCATCTCCCCTGACTTTCTCTATTCCCCCTTACATAGAAACCATGCATTTGAACCACATACACCTTGTGGCCATTACATTGCAACCCAATGTTTGGGTAAGGGGGCACCCATATTTGAGAGACCAGGAGAAGTAATTCTCCACAACTCTCCTAGTGTATCTGGTCATGTCAACTCTATTACCATTATTCTTCCACACTTAGAAGAACCTCCAGCGTCCCATACCACTTCAGATCACTCTCGGGATGATACCCCTTATCGTTCCTTCATTTTACATTCGCAACCCAGTCTTTTAGACATGGTTGTTGACCAACCTATAGGTTTTCTAGGAGAGCACCGGTTCATTATCTCCAAATTCTCTCTTTGGGATACTAACACCAGGTATGCCAACCCAAAAAATTAAATTCCATTTGATTCATATATGCAGTACTAAAAGAGATTGGCAATCCTCCATTTCCTTTCTCAAGCTGCATAACCATAACGAAAACAAATGGCGCACCACATCTTTAAAATGTGTTTAGATCCCCCTTTTCCTAAATACATTTTGGCATGACCACAACATGCTTGGGGGCACCTAGGCCCCTCAACCATAAAAATCCCAGATCTCAGCCAAAAACAACACTGAAACCCCCTTTCTCTGACAGGTCGCACTTTTCAGGACATTTCCTAGGACAGGTCGCAGTTTTCTGCCCAGTCCCTCCTACCCAGATCGCAGCACAGACCCCAAACAGTGCGACCTGGTCTATTCATGAGCTCTAGGTACCTGTTAGTTTTTAGTACCTTGATACTTCACCAGTACCCATTGTGTCCACGAAGTGTCTATTCACCTCTCCTCCAAATTGAATTTCCTCACTTACAACACTTGTACTGGGGGCACCACTTTGCCTCCTTACTTGTCCTTGTTCGTTTCGATTTTCGTCATGAGATACCCTATTGTACTTATGTTTTTATGGTCCCCCATTGGACCTTTACTTTGTGGTAGCACCATCGAGTCGCCCTTTTTTAGAGCATCCGAGTTGAGTCATCATCGCATTCATGGAGTCTATCTTGAGTCCCTTTGTATCCCGCTATAGTCCTCCCTCTTTCATTGCTCGGTCCCTCTCTCGAGTTGCACATTATGGCCTTCAGTACCATTGTCCCCTATCCCTCATGATATTGTGTCAGTTGCTGCCAAGCCATTCATGCCCGTTATTCTCTAACAAGGGAGGTCGTCCAAACGCTCCTCCGTATCCCTCATTCCATCATCATCATTAGTGTCTATCTGTTTGTCACTCTACTATTTTCCCTCGTGCCTTAGTGGGGTTCCCTTATTGCCTCACCTATGCCGGACCTACTTCTATCGACATCAGCTCATTTACTCCAGAAGCCAGGTCTAGGGGGCAGTGTACCTTGGTTCGAGCTCTTCTCAGCATGATCGTGATCTATACACTGGATGGTCCAGTGATGTAGCAGCAGCTATTGGTGATTCCCGGGCGTGTGTGAGATGTCTCAACCCTCATGAGGGGTTTCCCTTCAGGTAGCCCCCCACATGCCCGGATGACTTCTTCATTTCTGCCCTTGATGCAGCTCCTCTCATTTGATGATATCGGCCTCAACCGCTTGCAGCACCTCTTCGATTTGCATGTACCAGTCAGATATTGCGAGCCCTTCCCCATGTGTAGGGGACATTTGGGTGTATTTTTATCTCATGTACTAAAATATTCTTGTATAAGTCCTGAAGGTTATTCCAGGCATCGCATGTATGTGGGATTCATCATTTTATTTATTTGGCTCATGTTTAGGCTAGCACATGCTTCATTATTGCATTCTGTGGTTTTCCAGGCGCCTTATTCTTTGTACTATTGTCTCGGCGGGCATAGGTATGCCTCCCCCGCTGCCTTTAACACTAGTACCACTTCATCACCTAGAGACTTGTTGCACCTATAAGTCTCGTCTCCTCCGGGTCTAGTCCTTTAGCACATTAGACTACCTTATATTTCTCTCTCTCACTTCCCTCTTGATGCCTAGTGATTGAGTTCTTACAACGTACTTCGGTCATACGATTTGCTCCTAACACTCGTACATTGGGGGGCAATCTGTTACACCATTTTTTTGGTCATCTAACCCATTATCATTAGATGAACTCAAGTACACCATGTAAGACCAATTTTACCCTAAGTAAAATTGCTTTCACCATGTAAAATAACATTTGTCTATATTTCCTGGTCATATTTAACCCAAAACAAGGAAATTAATTAAATAAATCATTATTTATTTAATTATTTCCTAGGAATAAGTTATTCAAATCATTATTTAATAATATTCCTAGTTAAATTTGACTAAATCATTTTTAAATAATTAAATAAATCATTATTTATTTAATTATATTCCCACCATCTCCCTAAAATAATAAATAAATCATCTATTTATTTATTGTTTATAAATAAAGGAATTGACCCAAGTCAAAAGACCTTTTCCCTTCAACAAATATAATAAAATATTCCTAAAGGGTGGTTCTAGAATTTGATTAATAATATTTTATTCATGCAACAAGTTCTAGATAACCCTAATATTTTGTTATAAATAGGATGGTTTTCCCCTTTCATTAGTCACCTCCATTGCATTATATCACTCTGGATCTACTCTTGGTCACCATTTTCCATTTTTTCCTTGTGAACTCCCATTGAGTTCTATGTTTGTCTGGGTTTTTCTAGTGCCAGGCGAAACAAGAGAGAGGATTTTGGGAGTAGAAACGCCGAGGGACTTTCAAGAACCCATCCCATTATGAGAACCGGAAAACACCTTTCTTGTTTTCTCTCTGAGTGTTCCTCCCCCATTCTTAAGTATAATATAAAAATCTTTTTTAAATACAGTTTATTCTTGTCTTGTCTATTGGATGCATGGAGCCACATTGTGTTTTTATCCTTCGCTTAATGTCTTTTGTGCTTAGATCTCGTATCCAGCAGACTTAAAGATACTGGTGCTCATAATCGTTGTTAGGGCTATTTGTTATGCGTAGCTAAAGTGATCTTTTACGATGAAAGAATCATACTAACACTTGTTATATTATATGTTAAAGGATGGTTGTTTTTTCACCTAATCTGTTTTTGTCTTCTCTCAAGCCTGCAAAGATCTATGCAGTTTCCGTTTAGGTTTTTATTACTTTGCAGGAATGGGGTTCGACCGTGAACTGGTTGATTTGGAACCGGCGCCGGAGGATCTTCTCACGGTTTGGGGGCACGACGTTTCGGTTCATAACCTGCAGCGTTTTTTTCCTAAGGCACCAGCGAAACAAGGGGGTTTATCCAAGGAGCTCAAGGTTGTTTGTTCCCCTTTCAGATCTGCTATTCCTGTCCCGGTAGAGAACAGAAAGGCTGGCTGTGACGGTCTTCCTTCTAAGGGCGTTGTCTCCGAGGGCGAATGTTCTGAAAAGGTCCGTTTAGTCTCTTCCGATATTTCTCCTACTTCATCGCGGCTCGTTTTATCTGATTTCGCTGGTTTTCCACCTCTCTCGGGAGGGCTAGAGGACGTGGTGGCCAGCTGCAGCCTCCATGTCTCGAAAGGGCCCATCGATGTGAAAGGAAAATCCGGGGAAAGGTTCGATCCAGGAGCAGTATTCCCTTGGGCTTTTGGAAGTGATTTTGGGGCCCCTGTTCAAGGGTTTCCGTCGGCTTTAAGCTCATTTAGAGCATCTGTGTCCTCGGTGGAAGAGATTCGGGAGCTGCCTCTGAACGATACCTCTGTTGGAGCTGTCGGAGTAGGAGAAAGGCATGAAAACGTTTTGGGTGCGGTTGAAGCGGGTTTAAAGGGATGCCCACCAGGGGAGTGTGTATCTGGGGGGGCCAGAGCTGCAGAGAAGTCCCCTTCTGGAACGCAGTCTTCGAAGGCGAGACAAAAGTTGTGTGATTTATGTGCGAATAGGGTCTTGGAGGAGAGGAACCTGGGCACGCCAGGCGGGGAGACAGCTGATAATAAACATCACACCGAACCAGAGGAAGGTGAGGTGCAGGTCACCAAGGTGGGTGCAAAGAGAAAAAAGCAGGGTCCAATTCGAAAGAAGGAGCCCCAGCCTTGCTGCACTATAGGAGTGGACATTCGAGTAGAAGAGGCTATGGCAGCCTCTGAGACAAGGCTCGTTGGCAGAGTGCGAGGGCGGAAATTCTCTGCCATCTATATTAGGGAATGGGTTCATTCAGAGTGGGAAAACGCTCCAGGCAAGCCTGTGGAGATAAAGGCCCTGGAGAGAGGCTGGTTTACCTTGCGGTTTGCTCAAAAGGATCATGTTAATTGGGTCTTAGACAGAAATTGGAGCTTTGGAAAACGACCAGTCCTTCTTCAAAGATGGACACCTTTGTTCGATGCTCAGGTCGAGAAGCTGAATGAATCTCCAGTGTGGGTAAAATTACTAGGGTTACCTATTCAGTTCTGGTTTGATTCGGTTTTCATGTCCATAGGAAATACCTTGGGGAAGTTTCTGGATTTCGACAAATCGTTTGAACAGTCAGACGATCTCAGTGTGGCGCGGATTTTAGTAAGTCTAAACCCCCGTGAAGGGCTTGCTGAAGCCATGACTTTAAAGTACAGGGAGATGGAGTTTGTGCAGAAGCTGGATTATGAAAACTTACCCTTCCGGTGCCATCGCTGCCATGTCTACGGGCACTTGGCCAAAGACTGCCCACTGGGCCACCGCCGTCGAAAGAATACTCTCAAGCTGCCCCGAAAATCGGTGGTCTTCCCAGTCTCAAAGTCTGGTATGGATCCCACACAGGAACTAATGGAGGAGGATGGTTTGGAGGTTGAAACCTCCGGTGCTCTGTTGCAGCAGGCGGATTTCGTCCGAGCCCAAGAGCATGTTCCTGAGCTGTCCGGTGCCCCGGTTCCTACGACAGATGTTGGGTTAGCGACGGTTCCTCAGGCGGGTATGCCTTTTTTTTCCCCCAATGCATGTGTTTCTAGTTTTGCTTCTGTATCTGTTAGTTCGAAGCCTAGCCCCTCCGGGCAGCTTCAGATGGAATTTTCTTGTTTAAATCTGAATCCTCCTTTGGTTGATAGCTTAGTGGTTTCGGTACCCTTGTCCATTGGAGACCCTCTGCCTCCTTGTTCTGAGCTTTCTGCTCCCTGCCCTTCCCTGGACTCGGCCCCTTCCCTGAGCGCTCCTCCCTACAACCTGAGATCTTTGGCTATTCGTCCTGGGAAAGAAATCGCTCCTGGTGGTCTTGAGCAGGATTTAGTTCCCATCGGGCCTAGAAAAACCAGAGGTAGGAAATCTAACATGTCCAAAGCTAGGCAGAAGGCTATTATTGATATAGTTGACGGAAAGAAAAAATCCTTGACTGGGGTGCTTAGAGCAGCAAAGCCACCCTCAGATTCCCTGAAATGATTTTGCTTTCTTTCAATTGTAGGGGGTTAGCTAGTCAACCCAAAAAACTAGCTTTCAAGAACTTAATCAGTCAGTATAATCCGGATATTCTCATGCTTCAAGAAACCCTCGGTAAGGGGGAGGAAATTATCGCCCTTCTTTAAAAGTCTATGCCAGGTTGGCTCTTTCGAGCAATTGATGCAGATGGCCGCTCTGGCGGTCTGGTCACAGGTTTTCGAGTTGGAAACCTGAAAGAAATCTCCTCCTGGGGGTTTGAACACTCGTTGGTAGTGGAGCTATACTCTAAGGAGCTTTGTTTTCCTTTACTTCTTTTAAATGTTTATGGGCCCTGCCAGGAAAGGGAACTGTTCTGGTCCTCTTTCTTTCAAAAGTCTCTTCTTAACCATCCTAATCTGATCATCGGAGGAGATTTAAACTTTTCTTTGGGGGTCTCCGAATCGTGGGGAGCAAATGCCAGAGCAGACCCTCTAACAGAATTTTTCCTTTCAAAGATTGCTTCTTCCCATTTGATTGATCTACCGCTTCAAAAAGTCAGGCCTACTTGGCGCAATAAAAGAATTGGTGATAACTGGGTTGGAAAGAAACTGGATCGGTTTCTTTTGGGTGAAGCACTTTCTGAGAAGTTGGCTATCTTCCGTCATTGGGTGGGTGATGGAGGCCTCTCTGATCATTTCCCGATTCTGATGGAGGCTAAGGGATCTCTTAAAAAACCTGGGTCCCCGTTCAAATTCAATGCCTCTTGGTTGTCTGATGATTCTTTTATTTCTCTGGTTCAAACTACCTGGAAGAAGGAAGGGCATATTGAAGAGGGGGATTTAAGCCGAAGCAAGGAGTTTATGAATAACCTCAAGCTATTGAAAGCTGCAACCAAATCCTGGGCTATTCAAAAGTCATTGCTTGAAGATGAGGAACTTAGGGTCATAAATTCAGAACTCGAGATCTTGGAAGCTCCGGATGGGAGGGGCTATGCCACAGTGGAATCTCGGGACAGAATTCGAGAGTTGGAGGCAGCAAGAAGGAGACTTCTTCATGTAAAGGAGGAAAGCTGGCGCTTAAAGAGTAGGGCTGTCTGGCTTCAAGCAGGTGATGAAAATACTAAATTCTTTCAGCAGTATGCTAAAGGAAGGAAAAATGTCAATACTATTTGGGAATTGCCAAAAGAAAATGGGGAAAAGGCACGGTCCTTTGAAGAACTTGCTTCTCTCGGGGTCTCTTTCTTCAAAGATCTGTTTAAAGCTCCAGCGGAAGCCTCTATTGCTGAAGTTATAAGAGTAGCCCAGTTTTTCCCAAGGTTCATTGAAGACGAAGGTAATGATCTTCTGATGGCCCCGGTCTCAAGGGATGAAGTGGAGTCTACCCTAAAATCGATGCAAAAAGAGAAGAGTCCAGGCCTGGATGGCTGGATTGTGGAATTTTTCCTCCACTTTTTTGATCTCTTGGGCGATGACCTGACAGGGGTAGTAGAAGAATCAAGGGTTTCAGGTTTGGTCTACCAGCCTTTTAATGCAACTTTCCTGACACTCATTCCGAAATCGGACAACCCTTCCTCATTCAATGATTTTCGCCCCATCTCCCTCTGCACCTGTGTATACAAGGTGATTGCAAAGATTGTCGCCTCTAGACTGAAACCTTTCCTCTCCAAAAGTATCTCAGCAGAGCAGTTTGGTTTTTTGGATGGGAGGAAAATCCATGAGGCTGTCGGTGTTGCCCAGGAAACTCTTCACAGCCTAAAAAGAAGCAGGAAAAAAGGGGCCATTATCAAAATTGATCTCTCTAAGGCCTACGACAAAATCAGCTGGATGTATATAAGGCTCCTTTTAACTCATCTGGGGTTCAGGCATGATTTTGTAAGGTGGACCATGGCGTGTGTTACCTCGACCTCGATTGCTGTTCTGATCAACGGGGCAGCTTCGGTTTTCTTTAACCCACAGAGGGGACTTCGCCAAGGCTGCCCTCTATCCCCACTCCTGTTTTTGTTAGCAGCTGAAGGTCTTAGCCTTATGATCAAAGTGGCGAAGAGACAGGGTGATCTGAAAGGGATTGAAGTTGGGCTGAACCTATGGGTGACCCATCTTCTCTTTGTTGACGATATTCTCATCTTTAGTGATGGGAGTCGGGAGGATTGCAGCTGTCTTAAAAGGCTTTTTGATCTCTTCTTAAAAGCCACGGGCCTGGTTATAAATGAACAGAAATCTTCGGTCACGACAGCAGGGCTCTCTCCCCTTGAAGAAAGCAGGGTAAAGGAGACTCTCGGTTTTGAAGTAAAGTCTATTCAGGATCTGTTCAAATACCTTGGTTTTAATTTGAAACCTGACTCTTACAGAGCCCAAGACTGGAATTGGCTCCTAGCAAAAATTGAAGACAGAATGAAACATTGGAGCTTTAAATGGTTGTCAAGGGCAGGCAGGCTTGTGTTGATTAAATCAGTGCTTTTGGCCATCCCAGTTTACTGGGCTAGTCTAATTTGGGTGCCTAAATGTATTTTGTTGAAAATAAATAAAATTTGTAGCAGATTTTTATGGGCTGGCCAGAAGAAGGATTATGTCACCCCTTGGGTTGCCTGGAACAAAATTGTTCGACCCAAAAAATGGGGGGGGTGGGGGATAAAAGATTTGGCCCCTTTCTCTCTGTCCTTAGCAGCAAAACTCACGTGGAGACTGATCGTTTCAGACAACCTCTGGTCAGCTGTGACTAGGAGGAAGTATATTGACCCAGCCTCGCCTCTAGAATGGATAAGACAGCCTACCAAATCAACAAAAGACTCCTCAGTGGTATGGAAAGCTTTGGTGGCTGCAGTTCAAATTATAGAAAAAGGTTTGGCATGGAAAGTGGGTGATGGTAAATCCATTAGACTGGGCAGGGACCCATGGGTGGGCTGTTCGGACTCCTTTGCTCTTTCAAGAGAACTGCTTCAGCACTTAAATAGCAGAGGCCTTTATTTCCTCAGTCAAATTGCTGATAATGCAAACTCTACTATTTGGAGGCAGGAGTGGTTTTCAGAGGAGGCACTTGCTCTAGAAGAAAAGTGGCATGAGGAATGGGGGGTTTTCCGTGCAGGTTTGTTGAATTCACATATCCGTATTACAAATGAGCCGGATGAGCTGAGATGGGTGCACTCGAAATCAGGTTTCTACTCTCCAAAGATGGGTTATGATTGGCTTATGTCTCAGAAGGGGTGGGAGGAGCCAAACTGGTGGGCCAAGCCTTTGTGGAAATTGAAAGGACCAGCAAAGACTAGGCTGTTTTTCTGGTGTGTTCTTCGAAAGAAAGTACCTACATGGGATCATCTCCAGTTAAGGGGGAAGATTGGTCCAGGATGGTGCTCCTTGTGTAAGGCGAGTGAGGAAACTCTCCAGCATATTTTCCTTACATGCCCCTTTTCAAAAAGCCTCTGGAATGAAATGATAAGACAAACAAAGGTCCCCTTTCGCTGGGAGGGGGAGAAAATTTCAGAGGCCTGGACCAATTGGTGGCAACAGGCTCCCAATGACAAAGTCAGAACTCTGCCCCTGCTGGTTGTTTGGGGGGTGTGGATAGCCAGAAATCACTGCATATTCAAAGACTCTGTTTTCCCTATTGCAAGACTTGCAGCTGAAGGAGTGGCCATTTTTGAAAGTATACCACTCCCCTCAATTTCAGCAAGCTGTAGACCTGTTCAGGTGGAAGATATAAAAGGGTCCATTCCGTGGGCGTACTTTTATGGAGCCTCTGATATAAACAAAAACTGTGGAGCTGGCCTGGTCATATACTTTCCATCTGGAATTTCTCTCAAAGCCTCCATTGGACTTGGTACCGGAACAAATAATTTTGCTGAGCTCAAAACCTTACATCTGCTATTATGTTGGCTCTCCTTGCTAAATGTGCGGGAGGTCCAGATTTTCAGGGATTCAAAAAATACAGTCAAGTGGGCAAATGGCTCACACCAGTGCAGGAATTATCTCTTAACCCCTCTGCTTGCTGAAATTTTTCGTCTTAAAAGTTGTTTTGATGAGCTGACAATCTGTCACATTTACAGGGAAAGGAACACTGAAGCAGACAGCCTTTCTAAAAAAGGCATTGAGCAGGTTTTGGATTCATGGACAGTTGATGAAGTAGTGGATGGAGTGGCAAGGAGACTTGCCCCTCCGGTTTTTGCTTAATCTTGGAAGCTGTCAACAGCTTCTTTCCTCACTGTTTTTTTTCCTGTTATGTATATATTTTCCAGCATGATAAATTCTGTTATTTTCTATAAAACTATAAACTAAAACTCAGCGCTGTTTTTTCCGTATATCGGAGGCCTGAGTAATCATATTTTTTGGGCATGTCAGCACTTTATATGCCAGCACAGTGTTTACTAGTTGGTCATTGGACAGTGGTGGTGTAAAGTATACCCTGTTTCGGTGTTTTTCCTTTATGGAAGCCGGGGGTAGCTTACGCCACAGTTTTTGCTTCTTTTCAACATTTTTCTGTTTTGACAAGGCTGTAGGGTGGTTCTCATCCAAAAAACAGCTGTTTTATCTCTGGAAAAGGGAAAGAAATGCATTGCATATGCTATGTAACCCTCTTTTATAATAGAAGGTTCGATTTTTTCTGTGGAAAAAAAATTATATGTTAAAGGATTCTTAATTTCCATTTAAACCTGCTATGTTCACAAATTTAATGTTCATTTCACTCACATAAGCTACTAATATCCATTTGGCTTTGTTAACTTGCCCTATGAAACACCCTTGATTCATTGCTATCTTTTTCAAGCCTTTCATATACCCCATAGCCCAATGGTTTGAATTTCTCTTACTCTATATGTTCTTCTTGACAACCTACCCAACCAAACAAAACAAAACAAACAAACCCTATTACTTTAACTAGCCTAAAATCAGAACCCTAAATCAAACAAGTCATATCTTTTATACAAATTTAGAGAGAACCCTCTTTAAGTCCGAGAAGGCTAGGTCCTAGGACTCCAAAGTTGGTTGGATGTTACCCTTGTCTATTTGGTCATTACCAATCTGCCAAATTACAAGGACCTAACAGGTGACACTTCATATTGAATGCTGGAGTAACTAAGCATACATTAGTTGTTTTCCTTTGCACACTTTACTTGCTTTTCTATAACATTAAAAGTTAAGGTATAGGTAGTTGCTTACACATCATCTCAAGAAGGTAATACTTCATATTGAATGATGGAGTAACGAAGCATACATTGGTTGTTTTACTTTTTTGCTTTCACTTAGAATAGCACTGCAATTTCAATCTTAGATATAAGAATTAGATCCATGGAATAGTACTAATGTTAGGATAGAAATCATTAAGATAAATACTTTGTTTTTCAGATTAGATTCTAACTAGCCAACAGTCTTTGATTTATTTTTATGTAAGTTAGTTTAATTTAGGAACACTTCCTTTTCTTCCTTCTTCAAATTCATTAGATTCATTTAATTTTTTTCATAGTTTTAGATTAAACATTCTTAGAAATCAAAGAACAAAACCCCAAAACAACATAAAATACAAACAACGAAGTAATAATAAGGTTAACTTAGCACATACAGTGCACCACACTTCATCATTTTACAAACCTCGGTTGATAATTTATGCAAGAAATTTAAGATATTAAATTGACTAAACAACTACTCTTCCACATGCAACAGGGTTCAGATCTAAAATGATTGATTGTTTTCACTATGGTTCAAAAAAGGTTTCATTATATTTCTATGGTGACCTCCACTTCAAACACATTCAACAAAATCAATTCAAATATATCTAAGTAGTGAGCATCTATTGGAAAGGGTAGTGGAAAACTACATATATCACTTTTATTTCTTTTGTGAGCCACCTACAACTATATATATTTAGAGGCTTGAGACCAAGAATATTGTTTGATTAACTTCCTAGAAATTTGAAGCTCTTGCTGGAAAAAATGTAATACATTCAATAGATGGGATAGATATTTTGGTTGGTAACTGGAAGTTGATGTCTGAGTGTGGAGTGTCCACATCTTCAGTTGTAGACACAGAATAACAAGCCAAAATAGGAATTGTTTTGACCTTTGATAAATGACTAGTGGAAATGTTGGCCATTTCTGATCCACTTAAAAGGGAGGAAGTTTTTTTTCATAAAAGGTCTAAATAAAATGAGTATACAACCAATCATGGTTACAAGAGATAACTAGAAAACAACTCAAGTTGTTCTACAGGAGTTGGGTACTCAATATGTCAAGGCCAAGGTAATTCATCTTGGAAAAGTTGGAACAATTTGTTCTCTTTATAAGGATGCAGTTTATGATATGAAATGGGAAGCCGTATATAAATCCTAGGAACTCAATTGGGTGAACAACAAGCACTTCTCATTCTCAGTTTCTTCGACGAAAACTTTCCAAAAATGAAAAATAGTACACCATTGAAATAAAACATAATAGCCCACATACATCAATAGCATCCGTTGAATATGTAAAACTAGAAATTTTATAGTAGTCTGAAGTGCTCTCAAGAAAATGAAATCAAAAGGTTTCTACCTGAATCTCGCATTCACAATACTTATAAAATATATGGGAAATGGGGGATTTTTGAAAACATGGTGTTGGTTCTGCATTAGATAAAATACTTTAACTAGAAATCAAGTCTTAGAGATCATCCAAATCGACATCCTAAAGTGATTCGAGCTCTAGATCGATGAAATATAGGGCCGCTACCCATGCTATACACTTTTCCTTAGTAGAACTAGGTGCCATAGAATATTGATTTCTACTCATCATAGGAGAGCCAAAACTATCCATTGGTTGTGATTTTTCTATCATCAGTGTTTCTAAGTTAATTAGAAAATCCTTGCAACCCAATTGGTTTCATGCACATGATGATCATAGGCCTGCAATAGAATCTTGATATCATTCCTCCCTTTCCCAAGGGAAACTTTAGACTTCTAGTTCCAAATAGGGCATCAACCCAATATTCTTCTTATCCATTTCAACAGCCAACTCCCTCTTTCATTTGGGAATAAAACGCATAAAGAAGCATATTCCCACATTCATCCATCACAACCTTGATATGGAGGTTGGAATTAGTTTTACCGGACCTTGATGGGTATGCATCAAATCCAGTCACAAGGTCTCATCAATTCAACAATGGAGACTTTTTCAAGCAAATATCCATGGACATATAGTCCATAATGCCAAATCTCAATCAGGCTCATAGAACTAAATCAACACCATTATTTATAATATACAATGGTCATTAATGCTTTATTCTTGTTTATTCTTCCTGCTCCCTCTGAGACTAATGCCCATATCTCATAGACTAATGTATCTTTTTTATGATCTTAAATCCTCTCATGCTTCCCAAGTAATCCATGTACTTTTGAAGAGAACTCCATTTGTTGCAACTCAAGAATTTGATCTTAATATTGAATGTATTCCTTTTGTATATATATCCATAACATATTTCTGTTGAAGGTTATGCTACAATTTGGGAAAAGAGTTAATCTGAAGGTTACGTTCTGAGATTCTTTGGCATTGTGTCATTTACCTCCTATAGGCATAAATATGTAGTTGAATAACCATTATTCCTCCTATCTTCACCCTCAAGGGATAAGTGACCACTATTCTATAAAGATATGTTAGGGATTTATAATCGCACATTTTTGCATTTTCATGGAAAATTTTCCATTGTCAAATATTTAGTTTTGTGGAATAACAGTCATGCAAATATATGCCAAATGGATTTCTTCCAAAAAATGTTCATCACTCCTCACCACACATTTAGAGACATTTAATTTTTTTTATGAAACCGAAATTAAAATGATACTTTAGAAATGGGTTTTCTTTCTATTTTCCATGGACCTTATCATTATTATCCATTGTCTCTGTAGATTCTGAAGCAACAATTCTTAATACATATACTTCTAAGGATGATACATGGTAGATAGATCTATGAATTCTTAGGAATCACTGTAAACTCCACAAAATTCACCTTGGGAACTTATATCTTGGATAGTATGTTTATTTCTTGACCACCAAGAATCCTCCTATAAGCCAATATTGTCACATAATGAGGCAAAAAAAAAAAGTAAAAATCTTACTTATGAGGAAGATTCATATTCTATTGAAATTTATGAAGTTTATTTATCCTTAGGCTCATTAACTCTAGTGACAATTTATGCAATGATAGCACAATACAAAGCATCAGTGAAAGCTTCCATACCCAGAATTTTCATTGGGACGAATTCAAAGAGCATATACTCCAGCCTCGCATGAATCCCAACATAATATAGGAGCATTGTTTCTGAATCCATGAAGGGATTTTCTCCACATTCCTTGGTAAAATTGTTTATCTAAAACCTCCCTCAATCACAAAAGACCAAAATTGGGTCTCTTCAACTGTCATACAACATTCATGAAAAAATGAGTCAAGTTTGAAATTCAAGGATTATTAAGGTCACATTGTGGCTAGAACAATTCAACTCCACTTTTTCATTCTAAACAAATATGAATGTTTTGAGCCAGGATTGCATCTGCACCAAGAAGCATATATTTTTTCATTTTTTTCACTAGAATTACTCAACTAAGTTTGATATAACACCAATATAAGACTATTGTGTGAAGTGAATTTCATAGGTATTTTACACAGATTATAAAGTATATGAACTTTAGATAAGAAATCATCAATGTTTAGACAATGCAAACAAAGGTATTTTTTCATGGATTACAAAGTATATGAACTTTATATTGTAAATAATCATTGTTTAGACATAAGCTAGAGAAATATCATATATATATATAGTTAAATATTGGTCAGAGCTCTTTTATTCCAAAATATCTACATAGGTGCATGGGAGCCTTAGATCGATGAGAAATCCCCTCCAAGATTTCTTATGGACCATTATTAACTCCTTTCTCACTCTTTTAGTCTCCTCCTATGAAGGAGGATCTACCCAGGTGTGGCTTAATCTTTTAGGGTTGGGACAAGATCTATGATATGTAACAACCCCGAATTTAACAGGCAATTAATTATATCAAATATGAAATTAATTATCAACACAAAAACGGTTTAACAAATCATCATAGAAATTTCAAAAGCATGGGCAATGACAACTTACCTATAATGGTGATATTCCTTACTTGAGACTCCAAAGTTGAACACTATCTGAATTCTGCTAACTGCAACAAAGTTTTGGGGACAACTCTCCACCCAACCGTAGGCTCAGCTGGACATAATATTTACATAGATGGCCACCCCCGAGCCCTCAATCAACGTACTACTGCCAGGGTATCCTTTGCCTCACCATACCTTTCTCTCCAGAGAATGGATGAAAGAATGATCCATGAATCTTCCTCAATTTCTATTAAATAGACCAAACAATGGAATGGGAACCACATGCACACATTCACTGTGTCAACATGCAACTTTTATTTATTTAAGTTTTACTTAATTTAGTGTTTCTCTTAGTTAAACTTTATAGTTGTTAGCTTTACTTATTTTTAGTGCTTCTCTTAGTTTAACTTACTTTTTTTTTGTTAACTTTACTTATTTTATAGTTTCTTATTTTAACTCTTTCTTAATTTATTCCTTTTTACTTTTGTTAATTAACTCTTTCTTAATTAACTCTTAACTTCACTTATTTATTTATTGTTTAGGACTCCAGTTTATTATTTACTATTTTATTTAGAATTCGAGTTATTGTTTACTATTTTATTTATTATTTTTATTATTCTCTTGACTTATTATTTATTTAATTATATTATAGTATTTAAAGATTATTTATTATTTTATAATTATTAGGAGACATTACATAATAAATCATAAATTGAACCCTTTTGTTTTGGTTGTGGCACAAGAACTTATATAGTTTTTCTAAATAGTAAGGTTCCTACACTACATGAAATTCATTGGATTTTATTCTTTAGCGGAATCCAAAAGATAAATAAAACACTTCATTCCCAGTACACGTAGTTGTGAAGTATTCAATCACTTCCATAGAGAGTAATGAATTGATTATGATATCCACTACCAAGAGAGACGACAACTTGCTTGCAAAGTCCTCCACTGTATTTGGAATGAATTTTCAATGAAATTTTCTTTTAGAAATAAATCACCATATCCATGTTTCCAAGACTTAAAATGTTAGGAATAAATTATGTTTAAATAGCAGGGTAAACAAAAACTTGTAGTCACTCAATTTGAAAACTTTGCATCCTCTATCTAGGAAATTTTAAATCACGCCCTTACAATTTGGAATATCAAAACCTCAAGCACTTGTTTTGGAATTTCTGCAAAGATCTTGATGTCTTGTGTAGTTTTTCTTGTTTTAATTGATACAATCGAGATGCTACTAACTTTGAGGATGGGAAATCCTTATTAAAATAAATTATCAACAAATTATTAATGCTCTTGAAATATATAGATTCAACGTTCTTTTTCGAAAGTATGACCGACCAGTCATATTCCTTGGCATTCGTAAACATGCGTGAGGATCAATTTTAGCAAGTCACTTAAAGTCAAAAAATTTCAACATAGAGTCTGTAGTGATACATGAAAGAACTCATTAACAATCCTCAACAATTAATTAATTAATAAATTTTCTAATTCACTATATTCCAGTAACACAAACAGTTTAGGAACCAACTAGGAGACTCACTCAAAGCTTTCTTATTGACTCTTCTTGACTCATTTCTCACTCACCTACTCCCATAATATGATGGAGCATATACCCTTTGAAGTGTTTCTTCACCTCTTGTGGTTGGGCCAAAATATATACTATATCTTTAACCTTACTCTTAAACAGCTAAATTTTCTCAGTAAACCCATTCGTTCCATGAATAAGGATCAAGTAGAAATTCCCCCTTGTATCTTCCTTTAGGAAAATCCAACTTGAAAAAATATTTCTCCCAAAATAAAATATGTTCAAGTTCCTATCATCTAGGTGGTTGTAGCCGCAAATGAAGTATGCCAAAGTTACTGGAAATAGTGGTTTAACATAGATTTCCAACTTTCTAGGGAAGCATTTACCCTCTTCACCTAGACTAGCATCGACAATATAGTTATTTAACCATACTTTGGTTCAAGGTTAGATGGGAACAAATGGAAATAAATATGAACAAGAAAAGGAAAAATGGAATGTCGTACTAATAAGAAACATAGGAAATAAAAACCCCATTAAGTATATGTTTGCAGTGAAAACCAATTTTACTCTTTGTAGAATTTGGAAATGTTGTGACATATGATATGAGTGAAAATTCATTGAGATTTAGGGATGAAGCAATAGCACAAGAATTGGTATCACAAGAATAGGAGTACAAATACATGTTTTTTTCTTGAGCCAAATACTCGACAAACAATTGAGCCAAATCGATTCCAAAAATCGCTTAGAGATAGGAACTCCCTTTAACAATTATAGAACTGAAGCTTTGAGTTGGTATGAATCAATTCGATATAAAATTGCCAGGTATTCGGAAAATTTATTCAATAGATTATATTTTATAAATAGGTTCAGTCACAATTTAAAGAATCAAATTCGAACAAATTGGATAGAAAATGAAAATTTGAATAATGTAACGAAAGATACAATTGACCGGCATTCATCAAGTTGGAAAAAAATTCAGAGAGAATGGTTGAACCATTCTATTATTCGAACGGATAAAAATATAAATCGGAATTTGAATGTGTACAAATGGTCCCATCAGACCGAATACTTTATGAAATATTTGAAACATTTTTTTTATAAAAAAAACTATTTTCAAAGAGTGTTCAATCTAATTGAATCATGTACTAATACTAATCGAAACAAAATTGGTTGGAAAGATTATTTTCAGTTTTTTCAACATACTGTAAAGATATTAAACTCGAACTTCGATATCATATCGAACTTAAATTGTAAGTTCGATATTGTCATTTCTATTTTGGATTCTCACTTGAATAAGCTCAAAATTATTGATCCTCAACTATTAAAGAAAAATAACTTAGATATAAATGACTTGTTGGATCTAATGGGTACTCTAATCATTCATTTAAAAAAATTAAAACCCTTTCTTTTTCTTTTGGATGACCATAATCTTTAACAAAGATCGAAATTATTAATTGATGAAGGAACAATTGCACCATTTGTTCTGAATGATATACCGATTAATCCATCGATTATTGACTTCTTTTATAATGAAAATAATCGCATGGAATTGTTTGATAACACTGATTTTTTGACGATATCCAATGATCGAGAAAATTGGTTGAATCCTGTGAAACTATTTGATCAGAGCTCATTCAGAGCTTCTTTTCACGGAGAAAATACGCTCCAATTTTTTGATTATTTGCGTCATCCTCGACCAAATTATAGGAAGAGATTACCTTCTGATATGAAAAGGATTTATATAAAAAGGAAGAATCTTACATATGGACAATTATTCAATCTTTTGCTCATCCACAACAATATATCTTCCTTGCTCATTGGTGAAATAGGACCCGTTCACTCGGAAAAAGAGACTATTTCTTTGATCAAGTCACAAGCATCTAACATATTCTTACCTAAATATTTACAACGAAAACGAAGTGGTGAACAACCGTTTGTATTAATCTATGATTTGTACAGATCCTTAAATTTACTAACTCAATTGAATCCATTCGTTCGTGACAAGAGATATATTTCCTCGATCGAAGAGATTTCTACAACGCCTTTAACAAAAGAACAAATAGTCAATTTGGAAAAAAAAAATTGCCAACCTTTTTTCAATAGATCCGATTCAGAAGAAAAAAACTTGGATAAATGCCTTAAAAGGGGTTTCAGTTCAAACGTGGGTCTTATTCAAACTCGATCTTATCAAGATGATTTACTATCCGAAATCTTTTCCAATAAGAACCAGGAAATGTTTCATCGTATTCAAGATTGGTTTGTAACCAAAATTTTCAAAAACATAATTGGAAACGAGGGCATAGATGGGAGGAGTACCCTTTCAAATTCATCTAAAGAGGAACAGAAGATTAAACCATCACCGCATTTTAATGAACCTGCTAAAAAACAGGAGATGTATAGGATCTCTCAAATAGATAGTATTTTGTCAAAATGGGATTTGTTCAAAACATATAAGCCATGGTTTTTTACCTCTGCATGGTGTAAATATCTTGAAAATATGCTTTTATATACTCTTCCAGAGATATTACTACATGGCAGTAATCCATTTGTTTCTATTTTGCAAGATATTAAGCATAATATTATGCTTAAATGGAATATATTGTGGGAACTTTCTCATCCATTATGGGAACCTATCAAATGGAAATTTAGAACGAATCTAACCAATCTTTTGAATTTGAGATTCAGAACGACTCTTATGAATAATTTTTTCTCTTCCTGCGAGGATTGTTTCATAGAGGAAACTAGTGATCGAGAATGGACATCCGGTCCTGGAGGTACAATGTCAACCACTTTCCCACCGTCTGATTTATTATCGATAGTTATCTCATATCCACCCTTTTCTTTACGTAAAATTTTGCTAACTCTTCCTGTTGTTGAAGCACTATAGACCGTATTGTTGCTCTTACTCTCGTCGGGATAAATTTGTCCTCTTCCTCTATTACCACCCACATATATGGGATATTTCAGGAAGTGAGCTTCTTTATCAGTAGCAGGATCTGGTGAAAGGATTGGGAATACAAGTTCACTATATTTTTGACCAGGAACAGGACCTATTACAATAATGTTTTTTTGATTGGGACGATAGTTCTGAAAATAAAGATTACCCGTCTTTTGTCTAATCTCAAGGGAAATACGATCCAGAGGAGCTAATTTCTATCCAATTTGTTCGAATTTGATTCTTTAAATTGTGACTGAACCTATTTATAAAATAGAATCTATTGAATAAATTTTCCGAATACCTGGCAATTTTATACCGAATTGATTCATACCAACTCAAAGCTTCAGTTCTATAATTGTTAAAGGGAGTTCCTATCTCTAAGCGATTTTTGGAATCAATTTGGCTCAATTGTTTGTCGATTATTTGATCTAAATAATCATCCGCTTTATCAATAATATTGAGTAGGACCCATAAAGATTGATTCTTCAATTGTTCTCTGTGGTTGAAGATCCGATCCGATCTCAACGATCCATTCTTGTTGAGTTCATATAATGGATTCATGTAATAATAAATATTACAAGAAATTTGATCATGAACCTGACTAGGCTTAGTTATTGATAGAGTGAATTGATCTGTCATTTCTAGAACAAATTTTTTTGTTTTCGATCGAAAATTGTTGGGCAATATGTTAAGAATATTCCATCCGGGATCTGATGGAATAGCACAATTTGAGGAAGGATTTTCAATTTCAAAATATGTTTTGATCTTCCATAGATCAACTATCCTATTCATTAATGAATAGGATTTTGAATCCCTTAAATATTGGGAAAAATCATTTTGTTGTCTTTTCAATAACCTTTTGGATAAGTTGAAATCCTCAATGGGCTTTTTAGTAGCACTAGGACCACCCATACACGGTTCATCCATTGGCCATATGTAAAAAAAAGAATAACGAATCGATTTTGTAAAATTTTCAATGAATCTTTTCCTTTCCAAAGGAAAGGAATTCTCTTCTGTATATCTTTGATCTTCTGTAAATAATTCTTTCGCCCAAGAAATTGGATAATATTCTGATAAACACTTTGAGGACAAATCCGATTCTATTTCTATTTTTTTTTGTTCTCTTTCAATAAATGAATCTTCACAAAGATCTTTTTCAGGTTCCCAATACTCATTTAATGAATCTTCACAAAGATCTTTTTCAGGTTCCCAATACTCATTTTCGGTTGAATTAAGAGTCGAGTCGATCTTCAAATTGAGATCTTTCTCATTATTTTCCAAATGAGTTTTGCTCGGTCCTTGATTCTCCGAGATCATCTCATCCTTCTTGTTCGTGTTCCTGCCATATCCTGAATTAAAACTAAGGGGATCAAAATGCTCTATGAATCGATTGTAAGATCTTTTCAATTGGAAAGACAGGAAAAGATGTGGAAATATCAACCAATTTTTAGTGAAAGGCTTTAAATATTCTTCCTGTGTTTCATTTCCAAGTTCCATAAAGTTATGTATAGGAAAGAGTTTCATCGAATAGAAATTTTTTTTCTCAATCATACTACTTTTATGATTGAAGTGATATATGAGGATCGATAATGTAAGTACTACTATACCTTTGACCAAAAAATATGGATTGCTTCTACGTAGATCCACCGAACCCGACGAACCCGAACGACCAAAATGTTGAATTGAATCGTACCAGTCTCTACTGGGGGTTGCTACTAATTTTTGTACTTGCTGTTCCATTCTCCAATTATTTTTTCAATTAGGAAAAATGAGAATATTATCACTCCATTCGAAGAGATCCAATACGCATAATTATCTATGCAGAGATCCAATACGCATAATTATCTATGCTATGACTGTTTATGTCTCGAGTATGCCCACTTAATAAAATGTGAAAGGGAGTAAGATAAATGGCCGATACCACTGGAAGGATCCCTCTTTGGTTGATAGGTACTGTAACTGGTATTATCGTGATTGGTCTACTGGGTATCTTTTTCTATGGTTCATATTCCGGATTAGGGTCATCCCTATAGTAGGGGAAATGCACTTACTGTGGGAAATAGTATACATGCGAAAGTGAAAAATCGATAAGGCCTTACCCTTCTTTGAAGGGTAAGGCCTTATCGAAATCTCTTTTTGAGATTCTTTCTATATTAATATGAATTAGAAGATAAGATTCGTACAAATACAATGACTCTTTCATTTACTTCATTCAATGTCTTTCAGTCAAGTGATGAGTCAATCTATTCTTCCGCTATATGATCGGAAAAAAAATTTTGATCGATCCAATTTCAATCTCTGTCGAAGGAACCACAGAAAAACGGAGAATATTAAGTACTAAATATTTGCTCATTTCTCTGATGGGAGATTATGCAAAGTTTTTGTAAAAACCCGAACTATGAGAATATAAATTTGCAGATATAATATTTTCTTCTCTTATTTTGGCTTACAAAATAAAAGAGGAGGAAAAACACCTTTTATTCATTTTATCTCATTAGGAACAAACCCTATCAAAAGTTTTATAGGTTTTTTTTTTTTTTTCATGAGTGATATTGCCCCTTACTTGTCTGCTCTTCCTTCTTTAGGAATTTGAAGCTTCCTCAGTTCAGTATAGCGTACAAAATAATCTTAAATTTACGAAGGAATTGACGAATAGGACAGGATCGGAAACCCAATTAGTTCCTCTTATCCCGAGGAAAACCGGACAATTTATTCGACTCTTTTCGACGAAGAATAATAGATAAAGAATGGGATCAGAGAAAATAGGAATCTTCTCCAAGATTGCTTAGTTATTCTCCTCATCTCTCCTCCCTGCGATCTATCTCTATTTTACGGATAAGAAAAGAAGGGAATGGCATGTATATAGTACACGATATAGCATATGGGGATCTATCAAAAACATAGGAAGATCCATAGATTTTAGGGTGACACAGAGGTAGTCCTCCTAAGTCAGAATCCCACAGAGATCCCTATAGATAATTCCCAATGATTTTTAGGAGATCTTACTTCTGTTATTCCTCAGGAATATTGTGAGTATTCCATGCTAATACTTCTTTTTCATGATCGATAGCCAGTGGATTTCTAGACACTCTATTGTATTTCCAAGAATGATCATGTCAGGATCTGGACGGACTAGTCCTTATCATTCCAGGGTCATGGGTGGGCCTCTGGATAAATTCGATATGGGATACTTCTATATCATCACCGGAGCGGGATAGATTCACGATTCCATCTAAATCGTGGAGATCCAAGAAAAATATCTCTCATGTCTGACGAACGTTTTTGGAATAGCAGAAGGTTCTTATTCGTACGAATCCTATTCTTTCTTTCGAAATGATAAAGACATGTGTTGATCGGAACGTTTTCTGATGCACGTAATTTTTTAATAATAGTCTTATCAAAAGTAATCCTATTAGGTTATACTATTTCCATCAGAGAATTCATTCAATCCATTAGTTAGATTCCGTTACTCGAACCGATTCCATAGATAAAATACATCTATTTCATGGATCTTGAAAGATTCATTCATCTCTATGAGATAAAATCTCGAGCTATTTTGGAACAAAGTTAAAATCAGGAGATCATGGAAGTAAATAACCTTGGATTTATTGTTGTTCTAATGTTCGTTGCAATTCCTACTGCTTTTCTACTTATCCCTTACGTCAAAACGGCCAGTGCAAGCAGTGGAAGCAATTGATTTTGATGAAAATAAAGTGATTGTTGATCACTAGATAGATCTTTATGATCCAAATCATAAGTATAAAATAGGTTATGAGATCTATAATATTACAACAATACAGGGTAAGGATTACTTTTTAATTTCTTTTGAAAAGAAAAAATTAGTACGGAGGAAAAGAATGTCTGACCTTTTCTTTTGTACTATTTCTTCTTCTACACCCATATATGGATAAATAGATCTTAATGGTACTTATCCATATATGGTAAATGTGGGATGAAGGACCTCGTACCATAAAATCGCAGAGCTGATCACCTTCTTTCTGCTCCTGGAAAAATAGACCCAATGCAGACAACTTTGTTAACGGATAATGATATCATTATTGAATAGTAATGCTAGAAAAGATATGCAGTTTTCCAAAAATCTGAATTCTCAAACCATACAGGGAAGCCCTTCATCTCTTCTTCCATAATGCTATGGAAAATATTCCAAGGTTCCTATCCCTTTTTGAATCTAGGAATTTCATTGGACTTAATCATGCTCTTTTGATTCCTATTTCTTTTTGGTGAATGAAATATTTTCCTTATGAATGTTTTTGGAATCTAAAAATTTATAATTTAACTTTCTCAAATGAATTTTCTCCATATTAAACTCATATATTTTGATCGTTGGCATGTGATAACTAAGATTCACTCATTTATATCTGCTCAAGTCTATTTCTTTGTAGATAAACAAATACATATTTTGTTGCTTATATTTATTGGATTATGTCCCCTTTCTTGCCCTCTTTCCTTGTCCCCTACCTATTAGGTTCCTATTTTATATTTTTTCCACCATTCATCTCAAGCCATGTTGTTTTCTGTCATAAATTTTCCCTTTCTTAACAAGTTGATTTCCATGTCATCCCCATCCTTTTTATCCACAATTTAATCCATCCCTCCCTTTCTTTGCATCCTTACAACTAAAAATTGCATGAATAGTGAGAGGAGCATGAAATTGATGAATTTATAAAGCGTTATTCAAGTATACATGCCCCACTATGAGATATCTAACTACATTTATCGTAAATAGTGTGGTGTAGCATCCCTACTTTTCTCTTTGCAAATGGATGATATTCCCTTTAATAGAGTTGAATGAAACAAATTGTTATGAGCTCCCTAAACTTTAGCATTACCTATCCCTTTGACAGAATATTTATTGCCTAACTATTAAGAAAATTGTCTTATAAGGTAGTTTTCTCACCTGAAGAATATACATTTTGTATGGATGTCTTCAAACTAATTGTGTAGAAATTTATAGTTCAGACACTAGTAAAAAATGATGAAATTAATGATTAGGTGAATAAAAAAGTCAGTTATAGCAATTATTTCAAGTGAATTACTACTACATTTGACCAATTTTAAGTGAGAGTGCAAGCTTCTGTGATCCATAACATTTTAATTAAAAATCTTCCGGGAAATCACATAAGAAATTTAGGAATCGACGTGTTTCGAACTACCAAATGTAGTTCATCATCAGGATAATGAAGATTGGCTGATCAGACCTACATATTTATACCATGAAGAGAGAAGCAACGGTCAAAACCCAAAAAAAAAAATTAAAAAGTTAAAAACGATCAAAAATAAGATTAAAAATATAAAAATATAAAATAAAATTCTCCCAACCCTAAAAAGTTCCAAAAGTTAAAAACGGTCAACAATAAAAATAAAATATAAAAAGAACCAAAAACTTTAACTACCCTATCCTTAAAAACACACATCAAAAATAATATAAAATCAAAACCAAACTAAAATAACACCCTTTAACAAACAAGATAAACAAGTTTTTAAGTAATTTATTTATTAGGAATTTTGCTTGTGTGATTCATAAATTGTGACTAAATCTTTCGGTGAAAATCACATCAAAATAGATTAGGTCGACGCGTTTCGAACCAGCCAGTGTGGTTCATCATTAGGACAAGATGGAAAATTTGATCAAGAAACCCCTTTAAATAGAAAGTAAAGCTCTTGCTAGCCATTTGTAAAATAACGGCTAGTTTAACTCAAATAATGAAAATTAATTTATTTTATTTTAAAAAATAATTAAAGTTTATAAATAGAATTTTAATTATATTTATTTATTTTAATAATTAAAGTTTATAATTAGAATTTTTAATTATTTATATTTATTTTAAAGAATAAAATAAATGTTTTCTATTTAAATTTTTTAGAATAATACTAAATCATTTGATTTTTATTATTATCGAATAAATTACATGTTAAAAATAAATAAATAATATTTAAAGTTTGAATTTATATATTTTTATTTTATTTTAATAATTAAAGACTATGAGATTCAAAAAAATTTATCAAATAGTTAACTTAAAAAATATATCTATATATATATATTGATTTAATCCTTTAATTTTAATTTTATTTTATTTTCTTTTTATTCGTATTCTAGTTTTTATTTTTAATTTTATTTATTATTGTATTTATTTATTAATTTATCAATTATTTTTATTTTCTTTTTATTTGTATTCTAGTTTTTATTTTTAATTTTATTTATTATTGTATTTATTTATTAATTTATCAATTTATTTATTGTTTAAATCCTTTACTTTTATTTTATTTTATTTTTATTCATTTATATATTTTTTTGATTCAGTTCTAATTTGAAAATAAAAATAATTTATTCTTATTCTTATTTTATTTTTATTTTTATTTGTATTTTAATTCTAGTTTTTAATTTTATTTATTTATTAATGTATTTATTTTTAATTTATTAATTTATTCATTGATTAAATCCTTCTTTATTATTATTATTATTTTTAAATTTAAATTCTATTTTTAAAATTTTTATTTAAAGTATTTATTTATTTATTGGTTAAATCCTTTATTTTTATTTTTATTTTTGACTTTGACTTTGATTTTTTGACTTTTAACTTGATTCAGGTTAAAAACTTGTTTATCTTGTTTGTTGAAGGGTGTTATTTTAGTTTTTGGTTTTGATTTTATATTATTTTTTACTTGTGTTTTTAAGGATGGGGCAGTTAAAGTTTTTGGTTCTTTTTATATTTTATTTTTATTGTTGACCATTTTTAACTTTTGGAACTTTTTAGGGTTGGGAGAATTTTATTTTATATTTTTATATTTTTAATCTTATTTTTTACCGTTTTTAACTTTTTAATTTTTTCTTGGGTTTTGACTGTTGCTTCTCTCTTCATGGTATAAATATGTAGGTCTGATCAGCCAATCTTCATTATCCTGATGATGAACTACAGTTGGTAGTTCGGAATGCGTCGGTTCCTAAATTTCTTATGTGATTTCCTGGAAGATTTTTAATTAAAACAATTTTAAGTGACCGAACTAAAAATGACTAACTTAAATGACTAATTTAGTCTAGGAATAAAATATACAACTAGATAATAAGTGACTAAACTAAAAGCAACTAACTTAAATGACTAATTTATTATAGGGATAAAATATATGACTAGATAATAAGTGACAAATTTAATAATTATTAATGTAAATGACTATTATAGTCCAAGAATAAAAATATGACGAAATAACAAATAGAACAAGTATATGAATTAGTCATTTATGTCAGTCATTTTTAATTGTGTCACTCCACAAATGGAAAATTGCAGTTTTGATACCGAAGTGTTACATTTCACTACAATAAAAAGGAGTACATATAGTCGCTTACATAAAATAGGTGGTCTCACCCTGAACAGGTTTGTTGACCAAAATTTACACTAGAATACAAAAATACAAAAGAGAGACTAGGGACATTGTCCATAAACGGTTGGGCCATAGGCACCAAAACATAAATAACACCCAATATCGTACTATTCATCTGACGTGATGGATGCACAGTTGTCTAGGGATGTTCCTGGAGGTGGTGGAGGATGAAATTCATACTGAACGTGTCCTTCATAGTGCGCCAACCAAGTATCCAGTTTTTCTACTTTCTCAGTGAGTTGATTTTGGCCTCACCAAACCACTACCATTCTCTCCCAGACTTGGCACTATAAATAGTGTATTTGTTCCAATGTTTCCATCTACTCTGCATGCTCCTCGCGACAGACTCTCTCAGTTATGTCCACCCTTTCCATAAGGCTATTGATAAGTGCACAAGAATTCTCCACTAAGAAATCCTAGATACCCTGCCCCTCATTTACGTCAGAGCATTCAAACCCACGATTCCCCTTGCCACCATGGGTTCCTTTGCCCTGAAGACTATGCTTTTGAACCCTCGAACCCCCACCCCTGCTATCCCCTCGCTTACCTCCTCCACGCCCCCCACGCGAACCCACACTAGCTAGCGGCACACGCCCCGCAGTCTTGCCACCTAGGCATGGAGCTGCCATGATTATTGTCGAGTCTTCCACCCCCACATGGCCATGGATGACAACTGACTTCATAATTCGCCAAGGTCGAGAAGCCCCGCCACTTGCAGAGTCCAGAGACCAAAAAACCCACCAAAGAAAAAAAACACCACCAGCGAAGGATCCAAATGTCTCTGCCCACCACCGCATGGAAGCACAAAACCCCACCTCCCACTACCAAATAAAGACCACAACCACTAGGAAAACCAAATACCACCACACACCAAAACAACACAAGAAATTGAACAAAAAACGACGACAAAGTAGCCGGCGCTTGTGCGTAAATTCCCCCAGGGAAGTGACCAACCTCCAAATTCTTTGCATAGAGACCACACACCAATCCACCAAACACCGTCACAGCCACGTCAGAGGGAAAAAAATTGGGAAAAGAAACTATTTTTCCACCACCACCCTCGAGGTTTCCAGGACTACAGATTCCAGCTTCCTCTCTTAGCACGAAAAAATAGGCTCACCAAAAGCCAAGAAAAATGGAAATGGGTGAGCTCACTTCCCTTCAACTTCCTATCCTCCCAGATGCAAAAAATGGCTAAGAAAGTGAGCAGCAGGAACCGGTTGAACACCCCACACCAACAAATTCCCATAACAAGCACACACAATCCACTCACTCTGTAAACCTTCCAGCGACATTTACACTTCCTCCCCGGAGGCCACCGCCAGGACTGACACCAAACCAGAGTGAGGAGTCGAATGTCGAGCTCTATCATCTTCCCTCGCCTTAATCTTTCACCACCTCCAAACTCCAACGCACAGTTATGTTTCACATGAATTGCCAATGTGAAGCCAATAGCTCTCCTTGATTGCATGTGTTATGTTGAAGGGATCGGGAGGACCATCCCTCACCCTTGCTCCACTTGTATTTACTCATGCGAGATGCCTTCCATGTGTTGCTCAGAACTCATCCCCATCGGAGAGTGTATGAACCTTTGTTAATTTATATATGAACCTTAATTAATTTTTTAATGGTGTATGAACTTTTATTAATTGTTTGATATGAACCTTGGTTAATTTTTAATGGTATTATGAACATTTGTTAATTGTTTAGGTATGAACTTTATTTAATTATTTAATATATTAAACCTTTATGAATGATTATAAATATGTAATTCAAAATATTTAATTTTGGTTTATTATGTAATAATGGATAAATGTGTTTAGTTTTATCAATTTCTATGAGAATTGTATCAATGAATATATTTATTTCATTTAATGCATAATTTACCATACATTGCTTATGTTTAAAGTGTGAGTTAATTTAAATCTATTCTTAAATCTTCATATTTACAGTTGGTAAACACTAAATAGATAAACCTAAAATATATATTTGTATACCTATTTAGTAAATAGGTATGAACCTTATTAATTTAGGTATGAACCTTAGTTAATTTTTAATGGTGTATGAACATTTGTTAATTTTTTAGGTTCATGTTAATTTTTTAATGGTGTATGAACCTTTGTTAATTTTTTATTTTTTTTAATAGTGGGTAGATAAGGTAAGTTGATGAAATAGCTCCATTTCATGAAAATCCAAAACTAGCTATGAAAGCCCATCTTTGGCGAAATTTGGTTATGAAAACCCCGCGAAAACTGGCCATGAACATGTTTCCACGAAAACCAAAGATTCTTGCCCCACAAAAAATTTCTATGAACCTTGTTTCCGTCAAAACTAGTTATTCTTACCCCGTGAAAACTTGCTATGAACCTTGTTTCCATGAAAACTGGTTATTCTTTCTGTGATGAAGAGGTCCACTCTAACTTACCCTATTCTAAACTCTCCATGAAAACTAGATGTTTTGTCCATGGAGTTGGCTCTTTGGCGCCAAATTTT
This sequence comes from Pinus albicaulis, assembly GCA_034641835.2. NCBI lineage: Eukaryota > Viridiplantae > Streptophyta > Pinopsida > Pinales > Pinaceae > Pinus > Pinus albicaulis. The sequence continues at coordinate 923,976,585 of CM076576.1, forward strand.
TGATGTTGGTGGGAGGTTTTTGGTATATCTTGAGAGATTTGAGACAAATTTGTTACGTGGTTAGAGATTTTTAGGGCTTTCAAAATTTTCTATATATTTATAGCTTCTTCCATGGATAGAATAGAATATTATAGAACTCAAAGGCTTTTGAAGAGGCAAGGAATAGCTAATTCGCAAATGAAGTCTGCAACATTAGAGTTGGAATCACAGGTAATTAGTTGGGTTTATATTTTTCTTATGTTCATGCAATTTTTACTGCCTGTTACAGCCCTGGAAAAATAGATGCAACTCATTAGAGACAGTTGATCGTAATAATGAAATTTCAAGGGAAGTGCATGCTGGTTGTGTAAATTAATCAATTGTATATGCTCGTATCCCTGCCTCGACAAGATCTTACCCACTCAAGATAAACATTGCAAAAGAATCATAGGCATTTGTTGGACTCCCATTGGTCTACTCGAACCATTCCCACCCCCTCAGCCTAATGAATTTGTTCCTTTTTCTAAGTACTTGATGTTTCCCTTGTTTGTGAAACGAACGAGGGAGCAAGCCTCTGTTCATTCCATGGATTTTTATTTTCTTTTGCTAAGGGAGCAGCCAACTAAGAAACAAATATCATGTTCTTATCCAACCATATTTCTCGTTGATTTCCCCATCAGTGGAAGCAAAGGCATCAATTGTTCTCTGAGCACACTCCTAAACCACCTCCCTTCACTTCCATATCAAAGCCATGTATCATACCCGTCCATTTTTTTTTGTTTTTTTACAAATAAAATGAAATTTGAATTCACGCATATAAATCACTTGAAAATACTACATTGACTTTGATTTGGTAAACTATATGTTAGATCCTCTCGAGGGACAAGAGATATGGGGCTCTCCGGTTGTGTGTGTGTGTGTGATGGGAGTCTTATTTATTCTTTATATAATATCGTATTTTATTCCCTGGGGCATTTTCTTTGCCCACTTATTCTAATGTTTCAATGGAAAAATGGGAAATATTTCGGTGGCACACCCTTTTGATAGACAAGACATGGTACTGGATATTGCATCCATGTGAGTGATTTAAGGAGGTATTCTTTCAATGGAAGAAAAGGTAAGTGAGGTGGGATGGTAAGGGTAATTAAGGTATACCTAAATGTGATTGGTAGTCATTACTTCTGGTACCATAAGCTAGGAAGATGAATACCATTATGTTTTTCTAAACTTGTGAGGGTTTTTTGCAGACTCTACTACATGAGGGTTTGTATTTCCAAGGATATAACTTACTTAGTTTTAATGTGCATTCAATCCCTAATTTTTAATGTGTGGTTACAAGGGCTAGAGGGGATAATCATAGTTTGTTGAGTAATGTTATTTTTCATCTAGTATAGGCCTTAGGGTGTTTTCATATAGTTGTGGCGTCTAGGTGTTTGGATGCTCAAGTTTTTGGGGTTGGTGGACTTCAAGGTGTAGAAATTATACAATATGCATGTATATCTTAGATTCACCCGATCTAACAATTTGCTAAAGTTAAATACTGAATCGCTTCTACAAATCTTTGCGAAATTAAAAACACAAACACCAATCACATAAGCATGAAGAAAGATCAACCACATACAACACAGATAATTTCCCGGGGAAAGCTTACAGCTAAAAGCCCCACTATCTTCTATTGTATATTATATCATGGATCATGAAATAATTAAATACAAAACTATTCTCACAAGAGCCCTCAGTACATTAGCTAATTTTCTCACACTGTCATACAAAAATTGGCAAATTCCTTAGCTAATTTATTGTCTCCAGATAGCCTGCCTTCACTGTGCAATCCATGTTGAATGCAATCCCTGAATTGATGCCTTCTTTCCTGCCTTGACTGCGCAAGTATCATGGGCACATCCAATGTGTGTGTGTTTTCATGTGTGCAAGCGGATAATGTCACAAGTGATAGTTTACTTCCCTTTCACCTAGAATTCAACTGGGTCTCCACTGGATCTGACATGCATGCAGCTAATAATAGTAAATATTTAGTTGCATGTGATATCACTCCATGTGAATTAATTAATAATTAATTCACTTTATATTTCACTAGTGTATCTTCAGTTACAACTAGCACAACTAAGTTTAACTCACTTAACTGAGTTAAACTATATACAACTTGCACCAACTCATGCACCACTGCACTTCCAACTCTGTTACAACTAGAATCACTCAGTTACAACTAGAGTCTCTTTGCATGTCCCACCAACCAACCTCTTCACTCGAAATTCACTTACCTAACTGATTTTCCACTTCAGTTAACTATTTTCATGTTATCATTGAGAATATATTACAATTTAATGTCCATCTAAATTAAGGGATAATAAAAATAGACATGCACCTAAAAATAGCTTGTGGGCCCAACCCTGGTGTAGGTGTTTAATTTTCACTACGATCATGGGTGCCGAAAAAATTTCTTGTTGAATCTCAACACTCCCTCTCAACAAGAAAGTTATTATCCTTCACCCCGATCCTGTCTCTATGGTATTCGAATTTTCTCCTAGTGAGTGCCTTCGTCAAAATATCTACATCCGGGTCTTCTGTGGGAATGCACTGAAGCAACATAATTCTCCTCTGCACACAATCTCTGAGATGATGGTACTAGATATCTATATTCTTGGATATATCATGAAACACAGGATTAGTCGAGAGTTTAATGCAACTCTGATTATCACAATGAATCATTGTCGGATCCATCTGAGAACCAAACAAACCAACCAAGATATTTATCATCCAGAAACCCTCACATGCAGCTTGACTCACTGCCATGTATTCCACTTCAGCTAAATTGAGTACCACGGATCTCTTCTTCCTATTGTACCAAGAAACAGCTATAGATCCAATGCTAAAGATCCCCCTTGATGTGATCTTTCTATTCGATGGATTGCCAACCCAATATGCATCCGTGAAGCCATGCAACTTCACTCCATCCGTATGTCTGTACCATAGACCATACTATGATGTGCCCCTCAGGTATCTCAGGACATGCTTCCCCGCCTTCCAAAAGAGCTTGATAGGATTAAAAATAGCTTGACTCAGTTGGTTAACTGCATAGCAAATGTTCAGTCTCGTGCTCACTAGATACATTAGCGAACCCACTAACTGTCGATAGACAGTAGCATCCACTACCTCTCCAAAAGTAACATCCTCTTTCCTCTGGTTTCTTGGAAGAGGAGTATCCATGGGTTTGAATCTCTCCATTTTAAACTTACCCAGTATCTCCTTTGCATACTTGCCTTGAGACACAAAAATTTCACCATCTCGCCACCATATTTCCAATCTAAAGAAATAATGAAGGAGGCCCATATCCTTCATTTTGAACTCCCTTGCAAGATCCTCCCTGCATGAGTGTATCAACTGTTGTAATATCCCAAAATAGGGAAAATCTACAACAATAGGAATATATTAAGATATTCCAAAATTGGAGATCTAGCAATACATGAACACAAACTGGAGTATCAGTGACAAATCAACTCATAAAATATAATAAGAGCACATAGCCATCATATTAAGTTACAGCAGCAAAATTTATACAAGATCTTGAGGAAAGAGTTACTCAAGATAGGAAAAATCAGCCTCAAGAGACATGTACATAGAATATGAAAAACATTGCTACACAAGAATGCCCAAGGCTATGACAACGCAGTTTTATAAGGAACAACTACTGCTAGAAAATGTCAATACATGGATATATAAATGTATGACTCATACAACATTGGGAGTGAATATCTAAGCTCCCAAAGACAATTTCAAGATAATCCTGGAAGGATTGGCTGAAATATGCAAAAGTGACAAAATGCCGGAGTTGCAGTCTCAAGACTGAGTAGCAGCTGCAACTCAAGAACTGGATGGAGATGGCTGAAGATGATGCATAAGCTGAAAAAGTAGGCCTCCTCCAATGGATCTTCCAAGTGAAAGGCAAGGAAAATTTTAAGGATGGATAATTATCTTGAAGTTTAAAAACATTGGCGAATCTCACTAGTCCCTAATATGAAAACTATAAAATGTTTATTGATATATTTGTAAAATTATTTCAAATATATAATGATTATATATATGTTCTCTATATATTGTTGGCGATTTTTAAGGTATAATAATTTTATATTGTAAAATTTGGGCGAATCATTTTTAGAAAAAATGGAAATCGTCGAATATTTTTTTGGAAAACTCATGGAAAATTAGCCCACCTACGAATATTAGCCCCTAAAATTTTCCATGGTGAAAGGTTGATCCTATCACTGAAGATCTCACCCTCCAAACACTTTCTGCAATCCTCACTGCAGATGCACACTGAAAATAACGCAGTCTAGGAAAGGGATTGTGTTGTAGGAGAAAGGAAATGTATTGTCCAAGTGCCAAGATTTTCAATAAGCTCCATAATCTTCCTCACTGGTGTCCCAAAGGAAAGAGAGCTTCCTCCTTTGAAAAACAAGCCCCGGAAGTGGTGTTGTCAACCCTCCACTGCAACACCCTGCAACACAACCCAACTCTCAATAGAAACTACGATGTAGCTGAAGGAGGTAGCTTGGCCTCAAACCTGGATGTGGAGAAATGAAGTGCAAGCTCCTTCAAGAGGCCTCTCTTTAAAGGAGAAGGAATTCCTAAACAGGAATTCTGTGTGCTAAGCAACACTGCAACTCTGCTAAACAACAAGAGAATGCACAAAGCCTAATCATACCATGAAATCAATAATCCAAATCATGAATAGAAATGGCTGCCTTGCCCTTCTTTTAAACAAGTGAAATCCCTCTCACCATGGGTCCCACTCATTAGGGTTTCCTTCACCAAATAATCCTCCTCCCATTCACATTGCGTTGTCTCTCAAAGTGTTCTCCACCTCCTATCCCAACGATGTTGACTTGGTCAAACTTGACCTTGTCCTCTTGAAAATGTCGTCTTTCACCCTTGAGGGTGTGAAATCCAACTCTTATGAATATCCCTTTTCACACTATGAGGGATTTTATTCATTTTTCTACAATGTATGGGCCTCCTTACCCATTTATTTATCTCCTAACTGACATGAACAAAAATTAATATTCCAATTAGCTATATGCTAATTTTGGAATATTACAAATGCTCATCACCAGTCAATATTAAATCATCAAAATAAATAAAAATGATTAAAATCTTACCCTCCACCACAATTTGGTACAGGTTTGCATCTGCTTCACTTTTGGTGAAGCCCAGTCCAGTGAAATAGTTTTCTATCCGAGTGTACCAAGCACAGAGTGCTTGCTTCATCCCATACAACACTCTTTTGAGTCAGCACACATGTGACTCGACGTTCAAGATCTTTAAACCTTCGAGATGCTCTATGTACAACTCTTCCTCAATGATCCCATTGATAAATGTAGTTTTCACATCCATCTGATGAATGCGCCAGCCCATCTGCGCTGAGAGTGCAAGGATGGTCCTTATGGAAGAGTACCTTGAAACAGGTGCAAAGGTCTCATCGTAATTTATCCCCTTGATATGTGAGAAGCCCCAGGCCACAAATCTGGCCTTTTATTTCTCCACACTCCCATAAACAACTTACTTTACCTTGTAGATCCATCTCAAACCTACCACTGATGTATCAATCGGTCTTGGAACAATTTCCCATGCATTGTTTTTTACAATGGAGTCATACTCCTCCACCATTGCATCAACCCAAGTAGGTTGTTGCACTGCTTCCTGAAATGAAGATTGTTCAATCACAATACATTTTCTCATGAGAGACATGTATCCAGTAAATCGTTCAGGTTGCGCTGTGAAGTAGGGGCTCCTACATTATATGCAGCATCGAGTCTTAGCCTATCAACTTCTGTGGTGCGCCTTCTTCCAATTCGGATGGATGGCTCTGCATGAGTGGCTTCCTCCACTCCATGAACCTCATCCTATGGATAATCCACATCTGAGACTCATCTTTGGGAACCAGCAGTTCCTCCTCCACATGCAATTCCATCTCCCTCTCAAGCGACAACTGCATGGCTTTCCCCTCATCAAATTTTATATCCCATTGCACAAAATTCATTCTGTTGTTTGGAAAATACACACGATAATTATGGGGTGTTTCTGTGTACCCCACAAAAATCCCAACTTCAGCAGTGAGCTCCAACTTCTTCCTAGCGTCCTTGGTCACCTGCACATAAACAGATGAGCCAAAAATATTAAAGTGTGAAACATTAGGTTTCTTACCAATGAAAGCTTCTTCAGATGTACTCATGCCAAGTACTCTATGAGGACAATGGTTTTGCACATAAACCACAGTGTTGCATGCTTCCGCCCACAAATGCATTGGTAGGCCCTGATCATGAAACATCGCTCGTGATGCAACCATGATTGTTATGGTTTTCCTCTCCACGACCCCATTTTTCTGTGGGTTATGAGACGCTATGAGTTCTCTTCGAATTCCTTATTTGCTACAGAATTTCTTGAATTCGTTAGAGATGTATTCTCCACCATTATCTCTCCTAAGAGCCTTCACTTTCTTCCCCGAATCTTTCTCCACCAATGCCTTAAACTCACAGAACTTAGAGAATGCTTGATCTTTCTTATGCATGAAGAAGATCCAGCATTTATGAGAAAATTCATCAACAAATATTACATATTACTTATGTTTTGATGTTGAAGCAACTGATAATGGTCCACACACGTATGTGTGAACTCTCTCAAGGATCCCCAAAGCATCTTCTCCTTCTCATGAAATTTTGACTTTACATACTTCCCCATGATGCAACCCTTACACTGATCTAACTTAGCAAGTGTTCCCGTTGGAATTCCAGTAGATATTTTTTGCATGAATTTCAAGGCTCCATGATGAATATGGCCCCATCGCATGTGCCATAATTCGCCCTCATCTTAGCTCACCACTTTTTATGCCTTACCCATCATGGTAGCATAGCCATCTCCCTCTAGTTTGTAGAGATTCTTAACTCGAATCCCTATCCTCTTTGTTTGACCTATTGTTTTATGTCGCAGGAAATATTTTCCATCACTAAAAACAATGTCATAGCCTCTGTCCTCCAACATTTCAATTGAGACCAAATTTTTCTTCAGACCTGGAACATGCATTACATCTTTTAATTGAAATGGTTTACCTGACTCCCTCTAAAAGGTAATGGTACCACTCTCGGTAGCATTTTACCATCCGTCGTCACCCATCTCAATATGCATTTGGAGATATTTCTCCTCCAAGTCACTGAAAAGTTCCTTATCTCCCGTCATGTGAAAGGAAGCGCGACTATCCAAATACCACCCTGATCCCAATGCACTTGACACCATGCATGCAATCAAGGAGAATTCAAGATAAAATTTCAAGGAAAGGGCCTCACCATCTGCAGATCTAGCATCCTTCTCATTCTTCTTCTTTTGTGGACAGTTATTAGCAAAATGCCCATGTTCGTGACAGTGAAAACACTTCACCTTGGAAATGTCATGCTTCTTGCCTTTAGAATCGAATTTAGAATGGAATTTCTTCCCCTTCCCCTTCTTCACCTTGGTATCCAAAGAAAAATCCTCTCCATCATCATGCTTTGATGAAGAGCCATCTCTGGTGTTCCACCAGAAATCCTCCTACACTAGATCCGACCACAGTCATTCCCAATCCAGCAATTTTTGTCGCCCGTTGACACAGTATTCATAGCTATGCCAACTCTTAGGAAGTATTAGGAGAGACAAGCTCACCAAATCATCATCAGCGATTGTTTTTCCCACACTCCCCAGTTCATCCCGTCATTGGAAAAAAATTGTGGGATACTTTGGAATGGTGTCACCCTTTTCCATCTTGATCTTCCTGAGTTTATCTTTGAGCGCCAATTTCCTATGGTCACAGCTACTTTGGAATATATTTTTCAAAGCCTTCCACATAGCATATGGTGTAGCTTTCCCATGGAGGCTTGAGACAATCTGGTCTCATACTCCCTCCAACAGGATCCTCCTCGCATTTTCCACTTTCTTTTGCCATGCATCAAGATTGACAGCATCTGCAGCATCTGGCTTAGGAACATCCTTTTCAATGAATTCCTTCAAGCCATTGTCTTCGAGTACCGCCTCAATCCTGTCCTTCCAAGAAATGTAGTTCGAGATTCCCTTGAACCTCAAGCCATTGAAATCCATTTTGATCTTGAATCAGCTGTAGCACCAAGAAAGTATTTCTGCAAATTTGAATTCTATCCAGTCACAAACTCAGCTCCTGCTTCACTTCTGCAATTTCCTGTGCTCTGATACCATGTAGAAATTATACAATATGTATGTATATCTTGGATTGACCCGATCTAAAAATTTGGTAAAGTTAAATATTGAATCACTTCTACAAATCTTTGCATAATTAAAAACACAATTGCCAATCACATAAGCATGAAGAAAGATCCATCACACACAACACAGCTAATTTCCTGGGGAAAGATTACAACTAAAAACCCCACTATCTTCTATTGTATATTATATCATGGATCATGAAACAATTACATACAAAACTCTTCTCACAAGAGCCCTCAGTACATCAGCTAATTGTCTCACATTGTCATACAAAAATTGGCAAATCCCTTAGCCAATTTGTTGTCTCTAGACAGCCTACCTTCACTGCGCAATCCCTGCTGAATGCATCCCCTGAATTGATGCCTTCTTTTCTGCCTTTACTGCACAAGTATCATGGGCACCTCCAATTTGTGTGTGCTTGCATGTGTGCAAGAGGATAATGTCACAATTGATATTTTACTTCCCTTTCACCTAGAACTCAACTGAGTCTCCACTGGATCTGACATGCATGTAGCTAATAATAGTAAATCTTCAGTTGCATGTGAGATCATTCCATGTGAATTAATTAATAATTAATTCACTTGATCTATCACTAGTGTATCTTTAGTTACAACTAGCACAATTGAGTTTAACTCACTTAACTGAGTTAAACTATTTACAACTTGTACCAACTCATGCACCACTGCACTTCCAACTCTGTTACAACTAGAATCACTCAATTATAACTAGAGTCTCTTTGCATGTCCCACCAACCAACCTCTTAACTCGAAATTCACTTAGATAACTGATTTTCCACTTCAGTTAACTATTTTCAAGTTCTCATTGAGAATAGATTACAGTTTAATTTCCATCTAAATTAAGGGATAATAAAAATACACATGCATCTAAAAATAGCCTGTGGGCCCCAACCTAGTGTAGGTGCTTAATTTTCACTAGGATCATGGGCGCCAAAAAAATTTCTTGTTGAATCTCAACACAAGGTGGATGAATTGTAGTGGATATTAGCACTCTTCCAAAGCCCTCATAATGTAACTCAAAGGGTTTTTTTTGCAATAGCTTTCTCCCACTCGTGACCATATTTGGAACTTCTGGTGGTGGGATTGGGCTCAAGGAACCGGGTGCAAAGGAACCTATGAAATGCCCAAATGGAAATTTATTGTAACTCTTTCCCTTCACACACTCAGTCAAGAGCATACACTCGGTCAAGAGCATATTCCTCATGGTTAGATCAATCTCCAAATCAAAGTAAATCCAGAGGCATAATTCCTACTCCCACATTTGGTGCTTCTATAAGACACAATTAAGAAATGTATTTAAAGGAATTTCAAACTAGTTGTTAGGGGAGAGGGATGGTTACCTTAACCTCTACTGTGATTCCGTCCCTTACTTCCTTTCAAGCCTCTGGGTGGAAAATTCCTCTATGTGAACTTGTCCTTTCGATGGCTGGTAATTGAAATAGCAAGTGTGGCCTATCGGTTATCTACAAACATGAACTTGAATTGGATTGCAATATTATAATAGTGAAAAAAAAAACACAAATTCTTCTTATGGAACAAATAACTACCTGATCTATAACATAAACCTTTTCCTTAAATGCAAACATAAATCAAATAAACCAAATTTAGTTCAGGCAGGGGTTAACCCTGGCCCTTATATGCATTTGAATTTTGCTTAAATATGTAGCCCAGGTCGGCTCCATACACTATAATCCAATGTTGCAGACATACATATGTCAATATCATACAAAGCTAGGTGCCTCAATGGTTGGGGTCTTTGTCCCATATATCCCTTTTAGACCTAAAACAGAGGTGTGTTGAGCTGCCTCAGTTCACATTTTGGTTCCATACATCACGTACGTTAAAAGATGCTCGAGGATACAATCAGACCTAATGCTACCAAAAATTATGTGTCATACTTTGCTGATGCAAAAAAAAATTGTGCCATACTCTATTTTCTTGTCTCTCCTTCTTCACTTTTTTTCAGAATTCTTCTAATTGTCCCTTAAAATACCAATGAAACCCTTTCATAAAGTTTCAATGAAGAGGATTTTGGAGAATTGTTGTAACCATTCACTGAACCTTCCAAATATTTGCTCTATGATGAATCCTACAACCATACTTCGTCATTTACTAACACTAGCTTTGTTGTCCATATGGAGAGATACATGGAAATATATATGATCTCATGAATACATGTCCCTATTTGACTCTATGGGATCAGATTTTGTGCCGTAGGTTAAATATGGCACAAGCCATCTATTCACTTTTTCCTATTCAACATAACTTGTAAACCTTTCCTTAGCTTTGGGAATATACAAGGCCAAGTCATCAAGCTACCCTTGTGAAACCTTTCATCATCTGATTTATTGCCATAAAACCTTCACTTGAACATTCATGCAACAAATTCAAAAACCTATCATTTTTTTTCCCCATTCCATAACCAAAGTGTTTTTCACAACCTCGAGGTGGAAGAATGACATATTAAAGTCCCATATACATTGGCATGCTTCTCCAATATCTTTCAATGTCTCATATTCCTCCAATAGTTTGTTGATTTTTTCCATTGCATTAGTGTCACCTTGATGGGAATTAACTTGTTCTCAAACTATCTATTGTAATGTTGCCCACTTCATACCTGCACTCATCACAATTTATATATCAAGAAAATTTGTATTTAAATTTTCCCTCCTGTTACTTTCTTTGGTGCCATAGATGCCATAGATGATGGTTTTCCTATGGGTTTACAATCTGCAATATTCATCCGAGTATATCATATTTTACTTTGGCGTGATGCCTCGAAACTTGTGCACAAAGTGTCCTTTCCCAATATAGATTTTCATATTCCCAACCATTGGAAAGCTGGAATTACTATGCTACATGATAGAATGATGAAAAATCACATGCTATTCTTATGCAAAATAGTGGATAACAGGTCATCAATAACCTAGCACAAAAACACCAAGGATATCTTGGATGTAGCAGCAATAAAATAACCAATTTTCACCTTAGCTAACTTTTGTCACTTTGGGCTAGTGCATGCTAAAAATCAGAACTAATATTTGTATGGTTTTAAGTGCCTTATTAAATTGGGTGAATGGAGAAAAAGGAGAAGAAAATCTGCAAAATAGATTAGTTAATTCCAAACCTGTTGATTAAGAATATTTCCACAAAGAAACAATAACAAGAAAGACCTTTTCTCTTCCTGACGTAATACCATACTATCTTTTAGTGGTTGTCACATTCAATTGGCTAAAATTGAGCTTTGATCATATCCTTTAACGCCTCCCAATTAGTCACTAGGGGCTCATCCTCTAGTTCCGTTCTAATTGAATCACTCTCCCACCATGCCAAAGCATGGATTTCAAGATTCAATTGAGAAAATGCAATCTTTTGTTTACCAATTACTTCATACATATTGAAGTATACATCCATTTGTTGTAGCCAATGATTTAGTTCAATGAAATCAAGTTTCCGAACATAAGGTTTGATATCCACCTTTGCTTCTACATGAAAAGGTACTTGTGCCTTACTATAGTTGCATTCTCCATTTTTGGTCGATCCCATTAGGGGAATTTTGAGGTATAAAATGAGCCTCCTAAGGAAAATGTACAATCAAAATTCACTTTATGAGAACCAATTACATTTTAGGGGATGACATCATCCCTAATGGTTGAGGTGGCATTGCTTGAGTTAAAGGTACTTACTTGTCACATTCTCAATGGTGGATAAAAACTCATGGTTAACCATGGTAGTGCTCTAAGTACTTTTAAATTCAAAGTAAAGTACTCATAATAAATGTCATTTCACACTTTTTGAATAAAAATATATTATTGGCATTTCATATTTCTTGAAAGAAATAATGCATATATCTATACATTTATTATATTATTTTTATATAGTATATTAATTACATGTTATTATACTTCCGGATGCGGATGTCTGTTAGGCCCGATGGGACAACCGCCCCCGGCCAATTCCCAAGATGCATGGCGTGTGGTGGCCACATGGCCCTCCACGGCGCCATTAAGTTGGCATTCATTTCGCCTGACCGCATAGTTAATACTCCTCCGCGACGGCGCTTCAACCTCCCTGGTATGCCTGGTAGATGCATTATGGACGCAAATTCGATTTTCGCAGAGCTCTCCGACTCCTCGCGCAGTTGTTTGGCTCCCCTTGGCGGTGCTTGCCCTGTGCACTGTGCTGAGCCCAGTGCTCACACACATACCGGTCGTCGCTGCTCGCTTTATAGCTGCCTTGAAACTCTTCCTGGTGCGCATTTCTCTCACAACGCCTTCTGTCCAACGATCATCGTTCCTCAGCTTCCTTCTGGTTCATTCGTTGCTCCGGCTCTTTTCCAGGTTCACGAGGTCGAGGCGGCCATGCCAAGACTCAGACAGCGCATGACTTGCCGTCGAGGAGGCACTCGCGGTGGCTCTGTAGGTGATCGGCCCTCTTCTAGTCGGAAAACCTCTGACTGTCCCTTTGGCTCTGCCCATGGCCATCCACCTGCCTCTCCTCCTCATGAAGCGACTCGTCACTTTGCCTCTTCTGTCCCTCAGCCCTCTGGTAGCCACTTCATTCGACAAACCACGCAGAGAGTGGAGCTGCATTTTGACAGTGCTTTTAATCGCCCCTCCATTACGGCTTTTATCACAATTACCCTACGAGAAGACGCCACACTTCGCTCTCCTCCCTGGCATGATTCCCCTCCCGCTTCTCTTGATCCCTATCCCGCCTCCTTTGACCCTCGCCCCAACTCTGCTGCAACGCCCTGTGCCGATATGGGCGAAACACCCATCAGTGGAACGCCCTCCCTGAGCCTCTTCTCTATGCAGGTGAACGCGGATGCTATTCAAGGTGCAGGAGCTCAACACGCGAATGCTGATGCTGAAGATCCCGAGGATGACTTCGGATGCCCAATTGAGGAGGAGCAGCCCTCTCCCGTCAACTCCAACTGACTCTGCTATGACATGGCGCAGTATGGTCTCTGAACTAGTTTACTTTGATAGAGATACTGGTTTTTTGTTATCCACAACAGCATACTATTTTTTGTTATCGATAGTGTTATCTTTTTGTTGTTTTCCCATAACAAATGTTATAACCATTCCACCGGTTTCCCTATACAAGGGCGGTGCGACTGTCTTTATAGAATTGGTTTCCCTATATGGGTAGTTCATTTTTAGGATAAAGCTTGACTTTCAAGCCCAGTTTCAGGCTATCATAGCTGAACTAAGGCAGTTATGTACTATAATGTTTACATAAATAGAATTAGCACAATTTAGAAAAAAAATTACATGTTATTATACAATTTAAATAATATAAATTTTAATTAATAGCATAAAATATAATTTATAATTTATAAATTTATATTTATAATTTATTTTAAGTTATTTAAGTACAAAGAACAAATGCATTAGTTGTTCAATGATTGTAATATCCCCAAATTGGGATCGCTAACAAGGCATGCCTGAAAAAACACATTTTTCAGGAATGTGTGCAACAAAAAATAAGATCATCCCTTAGAGTCCTTAGTTCTGATAATATAAGACCCAAATCCAAGATGAAATCAGGAACCAAGCAAACTAGGTGAGGTAAACAAGCCTCACACCTAGAATGGCTAGAAAATGCCCAAAAATGGGGCTGCAGCAATATGTAAACACAATGCTAGAGAAAAAACAAGCTATTAACTTATGAAATGTGTTAAGAAACACATAGCCATCAATTAGTGTTACAGCATCAACTTATTACACCCTTTATGATCCCAAATGTTGAGGAAATGCAACAAATAGGGCCATAAAAAGGTTGTCTTCAGAAAATAACGCTATAACTGTGAGAAATGGGAGTTAGATCCCTTAGAATATGAAGTATACATCTCACATCCAGAATTGGAGCAAAAAAAAATTCTTCTAGCCAAGTTAAACAGGTCTCCCCAAACCAATGCTACTCAAATAAGCCCAAACCCCATGACTTTTGCTAACAGAAATTGCTGAAGCATGTGAAAGCATTATTCTTATGAGGGTTTATGCAGAAAATAATGAGAAATAGCAGATCTGAAGTTTACATTCATCCAATGGCTGAGAAAATTGGAGATCTCTTCCTTTTTATACAAAATGAGAATAACTCGGCAAGGGCATCATGAAAGTACAAGTATAAAATGACAGATATGCAGATCTAGATCTGGAAAAGTGCAGTTATACTGCAGCTCTGTATACATGTAGCTGAAATGTAAAAGAAAGAGAAGAAGAGGTGTTATACAATCTTCCTAGGAGAAGGCTTGGCCCTTTCCCCAAAAGACAAGCTCACAAACAAGGGTCTTGTCCATGCTACAGCAACACTGAGTAAAATGATACAGTTCCTGCAAGGGAATGCATTGTAGGAGAAGAAAAATACATTGTCCTCCTGCCAAGATCTGAAATGAAGCTCAAAGACTCCCTCACTGATCTCTCAGAGAAAGAAAGGCTTCCTCCTCTTAAATACAAGCTTTGGAAGTGGTGTTGTGGTGCTTCCACTGCAACACCCTGCAACACAACCCAGCTCTCAACAG